>OZ020479.1:55670293-56270293 GCA_963971345.1 Andrena flavipes
TAGCGATGATCGTTAGCGTATGACATTTATAAATGTATATAAAATAAAACGTTTATGGATGGACATGCGATACAATAAAAGATGATAATATAGTATGAAATAAGCAAGTAAGAATAATAATATGAATTTCAATAAGCGTTAATAATACAAAGTGTTATAAGATGCTAAGCGTTAGCAGAAATAATAATACAAAGCAATGAAAAATAGTATGAAATAAGCAACAAGAATAATAATATGAAATGTCATTAAATGAGGATGATATGCCTTTAACCGCTTCGTTCCCACGGAATGTGTTATGTCGCGACGCCGATATTGTTGTCATAAACTCACAGACGACTTATCACGCGACGTAATGCCGTTCGTGCGATCCCACAGACGAGTAAACGCGCGACGCAATACCGTTCGTGCGATGCCACAGACGAGTAAACGCGCGTCTTCTGTTTTTACTCCGTGGTAGCTGTAGTCCGCCGATTACTTTGTTAGCTTGCTTCTATGTTGTGAGAATTAGTTCCTGTGCAGTTGTTCATGAGAGTAGGTCACGATGCCACGAATAAAAAATCGTATTATAAGTGATAGCGATAGTGATACTGATAGTAATCAATATAATTTAATTGAGGATGACGTTCCATTGTCCGAAAGGTGGAAGAGTTTAAGAAATCAAAGAAAGTGGAAAATTCCCACAACAGTGAATTTTGAACCTCAAGTGTTTGGATATACCGATCCACATAGCGGTGTACTACATGAATCGGGTATATCAGAAAATAGTTCCCCTCTCTCCATTTTTGAATTTTTCTTTTGTGAAGAACTTGTACAACTAATTGTAAAGGAGAGTAACAACTTTATCTACAAACAAGGTTTATCGAGAATTTATTGTAGTATTTCCAGTGAAGATATATATGGTTTCTTTGCCATTAGTATATATATGAGTATAGTTCGCTTACCAAAATTATCTATGTATTGGAATACAAGTGCAATGTATAATTTTGTATTTGTAAGACAAATTATGTCAAAACAAAAGTTTTTCAATATTCTGCGATTCCTGCATTTTAATAGTGCAGATCAGAATGATAATGCAAATGAGAGAACTCAAAAAATACAGCCCGTGATTGACATCCTAATACACCGTTTCCAAAAGGCATATCGGCCAGGACAGCATATAGTTGTCGATGAAAGTTTATTATTGTGGAAAGGCAGACTTTCATTCAAGCAATATATTAGTAGCAAACGAGCAAGATTTGGTATAAAATCATTTATTTTAACCGAATCAGAGACTGGATATGTCTATAATTTAAAATTATACAGTGGGCGCACATTAGATGAAAAAACGTCCACATTACTAGGAAAATCCGGATCTATCGTAATGGATTTATCCAAAAATTTATTGAATGAAGGGCGAATTATTTATCTGGACAATTGGTATACCTCTCCAGCTTTATATGAGGAATTATATAAATATAAGACACATGCTGGTGGCACTGTTCGAATTAATAGAAAAGGTATGCCGTGCGACGAAAAGGTAAAAAACATAAAAAATTTGCACAAAGGTGAGATGTTAGTACGGTACAATAAATTTATGGCATTTTGTGCATGGAAGGACAAAAGACCGGTGTTAACTCTCAGCACCTTACATATTCCACAGTTGGTAACTAGTGAAAAAATTGACTATATTACAAAACAACACATTAAAAAGCCAAATATAATTTTAGATTACAATATGTATATGGGTGGGGTAGACCATGTGGATCAGATGTTACATGGGTATGAATCATTTAGGAAAACGTTAAAATGGTATAAAAAATATTTTTTTTTATTTATTAGACATTGCAATATATAATTCTCTTATCATATGGAACTGTCTTCATGCAAGCAGAAAAAGTTTCTATGAAATAAAAAGGGACATAATAATGGGCTTATTGCAACACTACCATAACCCAATGGATAATTTTCATAACAAAGGAAAAAGAAATTATTTTCATCCTCTTCGTTTTCAATCTAGATGTTTCCTCAAATAATTACCGCCAACAAATAAAAAATGTCATCCCATGAAACGTTGTGCATGGTGCAAAACAAAAAAGATCCGCAAAGAAACAAGATATTATTGTAAAAATTGCGATGTACCATTATGTGTAACCCCATGTTTTGAACTATATCACACACAATAATAATAAATACCAGTTGTCCTGAAAACAATATGTTTTTCTTTGTCTATACCGTTTCCGGAATTAACACTCTTTCGAATTAAAGCTTTTAATTTAATAATGAAGCGCGCAAGATATGTCGTCTGTGACATCGCAGGAAGGGCATTGCGTCGCGCGTTTACTCGTCTATGGCATCGCACGAACGGTATTGCGTCGCGCGTTTACTCGTCTGTGGGATCGCACGAACGGCATTACGTCGCGTGATAAGTCGTCTGTGAGTTTATGACAACAATATCGGCGTCGCGACATATCACGTCCGTGGGAACGAAGCGGTTAAACAATATGGTAATTGAAATAGCTTACAAGAGTCGTTGTAGAAAGAGTTGTTATTCACTTTCACTATATATATATATATACGTTCTTCACTTGCTTTCCGTAGGGGAAGTTCCGTATAAGAGTTTCCGTATAAGAGTTTCCGTAGAAGAGGTTCCGTATAAGAGAGAGATTCGCCTTATGGGTCCTTGTATTTATACATTTTAAAAGATTGTTAGGGGTGAAGGGCGGTTGCGGTATGCAACCTTGACCTATTTCGGCACGTGTCGCAGTACAGGTTATTAATAGATTTGGTCTTCCGGGGTTTTTATATGGCCTTGTAATGAATATTTGTCGCTAAGTCTTCCGGGGTTCTTTTGCATAGAGTTTTGAAAGGGGATACTCAACCCATTGGATGGACTGTGGGTGGTTTGATTAGAAAGAGGGAAAAGGGGTAATGACTTCTTTGGTCATGGAGAGGTTGTGAGACGTTTTCTCGATTTAAGAGGGGTTTTTTAGGGACGAGCGACTTGTATTTATTAGATTTGGAGTGATGTGGTCGTGCCACGTAAGGTTAAGAGGGGATTTGGGGGTCGTCGTTGACCATCTTGAGATGGGGACCGCTAAGGTACATCGCCAAGGTGATCAGTGGTTTGGGGAAAGGGTAAGACTTGATTTAGGAAGACTTTGGTGAAGTGAGTTTGTGAAAGACTTGTACTGTTACCGCGCGAAAAATAGTGGGACGTCACATATTAAATAAAATAATTTCTGTTTTTGGCTGTTCATGTACTTCATAGGCTATTTCAAATTCATGTAAATTATTATGATGTATCCTGGATTCAATATTCAGCAAAGTCATGCTTGCGAGTTGTATCTTCATTTACTACATCTAAAGAGTTACTTTGATTAATTAATTTACGTCTATAGGATATGCATTGAGAATAATCTATTTTATCTGGATTAAATGGATATAAACCACAACACTTGATAGATTTTTTAATAACCTGAGGATCGCAAGGTTTAATATAATCATCATTGACGAGTGGTGCAAAATTTGCTTTAGTTATTGCTCTGTTTGATAGTTGAGAATGTTAAGCAACTTATTTCTGCCAACACTTTTTGAGTGATCTGCATTAAAACCCGCGGAAGATACGGAGATTATGGAGGGATGTCCTCCGGAACAGGTGGAGCCTGTCCCTAAGATTGTCAGAGGGTCCAGAGGTTGGTGAACCCGTTTTTCTCTCATCAAGAGATCTTTAGGAGAGGTCTGTCCGGTAGCCTGTACCGCTCGAGGTAGATTCTGCCTGACGGCCCGCTCGGCGCGTGGCCATCTCGTGACGCGCTCGGTATCAGTGATGCCAGAATGAGGACGGGAGCGCTCGAAGCGCCAAGCTCACGGACACGCACTCCGGCGTAGTGTGCATACGAGGTGGGAGAAATTCTCGAGCGCTCCCGTCCTCATTCTGGCATCACTGCTCAGTATCGGCGGGCTGCGCCGGGCGCGAGTGGCCGAGGAAAGATCTGCGTCCCACTATTATCACACGTTACAGAGTCATATATTAAATAAGGAATTAAATTATTTTATACTTTTTAGTGCATTTTTATTTTTTTGAAGTCGTTTTCAATTTTTTTAAATTATATATTGGCTCGAATATGGCCAAAATAGGTATTTTTTGTATGTTTAACTTCCATTTTCTCAAAACCGGCACCTGTTACGCCGTTTTCACTGGCAAAATTATTTTCAGCGGGCAAAAATTCATCGGAAACGATATATTTCATTAAGGTTCAAAAACCTTGTCGGACAGTGTTAATACAATTTTTTATAATTAAAATGGTGCACCTAGTACTCGTCTCATATTTTTTTCAAGTGACGAAGTATTAATTTTTTGTTGTAGGCACTCGTCCTATTTTGTGGCCTGATAACTGCTTGCTATTGCTGCTTCTGTTGCTGTTGTTGCTGCAACTTTTGCTGTGGCAAATGCAAACCTACACCACCGGAAAGCAGCGGAGCATACCACAATCTGCAGGTAAAATCAACATTCAATTTTTTATTAATTTATTAAGGCATGAACATGCATATACTCTAATTTAAATGGATGTATGCTATTATACAATTTCTCATATCACAATTTTTCATGTCACAGTATTATTCATTGCTGTTGATGTGATGCACCCGTACTCTTCTATACAAGATGCTCAATTTATTACTATCTAGCGTTTTTCAGTAAATGTCAAATATGCAGCAGAAATATGAGATGCAAATTCGTCTTAAAGTTAACTTAAATAAATACTTTAAATTCGTAGTAACTTTCGAACACCGGTGGTAACGTCTTGTATGTTTTAAACGGAATATATTAAATGTAATATGTTCCTTTTTATATCATATGAGACCAATTATCAAGACGAATTAAACGGTATAAGATATGGTATCGTTGACAGTAACATGATGTAGTGACAGACATTCTGTCTATTTCATTAAATTACCCCTCGGAAGACCGGTTCAGGGACCCCGCGTGCGCGCTCTTACTCATCTCCTTTGGTGCAAGGAGAAGGATGAATTAATATTCTCTTTATATCTAGAAACAGTTAGAAGTTCAAAACATGATCACACGACATCCTATAAGCAGTATAAGCTATCATCTTGATAAATGATGTAAGATAATATCCTATAGATATCAAGATAATAGTAATTTTCATTGTGCCCCTTGTATCAAAATGCCGCAAATCCCCTTACGTATGTAATTCTTTGTTCATAGCCACTGAAACTTCCAACTCTAAAGATTGTTTCTTCAAAGAATATAAATGAACAACAAAATATAAGTAAAGCGAGAGTTAAGATGTTTCAATTTTCCAAAGGTGCTATTTCCATGTAACTTTTTTCGCCGCCTTGGTTCTATTCATCTAACAAGGAAAGGTTCCCAGGTATCCGACTCCGATTGCTTTGAATTTTTGGATATGTTTTGGAGGGCCGAAAAATAAGATATACATGTTTTTTTATAGCGGCTCGTTCTCATATTTAGGGGGTGAAACCAACCTCCAAAATTATAAGATTTTCAGGTGTTCATCTGCAATTGCTTTGGTTTTTGGATATGTTTTAGAGCACCGAAAAATAAGAAAGACGTGTCTATTTATTTTGGCGTGCTTAAATGTATAAGGGGTGAAACCACCCCCCAAAGTTCATACGGGGTACAAAATTGTGTTGACTAATATTTCATATAAATTTCATTTGCGTCACCCTGGTTGGAGGGTAAACTACACCGCAATCGTTTAACTACGCATTTAAGAGACTTGAAAAGTGTCAAAAATGTCATAAAATACTTTAAAAAAAACATAGACATGAATTATTTTATGATGACACATCAGTGGTTTTATGCCCTCCCACTGCTACTGACAATGACAGGTGAACAAACCCTAAGGTCGGTATCAGATATATTGGCCGGTGAGTTTCGTGAGGGGTATTCTCCCACCATACCGCTTGCCTGCTCGATGCTCCTTTTCTCAACGTTCTCGCTCTCTCTCTCTGATCGTCAGATGGTGGTGGTTGATTTCTCCTCGATCGCTGATCGGGAAAACAAACTCACCGGCCAATATATTTGATACCGACCTTAGTTAGTCAGTTTCGTTAGGCTTATATAAGATATTTAAAAGGTGCGTAAGCTTTGAACGAATGCAAAGAAAATTCAGGTAAATACTACTTTATAAAGATAGAGCTCAAAATTGTCATTATAATTACAAATATTCTCAACGAGAGTTCAATAAGCTAAAATTAAAATATTGGGACAAAAGTGAGGAAGCCAAGTGCCAATGAATTGGCAGCGGTTTTCTTTCGTGCGGAACATAGATGGTCAGCTACATTTTACTTGAATCTTTCTCCCTACGCTATTCTTATGACATTAAAAATAACACTTATATCGAGTTACGCGATATTTTCTGCAAGACTGCGCTACGTTTTTCCGCGAAAACTGGTTTGTTCTTCCGGGTGCATCACGTGTTCACAGAATTTTGAACTACAGATCGATTTATTATTAGTAACATTTCAAAGTATGTACTTGATGGAAACTGCTATAACAAGAGAGGAAGTACAATTAAAAGAATCTATACAAAATATGTTACTTGATAGCATATTTGAATTTAATGTAGTCGAAGGTTCGGAAGAGTTTTCATTGGACTTTCTGAAGAGGTTTAACGAGTGTGAACTTGAAGCTGTTGATGAAGATGATAATGATGAAAATTGGTCTGAAGAAATATATATAGGAGTTTGTTCTCAATGTGATAAAGATGTTGAAGTTGAGTATAAGCGGAGAGCAGTTGCATTTTGGAAAGCGGAGAAAAAACGCGTTAGCTTAATACAGTTCAAAATAATTTTAAATATGTTTTTTCTGAACGGCAATTACGGCGATGGACTCATCAAATTGAAGGAGGAAGAACCAAACGCGAAAGATTAGCACAAATTTCCGACTATGTTGATGCCGGTTATATTTTACATGACAGAGATATTCGACGGGCTTCGAAGGCATATAAGCAGCAGGGTAATGATAACATGGTTTTTAAAACTTCTAGAAAATGGATAAATAATTTTAAAAAGCTCATCGCATTGTTTCACGGAATATAACCAAATTTGTTACACGAACAACAATAGAAGATGATGAAGCATTAAAAGTCGGAGCTACAGACTTTCTTAAAGAAGTAAAGCCTTTGAGTGCCAGAATTGGACCTGACAATATATATAATTCAGACCAGAGTGGATTTCAATTAGATATATATATATATATATATACAGTATTGTCTCCGTATATGCTCGATCAATACTCGATCCTTCGTAGGTGGACCCCTCGTATGGGCAGGAACTCCACCCTGTCATGTCTGCGTCTTCTCGGGGTTCCCGGTTTGCTCGTCATTTTGGCTGTGTCGCTGGTGGTGCCGCGTAGGCCCACCCCGGGTTGCCCCCGTCGGGTGAGATCCTGGAACCTGCAGAGGGAGATAACACAAAGTGTGTGCCCACAATGCATCTTACGAGTGGAGTAATACTTATCTGACAGCTGAAATTACCATCCTTTCCTCTGTTGGGCCTTTTTAGTGGTTTCCTCCGCGGTTGGGCCGCGGCTTGCACGGATACCTGCAACAGGAAATAGCGGTTAGTCGGTCGGGTAGTCGAATGGGCTGGGTTCCCAGTGGTTCCCTCCCGCCCTCATGCTCTGGCATGGGGGTCGGTGGGGCCCTCCGGTGTCCCGGGGAATTTACACTAGGTGGAGGGGATGGGACCAATTGGGACTCCCTGTTCCCCGGGTAGGTGGCCGGGTTGGGGAGGGCGTGCGACGATAGGACCCTATGGCCGTTATGGGTCCCTCCGTTTTCGGCATCTGGCCTGGGCCAGTTCATCGGGGCCCGAGTTTAGGGAGAAACCCGCAGGGCGGTAGGGCCGTCGCCCTTAAGACACTTAAAATGGAGTTATGTCACACTCTAGCTGTGCCTCGGATGTAACTACGGCGAGTACTGGGATAAGTCCAGCCCCTCCCCACCCAGTCGGCAGTAGGAAGGGAGTAAGAAATAAGACCGATGGCACTGTGTCGAAGCAGCGGACCAGTGTCACCGGGGGAGGCGCTGAGACCCCTGGAAGAAGCTACAGCTGTTCGACCTGGAAGTGTACTTACGGACTATGATTTGGACAATGAGTGGATAGATGTAGGTAGTAAGAAGGAGCATACCCGGACAGAAGATAGGACACTCTCTGCCTCCTACGCGGGTAACAGGAAACATGAAGACTCCTTTAAGCGATCATCAGAGGACCCAACAAACCCCCCGCAGGGAACACAGACCCTAGCAACTGTGGACCTGACCCTGCGGGATAGTAGCCTAGAGTCATCACCGCAGGAAAGGGAACGTGGGACCAGAAGGGGGCTCTCAGGACAAACCCCGCCATCGGAGGGGAAACTGAGTGCTCAGAACCCCACTAACATCTTCATGGGAAGGACAATCCTCAGAACTCCCCCGAAACAACGACAGAAACCCCTCAAGGAGGACTTGATCCCTGCGAGCATAAAGGCTTCGCGAGCTCAGACTTGCGCTGAGTTGGTCCTTGCGGTAAGGACTAAAAAGGTATCGTCGATCCGTGGGGTACTAAAATTTGCCGAACAAATGTCTGAGGACTGCGAGAAAGCAGCAAAATCAGTTGCGGAGGTTATGGCCACTAACGCCATCGAGCGATGGGCAGGGGAAAGGGATAAGGGACCCAAGACCCTGACCCCCATACCATCGGACCACGCCCCACCCAAAAAGAGGGACTGGGCTATACAGACAGACCCAGAACCCCCCCAGAGTAGCAGCAACAGGGGAGGAAACGGCGGCAAGCGTCCCCGCACGTCCCCTGTCACCCACGAGGGGGTAAGTAAGAAAAGACTATTTTCGGAGGTGGCTAGAAAGAAATCGCCGCAAAATACCGGACCTGGGAAAACGGAGGTTGACAGCCCGATCCCCCAAGAGGGCACTTACAACGCCCTGGGGAGAGACGGGCAGCAATGCAACCCCCCTAGGAAAACCCAAAAAAAAAGGAGGGGCCGTAAGGGGCCCCTGGAGGGATCCGAGACCCCCCCCCCCGGGATGCCTTCGGAACCAGGGAACTCGAGGTATCCTGCTAAAAAAGGGGCCTTTAACCAACTCCCCCCCACGGAATCCCCAATAAAACCAGCAGCAACAACAACACTTGGTGGCGGGTGTACAACCCCAGAAGCCGCAGGCCCAGAGGGGGCGGCAGGTCCCCTCGGGGGTCAAAACCCAGGTCAAACCCCCCAGGAGGAGACCAGATGCCATCCTGATCCGGGTCCCCCCGAGACAACGTACCACGGAGTTTATAAGACCTTGGTCGACAAATGCCGGGGGGATCTCGGGGAGGTGGCCGGGGTCAGGAAGACACGGCAGTGGCACATCCTCCTTGAATTGCCCAAAAACGTGAGCTCAGAGACTCTGGGCAAGCACATAAAAGACAAAGTTAGGAGCGCCGGTATCTCCTGCTCCCCCATGCAGGACCTCATAACCATCGAGGTGAGGGGTATAGACCCCCTTGCTGGGGAGCAGGAGGTCCTTGAAGGACTGGGGGGGGGGGGGTAACCAAGACGGACCCCAAGACCCTGACTCTCAGGGTCCTCAAAATGACTTCCTCCGGAACACAGTGTGCAGTAGTGGCCTGCCCCACAAACATCCTTAACTCCTCCTTAGAAGGTGTGAGGTTTAGGGTGGGCCTTACGATGGTCCGCTGCAGGATCCTTCCGAAACTTAGGAGATGCTTTAGGTGCCACCAGACGGGCCACCTGGATAATGAATGCAAGGCTTCCCCGGGGGGAATAGAGGTATGTAGGCGGTGTGGGGAGTGTAATAGCCGGCTGCACAAACCCACCCAAGTGCATAATATGCACAAAACAAGGAGTAATGGGGCCCCGAGCAGCCCATGTTACGGCATCGCTCGCGTGCCCAATAAATCGCGTGAAAACCCGGGACGGTGGACCGGTTAGAGGTGGGGAAATAGGGGAACCACGCAATGCCTATCAAAATCGTACAAATAAACCTTAATAGGTCCAGGCTGGCGCAGGACATCATGGCCCACAACATGTATACAATAAAGGCCGATGTAGTCCTGATATCGTAGCCCTACCGTCAGCTGGACGGCTGGTACAACGACGCGACTGGCGATGCTTCGGTGTGGGTCACCGGGTTCGGCAGCAGGCTTCCCACCTGCGCATCAGGGCTGTCAGCGGGTGGAATAGCTTCGGTGGTAGTTGGGGACATTCGGTTGCTCAGCTGCTATTTCTCTCCGAACAGAAAGTTAGGTGAATTTTCGCGATACCTCGAGTCCATGGCAGGTATCATCAGAGAATCCACGCGCCTTACAAGGGGGATTATTGTAGCCGGGGACCTTAACGCAAAATCCCCGGCATGGGGAGGGAAAGTGGCCGACAAAAGGGGTAGGGCGACCTTAGGGGTTTGCGACACTCGGTCTGGTCCCCATAAAGCTTCAGGAAAGAGCTACATTTACCCACCATAAACGTGGGGGTAAATCGTTTATCGACATCATGTCCACCGACCGGGTTACTGCCCGGCGCTTCATAAAAAGCGAGGTCCTGAGGCACACCTCCTTCTCTGATCATAATTACGTGGCCCATACTATCAGGGATCATAGGGGAACCCACCGCCCCCCCCCCTCCCCGGCCTGGACACAATACTCGGTAAAAGGCATGGTACCCGAGCTGATGGTCCAGAGATATAAAGAAGCCATCGGTGAAGAGGGGCGGGGGGGGGGGGGGCGGCGGCCAGGAATACTGAAGACCATCCCCGAGAAGAAGAACTCCCATTTGCTGACAGGATGCAGGAGGCGCTGGAACGGGTCACTAGGAAGATATTGCCCAAAAAGGCACTGCCTAGAGGCCGGACCCCTAACTCCTGGTGGAACCAGGAGGTAGCGAGTGCCAAGGCTGCGGCGAACAGAGCAAGGAGGTGGTTTCAGCGACGACGGAAGAAGGGTCGCCCCGATGCCAAAGAGGCAAGGGAGGCATACTCCGGAGCCCGAAAGTCCCTCCAAAAAGAAATTTGGAAAGCAAAAGATGCACAATGGGCGGGACTGAGGACAACCGTGGATGCCGACCCGTGGGGGAGGCCGTACAGAGCAGTAATGTCATCCTTGGGGGTGAAAGCCCCTAGAGAGGATAGAACACCTGCTCAAATACAAGACATCATCGACCATCTATTCGTAACGCCCCCCCCCCCCCCCCCCCGAGGGGTCAGGAAGACCCCCGACCGGCCTCGATAGCTGGGTGGTTAGGGGAAGTGAGGAGGCCGTCGTAGGTAGGGTGAATGAGGTACTGGTGAGGGGTGTAGTATCTAGAATTAAGGCGACCAAAGCCCCGGGACTGGACGCGGTACCCTCCCAGGTGGTTGCCTGTGTGGCCGGGGCATGCCCCGAACATATCACGGCACTGATTAGGGACACGCTCGGGAGGTGCGCCATCCCCCCCGCATGGAAACGAGCGAGGGTGGTACTGATCCCGAAGGGTGGCGGTGACCCGGCCTCTCCGTCAGCGTACAGACCCATAAGCGTCTTCCCAGCCCTCAGTAAGGTCTGGGAGTCCGCGATGAAAGCGCTGATGGAGACATACACGGGGCATTCCACCCCTTCCAGTACGGTTTCAGAAGGGGGATGGGCACCGTGGCCGCGGCCGTTGAGGTCAAGCGGTTCGCGTGGGAATGCACCGCCAAGGACCACCTGTGCCTTATGGTGGCGATCGATGTCAAGAACGCTTTCAACTCAGTCAGTTGGGAACTAATAATGGAGGCTCTAGCGAGAAGGGGGGTCCCATCGATCGTCACCCGTGTAATCAGGGACTATTTCAGGGACAGGTGGTGCATAACCCCGCCCAGAACGTCGAGACCAGGATCTACGCTGGGGTTCCCCAGGGGGCGGTCCTGGGCCCCTTCCTCTGGAACCTGGTATACGACGACCTCCTCTCCCTGTTGGCTGGGGGGAAGTGGGTCAGGCCTGTTGCGTACGCGGACGACCTGGCGGTTCTCCTCTCAGCCGCAGATGCTGCCCAGCTGGAGAGAATGCTGGCTGGGGTCATGAATAACATCGGTCGGTGGTTTAGGAGGACCAGGCTTGAGGTCGCTACCCAAAAGACTGAAATGGTTTTTCTCACGGGGCAGCGAGGGAAGAAAATTCAAACGCATAATGTGCTGGGGACTGAGGTTACGTCGGCCGAGACCCTCAAGTACTTGGGGGTTGTCATGGACTCGAGGAAGTGCTTTAGGGACCACCTGCTGGCAGCAACCACCCGGGGGGAGAGGTATCTGGGGGCCCTGACGGCCCTCCTCCCCAACGTAGGTGGCCCGTCTATGCAGTCCCGTAGACTTTACTATTCAGTCTGGGAGTCGGTCGTCCTGTACGCTGCCCCAGTCTGGGCCGATGCCTTGGAAAAAGAAAATAATAAAACCATCCTGCGCAAGGCACAGCGATCGGCCCTTATAAGGACAACCACGGCGTATAGGACGGTCCCCTTCTAGGCGCTGTGCGTCATTGCGGGGCAGATGCCGGCCTACCTGAAGGTGGGGTGGTGGGACGCCATTTACAAGGGGAAATGCCAGGACAAGGATGACCTGGGCAGGGGGGGCACCGCCGAAGCTGGTCCGGGAGAGGGCCGCTCGAACCAGGAGGGAGGCACGAGACAATGCCCTAAAAAAGTGGCAGGATGAATGGGAAGGTTTCGATGAACGGAATTGGACCCGGCGACTTATACCGTCGATCGGGACCTTCTTGGCGGGAGAGGGCCGGCTCGTCCTGCAGACCGACTACTGGGTGGTGCAACTCCTCACCTCGCACGGGGCATTTAATGAATTTAAAGTCAAGATAGGGAAGATGGCTATGACCGTATGTAGCGACTGTGGGGGGACGTCACTGGATGATGCAGAGCATGTACTTACGAAGTGCCCGGTATATGAGGAGCAGCGAAGGGAGTTAGCGGCGGCACTCTGGGCCTCGGTAGAGACCAGTACAATAAAAAAATGTATTAAATAATATTAAGCAGATTTATTTTTATACAAATAAATATTTCAATACAAATAAATATTTTATTCAAAATACTTGGCGCTGCGCCCCGAAATGGTGTTGCTAAACTGAATAAATATGTATAAATTGCATTAAATCTTTTTCTTTCTTTCTTGGGCGTGCGTTCGTGCATGTGTGTATGTGTGCGTGTGCATATGCTACGTATGATATTAGAATGATATATATGTAGAATAAATTTGCTGCGTTTCTAATATGTGTATGTATTTTAGATTGTAAGGGAGTTATTGTAAATTATTAATACTAAGACAATTAACATTTCTTTCGGTTTCGCAGCGCCAAGTATTTTGAATAAAATATTTATTTGTATAAAAATAAATCTGCTTAATATTATTTAATACATTTTTTTCTTTGTATACATAGCCATTGTTATAAGTGGCGCAATTTTTTTATATCATTAATTTTGTAAAGCTATTAATTAATTTACGACAATGTTTTTAAATGGGATTCTTTTTGATGCATTAATTAAAATGTCCGCGATATGAGTAATGGAATGTATGAACACAACATTTCAGCTGTGTATATGAAGTTGTGTCATCTTAACCCTCGGAAGGCGAATGGTGGGGATGGTCGCGTGAGACGAATGCAGGGTCATTTTGACCCATAGCAGAATTTCTATTGTACAATTTCTGGTTTCGCGAAGAAATTGAATATAAAATTAATATTTTAATCAATAATCGCACATAAATAATGTGTTTTCTCGAAGAAAATAGCCCCACCACCATAGCGGAACAATAAAGAAACGAAGTGCCGACAATGTTGCTTTAGAGTGAAGACGAGAATCGTTCGAACGATCCGCCGGAGATTGTAACCTGCGCCTTAGCTGGAATCTGACTTTGTCAAAGCTGGGTCAAAATGACCCTGCATTCGCTGTACGAGGGTTAATTTCCTTTCGTCATAATCTAAAAACATATCAAGACTACTGTGATAACTGAATAGGGAAAGAAAGGCCAGGCCAAATGCGTTGCGCGGTGAATGTACAATATACACCGTACTTACCAGTATAAGGGATGCCGGATGATTCAGAAGATTCTTGTGACTTTTGAAGATTATGAACATTCCTCAAATGTTTTATTAATACACTTGTTGATTTGTTCGTTTTAAACTGCTTGCAACATTGCATGCATTGTACTTGTCCGTCATTGCTTTCTTTGCAATGTGCTCAAACCCACGATAGTTTTGACATTTCTGATACGTACAAAAATTACACATACACGTTCAACATGGTCACGACTTTACCGATCTGTGAATTAGATTCACCGTACTATCGCTCGCACGAAATGCTGACACAAGCTGTCACTTGAAAAACGAAATAGTACTGTTGTAAAAAATGTCACGAATATACTGTATTCAGGCACCACACGTTCGCATCGACTGCTTAGAAGACTCTGACGTTTTCATATTCATTTTCCTCAACGAAGGCAACCCTGTCATAAAAAAAGCAGGAACATGACGTGTAGTTGCAGGTACAAAGTCCCAAAAGTCTGCTGCACAAATGTGAGATTGCCCTGACCACTTTGCATTGCGACGAAGAAAATGCTTTAAAAACAGAAAGCGCGCGTTCGCGCGCCTAATCTTGTTGTATTGTAAATACAACCCTTTATCAAGTATATATAATTATGCCTGAAAAAGCATCTGGCTACCCTGAAGTATAACAAAAGTAGTTAGCCTATGCCGATTCTGGACCAAATTAGGGCGAGGGGGGTGGGGTGGTGCGGGGGGTACCGCGCTCTTCCGCGAGATGGGATAGAGGCGAGGCGGGGAGGGGGTACCGAGTTCCTTGGCGAGGGGGCTGACGTCACAGGGGAGGGGATTCCAAGATGGCGTCGACAGAGTTCGTGGGCGAGGGGGCTGATGATTTCTGAGAAAGAGGGTGGACCACGAGAAAAGAAAATTTTTTCTGAGAAAAGATAAGGAATCGGATTTGGGTACCCTATAATTATTATTGTAAATCAATCCTCGCGATATTCCATGGAATAAACATTACACCGCGCTATGCAGTGTGTTTATATCTGAGCAGGATTGTATGTGTTTGTTTATATTTGAATCGTGGGATCGATACAGCGCACGTGCATTAACTTTTCCCAAGACCATGCCTCTAAGAAGTACCCTCGAGAAAACGCAATGTCCCTGAAGCAATAAATTAGGCGTTGCGTTCATGCGATAATTATTCGGGTGAAGTTCCGAGTATTTTCACGATCGAGAATTACGTAGTCATAACAGTGCGATCGTGTGCCACGTGTACGGACAACCCTTTGTCGACACAGACATAAAAGTGCGCCATCATTGTCACTCGACGGGCGAGTACCGAGGCGCGGCCCACGTGACCTGTAACTTGCAGTTTCAGCGATCGTACACGATACCGGTAGTGTTCCATAATTTTTCAGGCTACGACGCGCATTTCGTGATTAAGGAGTTGGCGTCCGCGTTTGAGAGGCAGATCGACCTGCTGCCGGTAACGAAGAAGCGATACATATCGTTCACGAAACACGTCAAGGGAATCGATGCCGAGAGCAACGATTGGCAGAGGGGGTTGAAGTTTCGTTTGGTAGATTTGTTGAAGTTCTTAACCGCTAGTCTGGAGAAACTCGCTTCGGATTTCGGTTAAGAACGACTCGCGATTCTACGACGCGAGTTTCAACACTTGTCGGACGATCAGTTCAATCTTCTAACCAGGAAGGACGTCTTCTCGTACGACTGTGTATCATCGTACTCCAAACTGAATGATACGCGTTTACCGTCCCGCGAAGCGTTTTATAACCGACTGAACGATAGCGCTGCGTCGGAGCCTGATTACGTGTGGAACCCTTTCCGCGTACAGACATTGGGGGAGTATAGCGATTTATATTTAACAACGGATGTATTGTTACTCCCCGACGTATTCGAGAGTTTCCGCACCGACTGTATCGCGAGTGATGATCTGGATCCCGCGCATTATTTTACATTACCGAGTTTCACGTGGGACGCGATGCTCAAGTACATCGGCGTACAATTAGAGCTTCTTACGGACGTGGACATGTTACTGTTCGTGGAGCGCGGAATACGCGGCGGTCTGAATCAGTGCTCGCACAGGTACGCGCGTGCCAACAACAAGCACCTGCCTGCGGGGATGTATGACGAGTCGAAGGCATCGACGTATCTGGTGTACTTCGAAGTCAACAACTTGTACGGATGGGCGATGTCGCAATCTATGCCGCATGGAGGGTTTCGATGGCTGGACGATGCGACAGTGGAAGCCCTCGACGTATCATCTCTACCCGACGGCGAGGACTCTGAGGAATCCTAGGGATACCTGCTGGAGGTTGACATCGAATATCCCAAGGAGATCCACGACGCCCACGCTGACCTTCCATTCTGCCCGGTGCGCGAGCGTGCGCCAGAAGGAAAACAGACAAAGCTGCTTGCCACGCTCGACGATAAGGAGGGGTACGTAATCCATTATCGCTACTTGAAACAGTGTATTCGACACGGTTTACGCGTGACGCGAATTCATCGGGTGTTACGATTCGATCAGTCGCATTGGCTGCGACTATATCCGATTGAACACCGGTTTGAGGACGCGAGCCACTAGTGAATTTCAAAAGGTCGGACGGTCGTTACGGCGCGGAAGCGCTGATCGCGAAACCGAACTTTCGCAGTCGCACGATTTTGTCCGAACAGTTGGTGGCAATCGAAATGCGCAAACTGAAAGTTAAGTTCGATAAGCCGATATACGTGGGAATGAGTGTACTGGACGTGTCGAAAGAATGCCTGTACGAGTTTCATTACGCGTATATGCGTGCGGAGTTTGGTGATCGGTGTAAGGTCCTGTACACCGGCACCGATAGTTTAATGTATAGTGTGGAATGCGAGGATGCGTATGAAACGATGAAGCGTGACGTCGCCCTATTCGAAACTAGTGATTACGCGGTGGACAATCCGTACGGTATGCCGCGCGAAAACAAAAAGGTGCCGGGACTCATGAAAGATGAGAACAACACTGCCTTGATGACCGAGTTCGTCGGATTGAGGTCTAAGATGTACGCGACTAGAACGTTTAACGCGGTAATGGGGTCTACGAGTGAGACGAAAAAAGTGAAGGTTGTGCGGAGACACGCGGTAGCGACTCATGTACAATTCGACGATTACATTCGTTTTCTCCGCGATCTCACCGAGAAATCGATTCGGCAGAACTATATACGTTCGAAAGTGCACGAGGTGTATTCCGTGAGCGAAGAAAAGAACGCTCTCAGTCCGTTCAGAACGCTCAATCGGATCAGCACCCTTCTGTGGAGACATTATCGAATCCCCGAACTCGAGACTCACGAACGTCTACAGCTCGACCCCGACGAGTTCCTCGAGACCCCCTTTACTTAGTATGTTTGCATGTACATATGTATATACGTTTCTTTCTTTTGTATATGTTATTTATGAATATGTAATATATGTGTAGCGTAGAATAGTCAAAATTGTATTTTGTGCGCGATATATATTTTTCCTTACTTTATTAAGATTAATTATACACATATTAGAATAATTAAATAAACGGACAATGTATATATTTATATGTATTTGTTAAAGACATTGCTATACGACAATGCACGATTTTAAATGTGGCGCGCAAATCGGCTGAATGCCCTCTCTTGTTTTTGTCTCGTCTTATTAGCGTATGATGTATACATGTAATGTCTCGTGTGCTCAAGCTCAAGTAAGATTAAAATACATATATATTATTTCATCAGTTGAATAGACAGTCTCTGATTATTTTTCATGTGCAATTGTCCGTTATTGTGCTCTGTATATACTTAATAGGTTATGGGCCCAGAGCTCTAACAGTTATTGAAATTAATAGCGATTAGTTCGCCGGACATTGTACAGGTTAAATTACCACGTGGCGTTGAGATTTTTCGAGAACAATGAATAGTGTAACTCGAATTCAACTATTAGAAAAAGATAATTATGAGACGTGGCGTATGCAGATGGAGGCAATACTTGTTAAAAATGATTTCTGGCAATACGTAAATGGCACATTAGTAAAGCCTGAAAGTACGACGCAGAATGCTAATGCAGTAGTAGAATGGGTAAAAAATGTGCGTGAGTCCTAGCCAGTTATCTCAATTAAAAACGTGCAATACTTCAAGAGAGGTATGGCTAAAGCTGGAAAGTGCTTTTGCATCTAAAGGTCCAGCAAGAAAAGCTACTTTGTTGAAACAGCTTACATTAAAGAAAATGAGCGAAGGTGATGACATCACAGCTCACCTTAATAAATTTTTTGAAATTAAAAATAAATTAGCTGATATGAATATTGAAATTAATGAAGATTTGTTCTCGATTATGATGCTATATAGTCTGCCAGTTTCATATGAAAACTTTAGATGTGCCATCGAAACAAGGGATGAGCTGCCCAATGCTGAGGCACTTACAGTAAAAATTTTAGAAGAATCCCAGGCAAGAAAGTCAAATTCTGAGCCTTCGAGTGCTATCGCAGCATCAATGCCTAACAAAAATTTTCACAAGAATAAAAGTGAAAATAATAATGATGATTCAAAGCTTACAAATAATAATAGAGCAAGAAATTACAATAATTTCTCAAATATGACTTGCTACAAATGTAAAAGAAGAGGACATATAGCAACTTACTGTAGATCAAAAATTTCAGTGAGTAATGGCAATAATAATAACCAAAATGCGAACGTGGCAGAAGATGATGCGTTTTTTGCTTTTGTTGGCAATTCAAGTAAAGATGTTAACGATGATAAAAATAGATGGGTTTTAGACAGTGGCTGCACTGCGCATTTATGCAAAGATAATGGAAGTTTTGACTACTTATTAGATACAAATGAAAATTTGAATTTGGCAAACAATGGTTCCACTAGTATAAAGGAAAAAGGTACTGTAAAATTAAAGATCAATGCGAATAACGAGGATAGAAATATAAATTTGGAAAATGCTTTCTACGTACCAGATTTAAGGTCAAATCTTTTATCAGTTTCTAAGATTGTGGATAAAAACAATACAGTAACTTTTGACAAAGTTTTGTTAACTTTTTGACAAAAATTAATTGCTGATAGAGTAGGTAATTTGTATTATTTGAGAAAAACTGAAAATCAAATTGCTCAACATGTAAATGAAAATAAGGAAAGTTATCTTTTGAGGTTATGGCATGGCAGGATGGCTCATTTAAATGAGAAAAGTCTAAGAAAGGTCATGTTTGAAACTAGTAATATAAAATTTAGTGATAATGAATCAATTCAAAAGTGTGATATTTGTGCCATAAGTAAGCAGACAAAAAATCCTTTCAATTATTCCAGTGAAAGATGTAAAAAAAACTCTGGAAATAATACATTCAGATGTATGTGGTCCATTTAATGTACCAACCATTGCAGGGGCAAGGTATTTTGTCACGTTTATTGACAATTATTCTCGTTACTGCACAGTATATTTAATGAAAAATAAGAGTGAGATTTATGCTAAATTTTTACACTTTAAAAACATGGCAGAAAATCAACTTGGGGAAAAAATTAAAGCTTTACAGTCAGATATCGGGATAGAATACTGCAATGAAAACATGAATAGTTACTTAGTATCTGCAGGTATACAAAGAAGATTTTCAGCTCATAGAACTCCTGGACAAAATGGATTAGCTGAAAGGAAGAACAGAGTTCTGGTTGAAGCAGTAAGATGTATGTTAGCCGACTCAGGCTTATCTTTATCATTTTGGGGAGAAGTACTGATGACAGCGAATTACATCAGAAACAGATGTCCAACCATGGGCTTAGATGGAGGTATTCCTCATGAAAAATGGTATGGAAAACTACCAAGTATAATACATTTTAAAACATTTGGTGCAAAAGCATTTGTCTTGGACGAATCGCAGAAAGGTAAACTAGCAGACAGAGCTCATGAAGGCAGATTCGTTGGATATTCAGAAGAAAGCAAAGCTTATAGAATCTGGATACCGGAAATGAGAAGAGTAATTATATCAAGAGATGTAAAGGTTATAGAAGAAAATTTAACAACTTTAAGAGGCCAAGATAAAGTCATGGACGATACAACATATAATCAAAATCAAAATGAAGTTTTTACAAAATTAAATGATGCTGAAATCGATTTATCCTCTGAAGACAAGGATGAAAATTTCCTTTCAAGAAATGAAGACCAAACTGTAAATATGGAAAAACGCCTGCCAGGTAGACCAAAATTAATTAAGACAGGTAGACCTGGACGACCAAAAAAGAGGTATAATTGAGCGATCAAACGAGCCCGCCGAAGGCGGGCGAAGTTCGATCGTAATTATATGAAACGTCTCGTTCGAAGATGATATTAACATGTAGTAATGCTTGTCAAGCTACACTTCACAACATTCAGAGTATAAAAGTTTAAATTTGGCGCCGTAGGGCCCCGCTCGCGGTCCCACGGTGGTGGCTTCTGGCACCCTCTTCGTCATATTTTGTTTAGAGAGATGTGGAATGGAGTTTTCACAGAAGTTTAGTGATGATCCGGGGTAGAATGTAAAGGGGGATTTAACTTTGATGTTACGCAGAATGCGTGGGAATGGATCATCTTCGAACGAGACGTTTCATATAATTACGATCGAACTTCGCCCGCTTTCGGCGGGCTCGTTTGATCGCTCAATTATATTGCACGTCTCGTTCTCGATGATATTAACATGTAGATCTTTAGCGCCTGTGATAACTCCTCGTTTCACGTTTTTATGTTATTTTATTTGTGCATTATATTGTTATATTTGTACATTGCTGTTCTTAACACGATGTTGTTTCGCTTGTATTATTGACCGCGCAAACTCATCATTTGGAGTTTGGATAGGCCTATTGTAAAACCTAGCGAACATTTGGGAATTGCCTGACCAGCCGGTTTAACATTTATTGATGATTAATATATCATCAATATAAATGATCGATAGGATTCCCTGAGTTCTTAGGGTATTCATTACTGGTTTCATGACTTTTGTGTAAACATATGGGCTAGTGCACAAGCCAAATGGTAAACAGGTAAATTGGTATAGTTTCTTCTGAAGTCTGAATCTTAAGAATTTCCTATAATCTCTGTGTATTGGTATTAGAAAAAAGGCGTCCTTTAAATCGACAGTGCACATAAATGCCTTTTTTGTTACTAGGTTTTTAGCAGCACGAATATCCTCCATTTTGAAATGAGGCGGGTCAATGAATTTGTTTAAGTTTTTTAAATTTATGATGAATCTGTTAGAACCATTTGGTTTTGAAACTAAAAAGTAAGGAGAGTCGAACTGTCCCTCACTGTCCATACATTCTTCAATGGCATTTTTCTTCCTGTGTCTCTCCACACGGCGTATTGACGGCGGATTGTAGGAGCGTAGATATCTGGATGCCAGTTATTGAATTCAGGAGACGATAGAAACATTTTATTACGAAACACACATGTATTATAATTAAAGTAAATCGTATTCCTCTCGGGCAAGAGTCCTGAGAATGATTGAACTTACCCCCCACTTCGCGCAGACCGATTACACGGAGGGTAGTCGGGTCATACACTGCACAAATGATACATGGTAATTCTGAAGGTACGTTCGTCGAAGGATGCGGCCTGGCACCCCGTGGCGAGGGACAACCCTTCGCAGGGACTCACTCGATTTTTATGGCTTTTTCCGGAAAAAAGGTATGAATCCTGGGCCGAACGTAGCGCATTAGGGTCGGGCCCCCGCAGTCGAGGGTGAAATATCCAATACAGCGTATTAAGAAATTATTTTCTTCATCGTATCGAAAGGGACGTGACGCCAATGGATTCCTCATGTTTTTCCGATGAAAATCATGTCAAATACCATGCAAATCGGACTAATTTGACGCTAGCTATTTGTATTTCAGTACTCCTGAACGAGAGGAATGCGAGTTACTTTAATTATAGTACATGTGTGTTTTGTAATAAAGTGTTTCTATCGTCTCCTGAATTCAATAACTGGCATCCAGACATCTACGCTCCTACAATCCACCGTCAATACGCCTTGTGAAGAGACACAGGATGAAAAGGGGTAGCCCACTGTCCAAAAGCATGCGTTGACGTATTCCGTGCAAGAGAAGATGGGCATTGGGGAGGAGGTATTGCTGTGAAGAGGGAATCTTCAAGGCCGCAGCCGTTTGGCAGGGATGCAAATTCGATTAATCCTAATACAATCTGCTCCCTATGGTGGAAATTTGGTCTTGCAACTTTCACACCTCCTAACTTAAGAGGGGAATTCCTTCTTTTTTGGTCAAAAAATCGATTTTTTGTTTTTTTACAGAATCTTGTAGTTTAACTTTGAAGGAATGTCTCTGCAAAATTTTAAGTAAAAATTCATAAAATTTTCAAAGTTATGGACTTTTGAAGCAAGGTATGTATTTGGCGGCAAGTGATCGAGCGATCGATGGGTACTCCCAGAATCCATGGTACTGTTGTAAAACGTTTATGTTATTGGAGCAACAAAAAAGGCCCATACAGAGGCTAGAATGGCAAATTTAGAAAAAAAATCAATTCGACGAGCAAGAGGAAGGAACAATAGACGGACTTGGGATAAAATTTGTTCAGTAACTGCACTACAAACTTTAAACGCGTTTTTCTCGAAACAATTTTTTCGTAGCTGGTTGACATGATTTAAAAAAAAGTACTGCATCGATCAACTTGAAATTTTAACTGCATGTTAAGAAAGAATCCTTTTATCATTTGACCTACAGGCAAGACGATAGGTTGTATATTTTTTTTTTAATTATCAAAAGTTCGGGTAATTTTTTGCAAAAAATCGAACATCTAAATTTAAACAGTTACCATTTCTCGAAAAATAATTTCTTTTTTATCATTGTAGGTCAAACGATAATTATATGTGTATAAAATAAAATCTCATTAGAATTTTTGATTTCGGATGAAGTGGAGGGCAGATATCATGTCAACCGTTAATGAAGCAATTGTGCGGAGCACCCTAGTTCACGGGCAACTGAAACTGTATTTTTAAGTGAACTGAACTGAAAAAATTTATGTAACATGATGAAAGTATAACAAACACATATACAAAGTTTCAAATTAATTGTTGTTACATTTTTGTTTATAAAAAATCCTAAAGTATCGATATTTTTGACCAAGAAAAAAGGAATTCACCCCTTAAGGCCTTACATACGGCTAGCAGCGCCAAAAATGCGCTAAATAAATTTTTTTTTAGTAGGGATAACAATATAAATTAATAAAAGTGAATAGTACACATTGTTTATTGGTATTTAAACTTTATAAAAAAATTTTGTTCACTTTATTTTTACAAAAGTTACTATATAAAAAATCACATGATCTACAACAATAAGAAAAAAAGTTGCTCCATGTTCGGCATGATATCTCCAGTGAATGTTGATCGATTTGCAAAATTCAAAAAAATTCTTGTAAAATAAAGTTGTAGTTATAGTCTGTCGAGCCGGAATTTTGAATTTCGAAAAACTGAGCAATTTATGGCAGTTTAAAAAAAAGTATGCGGTTTACGTCATAAATTGTACACTTTAAAATATCAAAAATCCGGCTCGACAGACTATAGAGAAAACGAGTTCGAAAATTTAAAAAAAAATCGCATCAAAAAATATTTAAAACTGTATGAGTTATCATGCAGTTATGAAAGTGCATTTTCCGTGGCGAAAAAAGTAGTTTCGAGAAAAACGCGTTCAAAGTTTTAAGTGCGTTTTGCTCGAAGTCGCGCGCAGCTGAAGCAAGAACTTCATGAATTTTTTTTATTTGTTTTGTAAACTTACATTTAATCTCTCATTCCGGCTTCGTATTTTATGCCTTCCTTGTCGGTAATTAATTGTTTTTGTTTATTTTTTTCCAGTCCACGAGCAGTTCTGGCCTCTTTTGTTGCTTTAGTAGCATTTATTCGTGCGTGTTTTAGCCGATTCGCATTTTCTCCGAGACAATAGTGGTACCCCTCATATCCAATTGTTATTCCAAGTAATCTTTCTATTTTTAATATACTCTCTGCCCCGTCATTATAAGTACACACGGCTCAAACGATTGTGGCCGATCGAGTTTCGATTGCATTCAAGCTCACTAGGGCTGGCTTTTTTACATCGCTACGATTCTACAGTATTTCGTGAATATGGTGGGGGCACTGCCAAGCTACAGGTTCCCGTCTAGAACACTTCCAATTCATGTTGAAACACCACTGTGGCACCATCTGCCTATGATTGTCATAATTATATAAATCTGCGCGATCGGTTCTGTTCGCGATGCTGTAGCGAAAATGACACAAAGGAAAAATGTCAAATGACTTTTATTGCAATGAACCTAAAAAAAAAATCATAATAATTTTTCCACTATAAACGATAAACTTGTAATGTCCAAAGTAAATAAATCAACGGATTTATATATAAATCCATTGATTATTATAATGGAAAACACAAATAAATAAAGCGGGAAATTAGAGTAGTAATGAAAAGAATGGAAACGAATGTTATGTATTTCGTAGAGATGGCAAGGGTTAGGAAACCAGAATACTCAGATGAAAGTCTTGTCCAAAGTAAATAGATCAACGGATTTATAATGGAAGACACAAATAAATAAAGCGGGATGGTGTAGACCAAAGAAATACGCATTTATTTCAAAATCTACTATCTGTTATTTTATGTTAACAATGGGAAAATAAACATAACGGACAATTAAATTTTGTGACAGGACTGCGCGAACGTGTCTCGCATTAAACGTCATCCGTTTACTTCACGCTATATCTGTCACTCAGATGGTGCCACAGTGGTGTTTCAACATGAATTGGAAGTGTTCTAGACGGGAACCTGTGGCCTGGCAGTGCCCCCACCATATTCACGAAATACTGTAGAATCGTAGCGATGTAAAAAAGCCAGCCCTAGTGAGCTCGAATGCAATAGAAACTTGATCGGCCACAATCGTTTGAGCCGTGTGTACATACTGCAACATTGGTACCTATTTCAATTAACGTTCATTCATTAACGTTCTGTGTAAATCCACCTAAGCATTTTTCAAGTAATTGTTCGTCACTGAATGATTCATAGATGGGTTTTATTGCCCCCAGTACAACTTCAGGTAAAGTGGCTTTGTGCTTGTATTCATCTAATGTACCTTCGGCTTTTGTTCTCTGCCAATCACACCAACTTTCTTCTCTAGACGGACAATAAAAATGCTTAGGTTTTTCGTCCGTTGATGATTTATGGTAGAATGTCGCCCATATGGCATTTTTCATATTTTCCAATGAGTCAATATTATTTTTTATTGCTAAACCGTAATAAATAGTTAGTTCGTCTATTAGTTTGGCAGTTAATTTTCCTTTTCCTCCCAAACTTACTCGTTTGCTCTGATTCGATGTACTTGGTTTATTTTTCTTAGTCGTTGATTCCTCTTTTATGATTGACGTCGATTTTTTATATTCATTGACGACTTGGCGAAGACGCTTACCCATACGTTTTTGGACATGCCCCACGCATTCTTTTTTCTTTATCTCGAGGTCTTGATATGGCTGAGAATTCGTGATATTAGAAAAAGTTTTTGTATCACCGTCACCTATGTAATATTCATATTTAACTCCATAGCTTCCTATTGATCTCCGAAACATTTCCACAACACTATCTGCCTCCATTTTTCCAGCACTTCCTTTATGATTTGCTGAACAATGTTCTTGATGGTTCTCTAACCACGATTCATACTCAACCGTACCTTTATTCTTTTCGTGACTTTCGCATTCCTTGCAATAACTGCTTTTTACCACGAAGTCGACAACTTTTCCCGTGAAATAACCAATTAATGTTGTAACTCCGAAAAGCGAAGAAAAGGCTCTCTTCATCCAAGTGCCATCCCCGGAAACAATAATTCCATCTTGAGATAATTGTAGTTTATCTTGATTGACAGATTGTTGAAGTTCTTCTTCAGCAGCAACTTTCATAGAAGCTTTAGCAACGGCTGTTGAAGCTTCTTCAATATTTTTCACAACTAAATCAAAGGTTGTTTGTGCGATACATGATGCTAACAAGGGGGCCGCATAGGTTATGTAATCCGTTCTGGAATGAGACTGGGTGGACATTGTAGTGCACACCTAGTGTTAAAAAACCGTAAAGGGGTTTTGCAAAATGGGCCTTCGTTTTCGAGAAATTTGAGTTCAAAGTTTTACGGGACAGTAGAATTTCAGTTGCGTAAACATTCTTACCAAGCAATGGTCGTAGCTGCGATAATAAGGCGTTCGGCTACGGTGCTGGAGGTCTCTTCGGTTCGATTCCTGGTGCTTGGTAAGAATGTTTGGGCAACTGAAATACTACTGTCCCGCAAAATTTTGAACTCAAATTTCTCGAAAACGAAGGCCCATTTTGCAAAATCCCTTTACGGTTCTTTAACACTAGGTGTGCACTACAATGTCCACCCAGTCTCATTCCAGAACCGATTACATAACCTATGCGGCCCCCTTGTAAATCCATGACACCACAAAAAAGCTGCATTGCCTTCAATCCTTTTCCTAACAGTCGGAAGGTGAATGTAAAGCGTCGATTTATCTCGTATGCAGAGTTTATCAAAGGAGATGAATAAACACTTTGGATATTATCGTCACACGTTGTACAAAAAACATTTAACTTGAAACCAAGTCCACGGGTACTTGCTTTTAAAAATTTTCACATTACCACCACATGTACGGCAGACCACACACTCCGAAATAGCTGTAAAAACAGCAGTAAACTGTAAAATACAGTATGAGAACGTCGGATCGAATGAAACCTCATGTAATTGTCCCGCTAATTTTTTTGCAGCCGAAGTAGTGTATTCAGTTTCACTCTCCGACTTGTCGGGCCTTTGAGGAGGCATCTTCTTTTTAGGGCGTGAAGATCGATCACTCTTAATGCCTTTACGATCTATAGAGCGACGTTTCAACATTTTTAAAATTCTGAAATAAGTAATAAATTAATATTCTCAAATAAGACACACAACTGTACGCTTCGAACGACAAAGTAACGGTCAGCCGTCTGAAACAAAGGACAGCTATCTGCGCGCAGCAAACTCTCGTCGGGCAGTCACATTTTCTACCATAACTTCGGATCTATGGGGAATTTTTGCAATCGATTTTCACAGAAATAAGCCTAAAACTATAGAGAACAACAATCTGTTAAAAAAAATCGATTTTTTGAAAATTCTGGACGTATGTAAGGCCTTAACCAATCGAACTTGCATCCCTCCGAGTGAATGTTATGATGTTTTGAAACATTAACGGTACGCTTCTCGATATCGCAGATGTCGATACCTAAGCAGCATTTTTCACGGAAAAGTATTGTCCAGCCTTTGGGCCTACCATCCCCGGCGTAGACCTTCGGCAGGTTGGTATCGGTTTCAACTGGGCACTGCCACCCGTGGCGTCAGTAAAACCGACCCCGGTTCTTGCCATTTCAGAGGGTTTCATTCCAGTGAAAATCAACAATTTTGCAAGCGCAATATCTCAATAACCAGTGGAAATCAAGTGTATACATTAAAGCTTATTCAATTTGTCATTATAAACTTAGGTGTTCAGAAAACGTAGTCCCATTTATAAAACGAAACTTGACCATCGTATCTTTTAAAATAACAATCGAAGAAAAAAATTCGTTCGAGCTAATTTGGTAGCCCCATCGAACCATGAATTTACATACTTTTTTCAAATTTTTATCTCCAATAGTTTAAGAGGTATCGGACTGTCTCGTCTTAGATGGGACACCCTGTATAATTAATTAACCGTCTAGAGGAACAAAATCAAACAGCATCACACGACTCATCAGAATCACAGTTTGGGCAAACGTTTACTACCGTGTTTATGTTTTTTATGCATTTTGAATGAGCCCAGTTCTTGCAAAGAATACACACAATCCATTCTTCTCTGGGTTGCGATTTGGAATATGTATCACAACAGACAATACAATAATATTCCAAGTTGTCTTCCTCATCATCATTCTCATTTTTTTCTTGAAGAATCTTCCGCTTAGTTTGGTCTTTACCCTTGCTTTTCCCTTTGTTTTTAAT
Organism: Andrena flavipes; assembly: GCA_963971345.1. NCBI lineage: Eukaryota > Metazoa > Arthropoda > Insecta > Hymenoptera > Andrenidae > Andrena > Andrena flavipes. The sequence continues at coordinate 55,698,326 of OZ020479.1, forward strand.
TTTTGAACTAATTTCTTCTTTTTTCCTTTTGTTATTTGACTGCTCTTCAGCTAATGTATTCTTTTCTGGACTGTCAGTCAAGACAGCTGATTTCCTAACACGACGACGCGTTGATTTTTCCTGTCTCGGTGTCGCTTTTTATAGAGAACGAACTATTTCAGGTGAAAATTCAGAAACAGGATCTTCAACGATGTCAGTAACAATCGATTGTCCTATGTTGGGAATATTGGAGGGCCCTGGTTGAGGTTCGTTTTCCTTTTCGACATTCTTATACATTAGGACCTCATCCTCGTCCATGAATATATTTTTGTTAGATGGACATATTCCAGGCTTCTTGAATCCATTAATTATATTGTTTGGAATTGATGCTAAGGGCCAAGCACGTTTGACAATCCATGGAATTTCGTAGATGGACATGGTTTTTCCCGGATTATTACGCATCCAGTTATCTTGTGCAATAGCACAATAACTTTTGAACGGTCCATAGACACCAACATCTAAAGGTTGTAAGTGATGGGTGCAATGTTAGCTTTTGCTTTTTCAATAACGTTTATGTTGATATGCGAAGAATGATTGTCAAGTAACCACAAGACTGGCTCAGATGGAGTTGGTTTCACATGTTTTATGAAGTGATCTATATATATCAGAAACTCAGTCGCTGTCATCCATCCAGAGCTGTTTCCTGCTCTAATTGATTCTGGTGGACTATCTTGGATAAATAAGTCTTTATATTTGAGTCGCCGGAAAACAAACATCGGTGGTATAGTGTTTCCGAATGCATTAACTGCCATTTCAAGGTTAACCAGTGTGCCGCGTTCAGCTGATACTATAGAGCCTACTTGCTTAATACCTTTTCCAGCAACTTTTTTTTTACTTTTGAACAGTTAGTACGCCAGTTTCGTCCACATTCCAAATTTTTGATGGTGATAAATTGTGTTTAAGCAATTTAATTCTATCACCAAACTTAGAAAAGAAATGATCTACGTTGTGTATATTGAATGAAGTAACTCGATTAAAATTTGTTGCCTCAGGAGTCCTTATTGAAAGTCTTGGATTCCTCTTTAAAAAAATAATTATGTTAGCCAATCAGAACCAGCCATGCCATATTTGTGCCAAGAAGGTGGAGTGTTCTTATGGTCAAATTTTACCGCACATTCATATGCTAATTTTCTTACTTCTTGTGGTAGAAGACCAAAATACAGTATTGTCTCCGTATATGCTCGATTTTATGCACGCGATACAAGCTTGTCGCCATCCCCACCACTTTTGTCTCACTCTTGTTCGGTGAAGGCCAGAGCGAAATGGAACGCGTTGCGTGCGCGACGGGCAGTATATATGCTGTACAGAATATATGCTCACCACCGGTCCCGAGCAGCGAGCAAATACGGAGACAATACTGTAGATCGAGAAGCATTTCAAAAGGTATTCTGCCATTACTGTTTCTTGTTGCTTATTAAAAACCAACCTCATTTTCTTGTAGCCTCTTGTCCAGATTTTACTATTTTAACAAATTTCAATAGAGTCATGTGGCAGATATCGAATTGTCTAGCGACTGACCATGCATAACGGCTTCAGCGTCGTTACGCATAACTTCGATGGAAGTGGCTTTCCGTCTTTCTTTGATATATTCGCATCCTAAAACACATCAGGAACAATTTATACATTTGCGGTGGGGTAAGTTGTTACGGTAATAACTTTCCCTAAGTGACGGTAACAACTAGCCCCAATCGATACGTGTAACAATTTGAGAGACTATTTTACTTACACGTGTATTGAAACGATAAACACTACTAGGACGAATCAGTCAATGATATCGACGTTAAATAAACGACATAGATCAAAAAATGATGATAGAAAAATATTTACTTACCTCGTACGTGACTAGTAAGTCCTTGCTTCCAACCACACGATTCACTGTCGCGGACGCTTCTAACATGGATGACAAAGTGGCGTGATCGACTCACGTGGGAAAAACAATTGAAAGTGCAACGCACTTTCCATTTTTAAGATACTAAAATATATAATAATCATCGGAACAACTTACCCCCGCAATTTTTAGCCCCGGTCTCCCGTACTGCAATTAACCGCCGCGCCGACTCGTGGGACAATATGGTCATAAACTGCAACTCTGGCGAGACGCTTTGGTCGATTAGCTTGATTAACTTTTTAGAATCAGATGTGGCAGTTTCCTCCATGAACAAACTAAGATGTTCTTATGTTAGATCGAAAAATGGTTCCCCAACAATGAAATAGGAAACGAAATCACTCTGAAAAAGTATCAGTACGTCTCGCGGTGCGACACAGGATGAAACGGGGTCGTCGGCCGACTGGGCGTGTTCCCACCTGCATCGACCTCCCTACGAAATTTGAGAGAAACTACTTATCTCTCGAGTATAAACACGCGTTGAAATATCAAAACAGAAACACGCGCTGACGTATTCGATACAAGAGAAGGTGGGCCATAGGGAGGAGATATTACTGGGCAGAGGTGAAGAGCTGCTGTTTCAAAGGAATGCAGGACCAATTGGTTATAATATAATCTTCTCCCTATGGCTTACCTTTTCTCGCAACCATATTTATTATGATGGGGTTTCCGCCGCGGCCCCCACGGCGGCCTCCACGGCGGCCTCCTCGGCGCCATCCATCACGCCCTCCATCACGCCCTCCACCACGCTGGTACTTCAATCGTTTGATCTCCTTTTTCACCTGAAACAGTATCATAAAAATTACATCTTCTAGTTCTACGTCTACATATGAGCCGTTTTTTCTTAAAATGGTATAAGTCCATTTATTCATACATTGGGATATTTAAGGGTATGCTTTGAATCAACTTAAAAATATTCACATCCGTAAATCAAATCGGGTAATGTTTTTAAAACTATAAACTTGTGTAATTTTATAATGGAATAATAATAAATAAAAATGTTAAAGAAAATAAACGATTTTTTAGCTACAGATCGACTTATACCACTTTCAATAATAATACAGTATTGTCTCCGTATGTGCTCGGTTTGGTGCACACGATACGGGCTTGTCGCTATCTCCACTACTTCTGTCTCACTCTTGTCCGGCGAAGGCGAGAGCGAGATGGAACGCGAGCGAGCGAGAGTCATTGAAACCGAGCGAGGACGGTACGAGATAGACGACGTGATGATGTTTTGTCTCGCTCCGTCTTTCAGACGCCTGACACTCCGTCCCAGGGGAGTGACACTCATGGAGGCTTGGAATGTAACCGCCGTTTAGTTCCATTACACAACTGTAGACAGCGTTGTATGCAATTTAGTTGAAACATTATCCACTAGATGGTGCTGACCAAACTAATCGAGGGCGGCAAATTCAAAACTTGTGTTCGGTTCTCCTTACTTAAATTAATTGAACTGAAGAAATGACTAAGATACAATTTCTGTACTACTGCACACAATTATCTTGTAAGCATTCTATATACAATTTAAAAGTGTGCACTGTCATACAGAAACTGTATCTCACAAAGGGAGGCCGCAACATCTGGGACACGGATTTTCATGAATCTCATATATGTTGTAGTGTAGGTGTAGTCAGGGACTTAATACCGGTATTATTTGAATACCGGTGTTACGCCAGGGACTTCGTACCGGTATGGTTTGGATACCGGTATTCCGCCCAGGGAGTTCATACCGGTATAACTTGGATACCGGTATAATTTGAATACCGGTATTACACTATCCCGAAACCGATATATTACCGAAAACCGAAATAAATACCGGTATTTTTTCGGTTTTCCTCTTGTAAAAATGGTAGGTTAAGATTAAGACAGGTTTTTCTTTTTCAATAAAACACTAAAACATTAAAAACAATAAAAATATATTTAAAAACTACCAACTTATATCTTTGGATTAGTCCTAAGTATTAAGATGTCGTTCACAATATCATCAGACAAATTGTAACGTAATGGTGACAGGACATATTTTAATGAAGAAAATAATCTTTCGACACTAACTTGGGTTGATGGCACTGCTAACGCTATTTGTGCTAATGAATACAATTCTGGACTATTGTTTTTTTCTTTATTCCAGAATTCTAAAATATTCTGCTTGGAATCTAAACGCGGTTGGTCTGCAAATTTCCGCAACATATTCATGACATCTAAGGAACATATCGTATTATCGTGACTACGTCTTGTACGATCTAATTCTCTTAACATATTCTCCACTTCATCTACTGCCACTTCATCTTCAACTGCAATTGAGGTACTTGCAGTGCAGTTAGTACTATTTGAACTCCTATGGTGTTGCAGTATTTTTTCTTGGTACGCCCAAGTACGTACCAGATGAGATTTCGCTTGTACCATTTGATGTTCGGTTAATACAATGTTGAACCGCACATCGAGGAACATGCCTATTAAGAAAACATGATGGTGATTATTAACTTCTGCAATTTGCTGATGATTTAAAACCATGTTATATTGAACATCAAGGAACATACATACTTGCCAAGAAAACATCATTATTAAATAATTTTTTTTCTTGAAGTTTCATGGTTTCGACGAGTTTCTCCGATAATATTGACTTTAATCTTTTTGTTTCCAGTATACATTGCGACCATGTCCTATAAAAATCTCCAATGAGAACTTGCTCTTGTTGCAATTTTTTGGTCGCAATGCGGGCTGGAAGTAAGCAACGCACTATATCACCTATTTCTATCCACGTTTGTGGACTTAAATAATGATCTTTATTTTTGGCGTCACAACAGTCTTTTAATTCGCCGAGGCGTTCCAGCATATCTAACGTTGAATGCCAATGCGTAGAACAATCTATAATTTTTTTTTATGCATGGCTTTTAAAAACCTTTTAACTACTGGAGAACGTAATTTTTTGCACACTTCTCGCGCTTCACTTATTGTTGCAGCAATTTTCTTATCTTTCAATACATCGGTCACGGCTAGCTGCGATGTGTGAGCAGCACAGCGTACTGTCATTCTTTTCGTTAATAGTTGAAATGACTTCTTCAGTATCAGATAATGAAAATTCAAATTCTTCGTCATTTTCATTCTCATATATTTCATCTGTCGATAATGAACTTAAACTTTCGCTATCGCTGTCATCTTCACAATTGTCGCATTCGAAATCCGTCTGATCATTTCCTACTAGTTTCACAAGTTTAATCATATTGGAACCATTATCAGTCGTGATCGAATAAATTTGGTTTACAGATATTCCGTAAGTCAGGAGTACGTTTTTTAATATTTCTTGCATATTTTCAGCAGTATGTCTGTTGTATACTTCTTTTACTGCTAATGTATTTAAAACAACTTCTATACCATCTACATATTGTATATTGATCCCAAGAAATGAGCTGTCCATGCAGGTCGCAGCATCGATTTTTAATGACAGTAATTTTCCGTTTAACTGTTTATTCAGATTGTCTCTGAACAAATTTGCCTGCATTTTTACTGCATTTCGTACTTCTTGTGCCGAAATAGATAAAACTGATGTCGATGGTATCATGCAAACAATTTTTTGAAACGCTGCGTCGTTAATTAAACTAAACGGTCGCCCATGAACAGGAACTAAATTTACGCATTCATCTAATACTTTGTCTCTAATATGTCTCTTACTATTAAGAGAGTTTTAATTATTTATTTCCGTTTCATCTTCTTTCCGTTTTTTGTTTCCTAACATAACTAAGGTAAATTCGTCTGGATGCGACGAAGACAAATGTGATAACAAATTTGTACCATGATTTCCCTAAAAATATATATCTTAAGGGGGTACTCCACTGTGAACGGTCGAAAAATCAAACTATTTTTAAAGATTTTTTTCTCAGTAAATACATCATATAATGAAATAATTTTTTTGATATTTATTAAGCTACTCTTATATTATACAAAAAAAAATTAAAAAGAATATTTTCAATGTGTGTTACTTGTTTTTTTACAGCGTCAATATGGCACTTCAACAAAAACAGTGTGTTCGTGGTGCAGGTGATTTCCCGGCTTCGGCTTATCCGAAACAAAAAATTCGAAAAGATTCTTAATCTGTATGAGTGTCGCTATCGTCCGTACCTCAATTAACAATTTTTATTGAAAAATAACCGAGATTTTTCTCGTGGAACATTTGAGAAACACCATTTTGGGGAACTTTTTCCTTCAAACAGACACCATTTTGTTACTTTTCAATAAAAACTGTTAATTGAGGTACGGACGATAGCGACACTCATACAGATTAAGAATCTTTTCGAATTTTTTGTTTCGGATAAGCCCAAGCCGGGAAATCACCTGCACCACGAACACACTGTTTTTGTTGAAGTGCCATATTGACGCTGTAAAAAAACAAGTAACACACATTGAAAATATTCTTTTTAATTTTTTTTGGTATAATATAAGAGTAGCTTAATAAATATCAAAAAAATTTATTTCATTATATGTTGTATTTACGGAGAAAAAATCTTTAAAAATAGTTTGATTTTTCGACTGTTCACAGTGGAGTACCCCCTTAAAAAATTAATCACGTATGTATTTACAAAATATTTACGGTAACTTCGTGACCACAAACATTAATTACACATATCGATTTATTACGCGACAAATTATGATTGAAGTATTCATACACAACATTTGCCCTCTTCCGGCCCATTTCTTAGACTAATATTACACTAATATTAACACTAAAGAGCAAAAAAAAACTAAACGTACCCACTAGAAACTAAAAATACATTAATGAATTATCAATAGTGAATTAAAAAGTAAAAATAATCTAATAAATTCAATACTATGCAGTATACTACTAATAAATTAATTTTCAAAAATATTTTCCTGTTGCTAGTAAGTACGTATTGCTTAACGTTCGCTCACAGAGTGACGAGTCTCCACGTTCTCGTCACCGATGTCGAGAACAAATCTTCATTTGTTTATATTTCGCCTCCACTTCATCGCTGAGCCTCTTTGTTATCCCTTTCTCACATGAGGGACGTAAGGGAGACGATATATAAGACGGCATCAAAAGACGTCGCTATACTTGGCGTTTGAAATCGGCGTTCCGACAAATGTAACATTGTAGCATCTTATTCTCTTTCACTCGCGATCACACTATACATAGTACCAGAAAAATGCGGATAATTCCTTTGGTTTCGGTATTACAGCGATTTCGATACTATATCGGTTTGGATATCATTTTGGTAACATAATAGCAATAATAAAATAATACCGGTCTTAAATCTCTGTTTACAAATATCTTGAAAATTGTAATAGAATAAGAAAACCGAAAAAATTACCGGTAAATATAGGTAAATATACCGGTTTTTTCATATACCGGTATAATCTCATACCGGTATTTTTATATTTCGGTTTCTATAAGGGTTACGATGGTACAACCGAAAAATACCGGTATAATACCGGTACTTTACGTACCGGTAGGAGTCCCTGGGTGTAGTAGACCAATATATGTCTCACATGTTGGGTCCACTACCCCATAGTTTCCGAAATATTAATAAAAAAAGATATTTATGCGTTTACGAATGGAAGCGATAGCGAAGTTTATTGTAATAATGAATAGCGGCGCGTGTAAATGGCAGGTCTCGCACCCGAACTTTCACAGGCTCGATTCTCACTGGGAACATTTTTTCTCTATAAATGTATTTTGCATTTTTTATTTCTTAAAAGATAAAATATGACATTTATCGTAAAAACAAATGAAACAATAAAATTCACGACACCCCATACAGCACATTTCGTGGCGGCAACGTTGCAGGATGGTTGCAGTAACCTTGCACTTGCTTGCGATGTTGTATGGTTGCTGCGACGTTGCCGTGCAATATTGCACGGGGCGGACATAGAATTGTTGCTGCATAGTTGCGTTGCAATAATGCACTGCAACTTTGCCCCAGCTTTGCCGCAACTTTGCCGCATCTATGCCGCAACTATGCCGCAACTATGCCGCAACTTTATCGCAACTTTGCTACAACTTTGCAGCGTTAGCAAATTTTAAAAAATAATATCTTCAAACCCGGCTGAAATAAAGTGTATACATTATACTTTATTCAATTCGTCTTGAAATGCACTATCAAGTGATCTGTTAAAGAAACGAGTTCCGTTTAAAAAAAAATTGATTATCTAATCTCGTAAAATAATAATCAAAGAAAAAAATCGTCTGCCCCAGTAAATTTGCCCCCTCCAACCATGCAATTTCATATAAACAATTTCTTTTATATCTCCAATACCTTAGGAAATATCCAGGTGTATTCTGCCCTTATATACATTTGATTGAAAGTAATGACTAACGAACAGCGTGGGCTAGTACCTAGCGCTCCCGACTAGTAACCATGAGGTCGACAGTTCGCTTCTCACTGTTGGATATTTTTTTTTCATTTGTATACCTATTGCCTCAAAGTTGCCGTGCAAAGTTGCCTCAAAGTTGCCGTGCAACGTTGCCTCAAAGTTGCCGTGCAACGTTGCCTCAAAGTTGCCGTGTAACGTTGCAGCAGGCGGACATAGAATTATTGCTGCGTAGTTGCGGCAACGTTGCGTGATTCGTTGCAATCTTGCACCGCAACTATCCTGCAACTATGCTGCAACGAGAGTGTGCTGTATGGGACCATGAACAGATAATAAAAGATGTATGGCCATAGGTACATTTCTTTGTTCTAATTTCAGGTGGAAATTGCACCTTATTTACATTTAGAAAAATGTTTCTAGTATCTGTTAGTTTACAAGCATACCATGTATACTGTATTATGTCAATATAAATTGGCGCTGATAGCTGGTTATGAATAATTGCGTGTATTTTAATACTATCTTCCCTGGTAGTCAACTCCCCCTTTAATCGCAACAAATCTGCTGCATTATGCAGTTTGGAAATAAAATTTTTCTCCTGCCTAAAAAACGTAAAAAATATATACAATTTATTTGAAAAAGTAAGAAAATAAAAAAGTACGAAGTACAATTTTTGACTTGCCTAAAAAAGTACACGTCACGCGGTTGACACAATGGTGTACACTTAGGGGGTATTACTTTCAAGGTGCATGTTGGTAAATGTTTATCGTCATAGAATCTGTCATTATACAGCATGGGGTTAATTTGACCTCCCCATGAATCTAATATTAACAAAAATTTGTTATTTTCCACATAGCGTTTTATGACATTGTCTAGAAATGACTCGTATGTCAGTATGCAAAATTTTCCTGATTTTGTACACGTGACAAACACATTTTTAAATTTTTTAGTAAGTGCATCCACTTGTACCTGAAACCGTGGACCAAATGTTGGGGCCGTTTCTTGTAGGCATACAAATACTTGTGGAAGCAATTTTCCTGACAATGTTACAGAATATTTGGCTGTATATGAATGAGTAATTTTATTTATATTTTGAACTCCTACAATGGTTAATTTTTCGCCTTTATACAGGGTGCAAACGGTATATGTAGCAATATTGTAGGCGATGTAGGGGAGGTCCAATGGAACATAAAAGTCCTATAACATAGTGTCCGATCGGTCTCCATTTTACAGTAATAATGCCCTAAAGTTTGCGCATATTGGTGAGACCAACACATTGAAACAGGGTGTTGACTTCTGATCTTTCATGTAATTTCCAAAGTGGTGTGTTTTTCGGAAGAAAAAACTCTTAAGAGTGATCCTCCAGCGACTCGATTCAAGGAGATGCCGCGTGCCTCACCGCATGTTTATGGCTTTGGACCCTCGAAGGAGTTTGAATACCCATTAGGAACCAAACTTTTCCAGCTCCGCATTTCTCATCAGATCTCTGCGACACCGACGGCAATCGATACCTTTCGTCATCTTTTGGTTGTCATTTAAATTGAATAACGAGTAAAAGATAAATCGAGGAAAATCGTGTCAAACGTAAAAAAAAAGGAATACACATTTTTTTTTTAAAACAGAATTGAAAATAACTATTTGCAGGGAGAGGACAAGAAATACGTAAATTTCTTTTTCAAATACCGAATAAACGAAAAAAGTAATGTAACAGAAAATGAACAAAACATGATCGTAGTTCGTTATTGTGATAAAAATCCGTAATTCAATAACGGCCAACACTGTTGCTGATAATGAATAAGTCTGTTTAAAAACCTGTTTTCGTTTTCCATTCCTGTTTTCGTTTCCCGATGCCCTGAGTTCACATCTGCTACAAGGCGGAACCAATTAAGTCATAAATTATCCAAAACTGTATTAAACCGTTCTCTACCGCCGACTAGCGGGACAATACTGTCATAAGCCGCGACCATGGCGAAATGCTCTGGCCGATCAGTCTGATTAATTTTGGGGAACTAGAATTTAAAAAGTATTATCCGACATCAATATGCCTCGCGGAGGGACACAGGAAGAGAAGGGGTAGTCAGCTGACTGCGCGTAGTTCCGCCTGCGGCGTCCTCCCTACAAATTCAAAACAGATCCCTTATGTCTCGGGTATAAACACGCGCTCGAATTTCAAAAGAAAAGCACCCGTCGACGTATTCCGTGCGAGAGAAGGTGGGCCTTGGGGAGGAGATATTGCTGTGAAGAGGGCCTCTTCGGGACGGTGGCCGTTTGGTAGGGATGCAGGGCAGATTGGTTAGATTAGGGCCAATCGGACTTCAAGCCCATCGTCTCTCGCACGGAATACGTCGACGCGTGCTTTTGTTTTGAAATTTGAGCGCGTGTTTATACTCGAAAGATAAGGGATTTGTTTCGAATTTGTAGGAAGGACGACGCAGGCGGGACTACCCCTTTTCTTCCTGTGTTTCTCCGCGAGGCGTATTGATGTCGAATAATACTTTTTAAATTCTAGTTCCCCAAAATTAATCAGACTGATCGGCCAGAACATTTCGCCAGGGTCGCGGCTTATGACCGTATTGTCCCACTAGTCGGCGGTAGAGAACGATTTCCTACAATTTTGGATAATTTATGACTTAATTGGTTCCGCCTCGTAGCAGACGTGAACTCAGGGCATCGGAAAACGACAACAGGAATGGTATGCCTTTTCTTCTTTAGAGCAATTCGAAGACTTTCTGTTTCTAGTCTCTTCGGACACTTTCGAACCAAAACACGTTGTGTCTGCTGTCTATCTCTAAGCAATGGATACATTGGCAATAAAAGGACAGAGGGCGGGCTTTTGTGAAAGTGTACGATGGTTCTTTCGTTGCACTTCTGCAAAGCACGTGTGTTTCGAAAATGTGCTGGCTTCTTTTTACCTAAAGCCTCTTGTCCTGGTGGGAGTTAACTCATAATGGAACGAGAGAAATTACTTGGGGGTTGATGAAGTAGCTTGGAAAAGATCTTGTCAGTCAGTAAGCAATCACGTCGCAGAAATGTTCTCTGCTCATGAGTATTACGCGATGTTCTGGGTGTACCCCCTGAACAACGGGGACGCAAGTGCTGCAGCGTGAGACTTTGCGCGGAAATACCTACGGCTCCAAACGCCATGTAAAAATTCATTTCCACCAATTTTTATAACGTAGGAACAACACGTTCCATGGAAAGTAAATTAAGTAATCAGTGTTACTAGCCGTGTAGTGAAGTGAATATTCGGTAAATTAACCTGGACGTACCTGACATTGCGACCCTTAACTTTGGGTAGTGTCGTATACCTTGGACCAGCTGTGTACGGGGCTCCTCCATTGATGAGCAGGATCGGTTCAGTGACCCAGTGACATAGGTTTTCAAGCTGCAGGTGAATTTCCGACAAGGGTGAGTTTTAGTTACTTTATTGGTGATTATTCATTTTTAAATTAAACGCAAGCTATGGCTTATTTTCGGCGATAATTCTCAAAATTCCCGTACGAAAATATTTATTCTGGCTTTTTAAGCAGACTTATTCGTTATCAGCAACAGTGCTGGCCGTTATTGAATTACGGATTTTTATCACAATAACGAACTACGATCACTTTTCGTTAATTTCCTGTTACATTACCTTTCCGTGGCTAAGTTATTAACACAAGGAAATTTACGTATTTCTTATCCTCCCACTTCAAATAATTATTATTTTCGAATCTTCTAAAAAAAAAACTATGTATTCGTCTTTTTACGTTACACGCGATTTTCATCCATTTATCCTTTATTCATTATTCACTTTAAATAACAAACAAACCATGACAACATGTTCGATTTTATGTATCATGTCTTTTTCATTTGCCATTCTACCAAATTTTCTCCGATGCATGCCGAGTTGCTTGTTCGCAGTCGCAGCGCGGCGCGTAGCCACGCTAGCACGGGATCTCGGCCATCAGACTCGTGCTCTGATTGGTCGGTGCTTTTTATTAATATCTCATTAACGAAACCTCACAAAGGAAGAAGTTGTTTGCAATCACCTCCTGAATCACCTCTTTCAAGGACCCGCAGCATTTTTGGAACACCTTGTATATGCGAGCTAAGCGCGAAGTCGAATTTATGATATTTTCTGAATTTGTAGCATTGCTAAACGACGATACATGCAAAATTGCAATTTGTTCAAGTAGTATGCAATTACCTGTACTCGTACCACGTATATCCGCATGAACTAAAATTTTTTTCATTGCGGCTTTAAACTGCCGGACTGTGGGGCTATTATTTCCCCCACCGTGGTGACGAATACATCCAAATAGTAATTCTATATGGTCCTGGCTGATTTTATAGAAAGGGGTACAGTATTGTCTCCGTATTTGCTCGAGTTTATGCACGGGATACAAGCTTGTCGCTATCCCCACCACTTTTGTCTCACTCTTGTCCGGCGAAGGCCAGAGCGAGATAGAACGCATTGCGTGCGCAACGGGCACGAGCGCTATGACTGCTCGACGCATGCGCGCGACCATCGCGCACGCCGGTCGCGCACGCAAAGCGTTCCATCTCGCTCCCCCCTTCGGCCAGAAAGAAGCGAGAAACGAACACTCGGAATTACGACTCTGCACGGAATATATGCTCACCGCCGCACAGTGGCGTGTTTTCTAGGGAATTGTGAATAAATTCAATTTCCGATTTGACAGATAATGAAAATGTAAACACATGAAAATGTTCTTAAATATGTCCAGTATAATGGTCAAAGTTTGTTTTTTCCTTAAAAGTATTACCGACTGCTCTATAAATGTTTAAAGTTGAGCAAATTTTTCGAGGCACTTCTGGGGGCGTTCTATTTCTTCTGTGTTTGGCGCATCAAAAATTGCAACAAATCTGTGGGATAGTTGACAGTATAGTATATTTTAAGGCGAACAAAATGATCCATAGAACAACGTTTTCCGATTTTTTGAACATTTTCTGTAACGTTCTTAGATAAGCACATTTTATTTGCGGCAATTTTACGTATATAAAAAATGTGACACAATGTGACACGCTGAAAATTGTTTCATAAGGAAGGCAGGAGTGTATACTATTGAATAGAAAAGGAATCAGCTGCTCCTAGGCGCACCTTTTTGTTTTAGGTGCCGAAAACCATTGTAAAGTAAAAGTAACTAGGCAGCAAATCGTCTCCTTTTTTATGATTTACAAGGAGAGGTTCCCTCTGATTGCTTTGGATTTTGAATATGTTTTAGAGGACCGGAAAATAATAAATATGTGTCTTTTTATTTTGCTCAATTTGCATATTTAGCGAGTAAAACCACCCCCCCAAAGTTATAAGAAGAGGTACAAAAATAACTGACCACATGAATATCATGCACAAAGCAAGTTATGACACAAATGAAATTTATATCATGTTTTATTCAACACAATGTTATAATGTTATACGTCGATAATAATAATAATAATCATAATAATAATAATAGTAAAATAATACTATTCTTTAAACTAACAATAAGAACTTGCTCAATTTTAAAATTAGAAAAATACTAATATCAACAAACAATTTACAGAAATTACATAAAAAATGATATATCTTCTTCCTGAAGCTCCATACCTGTAACTTCTTCAAGCTCCGTATCCGTCTCTTCTGCAATTACTAATAATTTCCTAACTTGCTCTGGGATATTTTCTTTCTTCTTTTTTTGGGGGAATTCCGTATTTTGCGACCAGATAAGGATCGGACGATGCCAGTAGGCGGTGAAAAAGATCCTTATTTGCCTGTAATAATGATCTCTTCTGAGTATGGTCTTCTCGATACTGCCTTATATTTTTATTTCGGCATTCTAAGGCCTCTTCTGAAAACTCGCCTGTTGGCAGAGTAAAATTTTCTACTATTTGTGACCCGTGGATTAAAATTTTGTGTACACTAACTGGCATATAGTACCAACTATAATGTTTCACGTATAGTTCGGCAGTCTCTCGGCAATAGTCGTGAAATTGTACTTTATTTATTGCGTAAGAACTATTAATAGCTTTTAATACTGTAGAGAACCGAGTAATAATTTCTTCATTAACTTCGGTGATTTCTGCTGTTAAATGGGGATTGTCAAATATACGTCTGGCAGTATTACCGTCATTTGTATTCCCATATGATTGTTTTACACGGTCAACTTTCAATCCCATGTAAGTCCAAAACTTTTCCTGCACCATTTTTTTACGATTTGCTAATAATTCGTTGTTCCCACTTTTTTTTGTTGCAGCCCACGAACAAAAATCTAGTCTATAAGAAATATGTAAAATACATTCCAAAAACCGGATGTAGCAATGCAAATTTGATAAACCAAATTGTAAATATTGTTCGCAAATTTCTGAATTATGCTCATCTAATTTATTCATAGTTTTTGGGGTTGCATTGCATAAATAACACTTCTGAGTGCTCGTGTCGGTCATAGCACTACACACTTTACCGTCCACCATGGTTAAATGACACTTATAATTAACTAAAACGTCACCAACTTTAAATGGAGTCAGTCGCCCAATTTGCTCTTCCACGTTCACTTTTTCCGCTATTATTACTTCACTAGTTTCGTGCTTCCACCGAAGTCGAATAGGTCGGCAAAAACGTGTACTGGATGGCCAAGGATTCTTCCAAATAATGTCTTTACTAGTATCTTCCTTTAATTCCAGTGGTACCATGGAACACTGGAAGAGGTACTCGTCAGTTTCTTCTTCACTAAGTCCCTTTTGCTTCCACCCCGAATGTCCCGAGCTTCCATCGAATCCATATTTTATAGTCAATGTGCAAGATGTATTGCCCTTGTAATCCTTAGAATGTATGATTCATTTGGCGGTATGATTGAGGAGGGATTGCAACGATACTTCACATACTTCCTCATTTATGCTAATTCCTTCTCCTGGATAAGTTTCCTTCCGTGCTTTAGATAACGCGTACTCTGAAGGATACAAATTATGTCCGTGTTTAAGCGCACGATTTCTTAAATTTCTATACGTAGCCCTGCTTAAACCTTCAAACATAATCATGCCCAAAGCTTCTTCAGCAGGCATGGAACTTCGATCCGGGCTTTTCTCTCGCCATTTTTTCAATACTTTTTGACCACGTGTCGGAGTTGTTGTCGTGATCTCTTTCACAATTTCCGCCGCTGCCACCTCTCCTTCTTTGCGAAGACTAATGGTTGTTGCGTATGTTAATTCCGCAGTGGATGTACTTCCTACAAGCTTAGCAATCTTCTTCCTTTTCGATCGATCCCCAGAACTGTCGAATGTCTTTTCCGGTCTTCCTACTGCACGATTGGATGAAGACCCGGCACACAACTCATCCGGTATTTTGAAATTTTCGTTTAACCACGATTCATTTGTTAAAAGAAACCGACTTTTAATGCGGTTACAGTTTTTCCACCGTTTCTTATATGGCGAGAGAAAATGTGTCTCTAAATATCGTTGCACTTTTTCCTTATTGTGAACTGGTATATTAAACGCATCGATCACAAAATCTGTTAGTCTTTTCACGTTACCACGGAATTCCCTATATTTGTCATGTAAAATTTGTCTAGTAACCATTCTCACTATTTATCACTATTACTATACAATTAAACGCGAACTGATTGCGAACTGGTTGCACGATATAAAACAATACGTATTGCTCGTTTGAGCTCTCGGTAATTTCTGATTTCACATCAACTAGTTTGAAGGCAAGATTACTCGGGGGTGTAAAGGTGGGGAAAGAAAACTATTAGTTATTGGCTAAGGGGTGAAAAGGAACAGAGGAAATGGTAAAGGAGGAATTCAAGGGTTTTTCCATCAATAACAGGGAATCGCATTTTCTCTGTTTTGTTTTACCTCTGAAAGTATGTAAAACCATAAACACCCAAGTAGCGCCGAGAAGGGTGCGAGTACCAGATATTAAAACAGGTAGGCTTTACCTGGAGTGCGCGGTGCCTTATTCTACAGAAAATTAGACAAATGACTTTATAGCCATGTTT
The DNA here is from genome assembly GCA_963971345.1 of Andrena flavipes. Classification (NCBI taxonomy): domain Eukaryota; kingdom Metazoa; phylum Arthropoda; class Insecta; order Hymenoptera; family Andrenidae; genus Andrena; species Andrena flavipes. The sequence continues at coordinate 55,714,541 of OZ020479.1, forward strand.
TGACAACAGCAGAATGGTTCATCCATGGTTCATAGAAAATGGTATCTCATTAAGTACTTAGAGGGACATTCACAGTCTCGGCCGAAAATTCGACCAGTTTTCGGTGATGGTTTTTATAATGAAATAAACACTTAACTTTTTCAAACTTTTAGGGGTATATTCTACCACTCTTGAAATGCAAGAGAAAATCTTTGTTGTTTGTTTAATTCATTTGTTTACATAAATATTCCGCAGTGAATATGTCGTTTTTATAATTGCTGGTGGTTGAAATTTCGGGCGACTGGATCATTTGAAATATTTTAATATATAAATTTATATTAAATATTAATCTGTTTATTTCAAGTGATCCAGTCGCTCAAAATTTCAACCGTCAGCAATTTTAAAGACGCCAACTTCACTCCGAAATATTTGTGTAAACAAATGAATTAAGCAAAGAACAAAGATTTTATCTTGTATTTAAAAAGTTTGAAAACGTTAAATGTTAATTTCATTATAACAACTTTCAGTCGAGGCTGTAGAATGTCCCCTTAACGTCCGAATGCTCAATAGCTGATTAACAAGAGAAGTTAGGGAACCCGGAAATACAGAAAATTATGAAACATGGTGTGCAAATAGTGTAGTAATTGTGCAGTAAATCAGTCGAAACATAACTATATTTTTCTTGGTGCCATCGTACGGTTTTAGGGGGTAAAATTACCCCTGGAAAAAACAGAATTTTATTTTTTTGGAATATCTCGAGAATGGTGAAAGATATCGAAAAGAAGTTAAAACACAAGTTACATCTTTTTTGTATATCTAGAATTTCATTTCATTATTTTGCGTTTTTAAATAATTCTTATTCATCGACACCTTGACCTTGCCTGGCCACGCCAAGTATGTATTTAATACATACATTTCATTATTTTGCGTTTTTAAATAATTCTTATTCATCGACACCTTGACCTTGCCTGGCCACGCCAAGTATGTATTTTACTTCCAGGCCGCGGACATCTTTTTGTCTTTTATTGTGTTACACAGTGTCGCCATTGCACGCTGTGAGAAAGCACCTTTATGTACTTGCAGCTCATTTTGATTTCACATCTTTTTTTACTTTGTAATTATTATTACTATCTATTTTTTGTGTCGTTTTTTATTTCATGTACTTGGCGTAATTTTTTTACTTTTGAAAGTTTTTTATGGGGATCTCACTTCTTCTTACAAAGATTGTATATTCTCTTCTATTCTTTTTGTCATTTATCTTAACAAATTTAATTAAATATTTTATAAATACACACCAATTCAAAAATTAAATAAATTAACTAACAAATTAAGTCTAACCGCTGTTGCTGGCACTCAAATTACCTTTGTTAAATTTAAGCCGTCCTCGACTTTTTCATGTACTTGGTGTAATGTTTTTACTTTTTTGAAGTTTTTTTATTAATTACTTGCTTCTATGCTCTGCAGTATCAAAGAGGTTACAGATTAAACAATTTTATTCATTTATGCTTCAATATTGTGTTGAAATGGATTATAAATTTCTTTCATTCAAAGTAACGAATGAAAAATATCTTTATCTCTTTTCACTTCGCTCCTTCGTCTTCTCCCCTTTACTCTACGTAGATATATGTATAAAATACTTCCGCTGGCACCTTACCTTACCTCAGAGTTACTCTATCACTTACAATCGAGAACTAATGGATCAATTTCGACGCAGTTTTTTTAACGTGCAGCACAATAATGAAGGGTCGGATGCAATAAGAGAACTAGCACTCGAAAATGCGAAAAATTATTGTCCAAATGCTAAAAAGGATTGGAAAATTAAATGTTGTTAATCTGTATTTTAAAAAATATCGTGTTGTAAAGCTCGTCACAACACATATTTTTTCTATTTACAGTTCGTTTATTCAATCATTAATATTCGAGCTAAAAATTATAAACAAAATATTTCTCATCGTCCGAAATAAATATTTCTTTAAACATAAATTGCAATAACTTGAGGAAATATCAACAGATCGTTGTGAGATTTAAAATATAATTTCAAATCATAAAACTCTAACGAATCCGCAAAGTGCATGTTAAAAACGCTTATGTTAAAAAATGTAATAATATTTAATTAAAAGTAATACTGGTTTGTGGTTATATGCTGATTGTATATCGATTGAATTGATTCGATTTGTGGTTACAAGCTGATTTCAATTCGTTTGAATTTGTGGTTATGGGTTATATTTATGATATACAATTCAAATTTAGACAACTTACCTTGTGTTTGAGACTGCATTTTGACAACCTACCTTACTGAACACTCCTCAGGTTATAACCTGGCTGTAAGCCGTCAAAATTTGGAGTAGATTGCATAGTGAAGATAGTGATTGACGAACGAAGCATGACGAAACATGTGTTAGTTTCGTTTTGGCTGAAGGTGTGCGTGTAACGCGTATATACGTATTGACGAAAAATATATATACGTAATGTTTGATGATGACGAAAAATTTCTTGGAGAATCAGAAGAAGAAAAATCGTACCAATTTCGACAGATCCATGAGACGATATTACGATATCTCTGTCATGCGTGGACCGATTTTATTGAAATTGGTCTTATTCGAAAGCCGATATGCGGTTTACACAAGAAAAATGCCTTTAAATTTAGAAAATATTGCAGGCGTGATGAGATATTAATGAAATAAGTTTCAGGTTAGGTTGGAATAGCTGTGCTTCGAGTAAAGATACACGACAGCGACAGGCATATACAAGGTGTCTTTTCTTTCATGTACTTGTCTTTCATGTACTTGGCGTCGAGACGCTACCGCGTCTCTAGATAATGCTCTTGTCGCATTATTTTCTGATAATTTTAATGGGTTTGGATCACAATTGAGTGATAAATTTTCTTTTTCCATAGTATTCTAACATAAAACAAATACATACTGCATTTGGTAATGCATTTGGCCTGAGCCGAAAACGTACACCACTTTTATCAAAAAACTGTTCTCCAAAATGTGCAGAGAAAATGCATGCTCTGTTTGAAACTGATGCTTGGATGCCCAAAATATCTAGCCACAATTCACAAGTATCAGAATTCTTTTGAAATCTATAAAAACAGAAATAAAGTTCAAAATAACATATATTTTGAAAATATTGTTACTTTAACACGTTTCCTACCCGGTATACTTTTATATATTTTTTCCTTAAAATGCGATAATGAATGTATTAAATATAATAATTGGTTTTATTATGAATGAAATAACCTCAATACCTGTGGAACGTAACTTTCTGGTTGTTACTGTTACCATCATTCCTTTTCTTCCAATTTTGAGAATCTGATCTGTTTTTGCACAAAGGCACGTTGCACTGAACCATTGTTCTTAATAACTTTTTCTTTAACACGCTACTGCATACCACACTGCGAGGAATGCTTCAAATATGGCTGCCACTATCCATGCTTGCGATGCCGGCGACGCGACAAACGTTCATCATATAATAAATATATATATAGATCGGCAATGCGGTACACACAGTTTGTTTTTTTAGTTGTTAAACTTGCGTAGAATTTACCCTTAATTCTATCCCGCGATAAGACTGTTCATTGCTGTTGACGATGAAGCTTTGTAATTTATAATATTAAAAATTATCTGAAGTCAATCTGTTTGGAATTGAGGTAGTTTCCGACGCCGCCACCCTCACTCTCACCGCAGCACCTCGCGGACCGCGATACAGCGACGATGATTGATGAGCGAGCCGCCAATCAGCGTCTATCGATCGATCAATCATCGAAGATCGATAGGCCAATCAGCGCGCCGCATCGACGAAACCAGAGAACTGAGAAGACGCGTGAACGTTGTTCGGCCATATTCCTTCTTCTTTTCATGCTTGGTCCAGTAACGGTCGTGTAAAGACTTTACGCATTTTCTCAGGTTTTCATACAAGTATCGCTCTCAAACAGATCAAAATCGTTGTATGTTCTTATAGTTGAACAGTGTTCATCTCAGTCTTAACTCTCACGTGCCATGAAATGAATATAATACTTGGACGCCACGTGGTAGCACCACAAGGCTGAATTAAAATTCTCATCTCATTATCCTTGCCGGTGATAAATGTTTTCTTTTAACAATAAATCGACGAAGTGCTTTCACCGAAACTGTGCTACATTCTTCCTAACCTGTCTAAGACTCCTCTCACCTCTCAACCTTGGCTCAATCTCAAACACATTCCCTATGTAAATTATCTTTGTGAAAAGTAATGAGATCCCCATAAAAAATTCTAAAAGAGTAAAAAAATTACGCCAAGCACATGAAAAAGGCGAGGACTGAAAAGAGTAAATAACAAAAAAATAAAAGAAAATATACAATACAAAAAATATGTGAAATCAAAATGAGCTGCAAGTACGTAAAGGTGCTTTCCACCCAGAGATGCCAGATCGAGAATACCCTCGAGAATTTCCCCCACCTCGCGCATACTACGCCGGAACAGCATGTCCGTGAGCTCGGCGCTTCGGAGTCCAACTCATGGACACGCAGCTCCGGCGTAGTGTAAGCGAGGTGGGGGAAATTCTTGAGGAAACCCGTCCTCGATCTGGCATCTCTGTTTCCACCTGCGCTTAAGATGACACAATTACATATATCCAGTTAAAATGATGTATTCATACATTCTATTCCTCATATCGTGGACATTTTAATAATGTGAAGATAAAATGTAACATCTAGATATTTGCCTAGATGTCCGCGGCCTGGAAGTTAAATACTTGGCATGGCCAGACAAGATCAAGGTGTCGATGAATAAGAATTATTTAAAAACCGAAAACTAATGAAAGTGTTCGCAATATGTCAAAGTTTTATTTAAATTGGTGAATGATTAGATGTACGCCTGTCAAATTCAAGGTATTGGTGTCAATGAATGATCTTAGAATTATTTAAAAACGCAAAATAATGAAAATATACTCCTATTGTCAGTTTTAAATTGACAGATTATCTGAAAGCTTGCGAGAGGGATGTTTATTGATGATTTGAGAAAAATACCTTGCCACGCCGCGCCAAATTTTTTTTTTTAAACAATTATCACGTTCCCAGCAATGAATGTGATAATTGTTTAAAAGAATTTTTGCTTGTATAAAAGCATACGCAGTATTTTTTCTTTTTATCTAACTTTCCTTGAGAATGGTTATAACCCTTGACTGAAACGTTGGGATTTGAAAAAATTCTCAAAATTGCAAAATAGCTTTCATTTAATTATTCAATAGACCGAACCAGTGCGCCGAAATCATCTCTTCTAATTAGACCAATTTTTAAGATCGAAATTCAATTTATATTATTCTTTATGTTCACCAAACACGTGGCTCGAAACATTCTGTATGTCACCATACAAATTCTTCGCTTTCTCGATGATTGATACATTCTGATTGTATCTAAACTTTGCAGCTTTTACGATATCCGTGCGTATCCGACGAATGCTACATTCCACAGCTTCTCTCAATGGTCCCGGTGTAGTCTTCTTCGCAATCGCTTTCATTTTTGTGCAAACGTTTCGAAACAAATGATTCGTGCATCAATTTTTTTTACACGAATTTGTCTTTTATATGGGTCAGCATCAATAATCTTCTTCTATACGTTGCTGTCCCCATCAGGAATCAGAGTAAAATAAACGAGACCACGTTTGTCTATGCTAGTATTGAATCCTTCTACTATAGAGCATTGCTTTCCATAGCAGTCGATGCTCGGCCCTCCAGTTTTTGAAGCATATGTGCTTTCGGTGTTCTTCCTTGTTTTTTTTGCAGCAATCCGACAAATTCTGCAAACTTTATTTCGAACGCCGTAAAATAAAACTTTTTTCGTGTGATATCCAACTATCATGCCGACTCCAGACACAGAATCGTGACGTCCACTGCGGTATGATCTCTTCATTCAGCTTCCGTCGGCCACCAGGGAGATGTGGGGGATTCCTGATCCGGGATGAATGTCGCCTCTCTCATCGCCAAACGTCTTTCTTCTTCAGCCACTGCTTACATCTCTTCTTCTGCAGCGGCATTGCGGACTTGGCGAATTCATCGTGATTCTTCACCAAGTCTCTCTTCAACATGCAACGTATGTTCACTCCTGCCAAAGTATGTTCCAAGTGGAAATAGCTGCCTTCACATAAACTTGTTGCATTAACGGCGCCCTGATTGCTATCCACTTCTTCGGCTTCGTCTGATTGATTGCAGAGTTCAGCTTTGTAATGGCATAAAATGCATATTACGCTGAAGATGCTCTTGAAACCATGTTGTTTCACACTAGTTATTCGTATGTGTTCAGTGGCAGTCTTCTCTATCTTTTGCATGTGTTACGTATGTGAAATTTTTTTATTTCGAGTTCGCGTCTGCGAGGGGAAAACGCCCTAAAATCCTTTCGCTTATCACACACCACTAATGGGGGGGGGGGGGGGGGCACGATCTCGACTAGCTGGATCACGACCATGACAACGGAAGTGACACGACGATAACCCCGAATAATTTCCTTATATGAAGATTCCTAATGAATCCCCACCTATTTTTGGACTATATAAACCCTTTGGTTTCAACGCTCTTTGGTTAAAAGCTTAACCAAAACAAGGAATCCTCATCAACTCAGTGGCTCCCCGATTTTGCAGCTGGTTCGTCCACGAAACCTCACCCACCTATAGCTCCCTGATTTCGCATCAGGTTCATGTAAATCTACCAATCTCCCTGGTTTCACAACAGGTTCGTCTGTGAATAATCCAACCACCTAACAGCTCCTCGACTACGCGTCGAGTTCGTCTGTGAACTTCGTCCTAGTGACTCTCCCGATTTCGCATCGGGTTCGTTCACGACGTTTCACCCTCCTACGACTCCCTGATTATTAAAGACAGGTTCGTCCTGTCCAATAATACTATCATCGATGCGTTTTTTTTTTGTCAGTGGTATCCCCTATAGGCCTATTCCACTGTGTCGCGCGATAAAAAATGGATTGGAAAAACATGTTTTGCTATCAAAATTTCAAATATGTTTGGGAAAACTAAATTTTCATGCACGTTTAGACGTGATAAGCAAATCTAAAACATTAAGCACTGACAAAAAAAAAACGCAGCGATGATAGTGCCCCCATGGGTGATGTGGAAACCTATTGATACGGGGGGGCGCCCCAATGCGCTACACGCGGTTCATATGGTACGGGCCTGAGGCGCTCCAAGCTCCTTGGCCGCCGCAGGGGCCAAGTCGCGCGGCGGGAGAAAGGAGGCGTTGCCTTCGAAAATCGGCCGTTGCGTTAATTCCCAAGCCTGTTCCATGGCAATGTGTTGCGCAATATTCTGGGAGTATTGCACCGCAGTATGTGCGCAATATTCCACGGTAATGTGTGCACAATATTCCGGGAGTATAGTACCGCAGTATGCACGCAATATTCCACGGCAATGTGTACGCAATATTCTCGAAACATTGCACAAACGTGTCCATTGCAATATTCCGCAGCAATACTTCCACAATGTTGTAGTAATATTACAATGCAAACTGCAACCAAACGGTAATATTGCAATGTGTAGCAACGTTCCTGCAACTAACTGTGCTGTAGGGGTTAGGGTGGTTGCAAGACATAGAGGAAATTTTTTTTCCGTCATATCTTCGACTGGAACCCCTAAAAAGTTGCAAATTGGTTTAGAAATGAAAATGTCAAAGTTTCAGCTCGATTAGATAACGTTCAGACCTGCCTCATCAGCCCTAAATAAAGTATTGAAAAACAGAAATTTTGTTTAAAAAATCGTGGTTTCTCCGGTATAAAATTATAACGGTCAATCCTGGCAACGGTTTTTTTTTTAATTTTGTAGAGAATGTTCCTGTCATCAATTTTCACCACCTCAACTTGTTTAATGAACGTACAGATCGGAAGATATTTGGCTTTTTCGAGGATCAATGCTGTCCCGGACCTGGAAAATCGACTCCTTAAAAAAAATGTGTAAATTCGCTTAAGTTGATAATTTTTTTTTTCAATGTTTTTCTACTATTTTTGAGTTATTTAGTATCAAAGAGTTTAAGTAGGATACTTTTTAAAAAATAAGTTTTCAACCAGATAGTTGAAGGGAAGGTATGGATAGAGGGTGGGGGGTGAGAAGAAAGAGAATATTGTGCTATTAATAAATTATTTATTATAATTAACCGTAATGAATTTAAAATATTGAAATTAATTATTAGAAAAACAATTTTCTAAAATAGCAGAAATGAAATTGTAGCGGCGTCGTCGTTATTTCGCTTTCGTATTTGTAAGGCGACACTACCGTAGGTTTTGGTACGCTCGGGTTTTCCCCCGTGGGCCTGGGTGAGTCGGGCTATGGCCATGTACACATCTAGCAGCTAGATTCGCCCAGATCAGGGTTTTTCCAGCGTGCGGATGCGTTTCCGCGCCTAAATTTCCCGCGCGTTTTCGATGTCGCTTGAGGAACGTAGTCCTCTGCGAGGACTGTATAAATATTCCTCCAGAGATGACGCGCACTCTCACTCTCTCGAATCAGACTTTAGAGGCACCGTCTCGCGCCGTATTGTTTAACCTGAGTATATCAGATTCTTTACTTCAGCTTAACAGTGTGTATCGCCTTTTTGCGCTTATAAAAGGAATGTGGTGGAAGAGATCTAAGCATTAATTTCCTATATACCCCTCAAAATATTAATTATAAATTAATTATAATATATAAATTAATAATAGTAGGTAGGTATGTCGAATTGGGTCGGTAGATTAGTCACGTTGAGTCACTAGAATCGAGTAGATGGTACATAGAGTTTTTAAGAGGGTAGATTTCATATGTGTCTGGGAATAATTTTCGACATTCTGCAACCACATGCGAAATATTCTGCTTCTGCTCTCCATCTTTTTTATGCTCGCATTGTAGTCTTGCATTAATTTGACACAACTTTCGACTGTGTCGTTCACAATCTTAACACGTTTGACAATTCACAATCCTTTCAAAAAATCTAGGTCCTCATTCCAAATATACAGATCGGAATGTAAGAAATGAGATGAAATGTTGAACCTTTTGAACAAGTTGAGTGTTACTGGTGTAATAAAGTAATCGACTTCTTTGTCCAAAAAAGAATGAGCTTCTTTCAAAGCGATTTTGCTTTAACTATCTTATGGTCATGTATGCTTTCTTCCTCAAGGTCGATGAGCTTGTTTAGCTCACAGTCATCACCACTGTTTTGCTCAAAAGACGACGGTTTTTTGTAAGATTAATATTTTTTTTGATAGGACGGGTAATTGTCGAACGGTGTAGGGATTTAATCGACAAAGCCGAAGGAAGTGTCAAATTAATGCAAGACTACAATGTAAGCATAACAAACTATGAAAGCAGAAGCAGTATGTTTTGCAAGTAGTTGCGAAATATCAAAAATTATTCCCAGACACATTGAAACCTATTCTCTCAAAACCTCTACCACCTACTTGATTCTAGTGACTCAATCTGACAAATCTACCTACCAATTCGAGCTATCTACCTATTATTGTTGTGGTAAGGGAAACGCACTAGGTGTGATTAGCAAGGATTTAATATAAAAGAATAGAATGGTATAAAAATATAACATAAAATAAATTCTTTACACATCTGGCCACACTCTCATACTCTCGCTTTCTGCGCGCTATCCGCATATACACTCTGCACGCTCTCTCGTGGAACTTTTCAGCCACCATACATTCCACGCGCATGCACAACCACACGCTTATGGTCACCAATCCCCCTTTGGTTGCGTTTACACCAGTATCTATATTTTATATTAGTCGCTATCTTATGATCTATTTCCCTAATTAGTATAATAATTGCCCACCACCGAACTTGTCCATTTTTTTCTTAATTGCCAACATTAAGTCCATGTAAACAATTTTTTATTTTATCGCGCGTTAACGGCCTGGCTAATATGTCTGTATCTAACGCATCGGATTTTACATGATTTAAGATTATTTTGTGTGACCTTACTTCATCTTTAATAAAATAATATTTTCTTTTTATAACTTCGTTCGGTTTGTTACCCTATCCTTATTCACTCAGTCAATTGCTGCCTTACTATCTGTGTTTAGTACGATCGGTTGGTCCTTACGATCTGGTTCGAGGCTCCCTAGGATTCCCTTTATCCATTGGCTCTCCTGTACTCCCTCATTTATCGCTATAAGCTCGGATTCGCAAGTCGACAACGCGACCAATCCTTGCTTTTTTCTGCTCCAACCTACTACGTTTTATCCTATTTTGACTATGTAGCCTCCGAACGATTTCGCGTCTCTGGTAGTACACCAGCTCGCATCAGTACCTATTGAAACTTTACTGGAGCTTCCTCCATACACCAGTTTATAATCTCTGGTACCTTTCAAATATCTGAAAACTCGTTTAACCGCAGTTACCTCTACCTGTTTCGGATTTTTTGAATATTGGGAAAGTCTACTCACACTAAACGCTATGTCTACTCTGGCGCCCGTAGCCAGGTATATAATTGATCCCAGCATTTCCTGATACAGCTCCTTATCTCCCAGTGGCGACTCCTCATCGGCATCTAGGTCCTGTTGAGGGTCCATCGCAGTGTACGTCTCCCTACTTTCGTGGAGGTTAAACTTATGCAGTATGTTGTCTATATATTCCGCTTGTGTCAGCTCTGTTTTCCAGTTTCACTCAGCAACTCGTATGTTTATTAATTTCAACTCCCGGGATTCTGTCAAATCGAAATAATTTATCACCACGTCCATGGTTTCCGTTATCATACGTATGTCGGTGCCTACAACCAGAATGTCATCAACGTACAATCCTGATCATTTATTATCAGGATTAATTCTATTAACCCTATTAATTCTAAGACTTCGTTGATCTTCGCGTTCTAATCGTGTCCCGCCTGTGGTAGTCCATATATGCTCCTTTCTAATTTGCATACTTTATTTTTGTCTTTTACAAACCCATCTGGCTGTTCCATGTATACTGTTTCCTTCAACGTTCCATATAAGTACACTGACTTCACGTCATATTATCTGATCTTCATCTTGTGAATACTCGCGAGTGCCAGCTTAATCATTGCCGTCTCCAGTTTCAGTACTGGGGCAAATGATTCCTCGTAGTGGAACCCTTTCCATTGGTTAGATCCTACTGCAACTAGCCGTGCCTTGTATTTCGGCGGGTTTTGTTCGTCCATCTGTTTCAGGTTATAAACCCATTTACTTTTCAGAGTCTTCATGTTTTCTTCTCTAGAGACCAAGTCCTATACTTCTCGGTCCTCCATCATTTGAATCTCCGCCTCCATTGCTTTGGTCCATTCGTCCGAGTCACTCGAAGCCAACGCTTTCCTGAAGTTCTGTGGTATACCTCGGCTCGTTGTTATATAATTCGTCTGTTCGTGTCTTTCCTTGATCCTCTCTGATGGTCGCGCTTCTTAGTCTTGGAGCTGTCTCTCTCTATCTTCTAACGCCCTTCGTTTCTCTTCGTCTATTTGTTTCAACGTCCTTCCTCGTTTTCGTCCACTCTTCTTACTTGGTGTATCCAGATCTTTGTCCGTTTCCCCGATTTCTTCTTCACCCTCTTTTGGTTTTTCTGCTTCTTTGTTATTGTTGCAATCCAGTGTCTCTAAATCTTCTTCTTCTTCTCATTCTAGTGCATGGTCCTCTATTGGGTATTTTATTCCTTCCAATTTTTGTTTTCCAATTTTGTTTTCTAATTTTTGATTTCTCGTGAATCAGTATGGATCCCTTCTTTTCTTCATTAAATTTCGCAGTCCGGGTCGCGTATATTTTGCGTTTGGTGGGATTGTATATTCTATATCATCGAGTTTCATGAGAATACCCCACAAATATTCCCTTTTCGGTCTTTGGCTTGAATTTGTTTCTATTGACCTTAGGTACATAATAATAAGCCATACATCCGAAAGCTTTTAAATATGATATTGTTGGCTTTCTTCCGTCTCATTTTTCCTGTGGTGGTTTCATATCTATCGGTTTGGTTACCGTTAAATTCTTTACGTATGCAGCAGTTATTATGGCCTCCCATCAAAATTCTGCAAGAAAATCTGCGTCAATCAGTAGCGTTCGCGTCTTGTCTAAGATGGTCCGGTTGACTCGTTCTGCTACGGCATTACTTTGTGAGTTCTGTGCCACTGCCCTCTGATGGTTAATACCACTTGCCTTGAATAACTCTTCAAACTTCTTGTTCACAAATTCTCTGCCATTGTCTGACCGAACATTCCTTATTCTCTTCCGAAGCAAATTTTCGCTTTTATTTTTGTATTCAAGGAAATAACTGTAGGTTTCCTCTTTCGTTTTCATTAAATGTATTGAAGTATATCTACTGTATTCATCTATAATTACGTATACGTAATCTATTCCCTTTCAATGATTCGACGGGCATGGGCCCACAGACATCCATGTGGATGAGTTCCAGGGATTCCTTGGCCAGAATATTCTTGATTATCTTATGGGGTACTTGGGTCAATTTGCCCATCACAAATGCCACGTTTTTCCTGTTTATATAATAAATCTCTAACTGCCCCTGTATTTCTAATTTCGTCCACGTAATTTTCACATACATGGCCCAATCTCCTATGGCACAGCATCTTGTTTGACTTTTTTGGTGTGCTTGATGATTGATTTTGTAACTTCGCTCCGTGGAGGCTAATTGTCGAACGGATATTCGGGGTAGCCGAGTGAGTGAGGCAAGGTGAACTGGGTAACGGGTCTTTATTCTTAAAGCTAAAGTACAGTATCGCCCGGTCAGGTCTATGCCGGCTAACAGAGTCTGTGCGGCTTATCCTACGACTTAGACTAGCGTGGCGATTCGTGGACAGGTCGCGGCGAAGCGTGGGCACGTCGCGGTCGCGTTCGCGTGTTCGAAGCGTTGCGGCGGTAGAGGTAGGAGTGGGGGGTGGTCGTTCTGATGCCCTGGCTGTTGTCTCCACCAATGACCCTGACCGGGAAGTCTTGAGTCCGTTCGCCCAGTGGATATGACCCGCGGGAGAAACGGAGACTGCAGGATGTCCTCCGGAACAGACAAAGTCCGAACCTAAGATCGGCGGTGGATATAGACCTGCGTCTAGAAGTCGGCGAACTCGCGATCTTCTAGGAGTCGTGGAGGTGGGGGAGACCAAAAATACACAGTGAGACAGCTTGTGCTACAAGAGTTTACTGGGAGAGCTCTGACCGTTCGCATGTACCGCTCGTAGTAGACTCTGCCTGATGGGCCCGTCGCGCTGGCCTATATGGACCGCCGCGACAACTTCACGAGCGAGAGCGCCGCTCGGCGCGTGGCCATCTCCCGGCCGAGCTTGGTAGCCGCGGGCCGCGCCAGGCGCGTGTGTGTTGGGGGGGGGAGGGGAAGACTCGTGTCCCACCGTAACTAACTCGTTACAATTTTCCTCCGGTGTGTCTTTTTTTATGCTGAGTGCGACAACTGGGTTTCTATCAGGCGCACCAGTTTTAACAACGTATATTCCATTGTCCTTGCGTGCCTCTGCTATACTTTACAGTGCGGTGCAACGCCGGACCGATATAATAGTTCTACTACTATCGGTGAGAGACCTCTCTTTATTATTTATTTATTTCCTTTGTCACTTTCTTGGGAATTTTATCTATTGCTATTAACGCTTATTAGTGGTTCTACTGGTGTTTGAAGTGGATCAATTTTGAATACTTATGTCGAATGTAATGATTTTCTTTTTCTGTTGTCGCACATTTGCTTTTATAAAATAAACGTAATTTAAGAAAAATTTAAAAAAAAATTTTATTAACTGCGTTTTATGATTATTTATTACGTCCTGCTCCATAATATGGTTGGTCATTTCGACATCGTTAAAAACCGAATGGCAATGTCACGTCCCGGGTGGAGGTCTTTGGGGGACAATGACACTGCGGGGTTAAGGGTGCCCTGGGGAGGATGTGATATCCTGCACACTGGAGTAAGGGGAGTTTAGGCGAGGATCTTGAATCCTGCACACTGGGGTAGAGGGAATTTAGGCGAGGATCTTGAATCCCGCACACTAGGGTAGAGGGAATGTAGGCGAGGATCTTGAATCCTGCACACTGACAAGGGGACACTAAGGTCGACGGGAAACGGATTTTCCTGAACCTTGCAGTATTTGAAGATGTCGCCTCCGAAGTTAATTTGGCAAAGCAGTAGGGCGCACTTCTCAAGATTTTTCGAGAAAATTGCATTTGAAAATCGCTTTACTCGGAGATACACAGTTTGCGGTAATGATTCAACAAGGAGTCGAGTGGTCAAGGATGTAGCGTGACACATTACTCGACCGACCGCCGAGCAGGTAACACGTACCGCGCCGTGGTGCGAAACCTACCCCGCTCGCCAAAGTCAAGCGCAGAAATTGTGAACCGTAATACCGATGGCCAGCGACCAACGCCTATCGATGAACCTCCACAGTGATTCGAATAGTGTTTAAAGTGCAAATGTCACAGTGACCAACACAATTAACTGAATTATTAACCAAAAAGTGTCTCCATCAATGAAGTGCCAGTGAAAAGTGTCACCACCAACCCTAGGGGGGCCTCCCCCCCCTGCCTCTCAAAAAGCTGGATTCGCTATCCAACGGCTCCAATGGCTACACCTCAAGACCACGAAAGTCCATCGCCAGCACCAGATTACCTCATCAAGAGGATTATCAAGCAAGAGAAAGCGGGAACCACGTCACAGAGAGACCTAGACGCGCTTTACAGAACCATCTCGTCAACTAGCAAAAGAAAGAACACGAACATCCCCAAATCAACGCCAAAAATACCAAAAAGCGACAAAAGGAGCGCACCCCTCCTGAAAGCACAAATTTCCCCATCACCAGAACCACAAGGAAACCAATATTCATCGATGGAATCCCTCACCTCCACAACCACGGAAGCGGATCAGCAACACCAACTTGCAGAAATGCTACAAGCCATGCGCAAAGAAATCGACGAACTCAAAACACAAAATAAAGAACTCATCAACCAACAAGAAAGCCATATCGCCATAATTAATAGCCTACAAAGCCAGATCGCAAACAAAGACGCACAACCAGAACGTGAATCCGGCCCTGTAACGCCAACAAGCGGCCCATCGACGACGACCAGCACCAACTCCTACGGAAAAACCCAAGGGGGGAATCCCAACCGGAACCTACAGGTCAACCACGCCTCAACGCCATCCTCCAAAAAAAGAAGGGTAACCGCCACATCAGAGCCCCAGCAACTCACCCTCAACGCGGGCCAACTTCCAGCAGCAGCGAATAGCCTCAACCCCGGCAACCCAGCCGCAAGCAACTCCAGACCAGCGCCGGACCAGCAGACCCCCTCCCCCCAAGCTCAACAACGGAAAGGTAACCGACCTCCCCCAATAACAATCAGCGGGCAATCAGCCCAGGTCACCGTCGACACGATCCTTACCTATCTCCCCTGCAAACTAATAGGAAACTTCCGAACAAAAACCAGCAGTAAAGACAGCCATACACTGTACATTGAACATCCCAGCGACTACAAAGCTATATTAGAATTATTAAAATCCAAAGATACTAAATACTATACCTATACGCCCAAATACGAAAAGCCACAAGTATTCTTAATTAAATACCTGGAACTAGTCAACTCAAGAGTTAACGACCTCCACTTCCAAAAAGTCTCCAGATTCCAAACCAAAAAATCGATAGAAGCTAATACAATACTACCCATTTTCATCGTACACCTCTCCCCGGAGAGTAACACCTCAAACCTTACCCAAATAAAAAGAATCCTCCACCAGACAGTCACCTGGGACAAACTCAAGCCCCACACGACGGTCCAGTGCTGGAAGTGCCAAAGACTCGGACACTCCTCCAGCAACTGCAACTTACCATACAGGTGCGTTAAATGCCCCGAGTCTCACCAACCGGGTCATTGCAATATAGTACAAGACATCTCCGACCAATCAACAGTTAACAAAAACATCTTACACTGCGTCCTCTGCGGCAATAAAGGCCATCCAGCCTCCTATAGAGGCTGCCCAGCAATAGTTCAAAAACAAAAAGAGACCCAAAAACTCCAGTCCACCCAAAAAAATAAACAGAGAGCTGAAAATCAGCAGAATCGAAAAACTTGTTAATCCCTCGATCACATACAGCCAAACAACAAAAAACTCCAGCGGAACAGCAAACCAGCGACCCACAACCTCAACACCCATCAACACCTCATACCCCCCCATCCCCCACCAACCGCCCCCACCAGGCCCCCTACCTGACCTCACCTCCCTACTAACGGGCCTCAGCAGCCAAATAAACCTTTTAGCTCAAATCGCTGAATCGAATACACAAAAAATTAACACGCTTTTCCAACTAATACACTCAAGCCTCCCACATCCACCGCAATGACCAATCTACCACCGACCAGACAGAATAATAACATAAAAATCTCCCTTATAGCTCTCAATATTAACTCAATAATCTCCAAGCAGAAGAGAGACAGTCTCCTTCAAATTCTCAAAAAACAGGCGCCCGACTTTGCATTACTCGGCGAAACCAAACTGAACAACAGACACAACATCTCCTACTCAAACTACATCACACACAGAACCGACCGCCCAAACGCAAAACAAGGAGGCGGAACAGCGATCCTTGTTAAACAAAACATCAAACACACCAGAATTTACCCCAAATGCTTAGCAACATCCAAAATCCTTGAAGCAACAATTATAGAAACGAAAACGAAAAATAGGGGAAAAATAATAATAATCGCTGCCTACGCTGCCGGCAACCATAAAATGGAATTTATCCCAGAGATAGACACCCTATTCAAAGAACTACAGTTTGACAACCCAAACAACTATTACATCCTAGCAGGAGACCTCAATGCCCGCCACACTTCCTGGAAAAATGACACAAACAACCCGCGAGGAGTAGCCCTAAAAAAATGGCTTGACAACAACGATACCAGATACAAAATCGCGCTCCACGGCTCCTACCTCCCCTCATACCCCAGGGGTAACTCCTACTTAGACCTTTGCCTCTCCGACCAAAGAATCTTCCTCCATAACCTAACACGCAACGGACTGAAGACAATACCAACAGATAGTGACCATGATGCAATAAAAATCTCAGCCACCATCAGTGACCTGACAGACTTAGAATCCGACTCACCCGACATTAAATTTAACTTTAACAAAACAAACTGGGACCGATTCAATATCTCGGCACAAAAAAAAATCAAAGACATCACGCTACCACACGACAGAAACCTAAACAACAGCGAAATTGATAAAGGACTGGAAGACCTAGACACAGCCATCAGACAAGCAATCTCCACCTCAGTTCCCAAAATCAAAACACCTAACTCCTCAGACAAATACACAAACAAAAAGATAGCCAAACTACAAAAGAACAAAAATTACCTAATCAACATAGTATTCCACCTCAAAAGCGCCGGCATTCCCAACGACTGCCCCCTACACCGCAGATTAACCGGACTAATCAAAGAAGCAAGGAAAAAAATTAATGACGAATACAACAGAGCTTACAACAGGTACTGGGGAAAAAAAATAAGAAATATCCGCCCCGACAGTAAAGCCCTCCAACATATCAACAGTCTATTCAAAGGCAGAGGAATGTCCTCAATAGACACCCTCACAATAGGAAAAAAAACAAGCCTCCTACTCAACGCCAATATTGACTTAAACAATCACCCAATAAACAAGGACAATCTCATAATCTTCAATAACCCGACAGACAAACTAAACTTACTGGGAGCTCAATACACTTTGACAAATATCCAAAACATCAACCTAGGCCAAAAAAATTTTTCCGACACATATCACCCGCAAAGCCACCGAAATCAAAGCTAAAATCGAAGCCGACATAGTCAGAAACGTCACCGCAACCCAATTCTCAGAAATTAATCCATCGCATAATCCCTGCGAGCAAACCACCCCAAACTTCTTTACCAACACCTACGCTCTCGCAACAACACTCAAAAACACCAACAACAAGAAATCAGCGGGCATTGATGGCATCCCCAACGCAATACTAAGAAGACTCCCAAACAAATTCATTCTTTTATACACCATACTCTTCAACAACGCCCTCAATAACTCCTATTTTCCACAAAACTGGAAAACTGCCAAAACCATATTTATAAAAAAGAAAGGAAAGAACGGAGCCATACCCTCAAGCTACAGGCCAATAAGCTTGTTACCAAACATCAGTAAAGTCTTCGAAAAAACGATCCTAAACTCACTTTCACATTACATCGACGAATACAAACTAATCCCCGAAGAACAATTCAGATTCAGAAACCGACACTCCACTATCCATGCAATCAACAAACTAACTTCCGACATTAACTGGGCTCTGAATGACGATAAATGCGTGGGCGCCTGCCTAATTGACCTGGAGAAGGCCTTCGACACGGTCTGGCTAGAAGGACTCCTTTACAAACTGTCAAAAACAAATCTCCCGTTCCATCTCCTCAAAATAATATGGAAATCAACACAGAACAAACGATTCGTAACAACGGACGGGAAAAACACGTCTTCCATAACATTCAACATTTCCAATGGCCTCCAACAAGGCACTGTAATTTCACCGGTACTCTTCAACCTCTTTACCGCCAATCTCCTTAAACTCTTCGACATCAATAACGACAAAAACCTAAAAGCAATAGCGTTCGCTGACGACCTGGTAATTTACTCCATCGACAAAAAAGCAATCTCAATAGAAAACACCCTACAAACTCTTTTTGAAAAAATTCATAAATACCTCGCCAACTGGAAATTAAAAATCAACACACAAAAATGCGAGACAATCCTATTCCGCCCCACCCTTAAAAATTCACACCCAGATGTCTCAAAACACTGGAAAAAATTCCAAATAAAAGAAAACGCTAACTCCACCAACACAATCCCCCACAAACAAATCTCAAAATATCTAGGAATACTCCTAGACCCCCAACTCAAATACTTCACCCACATCGAAACACAGCTTTCCAAAGCTAAACAAACCTTCAACAGCCTCTCCCGCCTTTTCTATTCCAAACACCTCAAGAGTAAATGTAAGACCCTCAGCTACACCACATTGATTAGACCCATCATAACCTACGCATGTCCCATCTGGTTCAACATTCCTAACTCCAAAATGGAAAAACTACGACTGTTTGAGAGGCACGTCCTCCGAGCATGTCTAACAATGCACAGAACAGCAAGCTCAAACTACATTGTTTGGGAATGAAAAAGTTCCCCACGCCGCCACACTCACACTCGCGGCAGCACCTCGCGGACTGCTAGTCAGCGACACGGTTCGATGGGCGAGTCGCCAAATCAATATCGATCGATGGGCGAGTCAGCAATGAACGCTGATCGATCAACCAATCAGCGCCACTCGATCAGCCAATGAGAGAGCAGCTTCGCTGCTCTAAGGGAATCGAGAAGAAGCGCAAGCGGAAGTCCGCCATTAATTCAATCTCTTTTGTGATCTCGCACAGTACAGACGCGTTATATTTCTTTTTGTAATTTCACACTCTTAATCAGTCCCCAATCAATAATATTGTCGAGGACACCACGGGGTGAGCCACCGCGTGGTAATCATTCAAT
This sequence comes from Andrena flavipes, assembly GCA_963971345.1. NCBI lineage: Eukaryota > Metazoa > Arthropoda > Insecta > Hymenoptera > Andrenidae > Andrena > Andrena flavipes. Next base: position 55,734,038 of record OZ020479.1, read on the forward strand.
CATTAAAATCATTTAATCAGTGTACGGATTAATATAATCTAAAAATACTCAACCAGCAAAATCACCGCGTGCCGGTTAAACATAAAACTCCCAATCACTGTTTGATCACTGTCTAAAGACCAACGTGTACACTCCCAATCATTGTTTTAAAGTAAAGAAGACAAAGTGCTATTCACCGCAAACTCTGTGCATTTAATCAACCTGTTTAAGAATCCATCAATCCCATTGAACAATCAAACATACATAAAGCACTACAAAAACGAAATCCTACTAAACACAGCCAACATTTCGAGAATAGACTCCCACATATCGAGCCTATGCAGAAACCATTTCGCAAAAGCCGCAGTCAACACCAGCAACAGCTTAATACACACCCTTTTCTACCCCCAGCCACTGTACTTCACTAAAACTCTCAAAACAGGATACACCCCCCCAGAAATATTCCCTTACCTGGACAGCGAAGGGCTCATAGCCGACGACAACAACACCCCCATTATCTACCATATCGACAGGGGCTCACTTCAAAAAGCTATAACATACCCCCCACACAACTCCGAAACTTATCAGCGAACAGCCCAACTCAAATTCTGCACCAACCTCCCTGACAAAGACCTAATCAAGAGACCAAAATCCAACCGCAAATACTGGTGGTTCGACCCTCCCCCAAAATAAGACAAAAGGTCAATAAACTACACTAAATTACCCGAAAAGCACATGAAAAATATAGCCCCTCGTCACCGTACACATAATACTGTACATATTGTAAATAAAAACATAAATAATAAAATAAACAAAAAAAAAATCCCTAGCATAATTAGAATAACTTAGCATATCATAGCCTAATCTAGAATAAGTTAGCATTAAGTTAGTTTATAAATAGGCTAAACCTTATCTTTATTTATTTCCTTATTTATATTTATTCACAAAATAATACAGAAGCGCTTTTTCTCCTCCTGAACCACCCGCCAATAAAGCATTCAGAGCGCAAAATGTTCAAATAGAACAAATAGGCAGTAACTACAATTAACAAAAAAACTAGTACATAGGTATTAACTCTAAGCTCAATAGTGGGCAAATCAACTTACACTCGAAAGTGCCTAACGACCATACGGGCTCATAACCATCATTGTTATGTACGCTTTTATTATCATTTTATAACATGTAAAAATTATTGTGGCATTAAATAAAATGATTCATGGAAAAAAAAAAGGATGTAGCGTGACAGACTGATAATCGGTAGGTTGCTGGTTCGATCCTTGTTTTCGACATTATTTTTTTTTCAATTTAAACCTACCTCAATTTTGAGCGTAAAATTTATGAAATCTGCGGGAATAAACAGTTGGCTCGTGTCATACTATACTGCGTCCATCCTAAGAATACTCCTCTTCCGCGCAGGGATGATTCTGAGGAGGCGCTGGTTGGTCCGACCCCCACTTAACCGCCTACGATTTTCTCCGTCTTACCGCCTGTTACCTCTCTGTCAACCGTTCCGCACGCGACGCCTTCATATACACAGTGGCACTATTATTTATTAACGATTTATAAAAAGAAAAGTACAGAAAATATGGAAAAAAAAGTATACGAAGAAATAGGGTCCATACAACACGACGTATATAGGTCGGCGCTGAGTGGTTAACAATTTTTATTGCCTAATATTACTAATAATTTGTATTTATGAACGATATACAATAAATACCAGGATTTACATGCGTCAAGTAATAAAAACGGATAAGTTGTAATTACATAGTTGTAAAACATTTTATTAACTAATGCAAAAAAATCAGTATTAAGTTTTACAAATAATAATTTCTGCAACTAGAGAAAACCTGGCCAAAAGATAAAGGTGACGCTTAATTTGTACAAAAATCAGTATACTAAAGTTTTCTAAGTCGCTGATTACGAATCTGAGGTAAAAATTGCAAAAACTAAGATAGCGGTTTCAATATGGCAAACGCGGTTTGTTTAACATCCATGTACACAGACATCCACACACACACGAATGGCATTCGTTTGCGTACTTAAAACATAAATAAAACAATTGTTACAAATCACATCAAATTTCTATGTACCTATGTACACACAGTTATAATACTATGGTGCCTCTTTTGGATCAAATCATTCAAGATCTTTAGCCTGGGATAAGGATTTCCGTAGTTCCAAGAAAGAAATGATTTTTTTTTCCAGCGCCGGGGTAGTGTGAGACATGTACTCACTGAAATCCCACGGACTCCTTCACGCTGTGGGAGGGGGGCTTCCAGAAAGTCTGTAACAAAATCATTCATGAAATATTGTTCTAAATACCACCAGTAACTGCTGTATGCAATAATAAAATAAGACCCGAAATATATAAATTTACATAATAGATAACTTAACTTTATTTAAATATATTCGGGTAATTCTTCTCCCGAATCCGTTCCAATGTCTTCCTGAGGATTACCCACAATTTCCTTATCCTGTAGCTCGTCAACAATTTCGTCGAGCATTCAGAATTTTTGTTCGATGCTTTCGGTGTGTCTCACAAAATTCTGCCAATTTTGTGCAGACACACGTCCGACGCCTTCGACGAATAGTTCTTTTACCCGGTCGAATCTGTATGAAGTATTGTTTTCTTTGACATACCTCTTTACCATCGCCCATGCCAACTCAATAGGATTCAACTCGCAGTGGTATGGCGGCAGTCGCAATACTATTTTGCCGTTCGCTTTTGCCAGCTCATCCACTACGTGTTGGTCGAATTGAGGTTTCATTTGCTTGACCATGTCAATTCGCGTGGCCTTACCGGCAAATGGCGGTATTGCCTGCTCCTTTGAAGTAAGCCACTCTATGATGCGTGGCTTGGTCCAGGCCATTGTTGGGCAACGCTCGACCTTTACTGAATGATATGAAGCGTTATCCATAACGATAACGGCGCGTTCTTTTAATAATGGTAGAATGCCTTGAAACCATTCGAAGAAAGTATCTCCATTCATCTCGTCATGATAATCTGCTGTGTTTTTTTTTATTCAAAGCACAGCAGACCACCAGGCACAAACTCGTCAACCGATCCAATGTGAACGACGATAAGGCGTTTTCCTTTGCCGATGGGTGCAGGTATCCCTATTGATAAATTGCGTTCCTGCTTGAAGTTACAGATTTGTCGATCCACTGTCTGTTTGGACAATCACCTGCGTTGGCCCACGTTTCGTCCAGAATGTATATGTGCCGTCCTTCTGCACTGTACTGCGCCATTTTCCTCAAGTATGTTTGCCGCCAAAGCATAATATATTGTTTATCAATATGGCCGCTATTCCTCTTTTTGGTGGAGAATGAAAACTGCAAATCCCGGAGAATTTTATGCAAGGTGCTTTTTGTGAACTTGCCGAGGGTAGGGTCGGCGTTCACAGCTATAAGCACTTTATTTAAATTCGGGATTTCCCGCCGAAACCAAAATTCGTGTACTTTGTACCGAATCTGATATTTTTCCTCTTCGGAAAGTTTTTGGACGGCGCTTTACTTATTCCGCTTTTTGTTTGGAGAAGTTACATTGCCACTATTTCAATATTCAGAAACGCTTCTTATTACTGTGGACATGCCTATACCAGTTAGCTTGGACAGCGTCCTCATAGTTTCCTTATATTTGGCGGAGTGATCCTTCGCCATGATATCCTTATATAGATTTATAATCATAGTTCTCTGTCCACAACTGACATACTATAAAAGCAAATTTACAACGGTGAGAAACTGTGATAGATTGAAATTATGATGTGTACGTAAGATTTTACATTTTCTGGAAAAGTAAAATACGGGGTGTTACGTCCCTACTTCTTATTTGTTTCCACCGTCAGTGGAAACAAACAAATTGACAATATTGGAAAAAGCATTTAATAATAACAATTTATCGCGGAAATCGCATTTTACACTCAATACCCGATGACACCGTGGGCGGCTGTCCTGCTTATAAGTGTCATCTTTGACGAGTGCAAATCACGATTAAACCTTATTCATAATTTCGATTTATAATATTTTTATCAAAAAGGTGTTTATGCCTGAGGTAGGGAATATGGATAACTTAGGTAAACTGCACTCACTTTTATATTGTTTATTACTTTATTTTCCTCACTGGTGTTGGTTTACACTAAGTCTATAAAGTTTTCTTTGTAATTATGATTGTAATAATTACTATTCAATGAGCTCCGCGGGTGGTCTGGGCCCTTTTTATAGGGCAATTGGTCACTCCTTCTCTAGGATTTGTCACATGACAAATCATAGGTGGGAGGCCCCATTCCACAGCATCCACCTGGAATCTTCCAGGGAGAATCTTCCCATCGGTCTATTCTGGGATTTTTGTTTACTACTTAGGCACGTTCCATTTTAACTGATTCCTAGCAGCGACGATAGTGAGATTCTTACATTAATTCGCATTTGATTTAAATGTTATGCGCTTACAATATTTTCTGTACGATCGGTTTCGTGCAGCTTATTTACTAGGGTTGAAGTTAAAACATATTATTTTGGGTATTTATTTGTGGGAAATAACGGGAGGGCAATCTTCTGGCGGGGATCAGGGGCACAGCTCCGCGAAGGTGATGTCGTCTCCACTGGTTGATAAGGGCCTTCGTATTGCGCTGGCCATCAACTGGTGTTAACTGGGCCTTCTTGGTGTTTGTGCGGTCAGCTACCTGGTATACAGCTGACTATCCGCCACCTCCTTGATCTGGCTGCCCTGCTCGCTGCCGTCCGTGTATTCTTCACTCGATCTCTTCTTATCGTTGTTTACAATAATATTTATGTGAGGTGATTGCAATACCTCTGAGTACGAAATAGTAAATATATGCTTTAAAAGGTTAATTAATATTAGACTCTACGTCGCGGGACGTGACACGGGGCAATACGAGGTAACACTGGTAGTTAATTAATATGTATTAAAGAAGAAAAAGAACAAAAATTTTGCATTTTCACACTTTAAGTGCAATCACAACAGAAAGAATATTATAATAAGATACTTGAAGCAAATCTAAAAATGTTAATTTTTATATTTCACATCAAAATGTTACATAAACCTACCAATGTTCCCCAGTCTACAGTATATTTTCGTGAAACGATTAAAACAATTAATGAATGACAATTAAGCTACCTTTCCTGAAGGATTTTTCTTCACTGGCGATGTGAGAGCGCCAGGCTGTTGCTGATGCTGTTCCATTTTTTCGCAGCCACGCACAATAGACACAACACTCAAACAAACTAAATACAATCTATACAATTGCACTGGGAATGCTTGGACAGCTTGACAACACAATCTTGTCGCGTTGCCTGTTTTGTTCAAACTAATGATTGCCTGCATTTTTACAAATGCGTCGGTCCAAACTTGAAAACGAGGTCCTAAAGAGTCCAATTAAATCATAAAATGTTTTGGCCACCCGTCCGTCGGTTACTCGCCTGCGACCGGGTAAAATTGGAATAAAGTCATAAAGCGTCTGCAAACACGTAGAGTGGATAAATCCCGGTGACACGACTCGGCAGGATACCTGGCGCAGTTGCTATGTATTTCAAATGAAGCACATTAAAATATTGAAAAATTCAATATTCAGGATATTGCATGGACCCCGATTTCTGCATATACCGCCGACCACCATACGTCGTATGAACCCTAAGCCCCGTTACGCACTTGCGACCAGTCGCCGGCAACTTGGTCGCCGAGAGACCAAAAACCTTTGCTGTTCGCCGCGACCAAGTGCGTACGAACTCGTATGTCCCCATGTACCTCATGGTCGTCGGCGATTTGTCGCAAGTGCGCAACGTGGTTTATGCTCCATATACCTTTTTCCATATTTTCTGTACTTTTCTCTTTATAAATCGTTTTTTTTTCTCTTTAAAAATTTAATGTTAAGTGTAATAACCAACCCCAGTACAATTTTGGGACTCAGTCAGTGACTACATTGTACGCATAGTAATGACAACATAGTAGGCATAGTATGGCTATATCACTGCCGCTCTCCGCGTAGAGAAATTGTTAAATTCGATATCGTCGCTGAAAGGTTAATACATTACATATTGTAACAGTTTCCTCAGAACAGAGAAAATACCGTAAACTGGGGGAACATTGGCAGTACGGGGTATCATTGGCATCTACTTAACATCTATTAAAAAGGAAAAGAATTTTTTTTTATACATTTTAACACTTGTAGTGCATTCACAAAAGATGCAATGTTATGATAGGATACTTAAAGTAAATATAAAAATGTTAATTTTTATATTATATAGCAGAGTGTTCCAAAAACATGCCAATGATCTCCCAGTTTACGGCAATAGTAATAAAATTAGTTATTTCATAATTATTTGAAAAATTTAACAGTTGTATTCGACCTCTATCAGTAGGACACTTCTTTTTTTAAACGGGCTTCATAAAATCAAATACAATTCATGTAGTTTTGATTATTTTTACTTCAAAAAAATAATTTACATACTTTAAATATCAATAAATATGTGTGCAAAAAACTTGTACAAAAATCTTATCGTTCGTTGGAATATAAATTCTAAAAAAGACATAATAAATGGCATTTTAAATAGACTATTTAGAACACCTCCATAACTGATATTATATCTGTTCGGAACCAAAGAATCACCGGGTAGATACACTGCACTCCTGCAGGGTTGACATTAACATCGGTCAGGTCCCGCCCTTGGAGGGGCAGAGAAGTCAGCAGGTAAATTGCTGCGAGCAATCGCCTGCGTCGGGCCCGTAGGCGGTAGTGGGGGCTGCGCAGAACGGTCACAAAACGGTCTGTGCGTAGGATTATTCTTAGGATGGATTCAGTATAGCATGTAAGTAATAAAGGGAATGTGTAAAAATAAAGTAAATTTATTCCTTTTAGCGTTTTCCCAATGCTCACACATAAAGACCATGCATTTTTTATTTAAAAAATATAAATAACTGTTTACTCCCGCAGATTTCATAAATTTTACGCTCAAAATTGAGGTAGGTTTAAATTGAAAAAAAAAAGTATCGGAAACGAGGATCGAACCAGCAACCTACCGATTATCAGTCTGTCACGCTACATCCTTGACCACTCGACTCCTTGTTGAATCGTTAACGCAAACTGCTTATCTCCGAGTAAAGCGATTTTCAAATGCAATTTTCTCGGAAAATCTTGAGAAGCGCGCCCTACTGCTTTGCCAAATTAACTTCGGAGGCGACATCTTCAAATACTACAAGGTTCAAGAAAATCCGTTTCCCGTCGACCTTAGTGTCCCCTTGTGAGCGACCAAGGAGGGTTTAATTGACGAAGTTATACCCGATGGACACCCGTTAGACCCTTGTTGGTTTTTGTACCGGTTCGGTAATTGGATTTACCGCTGCATTTATATAAGAAATCACGCAATGGTTCCGCGAAATCCGTCTAGGCTTACGGCAGTACGCAGCCCGTGCAGAAGAACGTTTCGTAAACACTATAAGAACACTTGAGCTCGCGAACCGAGATCAGCTGTTGCAGCGGCCCGTTATGTTTGGGATCTTCGTTGCCGAAGGATTAACACAGTAATAAAATTTGCACATCAGTCATGAAGCAATTCCCCCTTTCTGAGGCCTCGATTTCGTGTCTAACTAACAATTTTTTATAACTAGCCTCGAATTGTTTCGCGTTCGGATTATTATTGAAACCTCCTATACTACGTAATGTACTAAAGAAAGTTTCAAGGTGGTCCTGATTGAGTTTGTACGTTAACAAATATAGAAGCCCCTTATCTCTCAAAATTTTGAAAAGTTCAAACATATTTGTTAAGTATATGATGAAGCCAAGATAGCCCGTTTTTCTATCACTCTGTATAATTGAAATATCTTTACAATCTCTCAGATTGTTAATATATTCAATAATATTGTCTGCATATGTTTTTAAATCATCTAAATTGTCATTTGTAAGAGCCACATTGCACTTTTTTATTTTACAATATTTGGATCTTACGTTTAATAAATTAAACGCATTATTAAACATCGAACAAAATAAGGCAGTTTCTTCTGGGTCAATAAATTGCTGAGGAACGTATTGTTTGCAAAATTTTAAAGCAACATTGACACTCTCACTAAGGGTTTGGGCGGTCAATTTTACATTCATTCGTGCATTTTGTAATAAAATGTGCTTCTGTGTTATTTTTTTGGCATATCTCAAACCTTCGGATTCTTGTACTCTTTGCAGGGTTACAATATTTTCCCAATAAATAGTTTTTTCTTTATAACGTAACTTTAATTTATCTCCCAATGTGTTCCTGACCAATTTTAACATTTTTTTTTTTTTTTTTTTTTTAGAGAGGGGGGGAAATGCGTTACGCATACCCCGGCAATTAATTACCGGGGTTATGTGGGACTCCCTGCGCAGAACTACGCAGGTATACCCACTAAAAACCCCCCTCTAAACCCACCATCTTGTTGTTGACCCCATAGCGGTGCCCGGAACGTCTATTGTATTACTTCGGGACACCGCTACCTGGGGAGGTGGGGCCCCACAGTATACCGCCCAACAATTGGGCGGGTATCGCTCACGCTCCACCGACCGTGCACCCCCGGTCGGTGAGCCTTATCACTTTTGGGGACTTACGTATCCTATTAAAACAAATTGTTAAAACTTAAAACCTACGGTGTAAATGGCCGATAAATAGGATAAATAAATATGTATATATAAAAATATAAATAAATAAATACAATAAATACCGGACACACACACACAAAGGCAATAAATAAGTTAAAAACAATAAATAATAACAAGACACGAACCGCTAAAACTGTGGACCCCTAACACAAAACATGGGGCGGGGAACCACAAACCACTATCCGACGCCTTTCCTTTTGCGTTTCCGCGCAAGTCGGCGCCTCTCCAACGCTTTTTGGGCGGCCGCCAGGCGGGCGGCTTCTGCTCTCCTGGCTCTAAGAGCCTTGTCCGCCTCCCGTTCCTTGTTTTGCCGATCCGTCATCACGGAGGTTGCAAAAACAAGGAACGCCTGCCACTTCTCGGAGGAGGCTGTGGCCGTTTCAATAAGGGAGTGGGGGTCGACTGGCCCCCCCCCCAAGGCCGCGGCTAACGCCGCACGTTCGGTGTCATAAGATGGACATGACACCAGAACGTGCTCCGCGTCGTCGAGTGCTGCTCCACACTCGAGGCACGACGCGGCGGGTGCTTTCCCGATTCTAAATCGGAATTTCTGAAAGCACCCGTGGCCACTCATCAGTTGCATCGTGAAGTATTCCGCAGCAACTGATGGGCCAGGCGTAGCCACGAAGGTGTTGACCTTGGGGACCAGACGCTTCACCCAGGCTGATGCTGGGGATTGGTCCCACTCCCTCTGCCACTCGTTCATAGCCTCCTCCATGGCACTGATCTTATGGAGGCGGACTCGCTCCTTGAGAGCAGCCGGGTCGCCCCTAAACACGGGGTCGGCCCGGTCGGCCGCCTTAGCGTTGAAGATTCGGCGCCCCATTTTTGCCTTCAGATACAGTGGCATTCGCCCCGCTAAAACGCAGAGCGAATGGAATCCCACTGTCCTGAAAGCCGCGGTAAAACGTGTGAGGGCGGTTCGCTGGGCGTGGCGCAGGATCGCCCTGCAACCCTCCGTCCTCAACGTAACCGCCCACACAGGCGCGCCGTAAAGTATGACCGACTCCCACACCGAGTAATAGAGCCTTCTCGCTCGGATGGAAGGGCCCCGGGTATTAGGCAATAAGCCTGCTAAGGCTCCGGAGACCCTATCCGCCCTCGCGGCAACCTCCTCCAGATGGGGTCGATAATGCCTAACGGAATCAAAGGTGACCCCCAGGTACCTGACCGTGGCAGCGGTGCGGATGTTCGCACCCAAAATGTTAAGATCAACGATCTTCTGGATCCGCTGCCCGGTCAGGAAGATGGCCTCGGTTTTTTCCGCTGCCAGGGAAAGCCCGGTTTTATCGAACCAGGCTTGAACCCTGGCCAAAGCGGAGGCCATCATCCTGCTTAACTGGAGGAAGTCCGCGGCCGAGAAAAGCAGTGCCACGTCGTCCGCATAGGCGACGGCGCGGACGAAGCGGCCCTCGGCATCTACCTCGGTGAGGAGTCCGTCATACACGAGGTTCCACAGAAAGGGTCCTAAAACCGACCCCTGTGGAACCCCCGCCAATATGTCACGGACCACCGTGCCCTCCGCGGAGTGCACGGTGATCCCTCGCCCAGAGAAATAATCCCCCAACACGGTGCGTGTGTGGGGGTCTACGCCTCTCCTGCGTAATTCACGTAGAATTACGTCCCATCGCAACGCATTAAACGCGTTGCGTACGTCTAGGGACAGGAGGACGCAGATTCTCTGCCGGACTCGACTAACTTCCGCGAATTTAGCCACTTCTGTGGCGGCCTCTATTGTGCCGACACCCCGACGGAAACCATACTGGTTCGGATGGAAGGGATCCCTGCCCAGCTGCTCTTCGAGCAGGCCCTTTATCGAGTACTCCCAAACCTTTGATAGGGCTGGGAGTATCGAGATGGGCCTGTATGCTCCAGGGCTAACGGGATCCTTCCCCGGCTTCGGGATCAGAATGACTCTGGCCATCTTCCACGAAGCCGGGATCCGACCACGCATCAGGGTGTCATTCACTAAATCGCGGATAGTTGAAGGGTCCGCCCGGGCCGTGATAGCAACGACCTCGGACGGGACCCCGTCGAGTCCGGGCGCCTTGTTGGGCTTGATGCAAGCCAAGGCGCGGCGTACCAGGTCTTCTGAGACCACAGGGGTGCGAGCCGAACCACGAAGCCAGCCGCGCAGCTCCATCTGCGCGGACACGCTGGCGGGGGGGCGAAGAGGTCTTCCCGCGGGGGAGGGGGAGGCTGAGGGTAACGTAGCAGGAGCAGCTGCTGAAAAGGGCACCGCGGAGGTGACGAACAGAGTGTCGACCACCTGACCAATCTGGTCGGCCGACAACACTGTCCGCGGTGCCTTACCCTCAAGCCTAGCCATGACGATTTTATATGGCTTCCCCCACGGGTCGCCGTCGACCGTGCTCAGAAGGTCCTTCCAGAACCCCTCCTTGGACCGCCAGATCAAAACCTGTAACAGGCGTCTGGCCAAGGAGTAGGTCCGCCTCAGATCTTCGAGGCGGGGATCTCCCCACTTTCTTTTCCTCTAGAAGGCCCTTCTGGCGCTATTCATGGCTCTTCTGGCCTCGGCGATTTCCTCCGTCCACCAGTGGTTCGGCTTACGCGCCCTCCATGGCAGGCGTTTTTTAGCCATTGTCTCCGCGCAGACTGTCTCCAGTATACGCTGGATCTTGTCTGCGCGGAGCTCATCGGTAACCGGCGTGGTCGACACATTGTCCTCAAGGGGGGAGGGCCGGGCATCGCGAAGCGCCAGGTACCTCTCCACCACCGCATCGGGGTCCAAGTCCTTCGTGGAATAGGGGGTCCAGCTAACCCTCGGCCCTCTTGTAACGGAGGACCGGGTTAATGTGTGGAGCACGTACAGATGATCGGAGGCAGTGAAGTATCTCAGTACCTCACTGCTCCGTACGTGCCCCGCTAGCCCCCTATCCATGGACATGATGTCAATAAAGGAGGAACCCCGATTCCTGCGGAAGGTGGCCGGCTGATGTACGCGGATTGGTACCAGGCCAAGCCTCGCTACGGTGCCCAAACACGTGTGTCCCCTCCTGTCGGACTTTGTGCCTCCCCACGCCGGGGACTTGGCATTAAAATCGCCTGCCATGATGACCCCTTTTCCAGGGGTACGGAGGGAGTCTATGACTCCCTCGACTTCCTCCATATAACGGAGGAAGTCCCGGTGTCCTTTGCTCGGTGGGCAATAGCAGCTCACCACGATCGCATTATCTACGACCGCGGTGGCTACTCCCTCCGCCGCCACTTGGGGGGCCAGGGAGGCGAACCTCCCGTTGAACCCGGTGATCCATAGCGCCGAATCACCCGTGGCATCCCCGAACCACTCAGGTAGTAATCTGTATGGCTCGGAGATAACCACGATGTCGACGCTTAATTGGCTGGCATTCTGAATCAGAAGGTCTTGTGCCAGCCGGCACCTGTTCAGATTAATCTGAAGAATTTTCAGGTGCATCACCGGGTTCTGGGCGTTCTCGACCCCCCCGCCACCGCTTTCCGCCGTAGCGCTGGGCATGCCAGCGACGCGGTGACGTGTGCGGCCTTGGGACCTTTAATCCCTGCCGCCGAGCAAATAAGGCACCTCGCCGGGTTTTTGCATGATGCGATGGTGTGGTCTACACCACCGCATCTCCGGCACAACTCCCCCCCTCCCTTCTTTACCGCGGGGCATGCTACCGCCAAATGCCCCAGCTGGTGGCACGCATAGCAGCGTACCAACCTCGCTAGGGGGCGGGCCCTGACGATGGTAAGTCCCGTCCTAAAACGGACGGGCTCGAAGTTACGCGGCAGAAGGGAGGAGGGAGCTTCGATAACCGCCACCTGGTTTCCCGAGGGACCTAGTCTGAGTGAGCGCACCCAGAGCCGATCAGCACCGACTCTGAGTGCCTCACTCAGATCCTTAATCAAGGTCTGGGAGTCGACCATAGGATCTATATCCCTGACCTCCAGCGATGTTTTATCCTGCAAAGGGGCGCAATTAACCGACCCCCTCGTTGCAGTGGTCAGCGCCGCGGACACCTCCGCGGCGCTCCCCTTGGCCTCCAACTCGAGGAGGACGTGCCCGAGGCGCGTCCTTTTGACCGCGGTAATTCCCGTGAGGGCGGACTTACCCAGGGTCACTACCGAACGGTACGTGTCTATATACGTGCCGCCCTCCGGGACGCGGATGAGAACCGCCTCGGGCCTCCTCCTCGGCAGCCTGTTTCTCCTCTTTTTCTCCTTCGGGGCAAGGGGGGCCGAAGGGGCCGAAGGGGTGCCTTCCCCACCGACGCCTTATTATCGGCAACTGGTCTAGCCACCATCGCTGGAGGTCCCATGCTCGGGTCCCTCGGGATAGGGGGAGGGGGGGGGGGGAGGGCCGGTTGACGGCGGCCCTTCACCGGGGTGACCAATTTTAACATGTGACACGGATTCCAAAAACAGAAGATTTTTTCTTTGGTTATAGGGTGAGGAAAATAGGGTTTAAACTTTTCTCCCAAAGTAAAATTTGCACACACATTAGCACACATGCTGAAATTTACACTTGCGCCATCGAAAGTAAGAGACTTTTTTTCTTGAAATATTTTAAAAGTGTTTTCAATTTTATTATTTGACCCAATATTCTGTTTCGAGCTTATTGTAGATTTTTAATTTTCATCTGTTGGTATGTGGCGGTCCGTTTTACCAAGTCCAAAGCTATTTTAGCTTTTCTAGGCATAGCGAAATGTGCCGTTGTAATGTCACCAAAGAAACGAGGATTATGTATACTTGAGCTCATTTAAGAAGGAACTGAATTCGCGCATGTAGAATGCGCTCATTGGCTCCGAGGGAGCGTTTGTTTGTGGTATAGCCAATAGTAACTTGTTTCATCGCCAACATGTGCAGAACCGATCTAAACTCGTCGGTCGGCAAGTTCCTTCTTAAATGAGCTCGAGTATACAGGCGTTGAACAAGTTTCTACAAGTGTCATCAATAATCAATTAATTTATTGGTTGAATGTATATCAATCAAAGACCTACAAATGCAGTAATTATTACAGAGACCATAACTGTTATAACCTAAAATTTAAAATTTATGGCATAAGAATTAATATCTTTCTTTAAACGATTTTGGTCACCAATAACCGTTATTGTCGACGGAAATATATTTTGGTCACCAATAACTATTATTGACGACAAAACTTATTTTCGGTTACGAATAACCATTATCGATGACCAGAATTTTTTTTGGTTGCGAATAACCGTTATCGTTAATGAGATTTTTTTTGGTTACAGTATAACCAATATATTTTGCGGGTACTTTTTTCGGTTACGGTACAACTATTGAATATCTGGAATGCGAACTGTGGGTATTAGGAGCCGTGGCGCGCTGTTGAAAAGAGATAGTTGCTCTGCGTGGGATGCTGTTTCACTCTTACACACACGTCTATATCTGCCTGTACTCAAACTTACTACAGGATAGAAGTATATTTACTACAGGATGGTGTATACAGTAATTCCTCGTTAGGAGCCCGTTTCTACCACGCGTTAGGAACACGGCGACTATCCCCACCACTTCTTGGAATCCTTCGGCCGAGAGTGGGGAACCAGGGAACGGGCGAGAGGTTCTTTCGTTTCCTCTTGCTCCCTCATTGGGTTTTCTCACTCGCGCCAGTGGCCGCGCGGAATAGTGTCCAGTCGCGTTAGGAGCCCGCGGCCAGCCTCGTTCGTCGGGCTCCTAACGAGGAATTACTGTAATACAGAATAGTCACCCATTCAATGGCACTATTTCTGTCGGCCTGGCCAATCCAGGTTTTTCCGTACCGTGTTTGTATTCCAGAAATTTTATAGTTCAATGAGTATAACCAAAATCGCTTGCTGGAATTCTGTTTTGGTTACCGGTAACCAATATTGGTTGCGGGAATTCTATTTTGATTACCAGTAACCAATATCGATGGAGGAAGGTATATTTTGGTCAATGAATTATAGAATTTATATGTTTTAATCAATAAAAACACACGTAATAATTTCATATTTTATTAACTAGGGCCTAAAATCGGTGTTGAGCTTCACAAATAATAATTTTTGCAAATTCTGTTCGGATAAATTGCACCGCTGATCGTCCAGCATCAATTTCAGCGCCGAGAAGGCTCTTTCAACGATAACTTGTGTACCCGGAACAGCATGGCAATTTGTTGCCAGTTTTGAAACATACAGCATTATATATTTTTTGTCTATATTGGTTATACCGTAACCGAAAAAAAAATTCCCGCAAAATATATTGGTTATACCGTAACCAAAAAAAATCTCGTTAACGATAACGGTTATTCGTAACCGAAAAAAAATTCCCGCAAAATATATTGGTTATACCGTAACCAAAATGTAATCGTGTTTGGTTGCGGAACGATTACCGGTGGCACGGAGAAGGGATTATTGCCGACTCAGTCGGTGTGTCCGGGTCCGGCGAATGAGTTAAGACGTATTTCAAAACAGTAACAGTGTTTATTGTGATGCTGTGGAATTTTGTTTACATTTATTTCCGATCCCGTCGGAAGAGCTACGGAGCTACGGTTTTTGCGGCGCGTCGATTTCGCGGTGGCGGCGACTTGGCGGCGGGCGACAGGAGAGAGGATGTCGGTGTGTTTAACGTTCTGCTCGGAATGGCCTTAAGGGGCACGTTCGTACGAAAGTCGTATAATAGAGGTTCAGAGTGCAATAGGATTCCGGCCTAAGGGGCGCGGAGGTACCTCTCTGACGTAGGCAGGGCGCAAGACGAATCTCGGCCTATTTCGGACTAGGGATGCCGATTTAAAATCGATCTTTCAAAGATCGATCTTTTTTGTCGCGATTTTCGATTTTTTAAATCGATTCTCAAGACAGAGATCGATTCGAAGATCGCATCGCAACCAAAGAGATCGTGGATCCCTAGCGGCGTGTAGCGTAAACTTTAGAAGTGCGAAATTTGACTGCATTCATTTTGCAATTTAGGGTGTCCAAAACTACCGTTTGGCCGGTATTCATAGTCTCTACTTATTCTTAAGCAACTGCTCAAGTATTCGGCATCCTTTACTAGCCATTATGTTAGTAGAAAATACCGCATGCTTAAGCATTTGCTTACTTAGAGCATATAAACATGGAGGAAGCATGTAATAGGTGAAAATGTAGATGGCAATAGAAAGAAAAATATATACATTGGGGACACCCCCTCTCTTTCTAACATTAAAAAAATACACTGCCGCCCCTGGCGCTAGAAAGAGAGGGGGTGTCCCCAATGTATATCTTTTTCTTTCTATCGCTGTTTACATTTTCTCCTCTTGCAGCTTCCTCCATGTTTATATGCTCTAAGTTTGCTTAAGAATAAGTAACGACTATGAATACCGGCCTTTATATTCTTTTATTATAATGAATCGATCTCGACAGAATCGATTTTTTAGGTTCCGATTTTTTTACGAATCGATTCTTTGCACAACGATCTGAATTGAATCGAAAAATCGATTCTACGGGAAAGATCGGCATCCCTATTTCGGACAGAGGCTGGTAATGGTACAGTATGGCTATGGTCGATACTGACACACCTCTCGGTTGTGTTTTGTCAAAAAGAGCGTCTTGTATTGCGTGAGGCGGTATAGCGACATGCACAAGAGCTCTTTATTACGCTCGCCGCGGCCTTTATATTGGTCGGCCGTAAATTGTCGCTCGCGAGAGAGACCGCGGGGCCGCGGCCGCCAAGCGGTCGCGGCGCGAACTAAGCCCATTGTCTCGGTGCTGGGCGTTCGCACGGCGCGTGACGTGACTTCGTCACAAAAAAAAATCTCGTTAACGATAACGGTTATTCGTAATCAAAAAAAAATTCTGGTCATCGATAATGGTTATTCGTAACCGAAAATAATTTCTGTCGTCAATAATAGTTATTGGTAACCAAAAAATATTTCATTCGACAATAACGGTTATCGGTGACCAAAAAATATTTCCGTCGACAATAATGGTTATCAGTAACCAAAACAGATAAGTCTTAATATTTTTTAATCACTTCATTTTTCGGAAAATTTATTCAGTATTTAATGAAGACTGACTTCCATTTGAATAAATATTAACTTTTTCTCAATGATTTTTTTCTAAAAAATTAAAATAACTGTTATTTCTGGTCTCTGAATTATTACCTTCCAATAATACAGTGGGATTTTCATTCATAGATATAAACTTTCGGAAATCAAAATCAGAACGTTTATATACGTTCTTCCTGATAATAGATGGCACAACGTTGTGCTTAAGAATCGAACATCTAGCTAGCCAAATTATATCATCTTTTTGGAAATGATTCCAACACAGTTTAGTAACAGTGTTCAAAACTTGTTCATCAATGCCGCAAAAAGCTAGCCGCTTCTGGCGAGATTCCTTGTTTTTCGGAAATCTATTTACAAGGAATGAAATTAATATTAAATTTGCAATATGAACAAGTATCGTACCAAAAGTGAACCTAAATTTATCACATATTTGTGTCCACGACATACTTAAATTAATTTAATTGATTAAATATTACATATTAGGGTGGACCGAAAAACCCAAATTTTCGAAACTCGAAACGGCGTAGTGCGGAAAAGTTGCCGCTGGGGAAGACAAATTGAGGCCAGAAAGAAATTTTGAAATCGGTCAATATTTGACCCTCGCGTATCGCCGTCAAAGTTTTTAATTTTTGACCGAGTTTGGCGACTTCCGTATATTATTTTAAAATTGTATATATTTCACTGTTGAACATCACAAAATATTATTTCAGCACATAAATACATACAATTCTTTAGTTGCGCAGCTCTTGGCTCGAGTTAAATAGCTAACGCGACTCAGAACACACCACGGGAAGGTGGCTGCACCTCGAGTTCCACCCACGCCCTTCCCAACCAACCACATAGGGCATACATACCACTTATTGTCGATATCTTTCACGACTTTTACTTCTTCACGTTGAATTGTGCCTTGTTTGTGAAGGAAGGCATGATTTCCCTGGACATCAACGTGGTCCGGATAAAACCATCCCTGTTTTTATACCCAACAACTGTTCCTGCTGCTTCCGTCACTAACTTAACACAGCGCTCAACTGATTGGGTATGGCAAGGAAACTTCCTGATATCTTAGTCTGGCGTAAATCCAGATTCTATTAGTGATGTAATGTGTTCAGTTGAGACATGACGTAAAAGAGGTGCTGAAGAGTTAATGAAGCTCCAGTCGATAATTTCTGAATAATCTGTCGCAGCAAAGTTGATTTTTGGAATAAAGAAGTCACGACCGCTTTTTTTTTATTCAGAGGTGATTTTCTTGCCTCGGTGATTCTTTTTAGGCCAAGTTCTCTAATATTTCTTCTTTCATCCATCGCCATTGCCAAGAGTAAGTTTTCAGGATGTGCAAAGAACCCGTTGCGTTGGATGACAGGATCCAAAATTTGAAGGAGGTTTTCAGGTAAGTATCTTGATGTTTCAATAACCTTGAACACATGTTTGGGACCGTCTATGATGGAACTATTCTTCTTTATGGCAAACCATACAGGCATATAACATGCAAGTATAAAATTCACTACCTGTATCAGTTTATTAGAAGGATTGACCGTTGATACATGTAATCTCAAATTTCGATTTGCAGCTGTCAGCCACCGGGAATGACACAGTGGCCCAGGATCTGAGACAGCTAAATTTGGAGGACAGAATCCTGACTTGATAGCTGAAGTTATATTCAGAAGATATTTCTGATCCTTACTAAGTTGTTTCAGATCTTTCTCATCAATAGGTGGAATGTCGCAATCAATACCCTCAAATTTAACAACAGGTAAGTTTTCGCAGCTCAAAAGACACTTCCCAATAGGA
Source organism: Andrena flavipes (assembly GCA_963971345.1). Taxonomy (NCBI): domain Eukaryota; kingdom Metazoa; phylum Arthropoda; class Insecta; order Hymenoptera; family Andrenidae; genus Andrena; species Andrena flavipes. Next base: position 55,752,446 of record OZ020479.1, read on the forward strand.
CCACAAAACGATTTTGGACCTGTGGTTTGACCATCTAAATGTTCAAATAAATGCCTGAATGGAGGCTCATTGAAGTGCAACATGCATATAATCCATTGGAGTGGTCTTTTAAGAATCATTTCAATATTGTGAATTATACTATTCTTCCATCCAGTATTAGTTGCTGTTCCATCACAACCAACAACATCTAAATCTCTAAGGGAGATTTTTAATTCCTTTAGATGTGAGATAACACTATCAGTAATATTTCTCGCAGAACTTGACCCTGGAGAAACATGACTGATATAGTTAGATCCCGGCTCTTGAATTAATGAAATATGTTCCTCTTTCATTCTTCTGCGAAAATTCTTCGAGTGCATTGTTTCAACAACCAAAGTTTCATCTTTTCTGCCATCAAAATATAAACCTCGAAGAATTATATCAGCACTATCCTGTAAGCTTGATCTCAAACGTTCCTTTTCTCTCCTTACTTTATTTTTGTCAATAACAAGTGACTTGTCAGATTCATTTATAATCCCTACATCTTTCAGAATACTCGAAGCAATTGCCGCAGTTGCCCTGTCAGAAATACCATACCTGTCGCTTACTAAAGCAGTCGACTTGAGTTCAATCCTCCTCTGTGTACCTGATGATGGTTTATGCTTTTTCGAAGGGACAAAATTGTCATTTTCAGTCTCTTCTTCAGGTTCAGGGCTTTGGTCTTTGACTTCTTCTGAGGTCTGTTCGAAAGAATTATCGTTCAGGGCTACGTCAAAATGAGACAGGCCTTGCTCTGCCCTCAGTAGTCTTTTGATTCGTTTTTCTGATTCTTTTTTGTCAACTTGTCCTATTCTTCCAAATCTTCCATTTCTTTGAGAATACATAAATTTAATCTCAAGAAGTGGAATTTTCTTTGATCTCTCGCAACAACAGTTAATAGAAAATTTACAAATACAATTTCGAATACTTTTTCCACAGATGCAGTTTAGAATCATTAGACACTTGCAGGATGCTACGTCGAAAAGTTTTGCAGCTTCCTCCTTGAATTTTGCAAGTTTATGCTTATAATTTTGTTTCTCTTTGACCCTGCTATAAGATTTCCGCAAATTGTAGTATGAGCTGTGATATGATTTTATCTTGTGTACGATTGTTTTTTCTGTTATATTGGGAATAGATGCTACATCATACAAAACCAAAAGTTTTTGTGCAACTGACTTATACTCGAGCTCATTCAAGAAGGAACTTGCCGACCGACGAGTTTAGATCGGTTCTGCACATGTTGGCGACGAAACAAGTTACTATTGGCTATACTACAAACAAACGCTCCCTCGGAGCCAATGAGCGCATTCTACATGCGCGAATTAAGTTCCTTCTTAAATGAGCTCGAGTATAGCTACGGTAGAAAAACAGACGGTGTTATAGTTGGCACCTTAAGCCAGCTTAAATCGTTCTTCGAAACAACATTTCAAAACTTCTTCGTATGTAGGAAGTTGAGAAGTTGTTAAATCATTTGGATTACCAAAAATCGGACAGAAAAATGTTTTCCGGCTAATGTGTTTCTTTGGGACTTCCATCTTTTATTGATGGAAGAGCTTCAAGATCACAAAATATAGGAAGAAGTCAATACAAAATGATAAGATAAATGCTTTAAATCCAAATGCAGATAATTTCTGTTATAAAAGAGCATAAGTGATCGAGTAACGAAACAAAGAAGCTTTACTGACGCCGCTTTGCTGATTCTACCGCGATGATAGACGAAGGGAGAGGAGTGGGTCTGTTAAGCCAAGCCAAGAGCTTTGTGCCCAGAGTTGCCAGGAAACTCCTACACGTAGTGGATGGCGCATACCTACCTTGGCGTCGATTGGTTTGACGTCACGGCTTCATCACGCGCATGCGTGTCGTGTTCCCTTTCCACTACGGTTAGGATTTCCTGGCAACCGTGTTTGTTTATGCTTAAAGAATTCAACAATATTGCCTAATTTATGTTGCATACTGAGGTACGCCGTCGCACACCGAATTAACTTTGTGCGTAACTAATTAGATTGACGTAAGTGCGTTAGCAATTTCAATGCTAAAAATTCAATTTAATATAATTGCAATGTTGCTTTCGTAGCCTTTTATAGGATTGTGGTATACGAGCAGGGTTGCTATGAAAGAAAAAGAGGCGGTCTGCTTCCTGGTAATTTCTTACGGTAATTTCGCCTCTGTGCCTGTTCATTGCATGTTGCGTCGTGTTCGCCTTACGCCTAGTCGGGCCCCACATATTGTCTTCCGTCCGCGACAATATATATAGAAAACACTATTTTACATGTTTATGTGCTGAAATAATATTTTGCGAAGTTCAACATTGAAATATAGACAATTTTAAGAAAATATACGGAAGTCGCCAAACTTAGTCAAAAATTAAAAACTTTGACGGCGATGCGCGAGGGTCAAATATTGACCAATTTCAAAATTTCTTTTTGGCCTCAATTTGTCTTCCCCAACGACAACTTTTTCGCACTACGCCGTTTTGAGTTTCGAAAATTTGGGTTTTTCGGCCCACCCTATTACATATGTATATTTACTTACGAGTAATAGGAAGCCGATTTATCTCGGTTATCGCACAACATGAAATATCGGTTTGGCATTCTTTAATTTTAACTCGATACATATAACCGTTTTTTAAAAGGTAAGTACGAGCGTAGACAACAATGATCATAGTAACCGCGGATCGCTGCCAGCGATATCGGTGCATGCGCATTACGATCGAATGGGGCATATACTTTAATATAGCTTTCAATGAGATCTCCATAGTATATGCTCTAAGGAGCAGGGTTGCTATGAAACATTTTGATAGACAAAAGCATTTATTTGCCCATTAGTCATGTTGGACAGCAGTGTTAATAATGACAGCGATGAATCGCATAAACAATTAATTTTTATACATAAGTTGAAAGGAGACACAGTACTATTTAATAAATCCCAAATACCACAAATAAAAAAAGAAAAAGAAATGGCTTTAGAAACTGTTACAGAGCATTATGGAAATTTTTTTAGTATTTCGGTAACCAAGAAACAAGTTTCGAAAAAAAATTAGCAACATGAAGGCAGAAGTTAAAAAAAAATGATATGTCAAAAACTGGTAACAAAAAAAAATATATACAAACCCTGGGAAAAAATGTTGATGGACATTTTAGACGTCGAAAAAAATCCGGTGTTCACAAAAGTTCCAGGTATAAATATTGTATGTATGAGTAATACATATACAGTATTGTCTCCGTATTTGCTCGCTGCTCGGGACCGGCGGTGAGCATATATTCTGTACAGAGTCCTAATTCCGAGTGTTCGTTTCTCGCTTCTTTCTGGCCGTTCCATCTCGCTCTGGCCTTCGCCGGACAAGAGTGAGACAAAAGTGGTGGGGATAGCGACAAGCTTGTATCGCGTGCATAAAATGGAGCATATACGGAGACAATACTGTATTTATTTGATATTTAATGTGTATTTTAAGGTGCAGTATCCGTTGGTGTTAACGAAATATCTGTACTTAACGAGTGTAAAGGTTCAAATGTGCCATCACAAACTTCTGAGGTGCCATCGGTTACAACATTGAAGAAACGTAAAATTTCGACCTCCTTACCGGAAACTTCAGAAACCAAAAATTTGTCGAATACCGAATTACAACGATTGGTGTTGCTGGAGCAATTAGAGTTGATAAGATTGCAGAAAGAAGAAGAGAAAGAACAATTAAAACTAATAAGAGCGCTGAAAGAAAAATATATAGCATGCGATGAAAATAATGAACCATTGTATATGGCCCTTTAAGCATTAGTATAGTAATATAGTATATATTATAATATAAGAATATAGTAAAGTACATACACACGTATGTACATATGTACTTCCTTTTTAAAAACTTTAATTATATTTAATAAAATACAGAAGTTTTCATATTACAATAGTTTTTACATATCAAAATCAAATAGATACTAAATTTGATGAAAATGTTGATGTGTAATAAGTTCTCTCTTTTGCGGGCCTAAACGTCTAAGTTTGAATTTGTATGCTCATTACGTGTATCTTGTTCAAAGTTACCAGGTTCTTCCGGCAAATCAAATACGTCATCTTTCAAGAATTTTGCAATGTTGTGGAATACATCACAACAAGTTATAATTGAAGAAACTTTTTCAATTTTGCTGCGAACTTTATACTGTAGAACAGGAAATCTTGCTTTTAATTGTCCAAAACATCGTTCAATTATAACGCGCTCTTTACAAAATATTTTATTATAGTGCCATTGCTCAAGTGTTACTGGATTTCTCCAAGGTGTCATAAGCCAAGGCGAAATAGAGTAGCCTTCATCTCCCAATAATAGGCAATTTTTGGCTGTATTCTTCAATATGTCATATATGTCAGAGTTCTTAAAAATTCTGCTATCATGAACAGAACCTGGCCACTGATAATCTATACTCATAAATATTTCTTCAGCGTTACACGTTGCCTGCATATTTGTACTTGTGAATCCTTTTCTCTTTACATACTCATTACCAAAACCATTCCATTTGGGAATTCTTACGTGAGTGCAATCAATCACACCAATAGCATTTGGAAATGTGGGTATTTGTGTTCATAAGTTTTTAGCTTCAACAATTTCTGCAGAAGTTCTTGGAAATCTTATCCATATATGCGCCTTATTTAGAATCTGATTCATCACCAAAGTAAAAGTTTTCGAAACAATGGTCTGGTGTATACCAAGTTCTTCAGCCACTCCATTCTGGAAACCAGGATCGGACACTACACGAAGAAAGATTTTCATTTTGTCAACTGGTGGCAATGCCCTACCGCGTTTTTCACCAGTATCTTCCAAAAAATAGTTAGCCAGCCATTCAACGTTTTCGCGATTAAACTGATATAATTTTCGAAAATCTTCATTTTGGCATTTGTTTCGCATATTATAAAATTTTTCTTTCCGAACATTTAAGAATTGCGCCATTTCCAATTACAACTGTTGCATGCCGAAAAGGAAACTTCGAGAAACGCCGACCATCGAGAAGTTTCCCGAATACGCTTGTAGGTTGCCCGTGAACCGAGACGTACGGGCGTGGAACCGCGACTCGCAATCGTTTGTAATCACTCCACAAATCAAGCAAATGTTAGTCGATTTAGTCGATTTAGTTGCGACATACAGCGGGGGGAGCTACGGCACGTGCCGAGGTCCCGGGCGTCACTCGGGCCATACAGCCATTGAGTGTACAAACATTCGGAGAGCGGGAGTTCCCCCAGAGCTGATCATGCCATCCGGTATGACCGCATCTCTTTCCCCTGCACTGCCTGGGGGTTAGAGAGCCTCCCTTCAACGGCCAGGGCCGAGAAGAGAGGGATGACTTGCCACCTGGTCCAGAGGACCACACCCTCTACCCTGCACGGCCTGGGAAGACGGGCCTCCCCCCAGGGGGGAGGGAATGGCTATGGATGGCCGTCTCCTCATGGTACGCATTAACCCGCCAGGATTCTACCCCGTTTCTCGGGTACGCGTCCGCTTTTTATAGGCCCGGGCCAGCTTGCGGACGGACCGTACTCGCGGGGGTGACCATCAACAAGGGTGGGCGATCCCTACCTAAGACGCACGCATAGGTGCGCCGGAGTAAGCAAATGTTAACATGGGGTACAGCAGTCTTAAAAATTCTTAAGGAATTGCTTATTTAGCAAAAGCAATTGCTTCTTTTATTCATTCGAGTAGTAAGCAATTCCTTAAAAAATTAAGAAAAATCGATTCCTTTAAGTAATTCCTACAAGATAAAGCAAATGCTTGTGTTTTGATTCACATGAATTTAAGCAATTCCTAGTAAAATATTAAGAAAAAGTAATTGCTTACACTTTATTCATTAGGCTTATTCTCTCGATATCAGGAGACATATGTGTTGACGAGCCTGAATCCAATGTCCGTATCTCGGATCCATGGGATTTTCTATTTTCTTTATGCGTTTATTTCTCTACATTATAGGAGTATTCCTCCTTCCCTTCTACTTTTATTATTTTTATCCTTACTGCCTTCGCCGCTTTTATTTGTGTAGTTACGACCTCTCGGGGGTTTCTTATCGTCCCTGCCCTTACGATGAAAGCAGTATATTGCTCTATGATTTTTCTTACCACAAATAAAACACCCGGAATATTTTGTTTGGTTACGTTGGTTACTACGATACACCTTGCAAGCTTTTTCATCCTTGGGATCGCTTTGTGACCTATGTTCTTTACTGGATGCCTCTTAATTAATCCGACGTTCGTCCTCTTCCAATACCTGCTGGACATTGTCTAAATTTAATAATCTTTGGGCCCGTAATATGACCGCGACTTTTTCAAATCTTGGATCCTTTCAGATCCTTTCAAATCCTCGCACGACGTGATATGACAGCTCCCTGTCCTGAAATGGATGGCCAATATTGGCGCTATGCGATGCAATACTCTTGGCTCTAATTATGTATTCAATCATCGTTTCTTTTTTTTTTATGGTAATATTCTTTAATTCGAGAGCTATATCTAATCGCCGGTCTTCGGCCTTACCTGCGTGGATACACTTGTGTACCTCCCATACCGTCTTCGCTTTATTCTCCGTCAGGAATTGTCCTGCTTGTGCGTCCGATAGTGTTGTAACCAGGATCCCGAATGCTTCATCATTTTTCGTCTCCAATTTCAATCTCTTTTTACTTGCTTCTGATTCTGGGGTTAGGCCTCTTAGGGGTTCCTCGCCCTCGATAACCTCTGCGAACAGTTTCCTCGCGCGAAGCACTGCGCTTACTTTCAAAGCCCACACATAGGTAGTAATTTTTATCATTTAGCGGTTCTATTTTGCTAAATGGTATTGCCGTACCTTCCTACATATTTGCCTCCGAGTCTTATCTATTTCTTCCTTTTTACCTTTTCTATTATCCTCCACGTGCCTCCCGGTGCCACGTGGTTTCACACCTAACCTCGCTTTTCCTCTTCTCAAAAGCCTTTATATGATTTACTCTTCCCTGAAACCACGGTCTGCTACCATATTGTTGTGGTAAGGGAAACGCACTAGGTGTGATTAGCAAGGATTTAATATAAAAGAATAGAATGGTATAAAAATATAACATAAAATAAACTCTTTGCACATCCGGCCACACTCTCATACACCCGCTTTCTGCGCGCTATCCGCATATACTCTCTGCACGCTCTCTCATGGGCCTTTTCAGCCGCCGTACATTCCGCGCGCATGCGCAACCACACGCTTATGCTCAAAATTATTATTAATTAATTTATTATTATTAATTTATAATTAATATTAAATTTGGACATTAAACCTGTTCTGATGTTACTAATTGCTATTTCTGAAGATTGTTTTTGTAATAATTAAGTTGAATATTTTAAATTCATTATGGTTTGATTATAATAAATAATTGATTCGTATGTCGAAGTTTTCTCCCCCCCCCCCTATCCCTACCTTCCTTTCACCTGTCTGGTTGAAAATCTATTTTTTACAACATTTCTTACTTGAACTCTTTGGTGCTAAATAACTCTAAAACAGATTAACCCTTCGGTGGGCGCGCTCTTCAAACTTGCATGAGTGGGCGCACTGCGGCATTTATACCGCAATCGGAGTTCTTGTTGTTTTACCTCTAAATTTAGTCAATTTTAGGTCGCACAGAAGAAAATTGAAATTACATTAGTTGCTTAATAATATTTTATGCAATGAACATAGGATATTAATGGTGATGAGGATAATAAATTGTCGAAGGAAATTAATTGATTCTCGGTAATTCGATGGCTCAAAGACGATGAGGAGAACGGGAAGACACAGGAAAGCATAGACAAAGATAACTAAAAGCGTGGAAAGTAACATTATTCTCAAACACATAAGGGCCTAGGTGCCTAATGCGATAGCGACAAACGTAATAAAAAGCAATCAGAGACGAACACCTGAAAACCTTATATCTTTGAAGGGTAATTTCACCCATAAATATGCAAGCAGGCCAAAATAAAAAAAAACCTATATCTTATTTTTCTACCCTCTAAAACATATCCAAAAACCAGAACAATCGGAGACGAATACCTGAAAACCTATAAGGGGTAGTTTCACCCCCTAAACATACAAATAGGCCAAAATAAAAAAACACCTATATCTTATTTTCCTATCCTCTAACACACATCCAAAAATCAAAGTATACGCGGCCGGATACGCGGTATACTTTCGTTTTCCTTCAATTAGAGACACTTCCAAACTGAATTTGAACCGAACAAGTACGTAGCATGATGCAAAAATGTCCGCTGGAAGAATCCTGAACTGGACATGGATTCAGTTTGAACACTACATATGGTATAATAAGAAATGTAAAATTTGCGGCTAATTGCCACGGGCGCGCCCACCGAAGGGTTAAATAAAATAATTGAAAACTTTCGACAGAAAATTTTTTAAAAAAACTTTTAAAAAATATAAATGTTGTCGGCGCACTGGGTCGGTCTGTTATAACATATTTTTTAAAAGTTTTTCTAAAACAGATTATTTGACACAGTCGATTTTCCTCGAAAAAGCCAGCTATCTTCCGATCTGTACGTTTGTCAAACAAGTTCTGACAAATGGAAATTGAAGCCAGGAACGTTCTCTACAAAACTAAAAAGAAAACACGTTCCTACGATAAACCGTTCTAATTGCATCTTGATAAACCCCGATTTTTTTTAGAAAAATAGCTGTTTTTCAATACTTTGGGGTTGATGAGGCAGGTCTTAACCAGGGCTGGGACTATTCAAATAATTTAATATTCAGATATTTTACATGTATTCGAATGCTACGAATAAAATTCGAATACTGAATTATTCGAAGTTTATTCGTTATTCGAATACTATTTAAATATCGATATATTCGAATAGAGCAGTATTCGAATACTATTCGAATACCGATATATGTATTCGAATACATCAGTATTCGAATAGTATACTGAAATATTCGAATAGCATTCGAATACTGAAATATTCAAATAGCATTCGAATACTCAAATATTCGAATAGCATTCTAATACTCAAATATTCGAATAGTATTCAAATACTTGGATATTCGAATTATATTTGGCAAATAATTGAGCAACTGAAGTATTCGAATATTCGAATACCGAAAAATTCGACAAATGGTCCCAGCCCTAGCCTTAACGTTATCCAATCGTGCTGAAACTGTGACAATCTTATTTTTACAACAATTGGTAACTTTTTGGGGTTGCCGTCGCATATATGACAAACAAAAAATTACCCCCTATGTCTTGCGATTACCATAATGCCGAAATACATAAATAGATAAATATATGAATAATACTTACAATATATACATATATGCTTGCACAAATATACAGGGGTTCCAAAAATGCTGCGGTTCCTTGAGGGGGTAATTCAGGGGGTGATTACAAATAACCTTTTCCTTTGCGAAAATGTTCTCGGAGGTTTCGTTAACGAGATATTAACAAAAAGCACCGACCAATCATAGCGCGAATCTGGCGACCGAGTTCCCATGCCAGCGAGGCCGTGCGCTGCGCTGCGACTACGAACAAGCAACTCGGCATGCATCGAAGGAAATTGCGTAGAATGGCAAATGAAAAGGCGTAACAAATAAAATCGAACATTATGTCATGGTTTGTTTGTCATTTAAAGTAAATAATGGATCAAACTAAATCGATGAAAATTATGTGTAATGTAAAAGGGCGAATACAATTTTTTTTTTTTAGAAGACTCGAAAATAATAATTATTTGAAGTGGGGGGATAAGGAATACATCAATTTCCTTGTCTTAATAACGTAGCCACGAAAACGTAATGTAACAGGAAATGAACGAAAAGTGATCGTAGTTCGTTGTTGTGATAAAAATCCGTAGTTCAATAACGGCCAATACTGTTGCTGATAATGAATAAGTCTGTTTAAAAAGCCCGAATAAATATTTTCGTACGAGAATTTTGGGAATTATCGTCAGAAATAAGCCATAGCCTACGTTAAATTTAGAAATTAATGATCAGCAATAAAATAACTAAAACTCACCCTTGTCGGAAATTCACCTGCAGCTGCAAAACCTGTGTCACTGGGTGACTGAACCGATCCTGATCATCGACGGACGCGTCCAGTGCATAGCTGGTCCTAAGTAGAACACGACACCACCCAAAGTTGATGGCCGCAACGTCAATTGCGTCCGGGTTAATGTACTGAATATTCACTTCACTACACAGCCTAAACACGCCGTGATTTGTCCCGACGCACAATGGGCCTCAATGAAAAGTAATAGGGAAACCTTTCAACATGCTATTTTTTCCTATCAAAATGCCGAATCTTATTAATGTAATTTATAATTTCGCGGGAATGTATTAACCCTTTGCGGACAGTATTAATGTTCATATCTTCCGGAAAGACGCTCGCGTTCTTGCCGTGATTGATTGGCGGTGCCGCTGGCTTCTTCCTCCCTTCAAATTAAAGACGGATACAGGTACATAGTTTCTCTCTTTCCATTATGAGTTAACTCCCACCAGGATAACCGGCCTTAGGTAAAAAGAAGTCAGCATATTTTCTAGACCAGGTCCTCTGAGGGGAGCGCGGGGGCGGGAGGAAGTGAGGGCGTGCGGAGGAGCGTGGCGGAGGGAAACATGGGCGCGGGCCCTGCGGGAAGTGGGAGACCTTTTGCGCGCGCACGAACCGCGGAGTGGGGAAGCCGTAATCGTGGAGGGGATCAGTCCGGGCCTTTCGAGACCTGGCCCACCGCTGGAAATTTTTTAGAGGGAGGGAATGATCCCCAGTGTTTTTTTCAGACTTTGGCCCACCTCGAAAATTTTGTCATACCTAACCGAGGGTGGAATGACCCTCTGTAAAAATTTCTGGGGGCGGGACCTGACTGAAAAAACCTTTTCAGACTCGATCCGCTCCTAGAAATTTTTTCACCCAAAACCAATATGCAGCAGAAATTGTTTACAACGATGTCGGGAAAGATCGAGGTTTTACAAACCACATATTCGGAGGATGAGAAAGAGAGAGCATTACATTAAAAGCTAAATCCGGGGAGGGTGGGAAATAGACAGCACTACATAGTGGTACAAGACATGCATTCTAAAGATAACAGTATTTCAAAAATGTTTTTTTTTTTCAATCTTAAGGGGGTACTCCACTGTGGAAGGTCGAAAAATCAAGCTATTTTTAAAGATTTTTTTCTCAGTGAATACAACATATAATGAAATAAATCTTTTTGGTTTTTATAAAGCTGCTCTTATATTATACCAAAAAAATTAAAAACATATTTTAATTTGTTTTACTTGTTTTTTACAAAGCATGATTATGACACCTAAACAAAAACGTGGTGCAGGAGATTTCCCGGCTTAGGCTTATCTGAAACAAAAAATCCGAAAAGATTCTTAATCTGTATGAGTGTCGCTATCGTCCATACCTCAATTAACAATTTTTATTGAAAAATAACCTTGAATTTACCCCGGATGCGGATAATAAATAACTTCATTTTTCCTTTACACATCTGTTTAACAAATTATGCTGGGTAAGCAGCATTTCGTCCTGTAAAACTCATAAAATATGGTCTTCGCTTTCAATAACTATCGCTGTTCAAGAAGAATAGAAAAACTCGGGTTGAGAAAATCCAGGAACCAATAAAGCCATCAAATTTCGTTGGGAGTCGGTCCTCGATCCTTAGAACGAAGTAACCGATGTAGTTAGGAAGCGTGCTTCGACCACCGTCCAAAAGTCTCGAATTAAGTTAACCGTATTCCATCCAAGTGCATAGCTATTTGTAAATAAGTTTGAACATTCCCGCGTAACCTCACGAGCATTAGACGCATCGAAATCCGTTCCGTTTCGTTACTGCGGTTCATGCGCTGTTGGAAACGGAACGTGGTTCATGCGCGCATTATGCGGTCTATGCGCATAATGCATGAATTGGAACACAACCTTAATGTCTTACATGATTTGAGTTCAGATCGACGTGTACCAGATCGGTTTCTATCTATATTTAACTAATAAATTTTTGTACGAATGGGCTTAATTTATAAATTATTTTATGCTATATTCAATAAAAAATTGGAATGTTATATTTATTCAGAATAGGTGTTTACCCTGTGATAATTGTTGGTTGGGCTTCAAATTTGAATTATTCAATATTAGGAGTGATTGTATCAGTTTCTTTCGAAGTAAGTTTATTATTAACAATAGTTTCTGTAATTTTATTAATTCAAAGTTATTCATTATTGGATTTATATAAATTTCAATATTATATTAAATTTATTTTAATTTTAATTCCAATACTACGACAAGAAAGTCGCGGATAGGTCTTTTAAAATCGGAGACCAAGTCCTACTGCACGACGGGACGGTAAAACACAGACGGTTAAAAAACTAACACTCGCGTGGATATGTCCCTACACGATTCAAAACACGAACCATCCGCGTTCACGCGAACCAACTTAAAGACTTTATAGAATAGGGCAGGAGTAGGGAAATGGTCGCAGTTATGAAGGAAAATAACGTTACGCAAAACTATTGTGTAGAGTAACAAATGAAAAGCACATTTATTTAACAAAAAAGGGGGAAAAATTGTTATACCTTTCTGCTATCAAAAATATATTATTCCATGCCTGGCTACGCCGGGCAGCCTCCAGCAGAGACCATAATCGAGGCCGCGGAGCAGGCCAGAGGAAAACGTCCCCATGACGTTCTAGAAACACCACAGAACGATATATAAAAAAACTTATTGCCATGGATACATATATACGAGGTACAAGCAGCGAGAACTCACCAAATAGCCCTTGGACACCCGATGCGTCCTCCGTGTCCTCCCAAAATTCCGCCTGTCGGAAAAACTGGTACTAATCCGCGCGATATTCTCGAACGACTTCCATATATTTGATGTTCACTCAGTCCGCTGCACATTGGTTCGAGTATGCTACATGCTAGCTGGACAAAATTATTTGTTGGCGGGTTTGGGTTCATATGGGGTTCTAATTATTAGAAAACATACCTGATTTGTATTACAGTTTATTATTTAACTAAAAATAGCAATAATATAAAAATATGACTAATTCACTAAAGGAAAAAGGACAAAACGACAGTATTGTACATTAAATATAATTAACAATTATAACATGTCTATTCCTGTAATTTCTGAGTTTTTAAGTTATAAAACATGGTTTTTGAACTCAGTTTTCTCTGCATCGCTATTAAAATAGTGTTTTACAATATGTTCCACGTCGATCCACGCGACAAGGGTTGAATGTACGGAAAGTAGAGACTTTCTAGTTTATTTTAATCAATCGGTCGATCTGCAAAAATTTGCAAAACTATATTTTTTTAATTGTTTTCGAGCGCGACGCACGGAGTGGTGCTACAATTAAAAAAATATATGTAGTTTTGCAAATTTTTGCAGATCGACCGATTGATTAAAATAAACTAGAAAGTCTCTACTTTCCGTACATTCAACCCTTGTCACGTGGATCGACGTGGAACATATTGTAAAACACTATTTTAATAGCGATGCAGAGAAAACTGAGTTCAAAAACCAGGTTTTATAACTTAAAAACTCAGAAATTACAGGAATAGACATGTTATAATTGTTAATTATATTTAATGTACAATACTGTCGTTTTGTCCTTTTTCCTTTAGTGAATTAGTCATATTTTTATATTATTGCTATTTTTAGTTAAATAATAAACTGTAATACAAATCAGGTATGTTTTCTAACAATTTGGACCCCATATGAACCCAAACCCGCCAAAAAATAATTTTGTCCAGCTAGCATGTAGTATACTCGAACCACTGTGCGCTGGGGCAGGGTGCTCGAAACTCTATGATAATCCAAAGCAATCAAATAACCACAAGAATAAGTCTACCCGCACAACACACAAATAAATCCTCATTCTTCACGTACAATTAGCGCGAAGATAATGTTTCGCAGAGTGTTCACTACCAGGAAAGACTCTGTGAAACGCTGACTACACCTCGACATTATAATTTACAGGATTTTCGTCCTACAGGTGATGATACTACCCGCAGGAGGAACAACCACCGACACCATATTTCACTATTAAAGAATTCCAAAACTACCCCGACATTTACTTCGAAAACCTAAGCGATCTGCAGATTTTCGCCATGAAAATCCAAAACAAGGTATAGACCGCGTTGCCAAACTCCTTACTTACGTACAACAAACTAAAACCTCAGCACAAAACAGCGTCGTGGACAAATAGACGGATTAGGTTACATAGACAAATCACTCTGCGGGCTAATGGGTTCCGAATATACAAAGAAAATCAATGATTAAATAGACCTTTTAAAAAGACAAGATAACAGAATAAAAATGCAATCGAGGGACAAATGTAAATTGTAAGAACAAATACCGAGCTTCTCAACGAGACTATACATGACATACGAGACAACGAAAACACACTCTTAAACGTGACTTGGCAAATTCAATACTTACTCCAACAGACAAGCAACATTACAAAATTTCAAGAGATAGTAGACGGAACACCTCATAGTAATAAACTGTGTCGCAGAAACACTATTGCACGACACGCAAGACTTGTTAGAATTCATTACCGATATAAAGAAAGGAGTCCTAAACCCACGATTAATACCACCAGCACAAATCATAACGTACCTCACTTCCGCACTCGCACATATTCCGAAAGGACTACACTTCGCAATCGGAATAAAATTAGAAAACATGCAGCCATCATCGAAATCCATACGCTCTCCGGATTTTCGGATACCAAATCAATTACTGTAGTACTAGATATTCCATTGTTAAACGTGAAAAGATTCAAATTGAGTACGGTACACCTGGTACCCACGTTGATAAACGAATCGTTCTACGCGTATAAAGAACCCCTCGTACGTGGTACTTGGTACCTCGGTGCAAGTTTACATACAACTAAGCAAACTGGGCCTAGCAAAAAATGTAAAACAATAACCGATCTGCACCTCTGCGCCTCTAATCACTCAATGTTCAAACCGATACCATACGGACCGTGCGCAGTACAGTTGTATGTAAGTACACAAAATTAATAAAAAAAATCCACAAACAATTGCAAAATGCGAATTATGACACTGAATCACGCGTTCCAGATAGAATTACAACCAAGCACGTGGATTTATATCGCGTCGAAACCGATACAACTAGCAGTAACTTGCGACGACAAGAGCACAAATATGTATAGCATTAAGGATTCTGGTATAATAACATTAAGAAACAACTGTACAATCGCTACCGCTGAATTCACAATAGAAACTAAAAAACAATACGGAATAGAGAATACATGGTACTACTTACCTGACCACAATTTTGTCGTTAGATGAAATTACACTTCCACAGACCACTGTAAATTCGTACGGAAACACAAATTTCAAGCTTGAAATGATAATCAAACACCCGGAAGAATTAAATAAAGTTAGCAAACAAATCAAAAGACTTACAAAAACGACATAGAAAAACCCGAAATTATATCAACCGAGTGTCACTATAGCTTCTTTACACTATCCATAATAACGGGATTTATCACATGAGGACTCGTACCTAAAGTTGCACACGTTGCAAAGTAGGATTCCTTTGTTCTTCACCTTCTTCTTCACTGACCATTCCCTTCCTCCTTGCACTCATCTTCTTCGAATTCTTCACAGATCATTCTCTCCTTCTTTGGACTCATCACTTGACCACATTGATCATGTATCGTATAGAATGTGGTATGATACACGTTCGATATACATTCAATTGACATGGTCTAGTCAAGTGATGAGTCCAAAGTAGGAGAGGATGAACTGTGAAGAATTCGAAGAAGATGAGTGCAAGGAGGAAGGAGATGGTCAGTGAAGAAGAAGGTGAAGAACAAAGGCATCCTACTTTGCAACGTGTGCAACTTTAGGCATGGTTTCTCATGTGATAAATCCCGTTATTATGGATAGTGTAAAGAAGCTATAGTGACACTCGGTTGTTTTAATTTCGGGTTTTTCTAAGTCGTTTTTGTAAATTTTCTAATTTGTTTGCTAACTTTATTTAATTCTTCCGGATGTTTGAATATCCTTTTAAGCTTGAAATTTGTGTTTCCGTACGAATTTACAGTGATCTGTGGAAGTGTAATTTCATCTAATGACAAAAATGTGGCCAGGTAAGTAGTACCATGTTTTTTCTATTCCGTATTGTTTTCTAGATTCTATTGTGAATTCGGCTGTACTGATTGTACATTTGTTTCTTATTGTTATTATACCAGAATTATTAATGCTATACATATTTGTGCTCCTGTCGACGCAAGTTACTGCTAGTAGTATCGGTTTCGGCGCGATATAAATCCACGTGCCTGGTTGTAATTCTATCTGGAATGTGTGATTCAGTTCGATTCAGAAGAGTGATTTGATTATGTAACCTAATCCGTGTATTTGTCCACGATACTGTTTTGTGCGCGAGCTTTTAGTTTGCTGGACGTAGGTAAGGAGTTTGGCGGCGCGGTCTAACTTGTCTTGGATTTTCGTGGCGAATGTTTTACAGATTTTTTGTAGGTTGTCGGTAGAAGTTTTTTTTACATCGCACAAGTATATCATATAGTGCAGTTTGGAGGTTCGCTTAGAGTCGGTAGATGTAAGATATGTCTACGTGTAATATTAACTTCCAGCAAACTCAATAAATCGGTAGATCGCTTAGGTTTTCGAAGTAAATATCGGGGTAGTTTTGGAATTCTTTTATAGTGAAATATTGTGTCGGTGGTTGTTTCTCCTGCGGGTAGTATCGTTGCCTGTAGGATGAAAATCCTGTAAATTATAATGTCAAGGTGTTTTGCAGAGTCTTTCCTGGTAGTGAACACTCTGCGAAACATTATCTTCGCGCTAATTGTACGTGAGGAGTGAGGATTTATTTGTGTGTTGTGCGGGTAGATTTATTCTTGTGATTATTTGATTGTTTTGGATTATTATAGAGTTTCAAGCATCCTGCCCCAGCGGACTGAGTGAACATCAAATATATGGAAGTCGTTCGAGAATGTCGGGCGGATTAGTACCAGTTTTTCCGAGAGGCGGAATTTTGGGAGGACGCGGGGACGCATGGGGTGTCCGAGCGCTATTTGGTGAGTTCTCGCTGCTTGTGCCTCGTATATATGTATCTATGGCAGTAAGTTTTTTTATATATCGTTCTGTGGTGTTTCTAGAACGTCATGGGGACGTTTTCGTCGGGTGTGTTCCGCGGCCTCGATTATGGTCTCTGGTGGAGGCTGCCCGGCGTGGAATAATGTGTTTTTGATAGCAGAAAGGTATAACAATTTTTCCCCCTTCTTTGTTAAATAAATGTTCTTTTCATTTGTTACTCTACACAATAGTTTTGCGTAACATTATTTTCCTTCATAACTGCGACCATTTCCCTACTCCTGCCCTATTCTATAAAGTGTTTAAGTTGGTTCGCGTGAACGCGGATGGTTCGTCACCCTTTATGATGTAATTCAGCGGTGGCCACATCGGGCCATTTGGGAGTAAGGTCTCCATGATGTTTACCGTAGCCGCGCGGAAGGGGAGCTCGAAAGCCAATGGCAACGTGAGCGCGCCACGGATAGGGAAAACTGTAGGTGTGTAGGTAGTACCGTGCGGTGCAGGTTCGTACCTGTAGGATAGGTTTGAATGACTGGGTTCCTTGGGGTACCCCAGTGCCCCAAAGATGTGCTATTATCTATATATACAGATATTTTTTTATTTTTTTTTTACTTTTTTCTTATTTTTCTACATTTCAATAGCAATTGCCATATCATAAACCCAGGCAATGGGGGTCCCCTTGTACACCGTCCACTAGAGGGTCGCTGGGCCCCCAAGAATCCCAGTCATTCAAGCCTATCGTACAGGCATGAGGTTGCACCGTACACTACTACAGTCTTCCCTATTTGTGGCGCGCCCACGTTACCATTGGCTTTCGAGCTCCCCTTCCGCGCGGCTACGGTAAACATCATGGAGACTTTACTCCCAAATGGCCCGATGTGGCCACCGCTGATGTAATTATTGTTATCGTGCGTGTTTTGAATCGTGTAGGGACATATCCACGCGAGTGTTAGTTTTTTGACTGTCTGCGTTTTAGCTTCCCGTCGTGCAATAGGACTTGGTCTCCGATTTTAAAAGACCTATCCGCAGCTTCCTTGTCGTAGTATTGGAATTAAAATTAAAATAAATTTAATATAATATTGAAATTTAATACTGAAATTTATATAAATCCAATAATGAATAACTTTGAATTAATAAAATTACAAAAACTATTGTTTAAAATAAACTTACTTCGTAAGGAACTGACACAATCGCTCCTAATATTGAATAATTAAAATTTGAAGCCCAACCAACAATTATCACAGGGTAAAGACCTGTTCTGAATAAATATAATATTCCAATCTTTTTATTGAATATATCAAAAAAATAATTTATAAATTAAGCCCATTCGTACAAAAATTTATTAGATAAATATAGTTAGATACCGATCTGGTTCACGTCGATCTGAACTCAGATCATGTAAGATATTAAAAGTCGAACACGCGTAAAATTTAAACTACTGCATTCCAATTTTATGAAAGGAGAATTAGAGAGGAGAGGAAGATTCATACTGGGTAGCGAAACAAAGGCATGCAAATATTGGCTGAAGAAAGAAGAAAGAAGAAAGGCTATATAGGCTTTGTAAGAAAGAAGATGAAACAGTGAAACAGGTGATTGAAGCATGTGATGTAAGTGGAGAGAGTATCAGCAATTAGACAGAGGTAATTAGAGGAGAATGGAAAAAACTTGTCTATTTTATAGGAGATAATAGGGAGAAGGAAAAGATGGGAAGAACAGAAAAGTGATAAAATAAGATTATGCAACATAGAATAGATTAGGAAACCCTTATAAAATAAAAAAAAAAATTAAGACACGGCAGAATACATTAAGCTGGGTTCAGACTTGAATGCGTATACGCTGAGCAGGCTGAGCGCGCACGAATGACGCATGCGGAGGGGTCGAAAGTGCCATTGTGTCTTTCTTCACCAACTTCTGTGCTTAGTTTAGCCAACTCCGCAGTCGTAAAGATGGTGTGATACATAGTTAACTAAATAAACATACAGCTCTACCCTCCGAGTCATCCTGTTTACCAATACAGGGTGATGGTCCACCGACACCTGTCAAAAAGTTGCCACCTGGTACCCCGTGGCTAGGACAACCCCCCGCAGTACCTCACCGAATTTTATGGGTTTCGATCCTTCAAACGGTTGGAATACCATTAAAAAGTCAGAAATGTTCAAGAGTTCCGCAATTCTCATCACATCTTTGCGAAAACGACGTCAATTTATTCCTTATGTTTCGCCAATGAAACTAACACCAAGAACAATGTAATTCAGACCATAATGAAGGAAATTTCAGGAAAAATTGATTTATATAATTTCAAGCTGAATTCGTTAAAAATAGTCGGATTTATATGAAATTTGGGATGATTTTCATGGAAAAACATAAGGAATAGGAAATTATTTTATTTCTGAAACAGGTGTGAATCCTCGATCGACCGCAGCGATTCCAGGTCGGCACCCCGCTATCAACAGTGAAAATATGAAATATTCGTTACAGCGTATTAAGAAATTCTTTGTTCCTTATCATATTGATATAGAAGTGACAGCAATGGATTCCTTATGTTTTTCCGATGAAAATCATATCCAATGTCATAAATCGAACTACTTTTCCATAAGGTGACGTACCACGGGGTGTTATCCTCACCACGGGGTACGAGGCGGCATCATTGGACGGGCGTAGCTGGCGAATCACCCGGTCTAGTTATACCAACTAGTCATCCGCGCAATCTTCCACAACATCCTTCAACCTTTGCACCCTTACGCATCAACCCCTCCACATCTAGCTAGTACCTTGGGCCTAAGACCGTAACACCGAATATATATACAGGGTGTCCCAAAAATGCTGCGGGTCCTTAAAGGGGGTGATTCGTGGGATGATTGCAAACAACTTTTTCCTTTGCAAAAATGCTCTCCGAGGTTTCGTTAACGAGATATTAACAAAAAGCACCGACCAATCAGAGCGCGCGCCTTCCACCCGAGCTCCCGCGGTAGCGTTGGCTACGCGGTAGGCGACTGAGCTTGTACTACGAACGTACGAACAAGCAAGTCGGCATGCAAACCGCGTTACACATTTTTTTTAAAGTATAATCTTAAATAAGAATTATTTGAAGTGAGAGGATAAGAAGTATGAAAATTTCGATTATAAATAAGGCATAAACGAAAAGGTAATGTAGCAGAAAATGTACGACATGTGATCGTAATTCGTTATTGAGGTAAAAATCTGTAGTTTAATAACGGCCAACACAACTAAATTTAAACATTAATATTAGGTGTATGAATAAATTCTTTCCGAGTGGATTTATATAATCAGTACAAAGGTACTGAATTTCAATCGCGGTGGTATTCATAAGCTGCCAGAAAAATGGCAAGAGGTAATGAACAATAATGGAAATTATATCGATGATTGAGTTGTTTTCATATTTTTTAAATCGAACTGTTATTGTACCCTAAAATCGGAAAGAATTTATTTCTACACCTAATAATCACCAATAAATTAAATAAAACTCACCCATTCGGACATTCCTTTCCTTCCTTTTCGGAAACCTGAGTCACTGGGTCACTGTATCGATTCTGGTTATCGGTGGACGAAAAGATTTATGGTAGGGTAGCGCCCAGTGCTCAGCTGATCGCAGGTATTCGCAGGACACCACCCGAAAGTAAGGGTCGCAACTAGGACTGGGACTATTCGAATAATTTAATATTCGAATATTTTACAAGTATTCGAATGCTACGAATAAACTTCGAATATTTGAGTATTCGAATGTTATTATTCGAATACTATTCGAATATCGATGTATTCGAATACTATTCAAATACCGCTGTATTCGAATAGAGAAGTATTCGAATACTATTCGAATACCGATATATTCGAATACTGATGTATTCGAATAGTATGGTGTGAAGTGGGTCCAAATTAGCTTACAAGATTTCACCCTGACAAATGAACCTAAAGAGCTTGATTTATAATTTATTCACATCATACTATTCGAATAGCATTCGAATACTCAAATATTCGAATAGTATTCGAATACTCAAATATTCGAATAGTATTCGAATACTCAAATATTCGAATAGTATTCGAATACTCAAATATTCGAATTATATTTGACAAATAATTGAGTAACTGAAGTATTCGAATATTCGAATACCGAAAAATTCGACAAATAGTCCCAGCCCTAGTCGCAACGTCAAGTGCGTCCGGGTTAATTTACCGAATATTCACTTCACTGCATTGATACTAATCTGATCACTTAATTTATTTTCTACGGAACGTGTTGTTCCTACGTTCCACTGCCAACGCTGGCACGGTAGCACTCGTGTCCCCGTCGTTCCGCGCGTACACCCAGAACATAGCGTAATACTCTTCGATATTACGCAGTATTTTTGGGACACCCTGTATATAAGTCGGTAAGCCGCAGGGCCAGTTCAGTTTAGACTCTGGTCAACGGACGCACCTTTACTTGTATTAAATATACATATCCAATTCAAAAAGTGTTGTCTTTCGATATTACAATCGGTGACTAAAATGTATCGTGAGAATCTAAGAGTGCTCGATCTACAACTCTTGTGCGTCCTCACACCCAGACTGTGACAATGGCATCGAAGGAACAACTCATTATTGCGATCGCAGCTTTTCTTTTAACGTACAAATTATTAAAAGAAAATCAAATTAAACACAAAGTAGAGAGACGATGGTGGATAACGGAACTATATAAACGCAGAAATGAAGAGGGATACAATATCTTGAATGAATTAAAAGTTGAGCTTGCCACGGGACAGTTTAAGAATTTCGTGCGAATGTCCAGTGAGGATTTTGAAGTACTCATTCAGATGATCGGACCAAAAGTGATGAAGAAAGATACTCGGTTCAGGGACGCTATTCCCATTTCACTGAGGTTGGCAATAATATTACACTTTCTAACAACAGGCGAATCGTATACAAGCTTGCAATATGTTTTTAAAGTGTCAAAGCAAGCAATATCGACTATAGTAATGGAAGTTTGTCCTGCGCTAATTGAAGGTTTAAGAAGTCATGTAAAGGTAAGTCCAAACTACAAATTTCATTTTATTATAACTATATATTGCGGTTCTGGAGTGTATGTATTTAAATTTTCATGTTCTATGGGATTCGTGGTGTCGGATAGGAACATATTCGGGGGATACATGGGAGTGAATTGTGATGGGAAAGGGGTTGTGGGGGGGATATTATAATTTATATGATGATCATATTGGTCATATTGACCCATGTCCGCCTGAAACATAATATTGCTCATGTGGTGTTCCACTATGGATGCAACCCTGTCGGGGTATGATCGCTGTTTGTGAGCTATATGCTCCCCATACGCCCCAAACCTGTCGCTTTTCGCCGACGTATTTAACTGTTGGTACATTTCTTGGAGAATATCAAAAGTTTGTTCTATACGCGGGTCTTCTTCGTTTCTTGTCCTTCTTGCTGCTGCTGTTGCTGGTGGTGGTGGTGGTCGTGATGCTGGTGGTGGTGTTTGCACATTAACATTTAATATTCTGGACGATCCAGCAATTTCGCCATCTTCATTTGGCGGAGTGGGTATTCTGGTGTCACCACATTCTGCCTCTGTGTCCGTATCCAATAAAGTTACCGGTAAAAAAATATAACGAATTAGATTATTTGTTCAATCTCAATTAGTGTTCCTAAAATTTGTGTTCTTCATTTTTGTCATATACATCAGTTTTATAGTGATCCTTCTAGATCTCTATACAAGGTGAATTAATAACAACTGTCTCCGGAAATAACTTCTTACTTATTGTTTTTCTGAAATATATTATATTCGGTCGAGCAGACATATTTTTTTTTAAATTTTATACTGTCTAGGATATCATGGTGGCCTTCAGTTTTCTAAATACTATGTTGTAATTGATAATTTTTACCGAAACTACTAAATAACGAGTTCTTTGAGATGGTAGTTGTTATTCATTTACCCTGTACACATACATATATCGCGTTTTTTTTTTATATAATTATGTGTTTTTCTAGATGCCATCAACTACGGAAGAGTGGGAAAGCATAACTTCCCAGTTCGAAAGAAAATGGAATTTTCCTCACTGCGTGGGGGCAATGGATGGGAAACACATTATGCTACAATGCCCCGTTAACAATACCAGTGAATATTACAACTACAAATCGTTTTTTAGCATTGTATTGTTTGCTCTTGTAGATGCAGACTATAATTTTTTATTTGTGGATGTTGGTTGCCAAGGTAGAATTTCGGACAGTGGTGTTTTCGAAAACACCAATTTGTACAAAAGAATTTAAAAAAAAAATTTAGCCTTGCCCGAAAAAACTCCACTGCCTGGAAGCCATATTAATATGCCGTACGTCATACTAGGTGACGAGGCATTTCCTCTCACCGAAAATATAATGAAACCATACTCGGGAACTCACAGCAAAGGAAGCAGAGAAAGAATATTTAATTATCGTCTGAGTAGGATACGAAGAGTGGTAGAGAATGTATTTGGGATACGTTCTTCAGTATTTCGTATTTTGAGGAAACCTATGCTAGTGCAGGCGGAAAAAGCTGGGATTATTGCATTAACAATTGTGTATCCACACAATTTTTTAAGAAAGTCGAAAAGTTCAAGAGCATCCTACTGTCCATCAGGGATGTTGGAAAATTATATAATTGAACGAACTTACCTAGTGAAGTTCGATTGGAATTGTATAAGCGCCTCCTCCGAAAAGATCAAATCGTAGTACTCCTACTCTATGCCTGTATCGTCACATCTTTAACATAAAATAAAACACGCACGCGGCGGCGGCCGCGATCCTCATTATTTTAAAGTGTTGCCGTATTGGATTGGGCTTATCTGGTGTACTAGATAATGGGTGTTTCTGCAAGAAGAAAGAAAAGGGTGGGTTTGATCTTTTCACTAGGCTAGTTCGTTCAATTATATAATTGTATTTAGCGCCTCCTCCTCAAGATCAAATCGTAGATATTTAAAGCCTCATTACGGCGATCCAACTGGGTATATTAACTGAAGAGTTAATCTGAATAATCTTTTATTCCCTGTTACACACATTAACCTTCTAGTATGGATAATGCAAATTGTTGTTTATCCGCTCTGACCTCTCTATCATAGAACCGTGCAAACGTTTTCGACTCTTTAGTCCATCCAGCTGTTTTTCTAATAATGTCTACGTCAACGCCCAGTGTTTTCGCCGCTGAGGTAGAGACGTGCCGCGTACTATGCGCTGAAAACACAGTAGTATCTATTCCGCTACTAGTTAGAACCTCTTTTACCCAGCGGCTCAAAGACTGCGTAGAGACCGCCTTAACTGGCTTATTATTAGATATGAACAGTCTTTTCACTGATTTACGAATTTCTTTAGTCATATCCAATTAATACAATAGGGTTGACGCTGCACATATTTTCTTTTCATGAAAAAATGGCAAAGTTAATAGCGGTTGTATCGCATTTTTCTTCGATGTCTTGATACGCGCCGGAATCGTTATCTCTACCCTATCGTCGGATAGCCTAATGTTATCTATCTCAATTACAGAAAATGTCTGCATACGGTGGCCAGTAACTAGTGCGAGAAGAGTAATTACTTTTTTGGATATTATACTCAATTTCAACTCTTCGTTCGCGGGCTGTTTGATGAAATCCACGTAAAATCGTACTTAGGCCTTGAAGGTCTTAAATTCGAAATACCCTTCTTCTAACCGAATTCTAACGTCTTGTACAATCTCAGTAACCGCTATTATCGAGATTGCTGATCGAATACCATTTATTGTGCTGTGGGACAGTTCTTCTTGATATAACTGCGTAAGGAACGTCAGGACCTCTGGAATGGTTGGGTTATAAAGTTCCACAGCATTTTTGTTGCAAAATAGCCACCACCTCTTTATGCCCACATTGTAATTCTTTAGCGTCGATTCGCTAATTGAGGATATCATAATCTCCAGCGATGGTCCTGGAATTCCTTGTGTAGTCAATGCTTGCCGGATAATCTGTCTGCCACCAGGGTAAGGCGCTTCCAAAGCGGGTGAGGATCTCTGTTACAAAAAGACAACAGATTTATATTTGGTTTGAACCTGACTGGTTCTGCCTCTAACATTGATTGAAAGAGTGGGTACCATGGTTGAGCAGGCCAATCAGGTACCACTACTATTCT
Organism: Andrena flavipes; assembly: GCA_963971345.1. Lineage (NCBI taxonomy): Eukaryota > Metazoa > Arthropoda > Insecta > Hymenoptera > Andrenidae > Andrena > Andrena flavipes. The sequence goes on from OZ020479.1 coordinate 55,777,644, forward strand.
CACCGCTTTTTCCTTTTTAATTTTCTGAAGGGTCCTCAGAATTATACTAAACGGAGGGAAGGCGTAAAAATATAAGTTTTTCCAAGTCAATGTAAAGGCATCAACTGCCTCAGAGCCAGGATCTTTTTTCCAAGATATGTATCGATTACATTTATGATTTGACCTGTTCGCAAATAAATCTATGTCTGGTGAACCAAAAATGCGAATTATTTCTTTAAAAGCAGTCGTCGACAATTCATATTCCGTTTCGGGCTCTAATTTACGCGATTCAGCGTCTGCATCGAAATTCTCATGGGAGCTAACATAGGAAGCAAAGATCCAAATATCTCGGTTCTCGCACCATTGCCAAATCTCCTTCATAATTTTATTTAAATTTTCAAATTGAATTCCGCCCATTCTATTGACATATGATATAGCTGTGGTGTTGTCAATTCTTAGTAAAATACTACAGTTCCGCAAGTTTTTAGCAAAGCATTGAAGACCTAAATATGTTGTTTTCAACTCCAAAAAATTTGTATGATGTTGTTCGATCGAATTCCAAAACCCATTGTATTTTTGTATTTTACATACAGCTCCCCAACCCGTAAGCGACGCGTCTGAGTAAATCTCCATAGCAAATTCTAAATTATGGATTGTATTAATCCTCGACATAATATGAGTCTCCCACCATGTGAAATCTATAATATTCGCCCTTAGCGTCATAATAGCCTCATAGTTGTCGTTGTTATTTGTAAGAGCTAAGAATTTTTGTCGCTCAAATTCTTTTGTATAAACCCAACTGTATTTAGTGGCTGGGCAGCAAGCTACAATCGTGCCGATAAATTGCGCGAAATCTCTTATTTTGCATTGCGACAATTTCCGAAAGCGTTGTATCATTTTCTTGACCGCTATCCTCTTTTCCTCTGGCAGTTCCAGGGTCATAGAGGATGAATCAAAGGTAAATCCTAAGAACCTGGACCTTTTTACAGGGGCCATTTGACTCTTCTCATAATTTACTATAAACCCTAAGTTCTCTAATATGTTGCGAGTCTTATTGAAATTGTTTGCACATTCCAAAGAGGTGTCCCCGAGCAGTAAAAAATCGTCCAAATACAGTACCGAACATAAGCCTAGATGTCTCAGCCAACCTACTACAGGCTTCATTAATTTTGTAAAAACCATAGGAGCTGAGCTTAATCCAAACGGTAAACAGGTGAACTGGTAGTATTTTCCACAAAACTCAAATTTTAAAAATTATCTGCGCGACTCATCAATAGGTATTAAATAATACGCGTCCTTTAAGGGGGAACACCACTGTGAAAGTTGAAAAAATTTCGATTTTTTTTTCTTCACTTTCTTAATGTTTAACTCTTCAAAAATATTGTCTGAAAAATTCAAGTTAATATTCGAAGAATTGACGAAGATACAGTGCATTTTGTGAGACGCGTCACGATGCCGTTCCAAGGGCGCTATGTATCTTTAAACGCGATTTTCTCGAAACGACATTTTTCTAACTGATCGAATCAATAGCTCTGTCAATTTTTATCCGATCGACTTGAAATTTTTACAGGATCTTTAAAACAAGAGTATCTTCAGTTGTACGTACCGATTTTTTGATCGGAAACATATTTTTTGAAATACGCTCGAAAAACTATCCATTTTTTTGCGGATTTTCGAAACTTTTTCTTCCCAAGTGCGCCATTTTTACAAAAATAATTTTTTTTAAAAATCGGTACGTACAACGGAAACTACACTCATACCGATTATATTAAACAAAAAAAAAATTGATTTCAGAGTTGCCGTTCCAAAGATATCGTTTCGATAAGCGACCTATGTTTTCTTGTCAGGGGTGTAGGAGATTAACTGTATATGGAAATCTATGTATGTTTTTCTATTACTTTTTTTTTATAGTCTCTTAAGACATTATACTAAAGATAGGTAATAACAATTTTATAATAAAACTGTAAGTTATTCCTTAAAAAAATCTTAAAAATGGGCTCATTTTTCCGACCGTCACAGTGGTGTTCCCCCTTAAGTCGATAGTCGACATATAACAACCCTGTTCTATTAACTTTATAGCCGTTCTATAATCTTCCAGTTTGAAATGTTCTGTCTCTACAAACTCGTTTAGATCTTTTAGATTTAAAATTAACCTAAAGGACTTATCCGGTTTGGGGACTAGAAAAATCTTTGAGAGGAATTGGTCCTCTTCTGGTTTACATTCAACAACCGCGCCTTTACTGCTCAGTTGCGCAATTGAAATGGCTATATTTTTCTTTTCTGTCTCGGATAATCCTCTGTTTAAAATCGGCCTAGATTGCCGCAGAGTTGACTTGAATGGAATCTTATAACCCCTAATCCACGATAAAATTTTTTGGTCTGAGGATAGAGCCTTCCAATTATTATAAAAGAAACATAAACGCCCAGCAGTACGGCTTACAGAATCGTTTATCGCCTCTTCGAATAAGGCTTCCTTTGCGAAGTCCTGTGTGAGTTCTGATGTGCCCGCTGTGACTGCTTCGCATGACGAGGCTCCTGGTTCCGGTATGAGGACGTCCCTGTTCGCTTCCGCCCGCTTGACCCCGTCGAAAAACTCCTGTTTTGCACACGAAGCAGCGGGCCCTTGAAGTTTTTTGAATTCTTCAAAGCTGGAGGCTTAGACACCTTCAGGTCTGAGGCAGATTGCTCTAAAAGTTTAGCTGATTTTAGATTTTCCGACAGATTTTTTTCCAAAGAGTGACTCATCAGCCGCTGTTGTACTTAACGTTCCTCTCATTGTAGCATTAATATTAGATAATAAAAGATTTCTGCGAATCACCGTCTCGTCGTGTACCGAATCTGCGATTAATCGGCAGACATCGCTTAAGCATTCAATAATCGGTATATCGCCTGCGGATTCTCTTAATAACAGAGTAGTTATTATCTTTTCTAATCCCGAAATGCAAACTCCTGTTTGTTTATGATTCGCTTGTCCCGTGTACGAGCCGTTTCATTTACTGAACGTTCGACCTCCGCATTGAGCTTAGGAGAATCAAGAAAAAGGCAATTACTAGGAGGCGGATATTTCTTGATTAGGTTTGACCTCTCCTCCGTGGGGAGGCCCATTCTTAAAACTTCCGCCCAGCGAATCGCGAAACTCGAATGGACAGGGGACGCTATAATCCGTTCCTCTGCTAGTCGCTGACCAATGACGCTTAAAGGTGGGATCTCCTACCCGCGATTGGTCGCAGCGATTTGACCCAGCGACTGGCCCTAGGCAGAATCTCCTTGCCTGGGACCAGGGGTGTGCTCGAGACGGGCCGGAAACTTTCGGGCGGGATCGGGCGAGGTCCCGAGACTCGATTCGGGCTACAAGCATAGCCGCCATGAGCGGGCAATTTGATTTCAGGTCGGCTCGGCAAAACTCGGACGCGATCGGACGATATCGTTACCAGTAATAATAGATCAAAATTATTACCTGAGAACATAGAAAAATTATGTTTCTTACACGTTAATTTGAAATAATAAAATATTCGCCTTCCTGTATATTGTTGTTACTATGAAACATCCAGGAAATATTCCTTTCTGTATGCTTATAGTTGTTCGTACATTTTCTATTTTAAATCTGAACCTATTCCGAAAAAGATAATACCCTATATATCCCCTTTACATAAAGTACTAAGTATGCAGTATATTTTATTAAGATTTTAAAATATTGTCGATATAAAAATAGTCTTCTTCCCAAGTTCTGAACATGGTATTTATTTAAGTACTTATATGGACATATTCAGTATTCACAGACTATTTGGTAGCAATGCAAATACATATATCTGTAAAATAAATAATAAGATACAAATTATGATTCAACAGGAAACAGAAAGGTAAAAACTTATCACTCTGGTATTGATATAAATTATATACATAATTCTTTTCGTCTCGGTCCTCCCGTAATAGCTGGCTTTCGAGCCGATCGCGTCCGAGTTTTGCCGAGCCGACTTGAAATCAAATTGCCCGCTCATGGCGGTCATGCTTGTAGCAAAGAGAAAATATAATAAGAAGCGTCACTCCGGCCGGAACCTTTGAAGTCTTTACTTGACCTTGTCATTTAAACTGCTTGTCTATTCTTTGCTTGTAGCCCGAATCGAGTCTCGGGATCCCGAAACCGTCGGGATCTCGAGCAATACGAAAGTTTCGGGACCCCGCCCGAAATTTACCGACCGTCCCTCGGGGCCAGGAACCCGAGCCTCGGGACGATCCGCACACTTCTACCTGCGACCAAGTCTATTGCCACAGTGGGGCAGAATCCCAAGAAACAAGGAAACGAGTCAGAATTCAAATGTTGTGGAAGGATTATGTATTTTTATATATTTATAATAATAATAATAATAAATCGTGTTTATTCTTTTATAATATTTGATACAACGCAATGGAGTTCAGCGTCACTGTTATTCATGCCTGACCCGAATACTTCTTGTAAGCTAATAATATAAGCTTCTAAAAAAGGTAAAAACCCAGAAAGAAGACCCAAAAAGAAGCCAGAAATAAAGATTTTAAAAATTATAGAAAAAATTGTAGCTCAAAATATTCTATCCTCCCAATGACCCACCTTCTCTCACATCTGAATACGTCAGCGCGTGCTTTTGTTTTAATATTCCAACGCGTGTTTATATTCTAGAGATACGGGATCGGTCTCAAATTTGTCCTGCGGACGAAGCAGGGCAACATCATGCGCATACCTGTAAAGTGCTTCGAAGTGCCACATTTTGTGTGTGGGTGATGAATGTTTAAAATGTCGACGGAGTTGCAGCTTTCGAGTGCGTAGGGCAAAAAATTGATCGAGGATAAGTCCTTTATGATTGTAAGAGCAAAGACTACAAGAATTAGGTACGGAGGGAAAGAAAATGTGTAGAGAGAAGTGTCAATTAATTTAAAGAGAACAGGGGAGGCATTTTTTTTCTTTCTTTATTATTTCTAATTATATTTATTTATTCTTTCATCATACATTAGGCACTTACAGCCAAAGGGGTATAAGTGACATTTTTTAATATTTTGAATTAAGAACAGAAGTGGCTAGTTAACCCTCGGTTGTCACACCTACTTTTTCGAACGCCGTTGTCACACTGGGCCAATCTGACCCTGCCAATTTTCAATCAGTTGTTATCGCAAATAATAACTATTAAAAACTATTTGTTAAATTAAGTCTCAAAAATTCTGAGATAAAGTTTGAATATTGTAGAATATATGCCCATTGTTGAAAGTTGACACTTAAAGTGTCATCATGTTTAAAAAAAAATTTGAAACAATAAGAGTTCCGACAAAAAGGTTTTTTGCTTAAAAATTCATAACTTTTTTAATGTTTTGTCACGTCCTGAGTTGCCGGTCCTCAGGACGGGGAGGGGAGTTCTTGCCCCGTCGCCTCCGGACGTAACCATAACACCTAAGGCCGGCTGGTTACGTCGCAATGGAGTACTGTGCGGGGCTGGTGGATCGGCTTTGAAGGATCGAGGAGGAAAGAGAGGTGTGTTTCGTCTTGGGGCCGCCAGTTAGACTCATCAGTAGGGCTACAACTGAGGACCCCTGCCCCAGACACACACGAGGACACAGAGGACATAATTTCGGAACTTGTATATATATGAAATGTTGAAGGATTGAGGACTAGCGAGAAAGATTGAAGACGACCTCTGGTGACACTCGTTGACACTAAGTCGTGTGGTGGGGTCGGGACGTCACAGTTTAATACTTTTAGCAAAAAAATTACAGTTATACTCCTGAGATATGCTGTTTTGATAAAAAAAATAGTCCTATATCGGAACATTCAAAAAAGGTATTTATTTTGCAAACTGAAGGGTGGTATCATTTGGGTTGAAAAACTTTTGCATTTGTATAGGAAAATTTTTTCAAAAATTGTTTTCTTTTATATCACTAAAAATTAAAAGACTCGATTTAAAATTCTGCACAAAAAATACATACAATCACAGACACGTGTTTGCACACAAATCAGAAGTAGGCGTCATGATATTTTAACCGTTTTTTGGTGCTCATATTGTAGTCTACAGGTAACATAAAAATACATGTCTTTTGAATTCTGACTTCTTTCCTTATTTCTTGGGATTCTGTCACACTGTGGCAATGGGTCGCAGTGCGACTGGTCGCTAGACTCCCTCCCGGAGGAGTATAGCGACCAGTGGTCGCCGTGCCCAGCCTGCGACTAGGTATAATGAGAAACAGACCCTCCTCGCATTGTGTTGCCTCTCGAGTAGCCTAGGCTGGTACTCAAACAGACTCGCGTCAGGCTCCTACGTCTGGCGCATACCCGACGATCGCAGTCGCATGTAGGAGAACAGATACAGGCTTTTCCATTGCACCAGTATACTGCGACCAATCGCAGGTAGGAGATCCCACCTTAAAACATCATTGTTAAGGTGTTTTTCCGTTTCCGCGGCCTCCGCTTTTCCGCTCTCCGCTGCGGGCAGTGTCATGAATGACGCTGATGTGGTCCCACCTGGTGTCGACATTTGTATTTGGTCGCATGAAGTTGGCGGCGAGAGCGGTGTAGGTGGCGGCGGAGGTAGCGGCGGCGCAGGTGGCGGTGCAACTGGCACGACGCCGATTTTGCCGGACTCGATCTTAGCGTCTCGTTATCGCTTTCCGCGTACCGCGGGTGCGATTCTCTCTCACTTCCTGACGCGGACCGACTTCCTGTTAATGAAATAGGCCACATTTTTTATTTTACCTATCTAAAATTGAAATTGAGTCGTATTTCAATAAATCTGTCAAGCAGGTTAGGTCCTGTCTCGCAGGAAAAAAGCGTATAGTAGAGTACAGGTTAGCGCCTGTACTCGCTCACACAGAATAGGTCTGGTGAGCCTACTTACTTATGCTTCTTAGACGTTCTGTACTAGCTCACGCAAATTAAATCTGGTGAGCTATACCAGCTTATACTTTCCGGAAATTCGAGTACGGGTTAGCTCCCGAATTCGCTCACGCAGAATAGGTCTGGTGAGTACTTCCGTACAGGTTATAGCCTGTAGGTATTTACGTGTACCACGCCTGTAAATCTTCTCCGCAAAAGGATCTGGAAATGAACAGCTAGGGAAATTTCGCTTACTGGTAATTGAAGACAAACTCCGTGAAGAGTTGGATGTCGATCGCCTGCGACGACGCGACTTCCTCTTTCTCTTAATATTCTTCAGCTCTTTCTTTAATTTTCTAAGGCGTTTCGCCAGCTTCTTCTCTTCGTCCCAAGACCACTCGCGACGTCTTGAACTCTTCCTATCCATTGTGTGTATATAATAATTGCGTGTATCTAATAACGTGTGACTCTTTCGGCACAAAGAAAGAGAATGAGGATCGCGGCCGACGCCGCGTGCGTGTTTTATTTTATGTTAAAGATGTGACGATACATAGAGTAGGAGTACTACGATTTGATCTTGAGGAGGAGGCGCTAAATACAATGACACTAATGGAGAATTAGTAGCAGGTAGCTGGAGTACATAAATTACTGTAAACAATTCGTCATTTCTGCCTCTTAATAATGTACCTCGAAGACCGTCTCAAATATCAAAAAACATTAAACAAGAATTTACTAATTATTTCGTTACCAGCGGAACTGTCCCTTGGCAGAATGACTGTGCGTGAAGGAAATTATTTAAATATACCCATTTTACTTACATTGTGTGTATTTACGGTTCGCCTGGGTTGATTTTTGTTCATTAAGAAATTCATTCGTTTAAATGCGAACCATTTCGATCTATACTTCCGCCCGCTCGTCTCGCCCGCCACGCTCGCCTCTTCCTCCTCTTACCCCTACCGTTTGCCTACCTTTCCCTTCTATACTCTTTACCTTACATTTCTACATATAAATATACATTTACAAATTTACAAATTTTCTATGTACATATCTACATCTTACCCTACCCTTTACTTCCCCTTATCCCTTTCCACTCCCCGTCTCCACACCTCTCCAGGATGCAATCATGTCTCCTGTCCCCCCCCCCCACACACCCTGCCTTCGTTTTCCCCCTCTTCCAACCAATACCTCTCCCCTCTCATTTCGTTTCCTAGTCTGTACCTGGCCACCCTCATCACCTTCTCCTCCTTCCCCTGTTCCGCCAGGTACCTTGGCACTCCGTCTGTCCTCACCTCCTTGTACCACCTATTGTATCTCCCTTCCCTCAATCTGCTCGCTATTTCCTGCTCCTGCAGCTCCCTATTCCTTTGTTCCAATACCTGCCTCATATTCCACCCCTGCCCTTCTCTCCTCTCCACCTCTTCCGTCGCGAAACCCCTCTCCTCATGAAACCTCCTTCTTTCTTCCACCCACCCTATTCCGCTGTCTCTCTTCTTTCCTCTAATTTCCTCCAGGCACCTTCTCGCTATTACCCCGGCTTTCCCGCTCCCTACCCTTCCTTCCACATCTAGCGCTCTTCTTCCCGCCCGCATCCTCATTTTCTCTCTCTTCGTCTCATCCAATATCATATACCCCAAGGTGCACCGCTCCAGCCCTAGCATCCATCTAGCATACCTTTCCTGCACTCTTTCCATATCCACTCGTTCCTTCCATCCCCATACTTCCGCTCCATACAACAATACCGTGCTCACCAGTCTATCAAACAGCCACATCCTCCTCTTCCAATCGTCTCCATACCTTCTTTTCCCTATGCCCCAAACTTCCCTTATCATAACCATTGCCTTCCTCACTCTTTCCTTCACATGCACCCCTTGCATTCCATTCCTAGCTACCTTGTACCCCAAATACGCAAATTCAGTCACTTCTTCCACTCTTCCTCCCTTCCACTTCCATTCACACTTCTTCCTCCTCCCCCCTCCTATCCTAAATCTCATCACCTTCGACTTGCCCACATTCACTCTCAACTCCTTCTCATCCACATACCTTTCTAGCACTCTCATCATCATCTTCATCCCCACTTCCTCCTCGGCCAACAGCAGTATGTCGTCCGCATATGTGAGTTCATACACCTTCCCCCTACTTTCACCCTCCCCCCTCTCTTCTCAAGTACACCTCCAAATCCGCCATGCACACATTAAACACCATTGTGCTTAACGGGCACCCCTTTTTTTTTTTTGTTAACGTGGAGAAATCCCTGACGGATACCCCGCCCCCCGGGGAGGGACGGGGTTATGTGGGGCTTGCACCCACTAAAACTCCACGGTGGTCTTCCTCGAGCGCGGAGTCGCGCGCTTGAGGGGAGGGACTTGTGCGGGAGCAAGCTAGCGATACATCCGCTTGCCCCCCCCCTCAGCGTTTTCAGCGAACTCCGCGCTCAACAGCCCCGCACACAACGGCGGGGTCTTCCCTTAACTTCGGCGACGCGCGACGGACCACACGTCCGCGTCGCCACTTCTGGGGGCCGCAATGATGTTGTTGTTGTAGTGAGGTGGGAGTGTCCCCCGACACTTCCCACCCCGCGGCCCCCGCGATCGGCCGGGCGGGGAGTCGGCACCAGGTCGAATGATCTTCGGGACCGCTCAACGCGAGCGACCCCGTCGACCGCCGAACTCACCCTTCCGCCCGATCGCCTTCCTCGGAAGCGCGTCATATCGTGCGCACGTGGCGCGGCTCCCGGGGGAGCAGCGGGTGTTCTGCTGCTCCCCTATGGGGCCCTCCGACACGAGGGCCCCCGCAACAAAAACTCCGCCGCCGGGCGCCGCGACCTGCCACGTCGCGGCGCCGACGGCACATCGTGGCACTGCCACCCCTTCCCATCAGCCGTAGCTGAACGCCTCTGACCCGGGGACACGCCGTGGGGAGCGGGGTGACGCTAACTATGCGCCACCGTCTGACCTCCCCCGGCTCCGGGTCATCTGGGCGGCCTCCCCCGCCGTCTCCTCCTGTTCGGCCTGGGGGCCGCGAGCCGGGACGGATGACCCGTTCGCTCGCGGTCCTTCTCCGCTTGCTCCTTTTCAAGCATGATGGCCTCCGCGAAGGAGGCCATCGCATCCCAGGCAGCCCAGTCTCTCGCCATCCGACGCACGACTGTCGGTAGCGAGAGATCCGGGCCTAGCTGCAACTCGAGGACACGGCGATCGTCGACCCATTCCCTGCAATTAGCCAGGGTGTGATCGGCCGTGTCCTCGTCGCCCGAGTCGCAGCTGAAACACCGCGACGACTCCTCCCGCCCTATTCGACGCAGATAGGTGCCGAAGCAGCCGACACCTGTAAGTATCTGCGTCAGGCGGAAGGTTAGCCTGCCATACCTGCGCCCCACCCATTCGTCCATAATGGGTAGCAGCGCCCCGACAACGCGACCCTCCCGGTTAACGGGCACCCCTGTCTCAACCCTCTTTCCGTCCAGAAACTCTCACTCACTCTCTCCCCCACTTTCACACAGCACTTGGTCTCCGCATACGCTTCCATTATTCTTTGGCTCAACCACTGATTCACCTCTCTGCCCCTCAGCGCCTCTTCCATTTTCCTTCTCTCCACTGTATCGAAGGCCGCCTCTAGGCCTACGAAGGAAGCCACCATTCGCTTCATGCTCTCCTTCATCTCCCTCCCTATTAGGTAATTCAGGACATAAATCTGGTCTATCACCCCCCTTCCCCTCCTAAACCTCGCCTGGTTGTCCGGCACCATGCCCTTCTCCTCCATCTCTCTCCTTCTCCTCTTTCATCCCCTTCCTTTGCCCCATTCATTATACCCCATCCCTCCTCCCCCATCACTTCGATCAACCTCTTTCCCTCCCTGTTAACAACCTTGTCCTTTGACCTCCTTCTGCTGTCTTTCCCCTCCTCTTCGCCGGTCCACAGTCTGACCTCCTTCCCTGTCCTCGCATTAAAGCCTATCAGTACGTTCTCCCCTCTCTCCCATCCCTCCGCTTTCCCTTTCAGCTTCTCCATCATATCCTCGCCCTGCTGATTCATGTACACCGTGGTAATCTTCCATATATCCCTTCCCATCTCACCCTTTTGGCAACTTCCTCTGTATTCTCTCCCACCCTTTCTCCTCCACTTACGTTTCCGTTAGCCCAATTATGTCCCACCCTTGTATTTCCCTCCAAAACTCCTCATCCTTCCCCTTCAGTCCCGCCACATTCCAGAACCCTATCTTCATCTTCCTACCCATCCTGTCCTCCCTTGTTTGTTTTCCTCACTACGCTCCCTACTCCCTCCCTTTCCTTCTCCCCCGGTCCTTCCCCCCCCTTTTTCCCTCTTCACTTATTTGCTCTCCCTTATTTCTTAAGACTTCCCACCCTCAACACTCCCCCTCTATCCACGCACCCCTGTACACTACCCTTACCCTCCTGCCTTTCGCCTTCTCCTGCTCCGCTAACCTCCTTATTTTCCACTGCATCCTTCTTTCTTCATACGTCAGATCGTCCTCAATTACTTCTCTGCTTCCCTTCAGCTTGTTCTTTTTCTCCATTACTTCCCTTTTCCTTTCCAATCCTTCATCTTAACCTCTGCCATCCCCTCCTTGTTTTCTTTCCTCCTTCCCACCTCTTTTACCCACTCCACTTTTCCTTCTACTCCTATCTCGCCCAGCAGCCCTTACACTGCCTCCTCCATTTCTTGCCCCTCCCCTCCTTGATCCCCCTTATCACTACATTCAACTTTCTCTCCTCCCTTTCCCTCTTCTCTCACTTCCTCTCCACCTCCACCATCCTTGTCTCCAATGTCCCTCCCTACCTTCGTGCCCTTTCTCCTCCTTTGCTTCTTTCACCTCCTCTCTCCGCTCCAATTTCTCCAGCCTCCGCTCTACCCCCCCCCCCCCATTCTTTCCTCACTCCCCTCATATCCTCGACCTGTTTCTCCATCTCATCTATCTTTCTCTCCATCCTTTCCCATTTCATTTTCCATCTCTCCTCCCTCTCTTTAAACTCCTTCTTCATCTCCTCCATCTCCTTTCTAATTTCCTTCCCCCTTTTGTTTACTTCTTCCAACCCTTTATTCATCTCCTCTCTAATCTTCCATAATAACTCCTCAATCCCTCCCATCCTATTCTCTACCGGCGGCGATCTCCCCACCTTCCTACTTTTCCTAAATGCACTTCATCCCCCCCTTCCCCTTCCACTTCCTCGCCCTCCACCTCCCTCCCCCTTTTGAAATACTCCTTTCTACCTTTGCTCCGTTCCTTATATGTTCCTCTTTCCTTACCCACGCTCTCCCCCTTCCGGCTTCCCTCCCTTTTTAGACGATTGCATTGTCCCTTTACTCCTCGCTTCTTACTCTCACTTGAACTTCCCGCCACGTCTCTCCTTCTCAACGTCTTCTTCTCTCCCTATCCTCTTAGTCTTTTCCACTTTCACCAGATGTCGCCGCTCCTCTCCCGTACTGGGGCTCTCCCGCCAAACCTTCCTAACCTCACTCTTCCCTCGCTACTCTCTACCGCTACTTTCTTTCATCCACCTTCACTATTCTCTGTTCACTCCGTCTCCACTTTTCTCCTTCGCCTCGCCCTCCTTTCTGACTCCCTTTCACTCCACTATCCCCTTTCCACCTTCCGTCTCCTTTCTAACCTCACTTTTCCATTCTCGCCTCTCTTGCCTCTTTCCCTCACAAACCTCCTCTTTCCTGCTCTCTTCTATTCTCTCTCGTCTCCGTCTTTCTCCCTTTTCCCTACTCTCGTCCTCGCCGTTCCTTTCCGCCCTAGCACTCCCTTTATTCACCCCAATCTTCCTCTACTAAACCCTGGCTAACACCAACACATGACCAACCGTCAAGGAGCTCAATTTTAGGTATCGAATAATTAAATAAAGATTGTGAATAATGTATTCTTTGAATATAGAATGCACTAGAATACATTGTAGAAAAACAACAGTTTTTTTCTACGTACCTTTCCCAGTGCCAATGGAACGTTTTCCTTTAGCCTTTCTGTTGACGAAAGGATCCGAGCAAACTCGTCATTTTCTGACGTATGTTGTCCTCGTCTATGCCAATTTCTTTGGAAATTGATTGCCACGTGTCTTTCTTCTTGTTTTTGGAGAAATGATTGGGGTATGAAGGTTTCCATAAAACGGGATGTCTTTCATATGCCCCTATTAATTCTAGACATTGATCCTCTGACCACTCCAATTCCATTGTTGTATACTGTACATAAAGATGTGTATATTTCTATTAATAGAATTAAATCGACTTCCTTTTGATCTAGTTGAGGGGGCAGTCACAATTAGTTTCAGGAATTAATACTGAATATTTTAGAGAGACATTCACTTCAATTTCTATATGTGAATTAATTATTTTATTAAAATTGTAAAAGTTATGAATTAATTATAGATCCGGTTTTTCATTCCGTTATACACTCATTGATATGGTAGAATCTTTAATCCAATTTCCCATGATGGAAGAAAACTCATCACCTTCTCGTGGTTTCCATTGGACAATGGCAACTGAAATGTTTTCATCAATAAGTACCATTGATAAAGAGTGAGTTACCAATATTTATTAATCGCTTTAAATCTTGCAAATATTCGGAGATCATTTAGAATAATGTCGGTTGATAGTCGCCTTGGTTGCAGATAGCAACGCACGTTCGCCGGCTGGAGTCGTCGAGGCTACCGGCGACGAAGCGCCTGCCGCGGCAGTGCGCCCGCACGCGGCGTCGACTTTCTGCAATTTTTACAGGGCTAATATTAAAATGTCCATATTTCTGACAATTGGACCATGAAGGGGAAGGATAGAACTATATTTTGATTTATTTCCAGATTTTTAAAATCGCGCCCGATGTTAAAAAACTGCATTTGTTTATAATAATTGCACAGTAATGGTTCAAATTTTTTTTTTTAAATTGAAATAATTTTTTCTTAAAACTTCAATGTCTTCTCTATAAGCACCATAAATTTCAACTCCATCCGTTTACTACTTCCATAGCTATAATTTATTGAAAAAAAGTTACCACTTACCTTCAAACAGCTGTAAAATCTACATTTTTCAAAATTTTAAAAAATCCTTCGACGTATGTTTATACATCCCTAAAGACTACAACATATTCAATTTTGAGCCACATCCGAAATGTTACTCCAAAAAGTGTCCGATTTGGCGTGGAATGTCCCGGTAGAGAATTGAGGCGATACTATAGATGTATAATAGTTTCGGCGAATGTTGTAGAGATACTACTGTTCTGTGTAACCGAGCACTCGGGTCGGTCACGAGAGCGTGAGTGTATGTGTATGTATGAGTCTGTGTAAGGTGTTGTGTGGAAGAGTATGTATGTATGATGCCGCGAAAAGTAAATACGAAGTCCATCAGCTGTTGGAGACTGTTCTAATTGTCTTGCGCCTGAGAGACAGAGAGAGAGAGAGAGAGATGGAGAGAGAGAGAGAGAGAGAGAGAGAGAGAGAGAGAGAGAGAGGGAGAGAGGGGGAGAGAATGATGAATGCTGTATCATTTTTATGTAATCTTAAGCCATGTACAAGCTATCTGTATCCGCGGTTGCATCCAACTGCAGAAGATGTGAGGACAAAACTTAAAACTTTTGTTAACGTCCTGTAACAAAGCAATGTTACCTGCGAAACATTAGATATGCGACAGCGAATATTAGGAAAAGGATTATCTTGTACATTGTGAAATGTTAGCATCAGTGATATTGTAGCTAAAGCTCGTAGGAAAAAAGTTAATTTATATTTATACTTATATTACTCGCTTGTAACAATATATATTTCTTAAACGTATATTATTTCTCCATTTTTATACCCGTCTTTCTTCTCCATTTCTCCTCACCTAATTTTAAGATTCGACGTTTCAAAATTATTATTTCTCTGCGTGGGGAAAAAAAACTTTTATGCCGACGTCGCATAATTCTATTTCGTTCGATCGTTGTTTGCGCTGCTAAATAATGTCATCCTGCACGGCTGTTCCAGAGGATTTAAATTACGCACGATCGCGCCATACGCTGCGACGCTAAATCGGAACGCTTTAAGGGTGCCGTCTCACCGGGCCTTGAATGTATGCGTACGCTCACACAAGCTAGGAAAAGTGTGTACGTATACGCGATGTAGGAAACAATCCGTTTCAACCAACTTACGTCGTGGAATGGGGAAGAAGGAAGCTTTTGCGGGTATAGTTGCCTTCAGTAGACATCTATACAGGGTGGTCTGGTGCGTTTGAACGCTAATAAGCACCGTACGTTGAAATAATAATGAATTTATGACTCGAAAAGTGACAGAATTGAGGTTCGAGTACATTAGCGCCACCAACGGAGAAGACTTGAAGCCTCATTCTGTCAGTTTTCGAGTCATAAATTCATTATTATTTCAACGTACGGTGCTTATTAGCGTTCAAACGCACCAGACCACCCTGTATAGATGTCTACTGGAAGCAACTATACCCGCAAAAGCTTCCTTCTTACCGATTCCACGACGTAAGTTGGTTGAAACGGATTGTTTACTACATCGCGTATACGTACACGCTTTTCCTAGCTTGTGTGAGCGTACGCACATATTCAAAACCCCCTGAGACGGCAGCCTTAAGAAGTTGTTAAGTTTAGAATGCATTCGATTATACCACTATGTAGTGCTGTCTCTTTTCCTCCCCCAAATTTTAGCTTTAAAGTAATGCTCTGTCTCTTTCCCTCCCCGAAGACGCGGTGTGTAAAAACATCGATCTTTCCCGACATTGCCCGACATCATCCGATAAAAATGCATTGACGTTCGGCAGCGGTGTGTGTGTGCAAGCGTATCACGCTCGGTATATGTACCATTCGGGAAAGATTAATGTCTGATAGCCGGTGTTGGGGGAGTTGGTTAGGCGACTGACTCGTAACGCGGAGGGCCTGGGTCCGAGGCCCGTCGCCTGAGATTCTGATTTCTTCATTTATATTAATAACTTAAAATGAATAGTTCCTTCCTATCGACAGTCGTTATTACCACGCCCGAGAGTAGCAATTCACCCGCGGTTCCCTTCCATGCACTTCGATATCGGTTCGGTATCGGTTGATTATCGGTATCTGTTCTCGCGCTATATGACTCCACCATCTCTATGACGTCATCTGTCGCTGCCGCGTTGGATTTCCTGCGGCCTTGAAACTCAAATTTGAGTCGGGGGAGGGGTGGGGGAAACTTAAATTTGAGTTAGAATCCCCCTTGCTGTACTACTCGTCGAGACTTCCGTGATCCGAGAGGTGCTGCGGTGAGCAAAAGTGTGATTGTGAGCGGAACTATATGATTCTTAAACACATACGGAGTCAACGTTTTATCCTTCAATTCGCGCTCGCGCGAATTTGTAAAATGGCAACAGCCCCTTACAGACGCATTCCACTTCAACCATGCACCGGCCCAGCGGACAGCTGTCAGCGACCCCTGGACCTCAGTCATGCCCGAGCTTTAAAAATTTTAGGATGATCTCTTTCAAATTAACGTCGCAAATTTCCCGGCCCAGTTAATTGAACCGCGCGCTTCGCTTTTATGACCAGTTTATCACTCGCACCCCAGATTACTGTAATGAGGTTTGAAAATAATGTCGACTGATCTTGTACCCATCTCAATTTCAAAAATGTTACCTACGACAGGGTTAACCGTGGGGCTATGCCCTTATACGGAGAGATTTTTCGCCACCTGCGTGTAAACGGCACAATAATCACGCATCGTTCCAGAAAATGACATTAACGAAAGCCAGTATAGGTGTTGCGTCGAGTAGTCTCGAATTAAAACATTCCAACACAAAAATTCTACATAAAAAGTTCAAACGCAGTTACAATCAAAGACACGTCTCATTAGTTACCCCTGGCGACCGATCTATGCGTGCACTGCATTAAGGATAAAATCATAAAAAAGAAAACTAGAACAATAGATTCTGAATCTGCAGAACTAACACATAACTGAATAAAAATTTAATTTATCAATTGATGAAAGTAATGATGTAGAAACAACTAGCCTATTGTTTATCAACACCAACAATTTTAAAAACAGCATTAAATATAGTATCAAATAAACAGTTGACAAAAGCTTTTTACAACAATTATAATTAAAAATAGATAGAAAAAATTAAATAAACGTAAAATATTTTAAATTACCCCGCATTAAGAGGGAACAATTTTTCCTCATTTTTCGGAGCAAATTGCATTCCGATATTTTTTATAGTTCAAAAGTTATACAAAAAAAGCCCCAAATTTTCTACCCGGTCCGTTAAATTCTGAATAGCTCTTTGCGACGTTAATTTGAAAGAGACCATCCCAAAATTTTCGAAGCTTGGGCATGTCTGTTGTCCAGCGGTCGCTGGCAGCACTCCGAACGCCAGGACGGTGCATGGTTGTTGTGGAATGCGTCCGTGAGGCGCTGTTGCCATTTTACCTGTTCGCACCAACGCGGGTTGCAGAATAAAACATTGACCATTTACATACATACCTATACTCGAGCTCATTTAAAAAGGAACTTAATTCGCGCATGTAGAATGCGCTCATTGGCTCCGAGGGAGCGTTTGTTTGTAGTATAGCCAATAGTAACTTGTTTCGTCGCCAACATGTGCAGAACCGATCTAAACTCGTCGGTCGGCAAGTTCCTTCTTAAGGGGGTACTCCACTGTGAACGGTCGAAAAATTAAGCTATTTTTAAAGATTTTTTTCTCAGTAAATACAACATATAATGAAATAAATCTTTTTGGTTTTTATAAAGCTGCTCTTATATTATATCAAGAAAATTAAAAATATATTTTAATTTGTTTTACTTGTTTTTTACAAAGCGTGATTATGACACCTAAACAAAAACGCGGTGCAGGTGATTTCCCCCGCTTAAGCTTATCTGAAACAAAAAATCCGAAAAGATTCTTAATCTGTATGAGTGTCGCTATCGTCCGTACCTTAATTAACAATTTTTAAAATCTTTGCCGACCGATGAGTTTAGATCGGTTCTGCACATGTTGGCGACGAAACAAGTTACTATTGGCTATACCACAAACAAACGCTCCCTCGGAGCCAATGAGCGCATTCTACATGCGCGAATTAAGTTCCTTCTTAAATGAGCTCGAGTATAGTGCTCGGAAATGTGAGTATCGATAGGTTTGTACGCAATGGCGGCTGATTCTCAAATAACAGCTTGACAGGCGATCGATCCGATCGCCTTCTTCTCGCTGACCTCTTGTCTCGCTCGCGAGCACCAGCGAGCCATGGATTCCTATCCATAGGGTGCTCGCAATAATATTAATTTAACTACAAGTGTGATATTTTTCATAGAAGCACGAGAAACATAAAAAAAAAATTGCAATGTGGACATCGAATAAAGGATACTTTTTGACAATCGCATTTTCCTCTTCTAGTATCATTAGGAAAATACTCTTGATTTATATTTACAAGTTCTTCTTTTTTTTTATATTAGTTTTACTGAAACCAAGCGTAGAGCATCATAGGCTTAAATATAGGGGCACACAATTGATGGTTTATAAGTCAGTGAATTTTGATTCCATCTTCGCGTTTATTGGGTATATGTTCATCATTTTGTAAAACTTCCACAGTATTCTGAATTTTTTTTATAAATTTTTTATTTGCTGGAAAAAATACACGTCGCACGGTTGGCAATGTGGAGGAATTTCTTCGACGGTCATAGTACTATTTCCTTCATTATTTGTAAAAATATTATTAAAGTCCGAATCATTTGAATGCCCTCCCCATGAATATAAAAATAAAAGAAAATGTTCATCACCGGTATATGGTTTAATTGTGTGTATTAAAAAATCTTTAACATGTTTTTTTTTGGTTAATTTGCCCGACTTCGATGCTGTGACGTACATGTTTTTATATTCACACATCAGCCTGGTTACAGTTTTGGCTACCCGCGGTCCAAATTTTCCGTCTTTTTCCTGCATAGAAAGAAAAACTTTAGGAAGTAGCGTACCTGCTGCAGTAATCGCGTATTGTGCAGTATACGAATGCGTAACCTTGTTAAAGTCTCCCAGGAAAACTTCCGTTTGTTTTTCTCCTGGTATAGATAATGTCCAGCGGATATTAGTCCTGTACTCGCATCCCGTTTTGTCGCTATTTATTATAAATTCTGGCATAAAAGTAGGAATCAATTTTGCCACCCGTTTCTGAAATATGTCGACTTCTTTCAAAACTGCAGATAAATCCAGTGCATTCCTTCATTTAATATATCTTGTAACGTTTCTCTGTCTAATGCGGTACTTCATTTTGAATTTTTCCACCAACCCCCCTGATACCACGAAGTTCATTCC
The DNA here is from genome assembly GCA_963971345.1 of Andrena flavipes. Classification (NCBI taxonomy): domain Eukaryota; kingdom Metazoa; phylum Arthropoda; class Insecta; order Hymenoptera; family Andrenidae; genus Andrena; species Andrena flavipes. The sequence continues at coordinate 55,796,721 of OZ020479.1, forward strand.
CTCTGCCTGATGTTATATAGTACCAACTGAATCCCATTGCTGAATCATTCTCGTTGTTACAGGCTGTTTTTTATCTCTTACCTCAACAAATTGGTCGTACGTCCAGTTATTAATTTGTTTCCACATTTCTTTATAGCTACCATTTTTTTGTATGTGTATTTCCCTTTTTTTAAAAAGCTTCTACTTTGCCAGAACACTTCCACCTCATCTTTGTTAACTTTTCAAGCTCCAAATCGGATGTTTCTATGCCAGATTCACAATTTTAATTTTTGTTTTAATTGGTATAAACTCAACTTTGCGTGGTTTCTTTTCTTCTGGTTTATATTCATCCAAACTCTCTGATGAGGAAGAAAATTTTGACAGTGATGATTCCACGATTTCTTCTTGAGATATACTTTCTTCAGGTAGGGTAAACGCACTAATAAACGAACACTTAATGCCAATGAATGAACACCTTTATAAAATTATATTTGCAGCGCGATTGATTCCACGTGCTGCAAAAAATGTTTGAATATGGAGCAAGAAATTGAAAGAAGTCTAACTAATTAGCTGCTTACTTTAATAATTTATTTTACCCATTTTAATAAAAAATGTCCATTCACTGGTACGTGTTCAGTTACTGGTACATTTACCCTAACAGTAATTCATCATCTTCTTCAATTTGATATTCTATTAGCATGTCAATAATACATTTCATCATCGTTTCTTCTAAAAGACATGCTTTTCTTGAAGGTTGAGCACTAGTATCTTCCGTAACGAAATTCGCTTTCTTTATATTTTGTGTGCAAAGAGTGACCCAAGAAATAGCCTGTTTTTGGGCCCACGATTTTGTAACTGAATTTTGTGCGAAATGATAGCGTATGATGAGACATCAATCGCAACAAATTTTCAAGTTGAGGTGACAATTAGTTACTGAGATATGGGAGATGAAGGAAGTGAAAATTCATTAACGCGTCAGCCCATACGCTTCGATGTATGGACTTTTACGTCAGTCTGATAATTTAAAGAATTGTTCACACTGGTTTTGCTGACTGATAACAACGAATTGGGACTTAGATTTTCCAAATTCACGAACAAAAAATCAAAAACAAAAAAGAAAAATGTCAGTCATTTTAATATATCGCCCACCATATTGATTCTTCCATTGTGAATTTTGATATATTAAAAAAAGCATCCACTACACAGACCATATTTCTGAATCTTGATTTATTTTTCGTGAATTTTGAAAATCTAAGTTCCAATTCGTTGTTAGCAGTCAGCAAAACCAGTGGGAATAATTCTTTAAATTAGCGGACTGACATAAAAGTCCATACATTGAAGCATATGGTCTGACGCTTTAATGAATTTTCACTTTTCTCACCTTCCATATCTCAGAAACTAATTGTCACCTCATCTTGAAAATTTTTTGTGATTCATGTCTTATCATAAGCTATCATTTCGCACAAAATTCAGTTATAAAATCGTGGGTTCAAAAAGAGGCTAAGAAAGGCCTCATTTTTGGGTCACTCTTTGCAATGCATCTGCAATATCTTTCTTACTATATGAAGACTTTACAATCTCGAATGGGGTACTATCCTAATCATTCCCGGAGATTGTAAATTCTGTCTCGCTTGTTGATGGTTTGTTGTGGAATTCCACGACTTCCACAATGATTTTTGTCAAACTGTTAAACCTTCGCACAAGTTCTATTTGCTTGACTGGTATAATGAGAACTGACGAAATTTTACTGCAACATTTAGGTGCGAAAAGCTTTCCCAATGTACTCCGTCCACCCATATTTTTGTTGTAGAAACAATAAAGTATGTAACTGGATAAGCATAGTGAAAAGTGCCCGAAACCAAATTAAACATGGTTCGCAGCAATCGATAGGTTCCCCAAATAAAACTATTTCTGCCAAGTTTCAACCCGATACCCCTACTACTATACTTGAGCTCATTTTAGAAGGAACTTGCCGACCGACGAGTTTAGATCGGTTCTGCGCATGTTGGCGATCAGTGGTGACGAAACAAGCTACTATTGGCTATACCACAGACAAACGCGTCTTCGGAGCCAATGAGCGCATTCTACATGCGCGAATAAGTTCCTTCTGAAATGAGGTCGAGTATAGGGTAGTTACAGGGTGAAACGTAATTTATAGTTTAAGTTCCATTACTTTTGTTCTATTAAATAAAAACATATACAAAAAAATCAGAGACATTCTACCCATCGATTTACGTGTCTGTGAATTTTTTAGAATTTTCTGTGGCGAAACCGAATTTTAAAAAATTCAAAAAGATTAAAAATGCCGATTTCAAAGTCAAAATTTCAAATTACAACATTTATATTTTTACAGTTTTGGCGTCTTTGTATGGTCATTAATGTCTAATTTTTTCAGATTTTTCAAAAGTGTGGAACGCAGTCGCAAAAATCAAAAACTCGTACGACGAATATATTTTGTTCATTAAATGGGTGTTATACAGGGTGTCCCAAAACTGCTGCGGGTCCTTGAGGGGGGTGATTCAGGGGGTGTTTGCAAACAACTTTTTCCTTTGCGTAAATTCTCTCCGAGGTTTCGTTAACAAGATATTAACAAAAAGCACCGACCAATCAGAGCACGAGTTTGAAGGCCGAATTCCTACGCTAGCGTGGCTACGCGCCGCGCTGCGACTGCGAACAAGCAACTCGGCATGCATCGTAGAAAATTTCGTAGAATGGCAAATGAAAAAGACGTAACAAATAAAATCGAACATGTTGTCATGGTTAGTTTGTTATTTACAGTGAATAAGGAATAAAGAATAAATGGATGAAAATCACGTGTAACGTAAAAAGACGAATACACAGCTTTTTTTTAGAAGATTCTAAAATAATTATTATTTGAAGTGGGAGGATAAGGAATACGTAAATTTCCTTGTGTCAATAACTTACTCACGAAAAGGTAATGCAACAGGAAATTAACGAAAAGTGATCGTAGTTCGTTATTGTGATAAAAATCCGTAATTCAATAACGGCCAGCACTGTTGCTGATAAAGAATAAGTCTGATTAAAAAGCTCGAATAAATATTTTCGTCCGGGAATTTTGAGAATTATTGCCGGAAATAAGCCGTAGCTTGCGTTAAATTTAAAAATGAATGATTGCCAATAAAGTAACTAAAACTCACCCCTGTCGGAAATTCACCTTTAGCTTGAAAACCTGTGTCACAGGGTGGCTGAACCGATCCTAGTCAGCGATGGACGAGCCCCGTGTACAGCTGGTCCCAGGTATACGACACTACCCAAAGTTAAGGGTCGCAATGTCAGGTGCGTCCAGGTTAATGTGGCGAATATTCACTTCACTACACGGCTACTAACACTGATCACTTAATTTATTTTCCATGGAACGTGTTGTTCCTACGTTTTAAAAATTGGTGGTTCCGAGAGGGGCCGATTGTAATCAATTCAAAAATTGCTCCACGTGGCTACCGCCATTTTCGATGCACGCTTCAGGGCGGAGAATTAACTGTCTTTGCACGCCCTGCAATATTTGCGGCGTTATGTTGGCCACCGCCGCGTGAATGAGCGCAACAATTTCCTCAGGGGTAGTCACCGGCTGTCGATATACCTCATTCTGAAATGATTGTTCTACAAGAAATACGAAACGCAAGTAAAAAAAGAATACCTACAACAAGAATAAGTAAAGAGTAACAGCAATAATGAAATTACATTCAGGTAGCCCCAGAAGAAAAAATCCAGCGGATTCATATCCGGTGACCGTGAGGGCCACGCAACGTGAGCCTCCTCTTCACGGCCGTAGCCGATCCACCTGTCCTGAAAGGTTTCACCTAAATAGACCCGAACATTCAATGGGTAATGTGGCTCAGCACCGTCGTGCTGGTAGTACATATTCTGTCGGATCTCATATGGAATATCGTCCATAAGATCTGGCAGAACATGATTTAAAAAATATTTATACGCTGGGCCGTGCAGTCTGTCTGGCAGAATGTACGGCCCAACAATAACTTCACCACAAATGCCGGCCCATATGTTGATTGACCAACGGACTTGTGCTGCACGTGGACGAAGCACTAGGGGATTTTCGTCGCTCCACACATGCATATTGTGGGAATTGAAGCATCCTTCCCTGTTAAAAAGTGCTTCATCCGTCCACAATATGTACTTGGTGAACGACGGATTCCTTCGCACTTCTCCCAACAACCACCTGAAATATTGAATCCGCTGGATGTAATCTCCGGCTTGCAAATGTTGCACCCGTACATCTTTGTACGGATGCAACATGCGATCCCTGAGAATTCGGTACACCGTCGAGCAGGTGACACTAGAACAAAATGCAAAAACATCCACTATTAGATAACATTTTTTTTTCTTAATTAATAATTGCTGCAGTTATCTTGAGGTGGTGGCTCAAGACGCGCACACTGATTGTTGGGTCGGCTTCAACGGCGTCGAGGATTTTGACCGCTGAGGTTTATGACTGCATTGTTCCCTGAAAATATTTCAAATGGTCCGAAAGTGGGACTTTTCGGCGTTTGGAAGATATCCCTAATCAAATTTGAAAATGTCGCCATTTTCGTTAATGCATATCAAAATATTTTTTAATGGATTGTTTATATTATTTATTGGTAAAAGAAGATATTTATCGCAAAAACCTGGTCTTTAATTTAAAAAAACCGATTTGTTGCTACTTTCCTTCATTATTCGAATTTTCCTTATAACTTGGAAACGAAAACTTTCCCAAAATTTTGCTTATAGCACAGTAAAGGGCATTAAATAAGGTACCAAATAAACAGAATTAATTTTTTTTATCACAAATAAGTTAACAGAATTAATAAATAAATAAAAGTAAAAAATATTAAATTATACATCATTAGAAAGGAATAATTTTTTCCTATTTTTTAGCGTAAATTTCATTCCGATATCTTAAAAAAAGACCCAAAAGGCGGTAAATTTAAAATCCGGCCCATTGTGTGACGTCACAGGGTAGGGGGATTCCAAAATGGCGTTGACCGAGTTCGGTGGTGACGGGTTGACGTCACAGAGGAAGGGGGATTCCAAAATTTTCAAAATGGCGTATCGAGCGCAAGTCGAGTTCGTTGGTAAGGGGGTTGACGTGACAGGGGATGGGGTGGTTTTTCTAAATCTCAAAATGGCGTCGTGCGCATTTCGTATCGGCGCCACCTATTGAATGTTTAAGGTAGTTTGGACACGCATCACCGCCGCGCAATCTCCGTACGCGTGCGGGGATCGGTGCGCAGGCGCGAAAGGATATAACGCGGATGCTGTAATTTGACGCCGATGACCATTCGAGATTAATTAACCTAAATAGCGTAACTGTTTCGTGAAAGAATGCAACGTAGCCCTCGTATAAACATCCGCCGAAGATTCGACATGAATACCATATCCGATAATTATTCGAACATTGCCCAACGTATTTTGAAGATTGAGACGTCACCTGATTGAGACGTTGAGGGTAAGAGAGAGAGAGAGAGAGAGAGAGAGAGAGAGAGAGAGAGAGAGAGAGAGAGAGAGAGAGAGAGAGAGAGAGAGAGAGAGGGGGAGGGAGGGAGAGAGGGAGGGAGGGAGGGAGGGAGGGAGGGAGGGAGGGGGGAGGGAGGGAGGGAGGGAGGGAGGGAGGGAGGGAGAGTGAGAGAGAGAGAGAGAGAGAGAGAGAGAGAGAACCCTGAACACGTACAGGGTTTTGTCCCGAATGTCCACTCTTTTATGCACCATTACAGAATTCAGACACTGGATGGATGGGTGCGACGCGTGCCCGGTTTTCACGAGTAGGGCTGGGGGTGTCGGGTCAATCGATGGCACCTAAGATCGTATGGGAGGATGTGGAAACTGTGTTTCGGAATCGTATTTCAACCGGTGTTATAATTAACGTGCATTACATCGATCCGCGTCGAGTTTCGGAGTGTGCACGACGATTGGTGCTCTCGCGCGTGACAGACGCTATCACGGAACATTCTCGTGTGTCCGTGAATACGATTCTGAACACGGACTTTATGTTTAACGATAATATGGACATGAAAATTTTTGGGACGCGAAATCGTGTAGTGTTCAGAACATTGAGGGTGCGCGAGTGGTATTCAAATTGCGTGGTCGCTCCCACGTTAATTGCGATCGGGAGTTCCAAGATCACTATAGTGGATGGACTCTGAGGGCTGTGCTAAACCTCATAATAAACATTAATAAGCATAACTCTCTTTGCGCCGGCTGCTACGTACCACTTCCGCTCGAGGTCGTTTGTAAAAGGGCAGAAATTGGAGTCGAGTTCCCGCAGTCGAGGGTGATATATCCAATACAGCGTTTTAAGAAATTATTTTCTTTATCGTATCGACATTGAAGTGATGCCAATGAATTCCTTATGTTTTTCTGATGAAAATCATGCAAATCGGACTACTTTGACACTAGCTATTTGTATGCCATATGTAAAAGTTGTCCGATTTTCATGATATTTGGCATGATTTTCATCGGAAAAACATAAGGAATCCATTGGCGTCACTTCCCTTTCGATACGATGAAGAAAATCATTTCTTCATACGCTGTAATGAATATTCCACCCTCGACTGCGGGGACTCGTCCCCAATTCGCTATGTTCAACCCAGGATTCATACCTTTTTCTGGAAAAAGCCATAAAAATCGGTCGAGGCCATGCGAAGGGTTGTCCTCGCCACGGGGTACCAAGCCGCGTCTTCTTAAATTGCCCTGTATCTGTTTCAGAAATAAAATAATTCTTTATTCTTTATCGTATGGATATGGAAGTGTCGCCGTTGGATTCCTTGTGCTTTTCCGATGAAAATCATGCCAAATGTCGTGTAAATCGGACTACTTTTACATAAGGAATATAAATAGCTTGTGTCAAAGTAGTCTGATTTGCATGATATTTGGTATGATTTTCATCAGAAAAACATAAGGAATCCATTGGCGTCGCTTTCGCACAGATCTGATGAGAAATGAGGAATTCGAAGATTTGTCACTCCTTAATAGGTACTCCAACCCCTTCGAGGGTCGAAAGTCATGACTTCAGAGAGACACCACGGGGGGTTGACCTGACCTCGTCACGGTTGCCAGGCGGATCAGGCGTTTCGAGCCAATCACCCTATACAAGATTGCGCTGGTTCCTGGGAAAAGCATGTGGAGTCGACGTAGAAATAGGAGCCCGAACTCGCTGGCTCTAAGTAGTGACAGGTACGATCTCCTGACCTGCGAGAAGGAGCGCGCTCATTCCGACGTTCCGGCACGCCACGCCAAATGCGTGCCGCGCTGGCGTGTTACGCGCAAAAGTGCCACGGCAAGAACGTCCGTGTAAAGGCACCAAATGAGAGAAACTAAATGTCGAACTGTATCGCATGCTATTGTTGTTTTTCTATTTAAACTACGAACTGGCAATTCAAATAAAACAATAGCCGAAATTTTGGGAATGGAACAAGAACAACAAGTTTTTGATTTTTGTGCCTCGATTATGAATTCTTTTGAAAAGGACATATTGCCCACCCAATTTGGATTCACTGTTTTTCCTCGAGAACATTTAATTAAAACAGTAACATTAACTATTGCTAAAACCTTGCACAATATAACTGATCAGTTGGCTTTGATTTTTGATGGTACGTATAGGGTGAAAGACCCAATTAAGCATTGACGCTGATATTATTTTACAGTTCTGTACTTATAGACTAAAAATATATGTTGTTCTTGTTATTTATTATTGTTTAATATGTTTACTTGATGAAAATTTGGCGAGTCTTAAAACTTCAATTTTTATTTATAAATTCATCAATTTCAAAAATATATTTGGGGATCTATTACTGACAAGCTTCAAATATATTAGACTGAATTACTGACACCCCAGTTACTGACAGCTAACCTAATACTGTTTATGTCATTTTATTGTTACGTCGTGTCATGTACATGAGCAACTACTGCTATGAGAGTAATACCAAAATGCTTGAAACGCTTGTACCAATTACTGTCACCCAATTAATAAGTAAAAAGACTTAATGAATCGTTGAATTCGAATATTTATTACTTTCTGTGATGCTTATATTATTTAAAACATTATATTTTGTTATGTTAATGGCTTAAATATTACAATTACAGCATTTTCTTTAACGCCTTGTTTTCTCTTTCGCTGGTAAGAAAGTCATTGTTTCCATTCTCCTAATATTGGCTTACACTTTTTTATCGTTTTATTCAAATTAACGAAGAAAAAATTAAGTACTGTTTTCTGTATCGTATAAATAACAGTTTGAATTGTGTGCTAAATTTTTTTATGCATCATTTTATAAGATTTATTCGTTATTTTACGCAAAACAGCTTAAGGTGACAGTAATTGGGTCCTTTACCCTATTCGACAAGGTGAAAAATTTCAAATAATAAATACCTAGGAAAGTCATATTCCGGCCAAAAAAAAAAAACACCGCTATGTAAACCATTTACAATTTGCACAATAACAGTATACATTATTGACATGCTGGGACCTTTCTATGCTACTCAAAATGACACAAATAATGAAAATTGTAATGCAAGATTCAAACGGTTTGACGACTCTAATGAAAAATGGAGATTTATGTACCGTTGGTCGAGGTTTCCGGGATGTGAAAACCTATCTGGGGGAAGAAGGATACCGGATACTTATGCCAGCTCTCAAAGAAAAACGTTATCAACTATCAACTAAGAAAGCTAACGATTCCCGGTTAGTTACAAAAGTTCGTTGGGTTGTTGAAGCTATCCACGACATAATGGAGCAAAAATACCGACTTTTCCATCACCAAATGCATAACACATTGCTTTCAACAGTACGATCGTTCTGCCGAATACCATGTTTTCAGCATAATACATTTGGAAAGCGATTCAGATAAACAGTACTCCGAAGAAATAATTTCAAGAATTTCCGAACAAAAAGAGCAACCTAATACTTTAGGATTGGTAGTCGAAACACACCGTCGGAGTAGACGAAAGATTCTATTTCAACAAATAACAGATTCCGATTTGACTGATTTTCCCGAAATGGCAGAACAAAATTTTAAATTTTTTTACTGTATCCTACCAACTATCTTAAGCAGTATCCTATGTGGCAGAAAAAGATGGATGAAGAAAATAATATTAATCTCCGTTGTTTAAAACAAAACAAGAATATTCTTCAATTTCAAGTACAATCGCGGACACATTAATAGCAAAATCTATAAATGTTACATAGATTTTACACCACATTCAATAAGTTGCTCTGGAATCAAGCGTCATTTATATGACTATGCAAATGGAAGCCGTACTTTTGGATGTTGTTCGCATGTAACTGCGATAATATATTATTTATCGCATGCTCGGTATCATGCACAAATTATAAGGCCCGCAGAGATACTTAGCAAAATATTTAATATCGAACAGGTACATCCTGTCATAAATGATGATAGTGACGAAGATTAAATTACAAACATCGCGTTACTTGCGCTGGAAATCAAAATTATCAAAGGTAAAACTCATTGACTAGAATTCAGTAACATATTCAATGAATGCAATAGGATCTGATAATGAAAACCTATTATATGATACTATTTGCAAAAAAGGAAATTCAAGAATTTACCAAGAACGGTCGAGGTGACACTTATTATGTACTGACATCACTTATACACGCAATTAGGTAAAACTTCACCATTATCAACGATAAAATGCTATTAGATTAATTGCATTGATTCATTTAAAACATGTGAAAGTATTTGGAATTGTATATAACACCCATTTAACGAACAAAATATTTTCGTCGTACGAGTATGTCACAACTATGCGTACAGGAAGGTAAGAAATATCAGTTTTTGATTTTTGCGACTACGTTCCACTCTTTCGAAAAATCTGAAAAATTAGACATTAATGACCATACAAAGACGCCAAAATTGTAAAAATATAAATGTTGTAATTTAAAATTTTGACTTTGGAATTGGCATTTTTAATCTTTTTGAATTTTTTAAAATTCGGTTTCGCCACAAAAAAATTCTGAAAAAATTCACAGACACGTAAATCAATGGGTAGAATGTCTCTGATTTTTTTGTATAGGTTTCTATTTAATAGAACAAAAGTAATGGAGCTTAAACTATAAATTACGTTTCACCCTATAACTACTTCTTTTTTTTAGAGGAGGTGAAAATACTTAACGCATACCCCGGCGGGTTATTCCGCCGGGATTATGTGGGACTCACCACGGCAATGGTGGCCTACCCACTAAAAACCCCCTCCGGTTATTCCTCCTTTCACCAGCTCCTTGGGTGGAGTCGGGACATCTTAGTAGTCGTCGTACTTTTTTTTTTTTTTTTTTTTTTTTGGACTAGGAGGAAATCCCCACGGGTTATGTGAGACTCGAACCCACTAAAACCTCCTAGGTGATCTACCTCAGGGGACGGAGTTGCGCGCCTGAAGGGGAGGACTTGCACGAGAAGAAGCTACTGATTACATTCGTTTGCCCCCCCTTCCTGCGTATTCGCCACTCCGCCCCTAACAACCCCGACAGGCTTGTCGGGGTCTTCCCTGGGGAGTAGTTGTTGTACCACCCCGACCCTATAACTACCCTAGTAGTAGTAGGGTTATCGGGTTGAAACTTGGCAGATATAGTTTTCTTTGGGGAACCCATCGATTGCCACAAACCAAGTTCAATTTGATTTGGGGGCACTTTTCACTATGCTTATCCGGGTACACCCTTTGAAAGGACCGCTTGTAAGTTCGGCCAAATACGGTTAATATTTTCTACTTCTACAATAATTCTCATATACTGTGTGCTCCTTTTATTTCAAATTTGGCAGCTTTATGAATTAATTGCACTAGTAGTAAACCTTTTTGGCGAAGTAATTATTCCCGTCCCGCAATAAAGTTCGACGCTACTAATCCAGATACCCAGGTCAAAAAGATAAACGAGCATACGCGTACTTATGTACGCAATTACGTTTATATATCGATATACAATAGGATAGATAGGTAGATAAATAGTTATAAAGTTACACAGACGTGTATGTGTGTATTGTAAAGAAAAATTTCATATTAAATATATTGTTGGCATTTTTACGCTGCAGGTTGTTCCTTTGGGTGGTAATATGGTAGCAGATGTGCTTATACAATTTTATATTCGCGCAATGTGTTTACTCGCTCACAGTCGTATGAGTACTGCCCATGGCATGGGTCGCGCGGTTCGCTCAGGTGTCGCGACGGTCGGCATACAACGACACGTTGTGGTATTACGATTTTTCCACATATATAATTTACAGTGTCTTTATAGTACAAGTATGTACCAGTTATGTTTGTACGTGTATAAAAAGTTATGTATTTTTACCATGTTTGTATATAAAATTTATGTTAAAAAATTACAATATTTATGAAACAAAGCAGTATGGAATTTAATTATTAAAAATAAGAGTTAAAAGAAAGAAACAAATAAATTAGAATGACAGGATTTGAATATATACGCACTTACCCAGCCCACTTTCCTGAAATATGTTTAAAGTGAACTGGTTTTAAGGGGTACATATCGATGGTTTATAAACAATGCTCATTGGCATAAAATATTTTGCAGAAGGTATCCAGATAACCTTTAGATTCATCCCCTAAAATTTCATTAAAATCCCCGGGGGTACAGTTGTAGGGTCCCCTTGGTAGTCCGGGCTCCCGCTTATATTATCAGGGTTCCTGATCTCACAATAATTTTTCGACAAAGTTCCTTAGTACTAGTTTTCATTTCCTCATGATTATTTGAAAAGCCGCTTTTACAGATTTCTAATGAGGAAGATGACTGCAACTTTTTTCCACCCGTGATGCCACCAGCACAAGTGCCACTTGTCATCGGTGTGTTATAAAACATTAATATGTAACTACCAACTTCATACATTCCACAAATGAAAAATTCGGGCGTAAACCATTCACACATGCACACTCATGCAAAACCGCAGTACATGCGCTAGTGGCATCTTCTGCGCCGAGCTATGCGTCATCTTCCCCATTGTACAGAAATAATTTTTTCGATTCTCGATACGTAAACATTTGTTTTAGCGTAATTGACCACACGATTCATCACTCATTTCACATTTACTACCGATTCATTAATCTATTATTTGTAAAATCTTTCTAATTTAGCGTAGCATGCATGTTTCACATTTGCCTTTTTCTAGAATACGATAGATTAGCGGTTTTTTTACGTTATTATTGTATTGTAGCGGGACCAGAATCCAGAGGTCGATGTGGTGACGAATCAACCCAGAAGTCTAGCCAAGGTAAGTTCTTTTCTGAGTATCAGTGGTTCTTAGTTCCCTTAGTTTGTAAGATGAATATGAAAGGAACTCTGTTCCGATTATGACAACAATTATGGAATATTTTAGAATCTGTAGAATATGATATTTTTAACAATAAAAATAATATTACCAGCAAGATTTTGTCTGGCAGTTATTAGTCTGAACTCTTGTCTTTTACTTTACTTTCACTTATGAATGCCGAGAATTCGCGAGGTGGCCCTTAATTATTTGGTTTTATTTTTCTACGAATTACTGGTTTGAAACTGTGACAATATAATAATTAAAAAATATCTTCTTGAAACATCATTGATTTTGTGAATCAATTTTATTTCCTGATATAATCCGAGGATAGAAAGAAAACCATCTCGTATTTTTTATAATACATACCTAAGTATTGTAAAACAGCTGGAGCTGAGAACCATTGACACGAATCTGTAATGTGTTTGCATTGTTCGACTCATAATCATTATCATATCAGTGTCTCGGGTATTTAATTTTATTTCATTACGAATTTTACGTCTGTTGTGGTCTCAACGCAGGAATGTACAGGATGCGGTCAAAATGGTGGTACAAGCGAGCAGGAGGAGATTCTTTATGCGAAAATAGATCAAAAGTATCATATAAAACTTTTTCTTTCGGGGTGTAGTTGAACAAAACGATTTTGAAATTTTGTTGGGCACTCATGCATCTGACTAAAAATTAGTAGAATGGAACAGTAAATATGGCACAACTACTGATGAAGAAAATCCTTAGGCTGACATAAGACGAAATTATAGAACAGCTTTTTTCGAATATGGTTTTGTTTTCAAGAAAATCAAGTTTGATGATCTGACCTACCTTCAAATCGATTATTTCGAGATCAAATCGTATTTGAAGAAAATTATTCGACAATTTCAACCTATTTGTACACGAGTCTTCATTCCGCCCGCAGTTGTACCGTATTTACTGATAAATTCTGTTCCATTCTAGTCGAGTGTTTGCGTACTTACAATTAGCGATTTTTGAAAATCATTTAATAATTTAAAAATCAGCGAATTTGAAAAAAAATTATTCTACACTTTTGATTTATTTTTGCATAAGGAATCACCTTTTGCCCGCATGTATAATACTTTCGGCCGTACCCCGTATAAACCGTGAGTTGCAGGTAGGTATATTCGCAACCGCTCAAAAGTTTAGACACCTACACGTGTTAATGAGAAAGTACTCTTAAATTTGTACTGTTGTTGTTATGTTACCGCATTATTTTTATTTTTCCACATGTATCAGCACAGAAAATATCAAAATAGGTTACAACAAATCGATTTTTTTTTTTAAATGGTATATTATTAAATATCCCATTCGGCAAATAACCTCCTTGATAAGAATTTTGCATAGTTTAGGCATCCTTGATACTAATATCTGCAATATTTTTTTATGTTTTTGTAATTATTGTGAAAAAGCTCGTACAAGAGTTCTTTTAACCTTGAAAATAAGGGCTCATTTCGACTTGCGACTAGCCACGCGCGACTGATAGTCGTACGGCAACAAAATTCTCTATTGTACATACAGGGTGTTCCGCTACACGTGGGAGTATGGTATGATTACAGACACCAAAATCAGACAAAAATCAAGAAAAACGATATTATGGTTGATGTTTCATTTGTTAGCTATAAGCGTTTAAATCAGAGACCATAACTGTTATAACTTAAATTTTAAAAGTTATGGCATAAGAATTAATATCTTTCTTTAAATGATTTTAGTTATGAATAACCATTATTGTCGACGGAAATATTTTTTAGTCATTAATAACCGTTATAGTCGATGGAAATATTTTTTGGTCACTAATAACTGTTATTGACGACGGAAATTTGTAACGAGTTAGTACAGTGGCACGCGAATCTTCTCCCCGTCACTGCCGCCTGGCGCGGCCTGTCGCTACCGAGTGCGGTCGCGAGATAGCGGCGCGCCGAGTGGCGCTCCCGCTAGCAAAGTTGCCGCGATACCGCTTATAAGCCAGAGCGACGGGCCTGTCAGGCAGAGTCTGCCACGAGCGATACGAGATACCGGTCGGAACTCTCCCAGCGATCTCTTGTATTAGCAAGCTGTAACACTGTGTATTTTTGGATTTCCCAACCTCCACGGCTCCTAGAGAAATGCGAGTTCGCCGACCTCTAGACACAGGTCGATATCCACTGTCAATCTTAGGATCAGACTTCGTCTGTCCCGGAGGACATCCTACGGTCTCCGCTTCTCCCACGGGTTTTACCCACTGGGCGAGCGGACTCAAGACTTCCCAGTCAGGGCCATTGGTGGAGACAACACCTAGGGCTCCAGAACGACCAGCCCCTACTCCTACCACTACCGCCGAAACGCATCGTACCGCACACCGCGACCGTGACGCGTCGACCGCGCTCCGCCACCGTATCACGCGCCGCAACCGCACTCGATCCACGGACCGCCGCGGTTAAGCCGCATACTCCCTGTTAGCCAGCACAGACCTGGCCGGGCCGCCTTGCATTCTAATTATAAGAATAAACACTCGTGTAAACAGTCCACCTTGCCTCTTTCACTTAACCGCCCGTCCGATAGGTGACCTCCCGGCACGAGGTTACAAATTGTTTTCGTTTACGAATAACCATTATCGATGACCAGAATTTTTTTCGGGTACGAATGACCATTATCGATGACCAGAATTTTTTGGTTACGAATAGCCATTATAATTGACGAGAATTTTTTTTTGGTTACCGAATAACCAATATATTTTGCGGGAATTTTATTTTGGTTACTGCGTAACCAATATTTATTGGGGGATTTTTTTTGGGTTGCGGTATAACCAAAACTCTAAAAAAGTAAAAAAATTACGCCAAGTACATGAAATCAAATATATCACAAAAAAGAAAATAATAATAATAAATAATTACAAAGTAAAAAAAGATGTGAAATCAGAATGAGCTGTAAGTACATAAAGGTGCTTTCCCGCAGCATGCAAAGTCGACACTGTGTAACACAATAAAAGAAAAAAAAATATGTCCGCGGCCTGGAAGTCAAACACCTGGCGTGGCCAGGCAAGGTATTCTCAGATCATCAATACCCATATCTCCCCCTCGCAGGGTTTCAAATAATTTGTCCATTTAAAACTCAGACAATATGAGTACATTTTCATTATTTTGCCTTTTTAAATAATCCTTATTCCGCGACACCTTGACCTTGCCTGGCCACGCCAAGTGTTTGACTTCCAGGCCGCGGACATATTTTTTTTGTCTTTTATTGTGTTACACAGTGTCGACGTTGCATGCTGCGGGAAAGCACCTTTATGTACTTGCAGCTCATTCTGATTTCACATTTTTTTTACTTTGTTATTATTTATTATTATTATTTTCTTTTTTGTGATATATTTGATTTCATGTACTTAGCGTAATTTTTTTTACTTTATTAGAGTTTTTTGGGGGGATCTCACTTCTTTTTACAAAGTTAATTTGCATAGGAAATGACTTCAGATAATTTTTAATTTGATTAATTATTAATATTACATTAACATTACAATACCACAAGTAAATATTGAATGAATTATCTGCTTCTATGACAGCATTCTGCCAGCTTAGTCCTTGACTTTTGTGAATAGGGAATGACTTCGGATAATTTTTAATATTATATTTACAAATTATCACGGGAAAGAATTCAGGATAAATTCAATCCCAGCATCATTTTACGCTTCGATTATCTATAATAATATATACATAAATAAAATCCTGAGTTCAGTTACAAATAAAAAACAGTTCGATGATATTTAAACATGTCGCAATTCAAATTTCAACAGCTTACCTTGTGTTTGAGACTGCATTTTGATTGCAATTCAGTGGTACGATACATATTTGTAAAAATACGTGGCATCTCAAATTTTGAAAACTTACCTTATTTAACACTCGCCAGGTTATAACTTGAAATCTGTCAAAATTTTGAGTAGATTGCATAGTGAAGGTAGCGTTTGACGAACGAAACATGTGTTAGTTTCTGTTGGGTGAAGGTGTGCGAGTAAGGGTGGGATCTCCTACCCGCGATTGGTCGCAGCGATTTGACCCATCGACTGGCCCTAAGCTGAATCTCCTTGCCTGCGACCAGGGGTGTGCTCGGGACGGGCCGGAAACTTTCGGGCGAGATCGGGCGGGGTCCCAAGACTCGATTCGGGCTACAAGCATAACCGCCATGAGCGGGCAGTATGATTTCAGGTCGGCTCGGTAAAACTCGGACAATATCGTTACCAGTAATAATAGATCAAAATTATTACCCGAGAACATAGAAAAATGATGTTTCTTACACGTTAATTTGAAATAATAAAATATTCGCCTTTCTGTATATTGTTGTTACTATGAAACATCCAGGAAATATTCCTTTCTGTATGCTTATAGTTGTTCGTACGTTTTCTATTTTAAATCTGAACCTATCCCGAAAAAGATAATACCCTATATATCCCCTTTACATAAAGTGCTAAGTATGAAGTATATTTTATTAAGATTTTAAAATATTATCGATATAAAAATAGCCTCCTTCCCAAGTTCTGAACATGGTATTTATTTATGTCCATATACGTACTTAAATAAATACCATGTTCAGAACTTGGGAAGAAGACTATTTTTATATCGATAATATTTTAAAATCTTAATAAAATATACTTCATACTTAGTACTTTATGTAAAGGGGATATATAGGGTATTATCTTTTTCGGGATAGGTTCAGATTTAAAATAGAAAACGTACGAACAACTATAAGCATACAGAAAGGAAAATTTCCTGGATGTTTCATAGTAACAACAATATACATGACGGCGAATATTTTAAAAATGAGCGGAACCTTTGAAGTCTTTACTTGACCTTGTCATTTAAACTGGTTGTCTATTCTTTGCTTGTAGCCCGAATCGAGTCTCGGGATCCCGAAACTGTCGGGATCTCGAGCAATACGAAAGTATCGGGACTCCGCCCGAAATTTTCCGACCGTCCCTCGGGGCCAGGAACCCGAGCCTCGGGGCGATCCGCACACTCCTACCTGCGACCAAGTCCACTGCCACAGTGGGGCAGAATCCCAAGAAACAAGGAAACGAATCAGAATTCAAAAGTTGTGGGAGGATTATGTATTTTTATATATTTATAATAATAATAATAATAAATCGTGTTTATTTTTTTATAATATTTGATACAACGCAGTGGAAGTAGAAACGCAAAGTACAGAATGGGCGAGGCTCAGCGTCGCTGTTATTCATGCCTGACCCGAATATTTCTTGTAAGCTAATAATATGAGCTCCTAAAAAAGGTAAAAACCCAAAAAGAAGCCAGAAATAAAGATTTTAAAAATTATAGAAAAAATTGTAGCTCAAAATATTCTATCCTCCCAATGGCCCACCATCTCTCACATCTTAATACGTCAGCGCGTGCTTTTGTTTTAATATTCTAACGCGTGTTTATATTCGAGAGATACGAGATTGGTCTCGAATTTGTCCTGAGGACGAAGCAGGCCTCATCACGCGCAGTCAGTGGACCACCCCTTTTCTTCCTGTGGCTCTCCGCGAGGCGTACTGTCGCTGCTACATCATGGAACTTCGCGCGTGTGTCGATAGGAACACTGCACTTTCCATGGCATATTTATCAAATTCTTGTAGTTTTATTGGAAGTATTGACACTAATTAATGACGATTTTCTGAAATAACGTCAAACTTATATATTAACACTTTTAGTACCAATTTCCTTAATAATATTCAGCATTTTTAAATTGCAAAATACAGGATGTTGCATTTTTTCCCATTTTGGGGGATTTACCCCCACTGTGCGACATAGAATACACGTATTTAATCCATAACTGAAAAATATTCGCGAATGCTTTTTCCGCAGTAGCAGGCTCTAGATTATGTTGATTAGAAAACAAACAAAAAATTTGTTCAGAAGTTCCCGGAAGTGGAACTAAAACAGGGATGATTGCTGACAATTTTTCAATCGGTTTCTTGTGGAAGAAAACTGTATTTTGGGGCTCCAAAAATTGTTTTCTTTTATATTACCAAAAATTAAAAGACTCGATTTAAAATTCTGCACGAAAAATACTTACAATCACAGACACGTGTTTACACACAGATCAGAAGTAGGCGTCATGATATTTTAACCGTTTTTAGGTGCTCATTTTACTAGTCTACAGGTAACATAAAAATACATATCTTTTGAATTCTGACTTCTTTCCTTATTTCTCGGGATTCTGTCACACTGTGACAATGGGTCGCAGTGCGACTGGTCGCTAGACTCCCTCCGGGAGGAGTATAGCGACTGGTGGTCGCAGTGCCTGGCCTGCGACTAGGTATAATGGGAAACAGACCTCCTCGCATTGTGTTGCCTCTCGAGTAGCCTAGGCTGGTACTCAAACAGACTCGCATCAGGCTCCTACGTCTGGCGCATACCCGACGATCGCAGTCGCATGTAGGAGAACGGATACATGTTTTCCCATTGCACCAGTATACTGCGACCAGTCGCTGCGACCAATCGCAGCGACCAATCGCGGGTAGGAGATCCCACTTTAACGCATACCGAGAGTCGACGAACGAAACATGCGTTAGTTTCTTTTTGTCCGATGGTGTGCGTATAACGCGTATATATGTATTGTGTTGACGAAAATTTTGACTGGAGAATTTCTGACAGATCCATGAGACGATATTACAATATCTGTGTCATGCATGTACCGTTTTTATTGAAATTAGTCTTATTCGAAAGCTGATATGCGGTTTACATAAGAAAAATGCCTTTAAATTTAGAAAATATTGCAGGCGTGATGACATAATTAATGACATAAGTTTAAAAGTTAGGTTGGAGTAGCCCGGGGACAAGTAAATGATAGCGGTAGCGACAGTCGACATATACAGGGTGTCGATCATGTACTTGGCGTCGAAACGCTACCGCGTCTCTAGATATATATTATGGGAATTTTTTTGGTTACAGTATAACCAATATATCTTGCGGGATTTTTTTTGGTTATATTATAACCAATATGAATTGCGGAATTTTTTTCGGTTACGGTGTCACGTCCCGGGTGGAGGTCTTTAGGACGATGACTATGTGGGGGTAAAAGTCAGGGGAGAATGTGAAATTCTGCACTCTGAGGGTTGATGGATGTCAGGCGAGAATGCGAAATTCAGCACACTGAGGATTGGTGCAAGTCAGGCGAGAATCTTAAAACCAACACACTAATCGCCCAGGGAAGGTTTAAAAAGCGAATACGCACCAGAGAGACGCCCGTTAGAGCACGTTATGGTTGTTTTGGCTCGGTAATTGGATTTACTGTTGCATAGATATAAGAAGTCACACGTAATATTTCCGCGAAATATGTCTAGACATATGGCTGTACACGGGCCATGCAAAAGTACGTTGGTAAACACTGTAAGAACTCTCGCGTTTGCGAAGAAATCAGCTGTTGTGGTAGCCTGGTTTGATTTGAAGCCTTCGTAACCAAAGGATAGACACAATAATTCGAAGCGTGGTTTAATATAAGAACGTTTGTTTATTTGGAAGCACGAAATTATGCCATGGACCGTTAATGCAGAGGCGGTTAATTTTTATAACAATGCGTTGGACAGAAAGCATTAGCGCATAAACATTTATATATATGGTTATTAATAGCAATATAGATATAGATGAACATGAGACACATGAATATTAACAATGTGAATATATATATATATATATATATATATATATATATACAGGGTGTCTCATCTAAGACTGGACAGTCCGATAACTCCCAAACTATTGGCGATAAATTTTGAAAAAAATATGTAAATTCATGGATCGATGGGGCTACTATATTAGCCCGAACGAATTTTTTTCTTCGATTCTTATTTTAAAAGATATGATGGTCAAGTTTCGTTTTATAAATGGGACTACGTTTTCTGAACACCTGAGTTTATAGAGCGTTTCAAGACAAATTCAATAAGCTTTAATGTATACACTTGATTTCCACTGGTTATTGAGATATTGCGCTTGCAAAATTGCTGATTTTCACTAGAATGAAACCCTCTGAAATTGCAAGAACCGGGGTCGGTTTTACTGACGCCACGGGTGGCAGTGCCCGTTGAAACCGATACCTACCTGCCGAAGTTCTACGCCGGGGATGGTAGGCCCAAAAGCTGGATAATACCTTTCCGTCAAAAATGCTGCTTAGGTAGGTACATCTGCGGTATCGAGAACCGTACCGTTAATGTTTCAAAACATCACTCGGAGGGATGCAAGTTCGATTGGTTAAGTTAGGAGGTATGAAAGTTGCGAGACCAAATTTCAGCCATAGGGAGCAGATTGCATTAGGACTAATCGCATTTGCATCCTTGCCAAACGGTTGCTGCCTTGAAGAGGCCCTCTTCACAGCAATACCTCCTCCCCAATGCCCATCTTCTCTCGCACGGAATACGTCAACGCATGTTTTTGGACAGTGGGCTACCCCTTTTCTTCCTGTGTCTCTCCACAAGGCGTATTGGCGGTGGATTGTAGGAGCGTAGTTATTGAATTCAGGAGACGATAGAAACACTTTATTACAAAATACTGATTATGATCGAACTTACGCCCCACTTCGCGCAGACCGATTACACGGAGGTTAGTCGGGTCACACACTGCACAAATGATACATGGTAATTATGGCGGTATGCCCGTCAAGAAGATGCGGCCTGGCACCTCGTGGCGAGGGACAACCCTTCGCAGGACCTCACCCGATTTTTATGGCTTTTTCCGGAAAAAGGTATGAATCCTGGGCCGAACGTACCGAATTGGGGTCGAGCCCCGCAGTCAAGGGTGGAATATTCATTACAGCGTATTAAGAAATTATTTTCTTTATATTATCGAAATTGAAGTGACGCCAATGGATTCCTTATGTTTTTCTGATGAAAATCATACCAAATATCATGCAAATCGGACAACTTTTACATGGGGAATACAAATAGCTTGTTTCAAAGTAGTCCGATTTGCGTGATGTTTGGTATGAATTTCATCAGAAAAACATAAGGAATTCATTGGCGTCGCTTCCTTTTTCATTATATGCCATGATCTCCATTCTGCAGCAGTTGCCACATGTGGAAGCTGATATTTGTTTTTATTTATTTTGCTGTCATTTAATTTATTCTGTTGCCAAAATAGGTATTCTTCAAAAGGTGACTGGGAAACAGAACCTGAACAATAACATTCTATCAATAATCTACATTTAATAGAAGAACATTAAATAAATATTAGTTTCTTACCCTTAACGATGGTAGAATTGCTTTTTGTGTGTTTTTCTGTACTTGGTACAGTAATCATTGTGGGTTCTTCAGTTAAAATTTCTTTATTTTCTAAGTTAGAATTTAAATTTATACTAATACTATTCTTATTTCTAAATCTATTATCTACAGTCAAATCTAAAAGCATCTCGGGAACTGCTATATCATTACAAACATCAGGATCCTAAATATATAGTATTTATAAATAACACATAATTTAACTTATTAAAATAATTTTAGAAACTGTAATGTATATATTAATATTAATTATAACTTATACGTACAGAACATATTAAATTAATATATGATAATTTCTTTAATGTTTAACTATCAAAATTACTTTTAAACCTTTATTTTCAATTTCAATACTACCATTTTTACTGACATCTTTCTTCTTATCAATAAACTGTATCATAATATTACCATTTTTGACAGCAGCAGTATCTGCAATTACTTTGATTTTGATTAAATTCTTTGTTTGACAACATATCAGCTCTATGTATATGAGCACCATCTTCACCAAATCCTTTATCCAAAGATACTATATCAGCTATATCAGTAGCCATTCTGTTTTCATTAACTTCTTTATTCAAAGATATATTAGCAGCTTGAGTATTTATTCCATTTGCATCTATGCTGTTGATATTTTTGTTTTTTGTTTCGATTTCACTAGTTGAACCATCTTCATTTACAATAAGTTCCTGTATAACTGTACAATTGCCATCACGTTCACTGATACGTGAGGCGATCTTACATTTATCAGTTGTGCAATTCAAGTCAATGAAATCATTAGCGACATTCAGTTCAGTTATACTACTTATATTTACTGGTATTTTATCTATGTCAATCAGCTCAACATTGTTTTCAACTTCAGGAACCCTATTTTGACATCTTAACCAAAATGAATATAATTCATTATATTTTACTGAGCCAGTTCATCTTCCATTACTCAGAGCATTTTTTTTTAATTCTTGTAAAACATCAGAGTTAATATTCGATTCAATAAAATGTATATTTTCTTGAAAAGTAGAGGTGCAAGTAATTTCTTTGCTTATATCCTCTTCTTGATCTACTTGTTCACTACTTTGAATTAATTTGCTGTAATCTATTGCGTTTTTAGAAAATGGATAAAGTCCACATTTTCTGAATCCATTTGGCAAAATCGTCTTTGTTTCTACTGAATTTAAAGCATTTTTCAGTACTTGTTTGAGAAATAAGGTGGTTGAGCACGCTGGTGGAAAGTGAGGTTAGGGATCGACAGTGAAGAGGTGCGCACAACACAGTACCGTTAAGGAACTAGTTCTTGATCAGGCACTAATTTTTGATCAGTTCATGAAATAAATCGTTCTTTTGAGTTTATGTCAATAAATAATTGCTTGAAATAATTACTAACATAAAAACTGATAATTCAAAAACATAGGTGTTGTCTGTGAAAGCAGTTAGTAGTGTTAATTTTAGATGATCAAAAACTAGTTCCTAGTCACCTTATTATTTCATACCTTATAAATAATTAAATTATATACTTATTTTCAACTTTTTAAAATTTTTCCTTAAAGTTTACACATTAATTCATCTTTTAGTATAAAAAAAGTTTATGGTTTAAAGTTTTATTACGTTAAAAATAAATATTAAAGTGGGAAGCCCTCTAAACTGATCAAAAACTAGTTCCTTAACGGTATATTGAGTAAAATGATCGTAGTCTTTATTATAAAACACACGTTGTGTGACATGAGCGGTGCTGATGCACGTTGTGCAGAACACTGAATAATACACACTTGTTTAGAATTTACCACGCACAACGACCACGCGGTCGCACGCCGACGGCGATTGACATTCGATATGCGCTTGAGATTTGAGACGAGAATTATGAATCGTTTGATTCGTTGATTTGAGTCTGAGCACTATGAGTATTAAAGAGAACGATTATGATGAGATATTCACGAGTTACGTAAGAAACGATTACATTATGAATACGCGTCTTCACCGGTACTCTGCATGAATAAGATTGATTTAAAATGGATGATCGATTTCCGTTTCCAGCGGATCGACCGACGTAGGGAAATCTGATTGGGTGAGCGTTTTGTCGTTGGCTTTTGATTGGCCGATCGATTGTGGATCAGCCGTGCGTTGCACTGCCCAGGAGGTGCTGTCATGATTTAGGGTGTGGCGATGAGAAGAAGTAATTGATTCTCAAACAGTACTGTTGGAAAGAAAACTTTGTTTAAGAGTTGGCTATTATTTTCCATTCGCCAAGCTTGAATGGCATCTTTATATGCTATTTTTAATGGACGAAACAATGCAACATCCAGAGGTTGCATGATATGCGTTGCGTTGGAAAATAAAGCTATTAATTCAATTTGATGGTCACTACAGAAGTCACTTAATGACAACGTTAAATGAGAACTGTGTCCATCTACATATAACACTATGGGAAATTCAATTTTATTATCAAGACACCATTGATAGAAAGTATTTGCTAGGTACATATAAAAAATTTCACTAGTCATCCAGCCAGTTTCACTTTTTCCTACAACAAATTCTTCTGGAAAATGTTGCGCTACTAAAGGTGGAATCCTTTGATTATTATAAATGATCATACTTGGTGCTAATTGTCCAGCAGCATTTCCAGCGATAAGAGCTGTATAACACTCTCTATCATTTCCACTTTGTACCCTTACGTACTAATAGTTTACTTCCCTTCGGACTTAAAAAAAAAGCGGATTCATCTAAATTAAAAATACGCTCTGGACCTATATTTACAATATTTTTGGATTCAAGATACACCTTTATCTTAGCAAACCACTTTCTTAAAGATTCTTCTTTACACTTGCTCTTCTTTTTGTTAAGTTTTGGTACATTTTCTCAGATAATTTAGGATTCCTTCTCAGAAAAGCATTATACCAATGTTTGGATGGTCTTCCTTTTGTGAAAGGTATAGTCCTGTTTGTTTTAAGCACAATATTCTGAACACTCTCTAATAAATTTTCTTTTGTCAATGAAAATCCACATTGACTCGCATTAAAAATCCAGTTTATTAGTTCTTCTTCTTCTTCTTCTTTATTGAAGATACTTTTAGAGCCTGGCTTTACATTAATGGAATATTTTCCCTTGACCCTTGAATGAAGGGTGGCATAAGGCACGTTAAATGCTTTACTAGCAGCACGTACGCTCATACCTTTTTTAACTTCTTTTAAAGATTTTTCTATATCGGAAAGCGTATAAAATTTCTTGCGTCTTGTTACATTGTCATTCTGTAAATAAAAAATTTGAAATGTATTAATTAAAAAACATTTTATATAATTCAATTCAAGGATCGACAATAAGGTTAGGTCCATAAAATCGGACGGTATTGTTGATCATCCAATTAATAATATTAAAAGTAAATATATTACAACTTACCTTTTTTTTCTTAGCCATACTCATTTACTTACACTATTAAAAGAACAAAAACCTTATTTCACACTTCAGCAACAAAGTTTAATGATTAAAACTACTCCGCACTTCGTTAAGCAGTATGACTAGAAAGTAGGAGAAAAGCTGTGAAAGTCTGATACTACTCGAGTATTATCATTATTTTCTCACAGTCGACACTGTTTATACGTCTAAATTTTTTTTTAACGCCATATATTATTTCAATAAGTTTACAAATATAATGACATTTTATTTTTTGTACTTACGACACACAAAATATTTTAAAATAGTATTTTTTACTTCAGTGATCGACAATTGGGTTCCGATCGAGAATCGGGTCACCTACCTTATTCGCCCGTTCTCGTGACTCGTGAGATTTGAGCGCTGCTTTGTTGATATCTTCTCGGGTAGATAAATAGGGAAATATGAAATCCTCGAATTACTTGAAAGATCCAATTTTAGGATAAATTGATATAATATAAGATGTCAACATATATATTATATATCGCCGGGCGTACACATGTATTGACAAATTGGAAGGAATTTGATGAAAAATATAAAAACCTCACTATTTAAGGGCGTACGGGCTCCGTAACGGTTTAAATAGGTAGAAATGACCATAAACGGCCTTGGGCCAATTTGCCGTGTAAACGGAATTATTCACCAACATATCTATGCTGATGTGTGAAAAGATTGTTTGCTATCTTATACTAAACATAATTTATCCCAATATTGGATCATTCAAGCGAATTATGATCCAGAACTCACTTTCTGCATAACGATAAGTTTTCTAAACGAGTATAACGTTAACATTATGACATGGTCAGTTTAATCTCCAGATCTAAAGGCGGGATTTCCAATACGCATCTGGACACGTGTGTGTAAATACGTATAGAATATCCCACCTTAAACCCCATCAAAGTACTGGAATCACGTGAAAAAAATAAATACAACAAACACAACCATTAAAAAAATAAATTCAATTTGTATTTATTAATGTTACAAATGTCTCGAAAATCAGGAGATACGCAAAAGCAATCGAAGCAAATCATATACAAAGTGTACTCCTTTTTTAATGTCATGCGTGTAAGACACAGTGCTATAAATATTCAAGACAGTACTGAATACGCCACAGCTAGCGATAGCCGAAGCATGTGGTGTTTCGGAAAGAACTGTTCGTGGAATTTGTGCAGAAGGAAAATTACCAAGAGCCGTCGACGAGGATACACCAAGCACATCATTTTTGTCCCAGGCATCGACGTAGTGCAACGACCAATGTTGATGATTAAAAGAAGGAATTAATTCGACACAACGTTTTAGAAATCTACGGCAGCAAAGAATTCCCAACAGGACAGAAAGTCCTGATCAAGTTACGCGAGTCCGGCAATTTTGAGGGCTCAATATGTTCACTAAGCCGCGTTTTAAAGAATTTGGGATTCCGTTATAAAAAAGGGAACGACGGCAGGAAATTTTTGATGGAACGTGTGGACATTGCAGCCGCATGGGTATCATTTTTGAGAAAAATAAACAGAATCCGGGCATGTACAGACCCTCGTCCTGTTATATACTTAGATGAAACCTGGGTTAATAAGAAGCACATGAGACAACATATGTATATAGTTAGACTTCACGACCAACAGTGGAGGTTTCAACGTCCAAATAGGAAAAGCAGGACGCTTAATTATTTGCCACGCAGGATCAGCGCAACACGGATTCTTGGCATACGTGAAATTAGTTTTCCAACCTGGTAAAACCCACGATGATTACCATAAGGAGATGAATGCCGAGCTTTTCACGAGTTGGTTTATCCAGTTATTGGAAGGTCTGGAGCAAGCCTGCATTATTGTGATAGATAATGCACCGTATCATTCTGTCGTCAAAAATAAGGCATCAACTACCGCCAACAAAAAAGAATGAAATAATCGAATGGCTGCGCAGAAAGGAAATAAATTTTGACGAATCATTGACCAAACCAGAGCTGTTAACCATAGTCAAACAGCACAAGTTCGCAAAGCAATATGTACTGGATGAAATGGCTTCTGAAATAGGACATGAAATTATTAAACTTCCACCTTATTATTGACAGTACAACCCCATTGAGCTGATTTTGGGCGCAAATGAAGGAATGCCGCCATCAAGGACTCACCTCGCTGAAGTTCAGTGCCTTCGACGTTCGAGACCAGAAGACGCATACAATGTTGCGCACTCGGACGTGACAAATATCGGGTTCTGCATTTCGCATCAAACCTTTGCGAAAGTGGCATCAATCAATTCCTTATATTTCTCAATGAAAAAAGCCCCCAAAAACGACCCAATTCAGACCATAATTAAGGAAATTAGATAAAAAAAACTGATTTACATAATTTCAAGATTTGTGGTTTCATTAGTCGTTACATGTGTGGGGCATAGAATCTATTAAATAGCTTAATGCACGGTTCTGTACATATTTCCTTGCATCTTTCTTCCTTAATTTCCTACAATTTTTTAAAATTTTATGGTTTTCTTTGTTTTTATTATTTTTCCATATTATTGGGGCTTCATGGAGTTTAAATGTGGAGATTAAACTGACCATGTCATAATGTTAACGTTATGCTCGTTTAGAAAACTTATAGTTATACGGGAAGTGAGTTCTAGATCATAATTGGCTTGAAAGATCTAATATTGGGATAAATTTTGTTTAGAATCAGATAGCAAACAATCTTTTCACACATCAATGTAGATATATGTTGGTGAATAATTCTGTTTACACGGCAAATTGACCCAAAGCCGTTTATGGCTATTTCTACTCATACTATTATGGAGCCCGCATACCCTTTAACAGTGAGGTTTTTATATTTTTCAACAAATTACTCTCCAATTTGTCAATACATATAGAGAGCGAATTTTTACTACGATTGCCGGCTCCCGACGGACTGATAATTCGTCGTTGCGATACAATGTTGCATACTTGGTGACGGCACGTGAGAAGAGGGAGAGAAGGACCGGGGCACTCGATGGGCGATAGTTCGACCGAACGCACGACTAATCCTGCGATCGAGGCTCCTTAAGGTAAAAGTACCAATAACTGGACACTTAAGGATATCAAAATTGTATATCTTAAAAATGGACTAAAAATAAATGTCCTTTTTAACAAAAGTATCAATATTTAGATAAATGTTACTTCTTTCTATCAAATGAGCTACTAAAAACTTGTTTTCAGTGTGTTATTTTAATTAAATTGAGTAAAAACACAAGTAGTTATGTGTACCAGTACATGGACAATGGGGAAGATGCCGTAATGCTCGGCGCAGAGGGCGTCACTAGTTTTGCGTGAATGGTTTGCACGTGAATTTATCATTTCTCAATTTTAGGTTATGTTAAAAATGAATCATGCAATTGACTAAAAATATGACTTGAAAATAAAAAACTGTTAATTCATGTACAGTATACTTGTATTTACACTTTTGATATACAAAAATTTGAGAAAACACAGACACTTTACTGGTTTGACAATGCGGTCAGGTATTGGACTTCACCTATGCGTTCCAAATGCTGACAGGCCGACTAACTGGACAGCTGGTCAGTTATTGGGACAGCGTACAGGGGACCAGATTATTATGTACCGATACATGAACACGTATATTTTTAATTAAAATCAACATTAATCGACTAATGTTTTGTTTTGTATTTAACAAGAAATTTCTTAAGATTCTGTACATACGTTTTTCTCATAAAAACGTTATATAACTATTCTTATCACCTTAACAACTAACTGTATTTTTCTTAAGAAATCTATGCAGAATTCAAAGTGCACGCACCTCCGATATTTAAAGACTGTTTTATATATTAAACTTTACATCTAGGGTTTTCTTAATTTTTTATATAAGATACCAAGATGCAAAATAACATATATTCCCAACAATATTGTTCTAAACTTTCTATGAACCTTAGTAAAAATATAAATGTCATTGGTGTCCATGTATTGGGACATGTTCAGTGATTGGTACTTTTACCTTAAAGCATTTTTGTAGCGGCTGTTATATTATAATACAACAATTATATTTTACTACATATGTACGCTCGGCGATATATATGTGGTCATCTTGTATGATTGTTTGCTATATAATGCTAAGGTCTACTCTAAGAATAGTAAGATAAAAAGCAAGAATTTTTCAGCAAGACTGTAGGAGCAACTATCAGAGATAAGCATTATTTAAATAATAAATTATGGAAATAACGTATCAAGTTAAAGAGACCTTACCTTTATTTATCTCGAATTAAAATATCCCGAGTCAGTTTTTATTTGTAACGCTACCGATAAATCAGTTTATTCGGCGGAAATTCGTCCGACGCACAGTGGTTCGAGTATACTACATGCTAGTTGGACAAAATTATTTTTTGGCGGGTTTGGGTTTATATGGGGTCCAAATTGTTAGAAAACATACCTGATTTGTATTACAGTTTATTATTTAACTAAAAATAGCAATAATATAAAAATACGACTAATTCACTAAAGGAAAAAGGACAAAACGACAGTATTGTACATTAAATATAATTAACAATTATTACATTATGTCTATTCCTGTAATTTCTGAGTTTTTAAGTTATAAAACCTGGTTTTTGAACTCACAATCAGTTTTCTCTGCATCGCTATTAAAATAGTGTTTTACAATATGTTCCACGTCGATCCACGCGACAAGGGTTGAATGTACGAAAAGTAGAGACTTTCTAGTTTATTTTAATCAATCGGTCGATCTGCAAAAATTTGCAAAACTATATTTTTTTAATGGTTTTCGAGCGCGACGCTCGGTAGCACCAATCCGTGGATTAAAATAGTGTTTTACTATATGTTCCACGTCGATCCACGCGACAAGGGTTGAATGTACGGAAAGTAGAGACTTTCCAGTTTATTTTAATTAATCGGTCGATCTGCAAAAATTTGCAAAACTATATTTTTTTAATTGTTTTCGAGCGCGACGATCGGTAGCACCACTCCGTGGATTAAAGTAGTGTTTTACTATATGTTCCACGTCGATCCACGCGACAAGGGTTGAATGTACGGAAAGTAGAGACTTTCTAGTTTATTTTAATCAATCGGTCGATCTGCAAAAATTTGCAAAACTATATTTTTTTAATTGTTTTCGAGCGCGACGATCGGTAGCACCACTCCGTGGATTAAAGTAGTGTTTTACTATATGTTCCACGTCGATCCACGCGACAAGGGTTGAATATACGGAAAGTAGAGACTTTCCAGTTTATTTTAATTAATCGGTCGATCTGCAAAAATTTGCAAAACTATATTTTTTTAATTGTTTTCGAGCGCGACGCTCGGTAGCACCAATCCGTGGATTAAAATAGTGTTTTACTATATGTTCCATGTCGATCAACGCGACATAATTATTGACTTGTAACCTAGTAGTAAGTTTTTCTGATTTCTTATGTTTGCAATAATATATTTAGTGGGTTATACCCGTTAATAATAATAAGAATAATAATATTATTATTAGTGACAAAATAAAATGTGATATGAATCAGGTCTGATTTCTAAAAATTTGAATATAACAAGTGTGATATATCTCCTTGCCGAGCGTCGCCCTCGAAAACAATTAAAAAAATATAGTTTTGCAAATTTTTGCAGATCGACCGGTTGATTAAAATAAACTAGAAAGTCTCTACTTTCCATACATTCAACCCTTGTCGCGTGGATCGACGTGGAACATATAGTAAAACACTACTTTAATCCACGGAGTGGTGCTACCGATCGTCGCGCTCGAAAACAATTAAAAAAATATAGTTTTGCAAATTTTTGCAGATCGACCGATTAATTAAAATAAACTGGAAAGTCTCTACTTTCCGTACATTCAACCCTTGTCGCGTGGATCGACGTGGAACATATAGTAAAACACTACTTTAATCCACGGAGTGGTGCTACCGATCGTCGCGCTCGAAAACAATTAAAAAAATATAGTTTTGCAAATTTTTGCAGATCGACCGATTAATTAAAATAAACTGGAAAGTCTCTACTTTCCGTACATTCAACCCTTGTCGCGTGGATCGACGTGGAACATATAGTAAAACACTATTTTAATCCACGGATTGGTGCTACCGAGCGTCGCGCTCGAAAACCATTAAAAAAATATAGTTTTGCAAATTTTTGCAGATCGACCGATTGATTAAAATAAACTGGAAAGTCTCTACTTTCCGTACATTCAACCCTTGTCGCGTGGATCGACGTGGAACATATAGTAAAACACTACTTTAATCCACGGAGTGGTGCTACCGATCGTCGCGCTCGAAAACAATTAAAAAAATATAGTTTTGCAAATTTTTGCAGATCGACCGATTGATTAAAATAAACTGGAAAGTCTCTACTTTCCGTACATTCAACCCTTGTCGCGTGGATCGACGTGGAACATATAGTAAAACACTACTTTAATCCACGGAGTGGTGCTACCGATCGTCGCGCTCGAAAACAATTAAAAAAATATAGTTTTGCAAATTTTTGCAGATCGACCGATTAATTAAAATAAACTGGAAAGTCTCTACTTTCCGTACATTCAACCCTTGTCGCGTGGATCGACGTGGAACATATAGTAAAACACTACTTTAATCCACGGAGTGGTGCTACCGATCGTCGCGCTCGAAAACCATTAAAAAAATATAGTTTTGCAAATTTTTGCAGATCGACCGATTAATTAAAATAAACTGGAAAGTCTCTACTTTCCGTACATTCAACCCTTGTCGCGTGGATCGACGTGGAACATATAGTAAAACACTACTTTAATCCACGGAGTGGTGCTACCGATCGTCGCGCTCGAAAACAATTAAAAAAATATAGTTTTGCAAATTTTTGCAGATCGACCGATTAATTAAAATAAACTGGAAAGTCTCTACTTTCCGTACATTCAACCCTTGTCGCGTGGATCGACGTGGAACATATAGTAAAACACTATTTTAATCCACGGATTGGTGCTACCGAGCGTCGCGCTCGAAAACCATTAAAAAAATATAGTTTTGCAAATTTTTGCAGATCGACCGATTGATTAAAATAAACTAGAAAGTCTCTACTTTTCGTACATTCAACCCTTGTCGCGTGGATCGACGTGGAACATATAGTAAAACACTATTTTAATCCACGGATTGGTGCTACCGAGCGTCGCGCTCGAAAACCATTAAAAAAATATAGTTTTGCAAATTTTTGCAGATCGACCGATTGATTAAAATAAACTGGAAAGTCTCTACTTTCCGTACATTCAACCCTTGTCGCGTGGATCGACGTGGAACATATAGTAAAACACTACTTTAATCCACGGAGTGGTGCTACCGATCGTCGCGCTCGAAAACAATTAAAAAAATATAGTTTTGCAAATTTTTGCAGATCGACCGATTGATTAAAATAAACTGGAAAGTCTCTACTTTCCGTACATTCAACCCTTGTCGCGTGGATCGACGTGGAACATATAGTAAAACACTACTTTAATCCACGGAGTGGTGCTACCGATCGTCGCGCTCGAAAACAATTAAAAAAATATAGTTTTGCAAATTTTTGCAGATCGACCGATTAATTAAAATAAACTGGAAAGTCTCTACTTTCCGTACATTCAACCCTTGTCGCGTGGATCGACGTGGAACATATAGTAAAACACTACTTTAATCCACGGAGTGGTGCTACCGATCGTCGCGCTCGAAAACCATTAAAAAAATATAGTTTTGCAAATTTTTGCAGATCGACCGATTAATTAAAATAAACTGGAAAGTCTCTACTTTCCGTACATTCAACCCTTGTCGCGTGGATCGACGTGGAACATATAGTAAAACACTACTTTAATCCACGGAGTGGTGCTACCGATCGTCGCGCTCGAAAACAATTAAAAAAATATAGTTTTGCAAATTTTTGCAGATCGACCGATTAATTAAAATAAACTGGAAAGTCTCTACTTTCCGTA
The DNA here is from genome assembly GCA_963971345.1 of Andrena flavipes. NCBI lineage: Eukaryota > Metazoa > Arthropoda > Insecta > Hymenoptera > Andrenidae > Andrena > Andrena flavipes. The sequence continues at coordinate 55,829,546 of OZ020479.1, forward strand.
CATTCAACCCTTGTCGCGTGGATCGACGTGGAACATATAGTAAAACACTATTTTAATCCACGGATTGGTGCTACCGAGCGTCGCGCTCGAAAACCATTAAAAAAATATAGTTTTGCAAATTTTTGCAGATCGACCGATTGATTAAAATAAACTAGAAAGTCTCTACTTTTCGTACATTCAACCCTTGTCGCGTGGATCGACGTGGAACATATTGTAAAACACTATTTTAATAGCGATGCAGAGAAAACTGAGTTCAAAAACCAGGTTTTATAACTTAAAAACTCAGAAATTACAGGAATAGACATAATGTAATAATTGTTAATTATATTTAATGTACAATACTGTCGTTTTGTCCTTTTTCCTTTAGTGAATTAGTCATATTTTTATATTATTGCTATTTTTAGTTAAATAATAAACTGTAATACAAATCAGGTATGTTTTCTAACAATTTGGACCCCATATACACCCAAACCCGCCAAAAAATAATTTTGTCCAACTAGCATGTAGTATACTCGAACCACTGTGCGACGGCCACAATCATTTTCTTATTTGAACGCCTTTTATCCAGAGCTTCAAATAGTTCTCAAATAAAGATACAAATAAATACGAGAAAATTATTTTCCAGCTCCGGATGTAAGGCGGTTTAATAAAAAAATTATACGTGGCCGTCGGATCAATTTCCGTCCAATAAACTGATTCACCCGTGGCGCTACAAATGAAAATTGATTCGTGTTATTTTTATTCAATACAAATAAAGATAAAGTCTCTTTTATTTGATAGTTATTTCCATAATTTTGTATTTGAATAATGCCCATCTCTGATCGACAATATAGACGCGAAAGAGTGCGTGCGAAGGAGAGAAACAATGTATTTACAAGAAAAAATTGTGTAGAAAAATACGAGAAAGTAATAGTATCAAAGTGAGGAGATAGTGAAGAGCATGAACGACGGTAGAAAGAAAATAAAAAGGCGTATTATAATGCCACATACTTCAGAATCGGTTTGGGTTCGGCCCAAAAAAATTCAGAGTATTATTGGTCGGAATATTGATTCTTTCTCGATAGCTTCACCTCGTATTGGTCTATGCATAGCTTCGTAACGCACACAGTTATTACGCTATTAAGTTATTATGAGTTATTATGATACCGACCTTAGTACCGATGTTAAAAGGGTAAATTTGGCCGATGATGTATCTATAAATGCGACAGCAACTGGTACGGTAAGCATTAGGATCTCAAACGATGCTGATAATGAACTAATTAATCTGAAGAATGTACTACACGTTCCTACCTTGCGCACATATTTAATGTCAGTTGCGAAAAGCACTGATAAGGGTAACAAAGTGACATTTTACAAGGATAAAGCTATTGTGTTTAGCAGTAATGGCAGAATAAGGCTTGTCGCAGATCGCAAGGGAGATCTACTTTGTTAGAAATTTGGAAGAACATGTAAATAATGTGTCAGTAGTAAATAAGTCTTCTACATTAAAATTGTGGTATAATAGGTTAGGTCATTTAAATACGAAAGATGAGGTGGGTAATCATAATATAATTCCTAAGGTTGCGAACACAGCATTGGATTGTAGCATATGTTTACAAGGGAAATTAACTGAATTATCATTTCCACGAAGACTAAATGGGTCAACGCACTAGTTGGAAATAATTCATAGTGATCTGTGTGGATCTGTGAGAACAGAATCACAGGGAAAATCAAAATACTTTGTGACATTCATAGACAATTACTCGCGGTGGTGTGAAGTCAGGTTTTTGTCAAAGAAAAATGATTTATTGAATGCTTTTAAGGAAATTAAAAATTTAGTAGAGAAACAAACAGGAGCCAAATTTAAATCCTTACAATCAGATCGTCATTAGTCTTTTGGATTTTTCAATAACAATTATTAATCAACCGATAAATCACTCTCCACCTTCCGCACCAGGCGCTACCGCGGGCAACGTTCTGCTCTTCAGTGGTACCATCGACGGAGGCAAGCGTGATTTTCCACATTTGCAAACATTTATTTAGAACTTCATTAATATTTAAATCTATCGCGTCGATCACGTTTTATGTTTAATCGCTGGTAAAACCGCGGGCACTTTTCGCACAATTCGCACTTAAGATATTGAAAATGCTTTCATTTATCCATAAGATGAAATTGTGCATAATATAATTGTGCATATAATCGTAATATAATTATGAGGGGTGTCGACACCATTGCTGTTGTTGCCATAGTTTACGACGAAGTAGAATTTATCGTTGCTCGAGTCGAGGTTCGGTATTGTGTGATAAATTTCAAGGGTTGTTAGACCAAGCTCGTAATCATCGTCGCTCAAATTTATGGGTGGAAAGTAGCTCACCGCGAGGGTGCTACTCTTGCCGGTTAGAGTGAATGTTAACCACACATTCCGAGCTGTACGACTCGACTAGTGGATCATAGTGGTGCGAAGTCAATCCTTAAATTTGTGGCCGATCGTTGGCCGATCGATGGCCGAAAGCGTAGACATAGTTGTTCACAATCGCTCTGATTGTACTTCTGATAAGATGTTCGATTGTATTCGATTTTCGGAGCATCTTTATCCAGATATTGTACCAATTCCTTAGGCGATCAAAGATTCCCAAAGCTGTCGAAATATATAGCTCTGCACCCCCTCTTCACATACGCCACCCAATGAGTCCCCGGCCCCTCGACGTTGTCCAAATTTACGATACCGATCTCGTTTCGACGTACTCGTCCGACTGGTAGTGATTTGCGCATAAAAACACCTCTAAAGAATGGGATACGCATACGTGCTAATTCCTCCAATTGTACTGTCACGTCTTGAGTGGCGGGGTTTTAGGACTGTGACATTGTTCGGGGAATATTGGGAAGTAGAACACGAAATCCTGTTTCGCTGCTGTATGAGGTAGCGAGGTTTTAGGCACGAAACCCCGTTTCGCTGCACTAAAGGGACGGAACGGCTTAGGCACGAAACCTTATTTCGCTGCTCTAAGGGGTAGCCAAGGTTTAGACACGAAACCCCGTTTTATTGCACTAAGGGGAAGGAAAAGCTTAGGCACGAAACCTTATTTCGCTGCCCTAAGGGGTGACAAAAGTTTAGTCACGAAACCCAGTTTCGCTGTCCTAAGGGGTAGCAAGGTTTTTGGCACGAAATCCTGTTTCGCTGCTCTAATTGACCAGGGAAGGCTGGGAAGTAATCGCGCACCCGAGTCATACCTGTTAGAATATGCGCGGTTTGTTCTTATGGTTTGATAATTGGCTTAACTACTGCATTCGGAAAAGAAAGACGCGGCTGGTAGTTCTTCAGAATAGACGTAGTAACGGCCATACGGGATCCTGGGTGAAAGAAAAGTTGTAAATACTGATAAGAACTCCAGAGGTTCGCGAGGGAAGAACAGCCGTTGCAAGGCCGGATATGATTCCTGGTGCTCGAGGGACAATTGCGAGAATTCAAACGTTTAAGTAAATAGAACCGCTATTTATTGTGAACGAGTGAATAAGCAGTGCACTATTGCCACGATAGCAATTTACAATAATGCGTGGGACATTAAGCATTAGCACAAAACATTTATATAAACGGTGATCGATAATAATAATATAAACATAAGATGTGCCAATATTAAGTATAAACAAGTTAACTGAAGGCAATAGGCTTATGCGATAGTATAGTTAGACTATAAATATAGACAATGAAAACAATATATAAGTAGAGCGTAAGCAAGACTAAACGATATAAATGTACATAAGCAATACAAAAGAAAATAGTATAAAGCGATGAATGTAAGCAAATAAATGATATAAATGTAATTAAACAGGGAGAAATAATGCAAACCAATGAGCGTAAGGAAAAGCAAGATAATATAAAGGGAGAAGATTAGTAATTATAAAGAAATGAAATGATAAGAGCTTACAGTGATGTCGCCGGTTTGTAAACCCGTTGGTGACGTTTCACTGACGCGAATAATTAACTGATTTGGAAAACGTTTAGGAGTGTTACTGGGATAACGGATGTTGCCGAACTAGCTGTGTTTGGTCCATGTGGCGCTGGTATTTATACAAAGCGATGGAATGTTGGTATGCGAGGAATGTCAGGTATACGTGATGACTCATGCTTAAACTATGTGTTATGTAATCGGCGCGTATTGATGAATCATGCGTAAAGTATGTGTCGTTATGGCATATTTTGGGGGGGGGGGGCCTTTCGGCTTTGAAAAAGGAATACTTCACCCGTTGGATGGATTTGGAGGATGTTGATTGGTGAGGTTTGAAATGGTTTGTCGTTAAGAGGGCGAGACACGGTCCCGAGTTAAGTGGGCTTTGGCGGGGACTTGTTTAAGGTTTGAATGTGGGAAGAGTTCGCGCCTCTAAGGCCGAAGAGGGGAAAGAGCTTTCAAAATTGATCATCTGGAGATGGGGACCGTTAAGGTACATCGTCCAAACGATCCGGTGGTTGGGGAAAGGGTTACGAATTGAGGTTTCATAGATAATTGTGTAGTTGAGAGGGGATTTATAAGGTAGATGCTTGTTAAGACCGGGCGAAAAATAGTGGGACGTGCATTTTTATTTTCTTTTTGGCGTTTTTTTTTTTTCGTTTTGTTATTCCCAGTCCGCGCTTGTATGGTGTGAGATAAAGTCCGCAAGCTTCCATGATGCGATTATGACGTTGCAGTTCCTGCAGCTGACGTTGTGTCGTCTTACCATCGTTTACCACCTTGACGATCCCCACCGCTCCGCCGGCTAACGATCCGAGCACACCTAGCAGCGGTAGAAGTGTTAATATACTACCCCGTTTTGGCACCGGAAGAATCCGCTTTTGCGATGCTCTCTTTGGAGTCCTTTTTCGGATTTTTGTTTTCATCCCCATTCTGATTTTCTTCTTGGCCTTCATAGCTGCCCAAACAGCTGTAGCAGCACCTCTTTCACCCAGGGTCGAGTCTCGCGCAACGATGAGTTTTCGCGCTTTGTCAGCGAGTACCTTATCTGCCACGTGCCTTTCGCTCCGATAGGTGTAATTGGTTACTTTACGTTTTCGAATAACAGTGACGTCATCCCACCGAGCGAATCGCTTCCGAAGTCTATTTTTATCTTTGATGACGTGGCATGCGATAAGCAAGATACGATAAGGGAATACTTTGCAATGGGGCGCCACTCGAACGTTGACTGCTTCTATCTGCGTCAGACGTATGAAAAGATTCCCAAGCATCTAATACGCGACAATGCGAATCTGTTGATTCTGTTTAAGCAGGGTGCTACTAACTTGAAACATGTATACAGCGATCACGTAAACACTGACATGTCTTACGAGGATTTCAGCACTTTGTGTCCTAATTGTTGGCAACGGGAGTATGGTTTCGTGGTAATAGTCAAGGATAGCACGATGTCTAATGGACGTTATAGAAAGGGATTTAACGAGTCAACATGTCGGTGGGAAAGCAACGCCTGTGGTACATTATCGATAGTCTGGAGATTAAGGATCGCGAGAAAATAGCGAAGGCAATTGCAAAAAATAAAGTAAGGAGAGAAAAGGAACGTTTGAGATCAAGCTTACAGGATAATGTTGATATAATTCTTCGAGGTTTATATTTTGATGGCAGAAAAGATGAAACTTTGGTTGTTGAAACAATGCACTCGAAGAATTTTCGCAGAAGAGTGAAAGAGGAACATATTTCATTAATTCAAGAGCCGGGATCTAACTATATCAGTCATGTTTCTCCAATATCAAGTTCTGCGAGAAATATTACTGATAGTGTTATCTCACATCTAAAGGAATTAAAAATCTTCCTTGGAAACATAGGTGTTGTTGGTTGTGATGGAATAGCAACTAATACTGGATGGAAGAATGGTATAATTCACAATATTGAAATGATTCTTAAAAGACCACTCCAATAGATTATATGCATGTTGCATTTCAATGAGCTTCCATTCAGACATTTATTTGAACATTTAGATGGTCAAACCACAGGTCCAAAATCGTTTTGTGTTCCTATTGGGAAGTGTCTTTTCAGCTGCGAAAACTTACCTGTTGTTAAATTTGAGAGTATTGATTGCGACATTCCACCTATTGATGAGAAAGATCTGAAACAACTTAGTAAGGATCAGAAATATCTTCTGAATATAGCTTCAGCTATCAAGTCAGGATTCTGTCCTCCAGATTTAGCTGTCTTAGATCCTGGGCCGCTGTGTCATTCCCGGTGGCTGACAGTTACAAATCGAAATCTGAGGTTATATGTATCAACGGTCAATCCTTCTAATAAACTGATACAGGTAGTGAATTTTATACTTGCATGTTATATGCCTGTATGGTTTGCCAAAAAGAAGAATAGTTCCATCATAGACGGTCCCAAACATGTGTTCAAGGTTATTGAAACATCAAGATACTTACCTGAAAACCTCCTCCAAATTTTGGATCCTGTCGTCCAACGCAACGGATTCTTTGCACATCCTGAAAACTTGCTCTTGGCAATGGCGATGGATGAAATATTCGAGAACTTGGCCTAAAAAGAATCACCGAGGCAAGAAAATCACCTCTGAATTAAAAAAGCCGGTTCGTGACTTCTTCATTTTCAAAAATCAACTTGCTGCGACAGATTATTCAGAAATTATCGACTGGAGCTTCATTAACTCTTCACCACTTCTTTTATGTCATGTAAAAGAGAACACATTACATCACTAATAGAATCTAGATTTAGGCCAGACTGGGATATCAGGAACTTTCCTCGCCATACCCAATCAGTTGAGCGCTGTGTTAAGTTAGTGACGGAAGCAGCAGGAACAGTTGTTGGGTATAAAAACAGGGATGGTTTTAACCGGACCACGTTGATGTCCAGGGAAATCATGCCTTCCTTCACAAACAAGGCACAATTCAACGTGAAGAAGTAAAAGTCATGAAAGATATCGAAAATAAGTAGTATGTATGCCCTATGTGGTTGGTTGGTTGGGAAGGGCGTGGGTGGAACTTGAGGTGCAGCCACCTTCCCGTGGTGAGTTCTGAGTCGCGTTAGCTATTTAACTCGAGCCAAGAGCTGCGCAGCTAAAGAATTGTATGTATTTATGTGCTGAAATAATATTTTGGGATGTTCAACAGTGAAATATAGACAATTTTAAGAAAATATACGGAAGTCGCTAAACTCGGTAAAAAATTAAAAACTTTGACGGCGATGCGCGAGGGTCAAATATTGACCGATTTCAAAATTTCTTTTTGGCCCAAATTGTCTTCCCCAACGGCAACTTTTCCGCACTACGCCGTTTCGAGTTTCGAAAATTTGGGTTTTTCGGCCCACCTGTAGGGTAAATGCACCAACGAATGCACACTTAAGATATTTTGAAACTATTAAAGTCCAGTTCTAAATAATCATATTAGTAATAAATTTTTGGCAAACAAATTCAGATTCCTTAATATCTATACTTTTTTATAACGTACCGATTTCAATTTAAAAAATGGGATAAATATAATTAAATAAGATTAAAAAGAAAAAATATAGATTTCACCAGTAAATGAACAATATTAACCAATAAATGAACATTCCTAACCAGTGAATGAACGACATTTTGCATGTGTGAATAAATAAAAAAAAAAAAAAAAAAAATTAAAAAAGACCGAATTTGAGCTGTCTGTTACATAATACGTATATATGCATATATTATTTCATAAAAATAAAAATGGAATATAGAAAATATTTGTTTATTTCAAAATTAAAATGTGATAAATAGGTACAAACGTTCTTACATACCACACAATAGGCTATATTGCACTCAAATTAAAGAACGTATATTTATTTAACGAAATAAAATCTTTTAAAAATAATGTATTACACACTATCAGTCTTCCTCAGTTTAAATAATACTGACTTAAATAAAACTTTTTTTTACGTCTTGAAATAATGTTAAGATAAACAGAAAAGAAAATGCCATCAAGACTAACTTATACCTATTACGAATAACTGCATTGTACATACGACACTGCGTTTATTACGGAAAACGAAATATATTTTTTCTGGAATCTAATCTTGTTTATTATTTTCTTTTTTTTGCTTTGCTGGGTTTATTTTTCTTTTCAATTGGCTTTTCCTTTTTAACTTTTTGTATCAGTAAACGTTCCTGTTTTCTCAATTGTTTTTCTTTTTCTAATTGCTCTTTTAGTTTTCTCTTTTCTAGTCGTTCTTCTTTTTTTCTTTGTTTTTCTTTCTCCTGTTCTTTGATTGCTATCATTTTTTCCACTTGAGCTTCCTTCCAATTCCTGGACGTTATGGCGTACACTTTTTCTGCGTTTCTTGTTCGCATTGGTTTCTCAATTTTTGGGTAATGCAAATGTTTTCCCAGAATCTCTACAGGCTTTGAGGATTTTAGCTTTACAAAAACAGTTGACATAGGATCTTTAACTTGTCCATCAATACAATCAACTGATTGAATATCTAAGACAGTTATTGTCTCTTGATCCACAAACAAGTCCTGAACAATACCTTCATTATCTTCCCCAATGCCATGACCATTTACTTCATTGTTTATATCTATTACAGATAGTTTTGTGAAGTCAATATCTTGAATATCATCTGAAAGAAAAAGTTTATCATGTGTTACAATCGACTCAACAGCTCTATGATTAGGATTAGTTTTGTGACTAGTCGAAAAAGGATAATTATATTCATTACCAGTAGCAGTTTCCTCTTGCAAATTAGTACATAAATCTGTAATACTGATATCATTGTTATTATTGTTTAAATTTGTCTTGACTTGAACAACATCAGCATTGTCTCCTTGATCGATTTTGTGATTGATACTGCCAGTGTTACCTCGATTATAGTTTAATTTTTTCCATATCGAAAATAAAACTATTTCCCTCTCCGGAGTTTGATTATTTGCATAAGCTTCTTCGAATAAATCTTTTAAATCCTGAGGAATTTGTTCCTGAATACTATTTAATATTAATGAATTTTTATTGACAACAATATCATCTGATGATGTGAATTCTATTTCTTTTCTTCTTTCTGAAATACATTTGGTATAATCAATTGCATTCGGATTAAATGGAAACAAGCCACAAGCTTCAAAAGCATTCTTAATAATGTCTTTTTTCATTGAGTTCACATAAGCTCCATTAAATATTGTAGCAAAGTTCACTTTTGTAATAGATTTTGTCGTAGTCTGCTTGTGCTCTTGTACTACTTTTCGCCATTGAATCTTCAATGGCCTAAATATTCCTACGTCACATGGCTGGAGAATGTGGGTTGCATTCGGTAATAAACAAAAAAAGTAAAATTCTTTTTGCAACACAAAACTCATGTAAATGTAAATTTATGTGTGATTTGTGTCCATCCATTAAAACTAACACTGGAAAAGTAACTTCATTTTTTATCATTTCTGGATACAGCGAATTGGCTATACAGGGTGCCCCAAAAATGCTGCGGGTCCTTAAAGGGGGTGATTCGGGGGATGATTGCAAACAACTTTTTCCTTTGCAAAAATGCTCTCCGAGGTTTCGTTAACGAGATATTAACAAAAATCACCGACCAATCAGAGCGCGCGCCTTCCGTACGAGCTCCCGCGGTAGCGTTGGCTACGCGGTAGACGACTGTGCTTGTACTACGAACGTACGAACAAGCAAGTCGGCATGCAAACCGCGTTACACATTTTTTTTAAAAGTATAATCTTAAATAAGAATTATTTGAAGTGAGAGGATAAGAAGTATGTAAATTTCGATTTTAAATAAGGCATAAACGAAAAGGTAATGTAGCAGAAAATGTACGACATGTGATCGTAATTCGTTATTGAGGTAAAAATCCGTAGTTTAATAACGGCCAACACAACTAAATTTAAACAATAATATTAGGTGTATAAATAAATTCTTTCCGACTGGATTTACATAATCAGTACAAATGTACTGAATTTCAATCGCGGTGGTATTCATAAGCTGCCAGAAAAGTGGCAAAAGGTAATGAACAATAATGGAAATTATGTCGATGATTGAGTTGTTTTCATATTTTTTAAATCGAACTGTTATTGTACCCTAAAATCGGAAAGAATTTATTTCTACACCTAATAATCACCAATAAATTAAATAAAACTCACCCATTCGGACATTCCTTTCCTTCCTTTTCGGAAACCTGAATCATGGGGTCACTGTATCGATTCTGGTCATCGGTGGACGAAAAGATTTATGGTAGGGTAGCGCCCAGTGCTCAGCTGATCGCAGGTATTCGCAGGACACCACCCGAAAGTAAGGGTCGCCACGTCAAGTGCGTCCGGGTTAATGTACCGAATATTCACTTCACTGCACTGATACTAACACTGATCACTTAATTTATTTTCTACGGAACGTGTTGTTCCTACGTTCCACTGCCAACGCTCGCACAGTAGCACTCGCGTCCCCGTCGTTCCGCGCGTACACCCAGAACATAGCGTAATACTCTTCGTCGGAGTACATTTTTGGGCCGAGATTACTAGTTGACTGACAGGATTTTTAATTTCTAGTTCTCCAAAATTTAATCAGACTGATCAGCCAGAGCATTTCGCCAGGGTCGCGGTTTATGACCGTATTGTCCCGCAAGTCGGCGCTAGAGAACCGTTTCCTACAGTTTCGGATAATTTATGACTTAATTCGTTCCGCCTCGTAGCAGACGTGAATTTTCTTCTTTATAGCAACTCGAAGACTTTCTGTTTGTCTTCACTTCGGACCCTTTCGAACCGATACACATGGTGTCTGTTTTCTATCTCGAAGCAATGGGTACATTGGCAGTAGAAGGACGAAGCGCGGGCTTTTGTGAAAGTGTAGGATGGTTCGTTCCTTGCACTTCTGCAAAACACGCGTGTTTCGAAAATGTGCTGGCTACTTTTTACCTAAAGCCTCTTGTCCTGGTGGGAGTAAACTCATAATGAGACGAGAGAAACTACTTGGGGGTAGAGGAAGTTGTTTGGGAAAAAATTCTGTCAGTCAGCTAGTAATCTCGGCCCAGAAATGTACTCCGACGAAGAGTATTACGCTACGTTCTGGGTGTACGCGCGGAACGACGGGGACGCGAGTGCTACCGTGCGAGCGTTGGCAGTGGAACGTAGGAACAACACGTTCCGTAGAAAATAAATTAAGTGATCAGTGTTAGTATCAGTGCAGTGAAGTGAATATTCGGTACATTAACCCGGACGCACTTGACGTGGCGACCCTTACTTTCGGGTGGTGTCCTGCGAATACCTGCGATCAGTTGAGCACTGGGCGCTGCCCTACCATAAATCTTTTCGTCCACCGATGACCAGAATCGATACAGTGACCCCGTGACTCAGGTTTCCGAAAAGGAAGGAAAGGAATGTCCGAATGGGTGAGTTTTATTTAATTTATTGGTGATTATTAGGTGTAGAAATAAATTCTTTCCGATTTTAGGGTACAATAACAGTTCGATTTAAAAAATATGAAAACAACTCAATCATCGACATAATTTCCATTATTGTTCATTACCTTTTGCCACTTTTCTGGCAGCTTATGAATACCACCGCGATTGAAATTCAGTACCTTTGTACTGATTATGTAAATCCAGTCGGAAAGAATTTATTTATACACCTAATATTATTGTTTAAATTTAGTTGTGTTGGCCGTTATTAAACTACGGATTTTTACCTCAATAACAAATTACGATCACATGTCGTACATTTTCTGCTACATTACCTTTTCGTTTATGCCTTATTTAAAATCGAAATTTACATACTTCTTATCCTCTCACTTCAAATAATTCTTATTTAAGATTATACTTTAAAAAAAAAATATGTAACGCGGTTTGCATGCCGACTTGCTTGTTCGTACGTTCCTAGTACAAGCACAGTCGTCTACCGCGTAGCCAACGCTACCGCGGGAGCTCGGACGGAAGGCGCGCGCTCTGATTGGTCGGTGCTTTTTGTTAATATCTCGTTAACGAAACCTCGGAGAGCATTTTTGCAAAGGAAAAAGTTGTTTGCAATCATCCCCCGAATCACCTCCTTTAAGAACCCGCAGCATTTTTGGGACATCCTGTATACTCATAAAAAGTTGGACCAGTCATCCATCCACTGTCACTCTTTCCAAAACTGAATCCATCAGGCATGGTGTTAATTATGTCACGTGCAATTCGCTTCTGAGGGTAAATTATCAATGGTGTATAGGAATATCCATTTGCAGAAACAGTACACAATACTGTCATCGACTGTTTTTCAGCACCACATGCTACTGAATAAAAATTTCGCTGACCTTTTTGCCCTAAAACCTTTCCAGTGTTAGGACACAAGTTAACTCCAGTTTCGTCTAGATTAAAAATTCTTGCTGGATCACTAAGAATGTCAATTGCATTTTCCTCTTCGAAATAAATTTTTAACGCAGAAAACCACTCAATGATTCTTTCTTTAGTAATTGATGCTCTTGCTTTTCAAAGAACTTCTGTGTTTTTATTAGTAATTTGGGGATGCCTTTTCAAAAATAGTTCTACCCATTTCCTTCCAGGCACATTATTTTTAAATGGATTTGGTCGGTCCACTTCCAATAAGAAGTTTCTCACTGATGCTTTAACAGCTTGTATATTTAAAGGAAATCCTAAGTTAGCACTGTTGAGAATCCACTTTTCAATTCTCATTTCTTCTACATCCGTAAATACTGTTGCAGGTCCCATTTTTGTTTCAATTGGAACTGTATTTTTTTTTCCTGGGCGTTTTCCGGGCACTCAGTCCTATTGGACCGTTGTGCCCGAGCCCGTACGGGCAGTCCTAGTTGGGAGAGCTTGCCACTAGGCCGGCCTCTCGTGCAAACTCGAGAAGCCCGCTTAGGGTTGTGTCCTCCAGGTTCGACGTGCGGTGAAAGGCAGCTCCTAGCAACAGCTGCCTCTGGGCCGCCATACCCTCGCACTGCGTCATTAGGTGGAGCGGCATATCGTCGTCCTCCCCGCACCGAGGGCACCTAGGTCCCGCACCGATCCCTAGGCGCGCCAGGTGTTTCCTCGTGTGCCAGTGTCCTGTGACCATCCCCACGAGTAGTCGCAGCTGCGACCTATCCAGGCGGCTGAGTGTCGCCCCTATCTTCTTTGAAGGCCGCTTCAGCAGAGCCTTCGCGTGTCTAATCTGTTGGGTCCGTTCCCAGAGTTGTTCGAGTTGCAATCTGATCCAGCACCTCGTCCACTCTTTCACAGTCCCCATGGAGACGCTCAAGGTGCAAGACGGGTCCCGATTCGGCTCACGCGCGCCTTCTCAAGCCCTGTCGTTCGCTCCTTCGTTTCCCTTGATTCCGGCATGCCCCGGAACCCATAGTAGACTGACGCGGTTGCTGTTAGCCAATTGCGTCAGTGTGTCCACGCAGTCTCGCACCAGACTGGATCTCACCTCCGTGTTGCGTAGGGATCCTAGTGCGGCCCGACTGTCGCTGCAGATATAGATGTGCTTGCCCTCATAGCCTCTGTCCAGATTCAATCTGGTACAGATCCTGATAGCCTGCTCCTCCGCCTGAAAGACCGATACGTGTGGGCCCAGGGCCCATATATTCCGGCTCCGGTTCCGGTTTTGGTCTTGGAACCATCTGAATACCAGATAAGTCCCCCCCCCCCGGAAAGAGTAACTCCTTCTCGTTTTCTTCCCAGTCCTTTCTGCTTGGAAAGCGAACGACGAAGTTATGTTGGAAGCGGTAGGCTGGGTCACATTGGTCTCCCCCGCAGTCCAGAGCCTCGTACGAGCCCCTTACGTCCTGCAGGATCGCCGCGTGCCCATTCCCCGTGCCTTTCCATCTTCCCGCGAAATGTGTGTCTCAGGACAGCCTTCCTAGCCCCGGCCTCCGCAGCCAAGTACGGCGGCGGCAGGTCCAGCAAGACCCCCATCGCCAGGGTGGGCGTGGTAGGGAACGCACCCGTTATCCCCAGCAGTGCCAAGCAATACACCTTGCTCAATGTCCTCTTGTGGGTGTCCCTCCTCATGGAGGTCGGCCATACCACTGAGGCGTATATCAGTTGGGGTTCCAGGATGGTTGTATAGATCCATTTAACCACCCATGGTTTTAACCCCCATGTGCTGCCGAACAACCTTCTGCAGGCCCAGTAGGTGACAAGCGCCTTCTGGGCCTGCTTCGTGATGTGGCTTTTCCACGTGAGCTTCTTATCCAGGGTCACTCCCAGATATTTCACCTCCTCGGAGGTGTGAAGCTCCGCTTCGAATATTGAGGGGGCCTTAAACTTTAAGTTCCGCTTCCTCCTGAACAGTACCATCTCCGTCTTAGACGGATTTACTCTTAGGTTTTGGTTGTGGCACCATTCCTGAACCAGTGTGAATGCCTCCAGCATTCTCCTGACCATGCATGTTGGGCTCGTGCCTCTGACAGCGATCGCTATGTCGTCGGCATAGCCCTGCACTATTACGCCTGCTTCTCCGAGCCCACGCAGTAGCTCGTCTACCACCAGGGTCCACAGCAGTGGGGAAAGAACTCCCCCTTGCGGGCAGCCCCTGTCGGCCCGAGCCCTTGTCGTGGTCCCTTCCCAGCTGGTCATCACGGCTCTAGTCTGCAACATGTTGCGGATCCACCTTCCGATCGAATCTTCGACCTTGAAGTTGTCTAGGGCCCTGCTTATGACATCCAAGGATGTGTTGTCGAACGCTCCTTCGATGTCTAAGAATACGCTCAGGACTGACTGTTTCCGCTCCAGGGCCCCTTCCACCACCCCTACCAGGTGGTGGAGCGCCGTCTCCATGGATCTACCGGCCTGATACGCGTGTTGTGCCTGATGTGCCTATCCACCAGCCTTTCCAGCGTCTTCAGAAGGAAGGACGTTAGGCTGATGGGCCTGAAGGATTTGGCAGAGTCGTAGTCTTTCTTCCCTGGTTTGGGTATGAACACGACACTAGCCATTCTCCATGTTTTGGGTATATACCCCAAGGCAAGACAGGATTTAAAGATAAGGTCCAGTCGTCTTATTAGGCCCCCCCCCTTCCTGCAGAAGAGCGGGGAAGATCCCGTCCATTCCCGGACTCTTAAATCTTTTAAATGAGTTTATGGCCCATCTGATACTGTTTCTGTTTACCTCTCTGGAGGCCATCCCCCAGTCCTTCGGTCCATCCTTCTCAGGTTCTAGCTCTTCTATTGGCTGTCCCTGCTGAAGGAGTCCCGAGCCCGGGAAGTGGACCTCTATCATGTGGTCCAGAATTTGTTGCCGGTCCTCTAGGTGCCTCCCGTCCGGGAGTCTGAGTCTGTTCAATTTTTCAGGGGGCCCGGATGCGAAGACCCTTCGAAGCCTGGCCACTAGTGGTAGGGCCTTGGCCTCTTGGCAGAATTCCCTCCAGGTCCTCCTTTTTGCTGCTCTGGTGAGCTTCTTGTAGGATCTATGGGCTTCTTTGTAGTTTTCCCATTCGACCCTTGTGTCAAGCCTCATGGCTCTGTTTGCAGCTTCCGGGTTCTGGCCCTGTGCCTACTCAGCTCCTGGTTCCACCAGGGTACCCGTCTGCTGCTCTTCCTTTGCTTGGCCGGGCATGACGCTTCGTGCGATTGGGTGATCGCGGCCTGCAGTTTCTCAACCGCTTGCTCGATCCCCTCACCCGTTCTCGGGGGTCCGCAGTTCCCCCGAGCCTTCCTTCTAGCTCCTCTTTGTAGAGTTGCCAGTCGGTGGCCCTGGGGTTCCTGTAGACTTCCGTGGGTTCGTGGGTCGCGTCTGCCGCCAGTCTAAATTCGATTAGCCTGTGGTCGGAGAGTGTTACCTCTTCCGCCACTTGCCAATCCTTTATTGATTGAGTCACCTTTCTGGAGCCCAGCGTAACGTCAATTACCTCCTGGCTTCTGGAGGTAACGAACGTGGGCCTGGAACCTCGATTGAGGATCTCCAGTTCCGTTGTCGAGAGGTATTCGAGTAAGCTCGTCCCTCTCTTGTTGATATCGGTGCTGCCCCATACGATGTAGTGGGCATTGATGTCGCATCCCACCACCAGTTGCAGCCCCCTATTTTTACATGCCTCCACCAGTACTTTGAGTTCCCTCGTTGGGAGGGACTCCTCAGAATCGTATGGTAGGTATGCTGAGCAGACCACGACCTTTTCCATGTTCCCGCCCATTTTTGGCTCTATTAGGACCGCTGTTAGGTCCCTAGTGCAGAATTCTCCCAGCTTCAAGGCATGTAGTCTCTTACTCGCGTAGACGCACGCTCTTGGTCCGGGGTCACCGGGCCCGTGTATTATCGTGCCCTGTTTCGCGTTCAGTCCTCCTACACGACCCCTGATTAGCCAGGGTTCCTGTATGAGTACTATGTCTGTTTGCTGCACCACTATGCGACGATCGAGCAAGTCCGTCGCCGCTTTGCAGTGCTGCAGATTAATCTGCGAGATGCTGATGCATCCTGCAGCCATCTTGACTGCAGTATTGCCCGCTCTCGCACGTGCTCCGGGGGAGATAGTGTGTCCCGTGTTACGGTCCACTTCTATTTCCCCCTTTGCTTTACCGTGGTGGCCTTGTTCGCCACCCCGGCAGTTTTGAGGAAGTGGTCCTTCAGTGGCCCCGAGTTGGTAGTCCTTTAGACTCCTCCTCGGGTCCCCGAGGGCCCGCCCCTACCCAACCCCACGGCCTTCAGGGGTCTCCCCCTTCTTCCGCGGGTGGGCACATTCGCCTCCTTCTTCGTGGGGAGTCGCCCCCCCCCCCCCCCGTGGGTGCGCCGGAGGTCTCCCCTGCGGTCGCCACCACCGAGGGTCCTTCCCTCCCTTCCCTCGCTTTGTTTGGGGTTTGGTCCTGAGGGTCCGGGTCGGCGCTGGCGCCGGGCATCGCCCTCGCGCTCGAGGCCTCCAAAGTGGTCCCCAGTGAAGCCAATTTGGCTTTCCGAGCTCTCCTTTTCACCGCCCCGCTGCGGGTCGCCTTCCTCTTCTTTGTTGCGGTGTCGGGCGCGGCTTCGGCGTTGTCGGCGTTGCCCTCGTCTGTCTTCCGCGTGGTAGCGTCTGTCACCGAGAACCCGGTTTCAATCGCCGCGTCAATCTCCGCCGGTCCCTCTATGGTGGCTTCCGCCGCATGTACGGGAGATGTTCCCTCTTCCGAGGGCCCTTCTCCCGCTGTGGTGTTGGGTTTAGTGGTCTTTAAATCCTCCATATAATTCCCACGAGTGTGCAGGAAGTATGCGGTCCACCCCCACAGAGCCTGCTATGTGAGGGTAAGGCTGAATACAATGGGGGGTCGCCTGGTACCCCAAGGGCATCGTTCGAGGCACCATACCGTGGTACCATTCATCCCTCGGCACGATCGGTTCCACCTTGGATTGGGGAGTTCGTCCACGACAGGGCCTTCGCTTGCCACGCGGGGTTGTTAGGCCCCGGTGTTCGCTTATAGCACCCGCTGACCGTCACGTTCCCCGCCCCCCCTTTCGCCTCGGCCTGGTCACCGTGTGGTGATCCAGTCCGCGACGATCAGGGGGGCCGCTTCACGCTCTGGCCGTTCTCCTATCCGCCACCCGGAGACGCGCTCGGTTGGTGCTCAACCTAACTCGACACGGGCCAATCTAGTCCCCCGCTCCCCTTTACGGGGGTAGGGGGACCGCCGAGGGAACTGTATTACGTACTTTGGTTGATAGTGTGCTTTTGGGAATTCCATAACTTTCCGATGCTTTATTAAGACTAAGCAAACCACTTTGTACATCTTCTATAGCTTTATACAATTGTTCTTTTGTATATGCAAATCTTTTATACTTTCTTTTAAGTAATTGTTCTCCTTCTGTGGACATTCTATTACTTATGAAATTCATGTCAAAAGTAGTAACATAATAAAATACATTCATGAATATATATATTTTTTTATACAAATTAATATATTCTGGACATCTAATCTAAGAAAGTTAAATATTTTTAAACTATAAATTGAAAGGAAAAAATTCTAATATCCAAAAAGTTTAGTCCCCCAAAAGAGAAACCATTCACTGGTACAATCATACATATTATGTGATCCAGTGCATGAATACATCATTCATTTACTGATCCAAATGTACTTTCAGTGTTCCGGTATTTGGACAGCAATTAAATATATCTTCCTTTCAATTTTTCTGTAAATCCAACTTGAAACATGAAATTAAATATAATAAACTTTATAAAAACTTAACTTATAGGTTATTTGATTCACATATTTCAATTATATCGTGATAAATATGAGGGGACAATTAAGGTTTACCTTATAGCAAACGCACGACAAACGACTCTCAGCATGTGCACTGCACTTGCAAACAGTTTTAAGGCTATGTTCGCAGTACAATTGACTGCCGGTGGCGCGAAAATTGTTTAAATATGAATCAAGGAATTGCAAAAAAAAACAATATTTAATCATTTGCTTATTGTGCTAACTTATTTAACTCGTTTTTATATATAAAGTTCATTCACTGGTACGTGTTCAGTTATTGGTGCATTCACCCTACATACATTTGCGTCTTACAGAAATATTTGATACTACAGATTCCGATGATGCTTGGTTCGGAAAAAAGCCAATTCTGCTATTTGGTGACTTACTACAACTTCCTCCTGTTCACGAAGAACCTGCTTTTATCCAATTATCCAATAAGAGTATGGAGAAAAATGTGAGAGGATTAGGTTCTTATAATTTATGGTCTGCCTTGTTTAGCTATGACCAATTGACAATAAACATGCGACAGCAGGGTGATAATATTTACAAAGAGATCTTGTCGAGAATTCGCACCGGAGTAGTAACCACATCAGATACAAAAATTTTAGAATCGAGGAAATTAAAATTCAAAGCGACAAATTGTAATGACCGATTAAAGGAATTAAGTGATTACATACTTAATGTAGGATCTAATACGGTGTGCTTACTTCCCACATGTGTTCAGTGTAATGTTTTGAACGCTGCAATGCTGAGTCGATTTATATCCGAAGAAATCCATTTGATCGCTCAAGATACAACGAATTGTGCACCATGTTTGAAAAAAAGGTGTTAAAGGTACTAAACAATAATGACGATGATAGCTCACGAACGGCGGGACTTGCAAGAGTCGTAATTGTTAAAGTAGGAGTGCAAATCATGATTAGAAAAAATATTGATGTTACACTAGGTCTTGTCAACGGTACCATTGCTAAACTTGTTTCAGTTACACGAGATACTGATAATGACTTTGAAAAATTGAAAATTATATTACCCACGGGGCAAGAACATATAATAGAACGAGTAAGTGTTAAATTTGAAATAATGGACAGAGCGTTCGTCATTAGAAAACAATTTCCGATTTGCCTCAGCTATGGTATCACTATTCATAAAAGTCAAGGATTAAGCTTGCAGAATGTTGTCATAGAAGCAGGTAATTCAATATTTATTTGCGGACAAATTTACGTTGCTCTTACTCGGGTGACCACATTACAAGGATTGCATCTTATCAATTATGATCCATCTTCCGTAAAGGCACAAGAATCGACTATAATAGAGTACAATAGATTGCGAAAAGAATATAAACCTGATCTCATGACTATTTCAATTACTAAAAACCGCGTTTTCAACGTTCGTGATGCTGTTTGGGCAGCACCTAATTATAATGTATCCGAATGTCAGAATCAATACTACGTAAGAGGTTTCTCGAATTCTGATGGCGTGTCTTGTTATGCGAATGCCACAATCCAATGTATGTTATACATATTGTTCATCCATAAGAGAAAACTTATTTGCGACTGAAAAATCTGATCATATTATAAAAGTCTTTATGGACCAATATAAATCGGATCAAAATCCCAACATAATATCATTGCGGCAATTCGCAGAAGAAAAATACGCTAACAATCAGCTACATGACGCAGCTGCGTTTATTACCTCTCATTGTGATCATGAAATTCTTATTAAGGCAGGATACCACCTTTGACTGCGATTTTGGAGGCGTTTTTCATGATTTTTTTTTGCATACAAAGACTGATCAGAAACAAAATCGGTTTAATTCATTTATTAATGAAACTTTAATTTGTAATTACATATTTTTTGAAACTGAAAAAGTAAAAAATAATCTCTTGGAGGTGGCACCAAAATACAGATGTTTTCAAAACGGCGTGTCAGATTACTCTTATAATTATCATCGGATTGACTTGAAACTTTGCACAATTCTTCCCTGTGGCATAATCTAATGATGTACTTAGGGATTTTACGAAATATCGATTTTTAAGAAAATGGCGGTCATTTTAACAAAAAAGTGTAATTTTTTAGGGTAAAAAAGTTTATAAAATTGCGCACCAAAAAGAAGAAATAACAACGCTACAGCAAAAGTCCTACGTACATCATTAGATTATACCACGGGGAAGAATTGTCAAAAGTTTCAAGTGAATCCGATGAAAATTGTAAGATTAATCTAACACGCCGATGTATTATTAACATTTGTATTTTGGCGCCACCTACAAGAGATTATTTTTTACTTATTCAGTTTCAAAAAATGTGTAATTACAGATTAAAGTTACATTAATAAATGAATTAAATCGATTTTATTTCTGCGCAGTCTATATATGCAAAAAAAATTCATGAAAAAACGCCTCCAAAATCGCAGTCAAAGGTGGTATCCTGCCTTAAGAATGCAGTACAACACGAAATTACAGCGGTATTAAGATGTTTAAAGTGTAATTACACAAGTACCACTTACAGTACAAATTGTGTGGTACATCTTGGACTGCCCAAGATGTTAAAAAAAAAATCATTTGAATTTCAAGATATAATAAAATACAATTTCACAGGATGGAAAAATGTGAAAGATCCTTGCAGTAATTGTGATAATTCAAATTCAAACACAATGAGGAAAATCGATATAACTGCTTCCAAACAAATTCTTATTGCAAAATTACATTTCTTCGATCACGATGGTAGTGAAACAAGAACGAAAGTGGAAAATTTCTACATCAAAGCAATACCTACTACTAAAATACAATTGGTAGATCGCTGTTATAAACTTAAGGCAGCGATTTTCCACCACGGTAAAAATATTGCCGATGGTCATTACACGAGTATGGTAAGGAATAAGGGCACAACGTGGGTAACCGTTGGTAATTTACGAGTAGAAAAACAAGCTTGGCCACGAAATGCTAAAAATGCATACATATTTTTCTTCGAAAGGTTTTAATTCATTAATTGTGGTGGTTATACACTTCAATGTTAAATACGTTCAGCGCCAAAGGCTGTTTTCAGCGCCATAATAATAAAAAATATAACCCATAACCACAAATTCAAACGACTTGAAATCAGCCTGTAACCACAAATCAAATCAATTCAATCGATATGCAATCAGCATATAACCACAAACCTGTATTGCCTTTTAATTCTTAAATATTATTAGGTACATTTTTTAACATAAGCGTTTTTTTTTAACATACACTCTGCAGCTCCGGTAGAGTTTTCTGAAATCCCCATAAAAAACTTAATATAAATCGGGTCAAATTAAAAATTACTTGAAGTCATTTCCTATGCAAATCATCTTTGTAAAAAGAAGTGAGATCCCAAAAAAAATTTGAAAAAGAAAAAAAATACGTCACGTACATGAAATCAAATAAATCACAAAAATAGAAGATAATCATAATAAATCACAACAAAAAAATAAAGAAAATATACAAAATAAAAAAATATGTGAAATCAAAATGAGCTACAAATACATAAAGGTGCTTTCCAACTGCGCTTAAGGTCACACAACTACATATACACAGCCAAAATGCTGTGTTCGTACATTCTATAACTCATATCGCGGACATTTTAATTAACCCATAAAAATAAAATATAATCACAAAAAATAGAAGATAATCACAATAAATCACAACAAAAAAAAAAAAAATAGAAGAAAATATACAATCAGAAAAAAGAAGAAAATATACAATATAAAAAAAATATGTGAAATCAAACTGAGCTACAATTGCATAAAGGTGCTTTCCAACTGCGCTTAAGGTGACACAACTACATGTATACAGCTAAAATGCTGTGACATTTTAATTAACCCATAAGAATAAAATATAATATAAATAAATATTAAGCAGATATATTTTTATGCAAATAAATATTTATTTTAAGACGAATAAATATTTTATTCAAAATACTTGGCGCTGCTCTCCGAATTGGTGTTGCTAAACTGAATAAATATGTATAAATTGCATTAATCTTTTTCTTTCTTTCTTGTACGTGCGTTCGTGAATGGTTGTATGTGTGCGTGTGCATATGCTATTTATGATATTAGAATTAAATATATGTAGAATAAATCTGACTGCGTTTCTAATATGTATATGTATATGTTTGTGTATTTTAGATTGTAAGGGAGTTATTGTAAATTATTAATACTAAACCAATTAACATTTTTTTGGTTTTGCAGCGCCAAGTATTTTGAATAAAATATTTATTCGTATTAACCACAGTTGGAAAGCACCTTTATGTACTTGTAGCTCAGTTTGATTTCACATATTTTTTTATATTGTATATTTTCTTCTGTTTTGTGATTGTATATTTTCTTCTATTTTTTTGTTGTGATTTATTGTGATTATCTTCTATTTTTTGTGATTATATTTTATTCTTATGGGTTAATTAAAACGTCCGCGATATGAGTTATAGAATGTACGAACACAGCATTTTAGCTGTGTATATGTAGTTGTGTTACCTTAAGGGGGTAGACACGTCACGTGGTCTGGCTGATTCGGCAGGTCGGTATTACAGCAGATTTTTTCTGCACTGAAATGGTATTACCCATAGATAGGCCGTTGCCTGATGCACGCGAGAGGGAGCTGTTTGCTATTTCCGTGTTTTATTCTGAATAAGGAAAGAAATTGTCAGCTGTTGCGTTGTATTTATAAAAATTGAAACGGAAAGTCGGCTGGTACTGCAAACGTGGAAAATTTATTCTACATTTTAATTACTTGAAATGTGCTTATGCTACAATATTCTACGTTGGCAGTAAGGAATTATAAGTGAAAAGGAAAAATAGATGAAGGCATGTCCCCAGAAAATGAAGTTTGTTAGGTTAGACATTTTTTTTACTAGCAAAGCATCGAAACAGAACATGAAATACACTTATTACACGTCCTATGCAGAAAGCAGTTATGAACATTATATATAATAGCGAATTCGGTATCTTGCACTGACTCTGTGCTCGTGTCAGAAAATGACTTGGATTGGTTGATTTCTATAGAGCTTCTTCGTTTCTATAAGAATGAACCAATCCAAGTCATTTTCTGGCACGAGCATGGAGTCAGTGCAAAATACCGAATTCGCTATATAATTGTGTTGGATGTTGAATTGGACTAGTGAAAATGCGCAGGCTGGATGCGCATGATTATTATATGGTCGACTCCTCGAAGTGACAGAAAATATAACCTAAGTATATGCTATATGACAACAAATGTTTAGTGGCTATTTCGTTCTTTTACGAAACATTTGTGCATTTTTTATCATCCTTCCAAAAGATTATTATTATGCCGCAACAGCTTCTTTAGGAAATCCAGAATAGCAATTAGGTTATATTTTCTGTCACTTCGAGGACAGAAAATCCGTTCGTGAAATCTGCTGCCACAGCCGACTCTACTACTAGCCGTGCTGAAGGCAAAACAGCAACACCGCGGGAGTCCGGTTTCGACATAGGATATACAACTCCCGCAGTGTTGCCATTTTGGCTTCAGGACTGCGAGGACAGAAAATCCGTTCGTGAAATCTGCTGCTGAAAATGCGCAGGCCGGATGCGCGTGATTATTATGTGGTCGGCTCCTCGAAGTGACAGAAAACATAACCTAATTGCTATTCTGAATTTCCTAAAGATGCTGTTGCGGCATAATAATAATGTTTTGGAAGGATGATAAAAAGTTCACAAATGTTTCGTAAAAGAACGAAATAGCCACTAAACATTTGTTATCATATAGCACATACTTTGGTTATGATTCCTGTCACTTCGAGGAGCTGACCACAGAATAATCACGCGCATCCAGCCTGCGCATTTTCCAGTCTAGAAAGTACGAATAAATACGAGAAAATTATTCATGGCCAACAGTATGAAGGCTCGGAGAGAAGAAATATAGGAAAATCAAATGTTGTTAAACTGTATTTTAAAAAATATTGTGTTGTAAAGCTCGTCACGACACACATTTTTTCTATTTACAATTTGTTTATCGAATCATTATTATTCGAGCTAAAAATTATAAACAAGAAATTTTTCATCGTCCAAAATCACTATTTCTTTAAACATTAATCAAATATTATTACATTTTTTGACAGAATGGTTTTGTGCATACATTTTACGGCTTCACTAGAGTTTTCCGAGTTTTATGTTTCAAGTCTCATAACAAACCGATAATAATTACTCAAATTATCGTAATTTTTGTTTAAAAAGGTATTGACTTTGGTCGAAGACATTTGTTTGGTTTATAATTAGTAAAAAGAACAAATGTGTACCGTGACGAGCATTACAACATTATATTTTTTAAAATCCAGTTTAATAAAATTTAATTTTCAAATTTTTTTAGCGTTTGGACAATAATGTTTCGCATTTTCGAACGCTAGTCTTCTTATTGCATCCGAGCCTTCATTGAATCCCCCCTGATTAAATTGATTCAATCATAGTGCTTCAAATAAAAATTGGTTGGGGTTAAGAGTAACAACGGACTAACCCATATTTTTTTCGAAATTGAGTTAGTAGCAATATCTTATTCCAATAGGCTGTAGGTACTAATCATATACAATAGGAAAAAAAAATTTAATGTGGGTTAGTCCGTTGTTGCTCTAACTGCCTCAATTACAATAACATAAATTTGACAACGATTTCAAGTGATGTATGTGTTACGGTAAAAGCATTAATTTAGTAAATGTATACAGTTCGTAACAGTTCCTAGTCAATGTAATAACCTAACCTACAATCGTACGAAAATGCATGCATTGACTGCATCACGCTTTTACTGCGGCACATGTATCCAGCTAACGCTTCATTTTTGTCATGATTCCACGTTGTCAGGGCTCCCGAGTAGGCGCCATCTCGTGTCCACTAGCTCAACTAAATTTGTCACGTGACTTGCTCTGTATTATCGCCAATATGGCGGAATTCGTATTTGGGAATGCAATTACGCCCTGACGTTGTTTGTCCTTATGTGAGCAGATTTTTGACTGGGCGAGGTCTCATTCGAAAGAGGAAGGTTCGATGCAGCCCGCTCTGGTCATCGTTTGAGTCAGAAAACTCATTTAGTGACGTACAAATACATGGAATCTGCGAGTGCATTTTGTCGATTTTTTCTCTACTTTTGACACTCGTATTATTACATATCAACACAATCTCTTAGAACCATGACCAGAGCGGGCTGCATTGAACCTTCATCTTTCGAATGAGACCTCGCCCAGCCCAAAATTTGCTCATATAAGGACAAACAACGTCAGGGCGCAAACCCATGTTTCGGGGCAGATTATGTCGGCATACAGAGCACTGCATTACCCGTGTCTACCCCCTTAAGCGCAGTTGGAAAGCACCGTTATGTACTTGTAGCTCATTTTGATTTTACATATTTTTTTATATTGTATATTTTCTTCTTTTTTATGATTGTATATATTATTCTATTTTTTTTTTTGTTGTGATTTATTATGATTATTTTCTATTTTTTGTGATTTATTTGATTTCATGTACTTAGCGTATTTTTTTTTACTTTTTCAAAGTTTTTTGGGGGGATACGTGTTGTACTGACGAAAAATTCCTTGAATAACAAGAATCAGAAGAAAAATCTTAAAATTTCGACTGATCATGAGACGATATTATGATATCTCTGTCATACGTGGACCGATTTTATTGAAATTGGTCCTATTCGAAAGGTTTACATGGTAAAAGTAATACATGAATTATAATCATCAGTTCACATATTTATTATCAACCTATTATTATATTTATTATATTATTATTATATTTATTATTAACATATTGACATTTATTATGAATTTATTGTAACAGGAGGACGAAAGTGACGACGAAGCGATTACGGCACAACCACAGGGTGGTCCGCAGAATATCTCTACGAACCAGCAACCTATTTTTCCTATGCCACCACCACCCGCTACCGCCGATGAGAATACCAACTTAAACAGCGGTGCTGAAAGAGTTATTTACACGACTGGTATTTCGAGTACTTAATACCTACACAGATTATTAGATTACCATTTTTCTCCTTCAGTTTTTACTTTATTTGCATCTTTCCCTCTCCCTTTCCTTTCCTTACGCTTTTTAAATTCTGGTAACTGCAGAAGCATATTGTGAAATAATATGACTCTTACACAAGATAATGGTTCAATAGTAATATAAAAGTATTGAAAAATTTGGCATTATTCTATATTTTTTTATGAACGTTACCATTCAAATTTCGCAGTATCTAATATCTGGATTAACGATTTTTTAGTTACTTAAATAAATTGAAAATGTGAAAATAAATAAATTATGGATGGAAAAAAGTTATGCAAACCCACAGCTGGGAATGTATTAAGGCAGTCATGCACGCTCCTTCTTGTCGTTCTATTTGCTTGTACAGTCAAAACTTGTTATTGCGTTCATGCCAGGAAATTGACAGTACGCATATACTAAATCGGCAGATTTGTGGACACACACGCTCAGTTTCACATTTTATCAGCGTGTATGGCAGCCTTTATGGTGGTTCAAAAAATTCGAACATCGAAATTTTGTTGTGCGCATGCATTGTTTTGTTCCTTTTGATGTAACAATGTTCTCCAAAAATTTCAAGGAAATCCGATTATATTTAGTACTGCCTCAACGTGGTTGAACTTTTACTGCTGTAAGACTACGCCCATTATAAAGAAAATAATAAACATGAGACTAGAAAATGTATAACCCAACACGATAAATCTCAAATTTATTTCATATATTTCAGTTCATTATAGTCGTTATACTAAGTAAAATTTACAGAAAATTCAAGAGCAACATGTGTAGCAAGTAGCAAGAGCGGCAACATTATCGTTGACAACTTTAAAAGTCATTATTGCCTTCTTTGCGTCTTGAAAAGAATTAATCTCCACCCACGAATCCACGTTCTTGGTCAGATATGAACTGTTCAATTGCAAAACTTGAAAGAAGAAATGGGAAGCAGATCCAATGAAACAGTGAAGTGTTTTGTTGTCCGGAGCATCTTCTGCCTCAGTATATTTGATCGATTTGTGTCTCCTCCTTGAAATGTATGTTTTTGTAAGCGTGCCACCATGAGACGCTTACAAGGGGAGTCCACGGTGAGATACACATCTATTTTGATGAGCCTTGGCAGGATGGACCTATGTCGAAAATAAGTAAATACGTGTCCGAGCGTTTCTGCCAATGGGCCTTAATAACAGAGATAATTACATATAAATTATTAAACATTTCATAGCGCCGATGGAAAGCATAACAGACATAACCTTAGTTTAAGAATATGCCATGGAGCGTTTTGTAAGACGTCGGCGTGACGTTGTTGCGGTCGTGAGTTCGAGTCTGCCTGTGTCTATTTTTTTCATACTTTATTTTTTTCACACTTTATTTTTTCCGCACTGTATGAACAGTGAGAAAAAAGGTAACGGTAGTAAAGTTCACTAATTCTTTTAAAAGTATAAATACAATTAAATTATTTTTTTTAACGTGGAGAAAGCTTCAAAAGACACTCTCACACCTCCAGAGAGGAATCCCCCTAGGGCGCCAAAGTAGTGTGCGATTTTTACCTGGCGTCCTCGGGGGATTCCTCTCTGGAGGTGTCGGGGTGCTTTTTGAAGCTTTCTCCACGTTAAAAAAAAATTTAATTGTATTTATACATTTAAAAGAATTAGTGAACTTTACTACCGTTACCTTTTTTCTCACTGTTCATACAGTGCGGAAAAAATAAAGTGTGAAAAAAATAAAGTATGAAAAAATAAACACAGGCAGACTCGAACTCACGACCGCAACAATGTCACGCCGACGTCTTACAAAACGCTCCACGGCATATTCTTAAACTAAGGTTATGTCTGTTATGCTTTCCATCGGCGCTATGAAATGTTTAATAATTTATATGTAATTATCTCTGTTATTAAGGCCCATTGGCAGAAACGCTCGGGCACGTATTTACTTATATTCGACATAGATCCATCGTGCCAAGGCTCATCAAAATCGATGTGTATCTCACCGTGGACTCCCCTTGTTAGTTCCTACAAACTTCAAATCTGAGAATAGGCCCAGTGGGGCAATTTTTTGGCTGTAGGGCCAGAAATGACGACTTATTGTTGCGATTGCCATCTTTCACATTGCTTCATATGTTGTACTGTAATTATAAAAGGCTCCAATTAGATTGTGATCACTGATAGGAACGTCACAGGTATTTGAGCACGCTGTCCAAGCTACCACATAGAGCAACACAACAAACAAATTGGATTCAAGGTAGGATTTATTCTGGTATTTTTTTTTTTAAGGGTGCCGTCTTAAGTTTGTTATGGTCCGAATAAGAAAACAAAGGATCGAAGCGTCCCCAGTAAACAGACGGACCCTAATGAAACTAATGCGGTCGGTAAAAAGAAGTTGTACAGAGGTGACTTCTCCAGGTACTCTATGTAGACGAATTTTCCGCCGCGCTGTTGTCACAGCTCCTTCTACTGAGAAGTCTTGGAGGAATACGGCACGAGAGCTGAGTCTAGGCAGGGATCAGCGGCCTTCAACTACAGCTGATGGAGGGGGGAACACCTACAGGAGCGGTGGTTATGTGTGCATGACTGACGTGACTGACGCGCTGTTCCGCACACATAATCACCGCTCCTGTAGGTGTTTCCCCCTCCATCAGTGGTACCTCGAGCCCCGCCGATCTCTGGTTCTTTAGGAGCCCTGCGACTATCCCCACAATTTCTTAGAATTCTTTGTTCGAGAGTGAGAGAATCCGAAAACGAGCGAGAGCTTGGGGCAATACATACATCGCTATTTTTCATGAGTAGAAATACGGACATTTAGAGCATTATATATTTAATTACAAATTACTAATAGTTAAACATCTTGAAATATCTTTCTTAAATAGTTTTTGAATTGGTTGATTTATTATTAAAGAATTAATCAATTACTCTGCAAATTTTGATCACAAACAAATTTTTTACATCCTCTTTATGACAAGTAACCTTTAATTGAGCAGAAATTGGGACATTCACCTTATCCAAAAATAATTGAAATCGGTGAGGACCCATACAGCACACTCTCGTTGCAGCATAGTTGCAGTATAGTTGCGGTGCAAGATTGCAACGATGCACACAACGTTGCCGCAACTATGCAGCAATGATTCTATGTCCGCCTGCTGTAACGTTGCACAGCAACTTTGAGGCAACTTTGCACGGCAACTTTGAGGCAATAGGTATACAAATGAATAAAAAAAAAAAAAAAAAAAAAAAAAAAAAAAAAAAAAAAAAAATCCAACAGTGAGAAGCGAACTGATGACCTCGTGGTTACTAGTCGGGAGCGCTAGGTACTAGCTTTTTTTTTTAAACAGATGTTTATTGTAGACATTGTACATAAAACAGAAATAAAATTTCTTAGGTAGGCCTCAATAACATTAGAAAAATTGCCTTTTCTTTTTTTTTGTAATCATAGTATCTGTTTGTTCGCTTGCTTGCGGATCTTACAGACAATAAGTATTTCTTATAATTAACCTTATAAATTATTTTGCATGTGTACGCTTATAGTCAGCCCTGAACTACCATTTACTGTTATACTTAACACTGGGGGAAAAAATGTCCGATTTAAAAACCCCTATACCATTTGCACTTATTACTACTTAACACTAAGATTAAGACTAAGACTTACAACTATCTTTAAATTCTAAAGACTATATACAATGGGCCTTTCGCCGACAGTGATCTGCGAATATTTAGACGCTAATAGTGGGTTACAGTCTTTGTAAGTAACTCAGTCGTCGGATGTGGAGCTCCAACATGAAAGGGCATGTGTCGTTCAGCCACCAATATCTTTTATGGTTTAGTCGGTAGAAGTCGTTGAAATCACGCTTAGCCATTTTTGTGGAGTACATAAACAAGTTGTTGTCATAAATGTTTTCGGTATGTTTCCACGCGATCCGCTTATTGGCCTTGTTACGTCTCCAATGGTATATTAAGGGCTTGTTAAATTCGTCTTGGATAAGGCCCTTTTTGTCGCAGAAAATGAACGCTTGCGGCGTGACATAACCGGTTGCGATCTGTCTGGAGGCAACATTATCTTCAAGCTCGGTCACAGCCTTAATCAATATATTATCTAATAACGGTAGTTTACCGAAGTAGTCTCTAGTCAGTCTTAATATAAATAGGTCGATACGGGGTATCTCGGCCCTATCATATAATATCTTATTACTAACGTAATGCTGCCAGTCAGACACCTGAGATCTATAAAGGCCCAAGCAGGCCCTAAGACATTTCCTTTCGAGACCTCTGGCTTTTTCCCCGGTTGTGTGATTGAAATTCCACCATATAGGAGCCGCGTAGGTAATAATAGGCCGTATCAGTAGCATGTATAAAATGATTTTAGCTTTTGATGATAGGTATTTATTATGAAATATTCTGCTATTGCTGATGAATGCTGTGTTTGCTTTTTGTAATTGGATGTCTATATGTTTGTTGCCACGAAGAAGGTAATCAATATGTACACCTAGATATTTGACCGTTTTCCTGTGAGGTATCATTACTCTGTCGTTAGAACCTGGTTTTGTTGTTGTTATTTGGAAGTCTTTGCTTCCGACTTTAGCTTTTGAGGTTAAGTTAACTAGCGGCTTACGGAATAATATTGTCTCGCACTTCCCGGGGTTGAGCCTGAGATTCCATATTGCAAAATACTTATTAATCCTATCTACTGTTACCTCCAGACTTTCTCGGACAAGGTTCGCCCTATTACTAGATTGATATACAATTATATCGTCCGCAAACGTCAAAATTTCTGGAAACCCCGGTTCGTTAAAATTAAATAACCTAGGGAGATCGCTTATAAATAGATTAAAGAGAATTGGGGAGTTCACCGTTCCCTGTTGTAAACCTTCCTCAATCCTATAATTCAAGGACGATATATTTTTCCCGTCCCAGGTAACGAATGTTTTATTGGTGATCATATCTAAGATCAACAATATTAACCACTGTGGGAATTCCTTGTTGGTAAGTTTATAGATCAGGCCATTTATCCATACAGAATCAAAGGCCTTTTCCAGATCTAAGAGGGCTGCCCCGACTAGTTGGCTCTTCTCTACTAATATG
Organism: Andrena flavipes; assembly: GCA_963971345.1. Taxonomy (NCBI): domain Eukaryota; kingdom Metazoa; phylum Arthropoda; class Insecta; order Hymenoptera; family Andrenidae; genus Andrena; species Andrena flavipes. The sequence goes on from OZ020479.1 coordinate 55,860,667, forward strand.
TTCAAGTCCGACAATAACTTGTGTATGGCGTGGGTGGTGGAATGTCGGTATTTGAAGCCAAACTGGCTGGGCGGTATCAGGTCTTTATCTTCACAGTAATCTGTTATTTTATTATTAATGATGGCTTCGTATACTTTACTCAGGCTGGGTGTCAAGCTGATCGGACGATAGCTAGCAGGGTATTTCGGGTCTTTGCCTTTCTTCATAATTGGCAGCACTTTGGCGCGTTTCCAACTTTTGGGAAAATAGTTTCTGTTAATTGCGTTATTGAAAATTATTGCTAGATCTTCTATTATTTTATTTGGAAGGTGTTTTAAACAATTGGTGGAATCTCATCTAAGCCATATGATGTTTTATTTGGTAGGTTTTTTAATATTTGACCAATTGCAATGGGGTTGCAAAATGGTTGGAATGTCGTATCTGGGAGTTCTGGGCTACCGGCCTTGTTAGTGCTATTAAATTGGGTTATTGTTATATTGTTAATTCTGTTATAGTTAAATATTTGTTTGGTATTCTCAGCCGAACGGTCTATTATTTCTTTTAAACGTATGTCTTGATTGAGATATCGCGGTGAATTGATTGATTCATAGTATGCTCCTATTACATTGAGTTTATCTATTGGATCTGTGATGATATATTCGTTATCTATTTGTTGTATGTTATTTAAATTGCAGTTGCTTCTATCCAGAATAAGGTTGTTATTTGTTTCTATGTGTATGTTGGCAACATCACTGAATTGCTTGGGTCTAAAGATTGCATTGATTTTTGGGAAAAAACAGTCCGCTTTTCTGTAGTTTATGTTTTTAATGACGCTAGTCCAATATTTTTCTATTACTTTTTTCAATTCTGATCGTAGTTCTTTGTTTATTGATTTAAGTGCCGCTTTTGCTGCTTTTGTTAGTGGTCTGAGAGCGTAAGGGTCGATGATGTGCATTTTGTGTAATAAGGTGTTACGTGCCGCGGCCTTTGGTGATCGAGTGGCGCGTTTTAGACAGTCAAATTCTGATTAGGGGTATCCCACAATCGTTAGACTATCAGAATTTGTTGTATTGAGTATAGAATGGCATGGAGGCTCGCCGCAGTTGTAACAGTCAATTATTTTATTTAATTATCTGAATACCTTATCAGGAGGATAAGGGGTAGATTTAGGGATCGTTGATGCTCTAGTCCCATACGGGTCTTTTCAATGGAATCAGATAGGTAATGAAAGAGTAGAATTTAAAGAATTATAAAGCTTTAATTGTTGAAATATTGAAGGAATCAAAAGAACATAATAAAGTATGGAAATATTCAATGAATAACTCCTGACTAGGGGAATCCCACAATGCTTTGATTGTCAGAAATTGTCATTATATATGAATGAATATTAACAATATAATATAGCATACAGAAAGAGATAAAAAATGCAACTCACCAGACAGTCACAATAATATAAATGACAATATAACTTGGATTCCCTTTTTATGCTTGGATAATTCTGAGCGTTGGTATACCTGAATCAGAAAGAGAATAAGACGCGAACACGCACACACTTGATTATGGATAAAATACACGCAAATTGAACTTGCAATATAGAACCGAAATGATCGTGATTTTAACTGAGTAAGTAGAATTAGAAGTTAGAATAAATTATTTAAAAGAGTTATTATAATTAATGTTTCAAAGTTAATGGAATGAATTGTTTCGCAAAGTTGAGTGTTTCACGCGGTTACACAGTAAACCGGAGAACTCTATCTCTAAAACACTTGCGGACCCAGCGACACGTACCTCACGATTTATCGTCACAGAGTGTCGCAGCTTCACGCTCTCGGCAGCGACCAGAGTGGGTCCGTACCGAAAATGCTTACGCTGCATTTTATCGCTCGGCCATGCTACCATGGGCCCGTCTACTTAACGAAGCGGTGTGTGTGTGTGTATGCTCACGTCCGTCCATCAGATTCCCGATTCAATATATGATCGATATTCGTACGCACAAGATAACATGACATCCCGCATCTTGAAACATCTACAATTTCGCACAGCCGAGGGCTCTCCCTCAATGTTCATATACACAATTTCTGATTAGGGGAATCCCACAGTCGTTGGACTATCAGAAATTGTGTTGGGTATTCAATTTTAACAACAATTTTTAATTAATTAATAATTTACGCAAGCGACAAAACCGTGGGAAGACGCGGTTCCCTGCACCGGATGTAGAGTATACAATTCCGTCAATCTTCTGAGAAATGATCCAGTCTGCGCATTCCCGCTGTAGCCGTTACTGATTATGTTACAATGTTTAACGCGGCGGTCAGAGGTGTTCTCAACGAGGGTTCTCCCACAATGCTGCAAGGCATTGTTGAAACGCACCCCTGCTGCTTACCCAGGACGGATTCGGCACAGGAGGAGAGTCACTGGGTCTTTTCGAACGCGACTCTCTGGTGAGATCGCCGCTGCGTCAGCACCGCCTTATCTGTAAGAAATGGATTTTTGTTTTATCAAAAATATTAATGGACAGGAATATGATCAACGAGGGATTTCCCATAACGCTAGGCGTTGTTGATCAATACCCTGACCCAAAAAGAAAAATTTTACGTTCCGAACGTAACAAAGGAAAGTATATATTTTTTGTTTTTATACATTTTTGAAAGTTTGCGATTCATATATTTGTCCATGCTATTGCTTTTTTTTGTATCTAGGGATAGTATTGTTTATGCTTAGAGTAATTGCATCAGTTATTTTTTGGAAGTTGCTATCAATTTCTGTTATAGTTAAGTTAATTTCGTCTGGAATATCATTTACGTATGACTCTGCCAGCCCCCGAGTAAACTTGTCCCATTTTGTTGCTTTATAATTAAATCTATGATTTGACAAGGATGAGCCAGTTAAGGGAAAGCCATCATTCTGAGTTCTGAATGTGAAAGATATTGCAGCGTGATCGCTATCATAGGGAAGTGTTTGGGCTTTACCATTGATATCGTCCAGCCAGTCCAGCCTGGAATCCACCAGCCCCACGTCAAGAAAAGTCTGCGCCGGCTTAAAAGTTGGAAAGGACGGAGTGATCACTCTTAGTTTATAGGTTATGCTATGATCCGAGTACCATTGCCCTACATATTTACCCCGCTGGTTGTCTGTTCGGTCTCCCCATGCCTCTCGTCTGGTATTAAGGTCTCCTGCTATTATATAGTAATTATTATTTTCATTAAGTTTGAGTTTAATAAATAGGTCATTCAATTCCTCAATGAATCGTTTTATGTTATCGTTTGTTGCGTATACGCTGACTAGAAATAAGCTGTTACTACTATTCAGTTTAATTCTAATTATTGAATATTCTAATATCTCATTCGCTAGTGAAGATGGGTATTTAATTTCTTCAAATGCTATATTTTTATTGATAATTATGGCTGTACCTCCACCTTGTATCGCATTAGGTCTATCTTTTCTAACAATTTCATGGTTTTTGAAAAAAATAACATGAGAGTGATTTAATTTGGTTTCTGATAAGAATACAATGTCGTGATTGTATTTTTCCAGAAATTACAGTAAGTCTATCCTGCGATGGTTCGCAATCAATGAATTAACATTGATTGCTGCTATTTTGATTAAATTTTTGGTACTCGCGGTTTCGGACATTTTTATCTAGTTATCATTGTGTTAAGAATAAATTCTATTTTTTGCGTGTTTTCTGCTACTTGCGTGGCTAGTGTTCTGAATTGGTTATTGACCAGGGCTGCTATCTCGTTTTTCAGTTCCGTTGCCCAAGGTGGTGGATCCGAGTTTGTATGGGGCTTCCCATGATGTGCCTGGAACTCGTTGAAAGTTGGCTGTGTGTAGTTCCGTGTTGTTGATGGTCTTTGGGTTGGTGATGCTGTCCTGTAGTCTCTTAATTGAGAAGCACCTCTGCTTACTTGTGCATAGGTGAGGTTACTGCTTACTGGTGTAGCTATTTTGGCGATCCTCTTCATCGTTGTCTGTGTTTTTATTGTTTTAATATTCTTTTTGTGGTCCATAGCAAACTTGATGTAAGGGCATCCTTTGTATGAAGCTGGGTATCCCTCCTGGCCACAGTTTGCGCATTTGAGAAGAGTTCTCGCACCCTCTGTAGTTATGGCGCAATTGCCCGGTTCATGGGTTCCAGCACATTTGACACACCTATATTGTAGGTGGCAATTTTTGCTTGCGTGACCAAGTCTTTGGCATCTTCTACATTGAAAGATAGAGGGTTTTCTGAGGTGTTCCCATCTAACTTTCTGGTATACTATATTTTTAACTTTAAAAACATCTTTGGTTTTGCTATTGTGCGAAAGCTGTATTAGGTAGTGAAAATTTTCTGGTAGTGCCTTGTTGACTATGAATTTGGTGATGTTTAGGATCTCTACATCATTGAGTTTGAGGTCAAGAATGTCTTGTTTGACGTCTTCGATACTAAAATCTCCTCGTACTCCCTTCAATATAATTGAAATAGGTTTTTGGTCTTTGGGTGTGTATGTAAAAAAACTAATATTGGTCAGAACAATAGGTGTATATTATGTGGTTATCTTTGTCCACTTCTTTGATTGAGAAGGCTGTTTTTGGTATATTTGCTGCTACCATAATTCGAATTAACCCGTTAATGTTAGTATTAACAGTATAGATGGGCGGTTGTTTAGTGGTTTTTTGTTTTACAATATTTGGAGGTTCAGTTGCTGTATCGTTGTCTTGTGTATCCATGTTAGTCAAATCAGCGAGCGCTTGGAATTTATTATGGTCTAGAATGTTTATTGCTGGTTCAGGAGATCCAATTCTACTGGTTCTTTTTTTTTGGTGATTCCCATTTGGGCTCTGTCGAGGTACTGGGGAGGTTGGATACGTCTTCTTGCGATACTGTGGTAGATTGTTTCTTTGGGCCGTACTTGCGGACGGTATTGAGGTTAGGTCTTATGTGACTTTGTACCCCTATATTGCTTTCTTTTAGAGCTTTCTTGTACATTTTATCAAGATTGAGGGAATGTAGTTTGGGTGTTTTTGCCTGATTGAAGATGCGTGTCTTATCAGGTACTATATTTTCTTTGTAGGCGTCCGGCGAGAGGTTACGCTTCTCGCTATGTGCTGGTTGGGATGGCATGGTTCTCGACGAAGCCCTGGGGGCCCCCAAAGCATTATCGAGGCCACTTTGCACTTTGATTAGCTCACTAATATTAATGATGGAGTCGATACTTATACTATTACACTTTGTACTGACAATATATCACAAATATTAGAAAATATTTAGAGCTATCGTAGACACGTCTGTATCGGTCTACAGCTCTACCGGAAGTCCCCGCTAGGTACTAGCCCACGCTGTTCGTTGGTCATTATTTTCAATCAAATGTATATAAGGGCAGTCAACACCTGGATGTTTCCTAACGTATTGAAGATATAAAAGACATTGTTTAAATGAAATTGCATGGTTGGAGGAGGCAAATTTACTGGGGTAGACGATTTTTTTCTTTGATTATTATTTTACGAGATACGATGATCAATTTTTTTTTAAACGGAACTCGTTGTTTTAACAGATCACTTGATAGTGCGTTTCAAGGCGAATTGAATAAGGGATAATGTATACACTTTATTTCAGCCGGTTTTGCAGATATTATGTTTTACAATTTGTTAACGCTGCAAAGTTGTGGCAAAGTTGCGGCATAGTTGCGGCATAGTTGCGGCATAGATGTGGCAAAGTTGCGGCATATTTGCGGCGAAGTTGCGGCAAAGTTGCGGCATATTTGCGGCGAAGTTGCGGCAAAGTTGCGGCATATTTGCGGCGAAGTTGCGGCAAAGTTGCGGCAAAGTTGCAGTGCATCATTGCAACGCAACTATGCCGCAACTATACAGCAACAATTCTATGTCCGCTCTGTGCAATGTTGCACAGCAACGTCGCAGCAACCATACATCGACATTGCGCTGCAACCATGCAACGACGCAAGCAAGTGCAAGGTTACTGCAACCATCCTGCAACGTTGCCGCCACGATGTGTGCTGTATGGGGAAACATCTGTTCTGCATAATTACCTTTTTTTATTCGAAGGTTTAATTCGAATAAATGCAACGAATAAAGGATATTTTTCCGAATGGCCCCATTGGCCGATCGAGATGAGGTTTGGGAGAGGGGGTTGTAACCGTAAGTCGCGGGGTTACCGGTGGGACGGTGGAGGTACCGTATCGCCAGCTCAGGACGGCAATTTATTCAACCTTACAACTAAATACAGGAGGTCCCGGCCAGGTCTATGCTGGCACACAGTGAAAGTACGGCTTATCCTAGCGCGAGTCTCGGTGTGTACGGCGGCGCGAGTCCCGGTGTGCACGGCGGCGCGAGTCCCGGTGTGCACGGCGGCGCGAGTCCCGGTGTGCACGGCGGCGCGAGTCCCGGTGTGTACGGCGGCGCGAGTCCCGGCGCGTATCGCGTGGTGTACGAACGGTTGCGGCGTTTCGGCGGAGCGGTAAGGGAAAGACGATTTGACCGTTCGGTGTCTTGGCGGGCAAGCCCTGCCGTGGGACCCTGGTCGGGGAGTCTTTAGTCCGGTCACCCGGTGGGCACAACCCGTGGGTGAATCGGAGACTGTAAGGACGCTCTCGGGAACGGAGATGACTCCGTTCGGGAGATCGATATAAGATAACGGCCTGCGTCCAGAGGATGGCTCACGCTGTCCTTCTGGGAACCGGGGAGGAGGAGATTTCAAAAAGACGCAGCTACGCAGTCTGTCGACGCACGGGAACTGGTGCTTACAAAAGTTATTGTCTTTCGCAAGAACTAGTGTCGGCACGAGAACGTGGTATCGTACAGAAGGTTGCTGGAGAGGTGTACTTGTCAGTACGCTCGCTCTAGGCGGTCTCTGCCAAATAGGCCCGCGCCCCCAGCTTATATGTCCTCGTCCGCGGATTTTCGGCGGCGAGAAGGACACATGCTGAAGTGCCCATCTCGCGCCGATTCTCGGTACCCGCGGACGAGTGGTGGGGGGCAAGACCGTTGGCAGAGTCGCGGTACGCGTCCTCGCGGCTGGGCGCGCGGTGGTGGGGGGGCAAGATCGTCGTCCCACCGACAATAACTCGTTACAGGGTGTGAACCCTGAATCTAAAATTGTAGCTTCGGGTATTTATTCGTTTTCGAAATACTAATAAAAAATTGTTTATTTATTTTGGAAATTTTTTTCTACGTTGGTGCAGGCCTCCCTGCCCGGGAACCCTTCCATCCTCCCATTTTCCACTTTTGAAATTTTGTAACCACAGTCTTATTTTTAGCATCGCCAAACTCACATCGGTTCGCTATCATGCTTTACGTGGCCGCGAGCGGGCACGCGCCCCGCCCCGATCTAACCAAACCAATCCTAATACCCGGGGCAAATTGAAAAGTGGAATGTGTTATGTCGGTATAAGTCAACAGAAATATTGTTAAGAGGAGGGACCGTGGTAAAGTGATTAAAAAAAGTCGGTAATGTGTACCCTTTTATACCTAATTACTTGACTCCTACTGAACTTGACTTACTACTGAACGCATTAATTGCTGAAAGTAAAATTTGATATTTGGGGTCGCTCCACACTCCTCATAATACCCACCAAGTTTCATCTCGATCGGCTACCGGTCGGGGCTAGACCAGTGCGTGGGGCGCGGAAAGAACGATAGCGAACCGATGTGAGTTCGGCGATGCCAAAAACGGGACCGTGGTTACAAAATTTCAAAAATAAAAAATTGGGGGACGGAAGGGCTCCAGGATAGGGATTTATAAATAATTTTTAAACACTTTAACCATCCGAAAATATATTATTTCCAATTACTCAATGATTGTTCATTTTCTTTGTTTCAATGGAATGTAAAACTTTCACATTTTCCATCGAATTGGCATGAACGTTTCAGTAACATACTGCTGAGATTTTCCAGATGAAAATGAATTTAAACACGGTATAAATCGGATTATTTATAGCATTATTAGATTAGAAATGTTACGCATTTATATTTAATTATCTAGTACAGTTCTAGAAATAATCCGATTTATACCACATTCGAATTCATTTTAATGTGTTACGTCCGGAACGTAAGATTTTTCTTTTTAGGCGGGGTATGCACCAACAACGCCTAGCGTTATGGGAAATCCCTTGTTGATCATACTCCTGCCTATTAATTAATAATATTCTTTCTGTAATGAAAACCCCTTTCTTGGAGCATCGTCGCCTCGACGCATTGCCGTTCTGCGAAATAGATAAGGCGGTGCTGACGCAGCGGCGTTCTCGCCGGATAGTCGCGTTCGAAGGGACCAGTGGTTCTCCTGTTGTGCCGAATCTGTTCTGTGTGAGCGGCAGAGGGAGCGTTTCAACAATGCCTTGTAGCATTATGGGAGAACCCTTGTTGAGAACACCTCTGACCGTGCGTCGCGTTAAACATTGTAACATAATCAGTAACGGCTACAGCAGGAATGCACAGACTGGGTCATTTCTTAGAAGACTGACGGAATTGTATACCCTACATCCGGTGCAAGGGATCGCGCCTTCCCACGGTTTTGTCGCACGTGCAGTTTATTAATTAATTATTGTTAAAACAAATGTCCAATACAATTTCTGATAGTCCAACGACTGTGGGATTCCCCTAATCAGAAATTGTGTATATGAACATTGAGGGAGAGCCCTCGGCTGTGCGAAATTGTAGATGTTTCAAGATGCGGGATGTCATGTTATCTTGTGCGTACGAATGTTCCGTAAAAAAATTGATCAAATGTTTGAATCGGGAATCTGGTGGATAGACGTGAGAATACACACACACACACACACACACACACACACACACACACACACACACACACACACACACACACACACACCGCCTCGTTAAGTAGACGGGCCCGCGGTAGCGCGGCCGAGCGATAAAATGCGGCGTAAGCATTTTCGGTACGGACCCACTCTGGTCGTTGCCGAGAGCGCGAAGCTGCACCACTCTGTGACGATAAATCGTGAGGTGCGTGTCGCTGGGTCCGCAAGTTCTTAGAGCTAGAGTTCCCGGGTTATTGTGAAACCGCGTGAAAGACTCGACTTTGCGAAACAATTCATTTTTTTAACTTTGCGAAACAATTCATTTTATTAACTTTGCGAAACAATTCATTTTATTAACTTTGCGAAACAATTCATTTTATTAACTTTGCGAAACAATTCTTATACTAAACTCTGTGAAACAATTTTATTTTTTTTTTTATTCATATCGTTGTTTTAAAACCACTTTTATTCGGTCTCGTTTTAAAATTCAATTCAGATCCGTTCCTTCAAATAACCAAGTGTGTGTGTTCGCGTCTCATCTATTTTTTTGATTTAGGTCTATCATCAAAACACAGGATATCATTTCAAGCGAAAACATAAATTATATTTGTTAATTCAATATCAATTGTCAGGTGAGTTGCACCTTTTATCTCTTTTTATAAGCCTTATTACTTTGTCAATATTCATTCGTATATAACGATAATTTCTTACAATCAAAGCATTGTGGGATTCCCCTAGTCAGGAATTATCCCTGATTAACATTTTATAAAATGATTTATTAAATATTTCCATAATATGTCATGTTCTATTGTTTTCATTCACTATTAAACAATTATTGTTCATAAAATTCTACTCATTAATTACCTGTCTGATTCCTTTGAAAAGACCCGTATGGGTCTATACTCGAGCTCGTTTAAGAAGGAACTTGCCGACCGACGAGTTTAGATCGGTTCTGCACATGTTGGCGACGAAACAAGTTACTATTGGCTATACCACAAACAAACGTTCCCTCGGAGCCAATGAGCGCATTCTACATGCGCGAATTAAGTTCCTTCTTAAACGAGCTCGAGTATAGAGCACTAACGATTCCAAAAATCTACCCCTTATCCTCCTGATAAGGTATTTAGATAATTAAATAAAACAATTGACTGTTACGAGTGCGGCGAGCCTCCTTGCCATTACCTACATAAATGCGACAAATTCTGATAATCGAATGATTGTGGGATACCCCTGATCAGAATTTGGCCGTCTAAAACGCGCCGCTCGATCACAAAAGGCTGCGGCACGTAACAAATGTGGAAAATCTCAGCAGTATGTTACTGAATATTGAAAACGTGACATTTTACATTTTATCAACATTGTATGCCTCTCCAACCGAGATTACAAGTCACCGCACAGTGGGGCATTTCGGGTCGAAACACGGCACAAAACATTTTCTCACCCAAATCATATATTTATCGTTAATTTTGCATTTCATTCAGTTATTACGTATATATGTGATCCTATTGGGACAGTAAAATTAATGAAATTTGTTTATTTAATGGGGCATAGCACTTTTTTACAAATTGCCGACAATATCGTGCACACTGTACATAGGAAAAAGTTCAGCATCTTTCACATGTAAAAAGACATCGGTTACTTTGAATTTCAATGGCAGGAAAGGAATTTTTGTAAAAAAAAAGCGTCATAGACCACTTCTCGTCCCTCTAACTACCTCAGTTGAACTCCCGTTAAAAATAAACAATGAAAATTGGGACATTCAGTAAGATATAATTCCAAAAATATCAGGGATATCAAAATTAAATTTGGTACACTTCAAATACATACCTCAACACTTAATTCCATCAAAAATTAGTTGAATTAAGCCAGCGTGCGGACCAATTATGCTCAACAATTGCAGGGGGGAAACACCGACAGGGGGTAGTGGTAATGTGTGTGAACTGACGTTGGCGTGAGTTCACGCACACATTACCACTACCCCCTGTCGGTGTTTCCCCCCTTCAATTGTTGAGCATAATTGGTCCGCACGCTGGCTTAAGCAAACAACAATACTATAAACAACAATACAAGTTCTGAAGAGTTTCGTGGTTCTCTTCTTCAAAACCGTGTAGTCGCATTAAAAATTAATGAATGTGAAAAACAATCATACTACCTGCAATCAACTACCTGTAAAAGAAAATTTGCAGTCTAGTGATATTTTTGTAAAAGGACTTAGTGCCGTGTTTCGACCCGAAATGCCCCACTGTGCGCCGCCGAACAACTCAAATCCTATTTGAGTTTATCCAGATATTATCATTGCCCATCTCTGTTCTCCAAACGCTTCGCAGTGATTCATTCAAGCCTCCTTGATGGCAAAATAGTGATAGAGGAAATGCGGCAACAGCGCGATTCGACTCTCGATACGTCTCGGCAACTATGTCTTTCCTACATTTATCGGCTAGATTGGACTTCCACCGGGTTTTATGGTACAATGCACGAATATACCATCAACGCCGGTGGCAGAGAATCCTTGAAACTTCATTCTGTCATTTCTCGAGTCTGTCTCAGTACACGATTCATAAATTTATTATTATTTCGACATACGGTGGTTATTAGCGCTCATGCGCACCAGACCACCCTGCACGGATGTCTGCTGAAGGCAACTATACCCGCAAAAACTTTTTCATGCCGATTCCAGGGCGAAAGTTGTAATTTACGGTTTGTTTACTATACGCGTATATGTACACGCTCAACTTAGCTTGTGTGAGCGTACGCACACATTCAACGCCCGGTGAGACGGCAGCCTTAAGCTCCTACTGCTTTTTAAAGAGATTAGTCTTGAGCACATAGAGAAATTTTGATATCCATCGCGGGTGGCAAAAAACTCCAGGAATTCGAAAGTCAAGATCACGTGGAGAAATCTCTCCTAGAAAAATCAGACTGTTTTTCTCTGTACCATACCATTTTCAAAGTTTATTGCTTCAGTCTTAAGCAATTGCATTTCTCCGCTCAGCTGTCTGCCACTGCATGGTTCGTATTCGCTCCGTGTAATCTTAGGCCAAAATTCGTGGAATCAACGAAATATCAAAACATTTGGGCCAGACGTTGCACAGTGGGAAAATTTTGCGATTTTATGGCCAAACCCCCAAAAATGAAATTTTTGAATTGGACAAAATAAATGCAAATGTCAGTTGAAGAACTATATCCATTTTCGTGGTCAAAACCTCGAAACTTATTTTTAATATATACAATTTGGCACTTTTACGTTCTGATATATGAGAAACTAAATTATTCGAAAAGCAACACTTACAAACATTACGAACGATAAAGATTTTTTTATTATTTACATTTATACACTTAAACATATACATCAGGGTATCGAAGAAGGGTTATCGCTTCTGACGTCAAACCTTTTAATTTTTTATCGGGAAGTTTTCTTAAATTACTAATTACTGGATCTGACAATAATAATAGCCAATTGAAAACATCCTCCATAGTTTTTTCTTTTGAGCATTTTCGAGAAAGTTTCTCGGTACTTTTTAATGTCTTTATTTCGTGCTTCTTGAGCTGCCTCCGAAAGCTGTCCAATTGGAAGGACAGCATTTTCAATTATGTGAGGACCATGAATTAAAATTTTGTGTAGAGTAGTAGGCATCATGCACCAAGGATATAATGCTACAAATTACTATGCCGTTTCTACAGCATACATTTGAAATTTTTTTATATCTACTGCGTAACCACTTGATATTATTTGTAAAATAACATGAAATCTATTAATAATATTTACATCTAAGCCGGTTATTTTTGCAGATACAACTGAATTTTGAAAAAAGCAACGAGCTGTATTTCCGTCATTTGTATTTCCGTATCCGGGTTTCGGAGAATCAACAATTAGACCTAACTTAACCTTGAACCCTTCTTAAATTTTCATTTTATGCTCTTTTTTATCTTCTTCAGAGCGTTTTTACCATTTTGTGTATATGAAGCTTATATGACATGTGTAATAGACATTCAAATAAACGAATCCACGCATGTAGAGAAGATATTCCAAATTGTAGATTAGAATCTTTTACTTTTTGCTTCAGCATACTGTCAATATCGTTGAATTTTTTTTGCTGTAGCACCACATAAATAACAGCGAAGGGTAGACTTTGTAGATGACACAGCATTACATACTTTGCCATCCACCATAGTAAACAGCATCTTGTACGATATTGAAATATTTTTGGCATTTATTGTAGATGTGAAAGGAACAAGAGATTGAATCTGTTCATTTATATACAGCATTTTATTCACTGTTATTTCAGTGTTTTCGTGTTTAAATTGCACTCTTATAGGGCGACAAAACCGACACGACGACGGTCTAAGATTCTTCCAGATAATTATTTCCTTTGTACGATTTTCTTTAAATGACACGAGTTGTAAGGGGACAAGTGGCGTTAAAAGTACACTCAAATCTGATTTAGAATTGTCACTAAATTTTTGCTTGTATTCGCTTTGTCCTGAACTTCCGTCGCATCCCCATTTACAAATTAAAATCATATTTTCTATAGTTTCTGGGGCTAGGCTTTCAAATACTTCGTTCTGAACAATTAAAATACGCTTTACCATGTGATCCAGCCACGACTGTAATTTAACTTCAGCACTATGTTCAGTTATTATTATTTGTGAACATGGTAGATAACAACGAATTTTGGCTTCCCGAACTGTCTCATAATTTGGATACAGATCACAGTTGGGTTCCTTTATTGAGGCTCTGATCGTATTGTACTGATGCCTATATGTACTCGAGCTCATTTAAGAAGGAACTTAATTCGCGCATGTAGAATGCGCTCATTGGCTCCGAGGGAACGTTTGTTTGTGGTATAGCCAATAGTAACTTTATTTCGTCGCCAACATGTGCAGAACCGATCTAAACTCGTCGGTCGGCAAGTTCCTTCTTAAGGGGGTAGACACGGGTAATGCAGCGCGCTGTATACCGACACAATCTGGCCCGAAATATGGGTCTGGGAAATTACGTTGTTTGTCCTTATATGAGGAGATTTTGGGCTGGGCGAGGTCTCATTCGAAAGAGGAAGGTTCAGTGCAGCGCGCTCTGGTCATGGTTCGACGAGATTGTGTTGATATCTAATAATATGAGTGGTGAAAGTAGAGCAAAATTCGACAAAATACACCCGCAAGAATCCAAGTATTTTTAGGTCACTAAAAGAGTTTTGTGACTGAAACGGTGAGCAAAGCGCTCCGCATTGAATCTCCCTCTTTCGAATGAGACCTCGCCCAGCCCAAAATCTGCTCATATAAGGACGAAAAACGAAAAATCACAAACCCATGTTTCAGGTTAGATTGTCGGTATTGCAGTACGGTGCATCGCCCGTGTCACGTGACGTGTCTACCCCCTTAAATGAGCTCGAGTATAGATAATTTTGTTTCTACTAGGTATTACTGAAAGAGCTTTATCAGCAGGTAATCGGGCTATAGATTTCGTGTTAAGTGCTGAAATTTTCACTGCATTATTATTGTTACAAGAACGGAGGTTCATTTGTGCGGCGTATAACAGTTTTTATACACTTTTTTCTTTACGAAGTTCTTCAGTTTTTCGACGCTTTGTGCGATTGCTAGCTTCCTCAAAATTTAGCAAAGGCCGACTATCTATATTTACTTCCACTTCCTGATATAATGGAATTGATATGTGGCCAGATAACCACTTTTCATGTTTCTTAAAGAAAAATGCATTGTTACGCGAACATGCTTGCCACATGGTTCTGAATTTAGAAAATAATTTTGATAAGTTCGAAAATGCGTCGGAGTGAATGGAAACTTCACGATTATTATTTGTCTTTAATTTTTTTTCTAACTGTTGCACTTGCTCGCGAATATTCTGTTTCAAATAAATGTGTACTATTGTAAATAAATTTTTTTCGTCAGTATTATTTCATTTTGACAAGATGCTAAAATAAAACAAACAATCAGACAGAGGATCGAAGCTGAATAAAATTTAAAAAAGAATAAAAAGATTTGTAATGTATAACATGTGAAACAGTTTCGGTCACAGTTATGTCGTATGTTATACAAGACACACTGGATCGTGTTGAAAAAAATGCATATAATTACAAGATTAGTAACTATTAGCAATTAATAATTGCAAAAAAGTTCAACGTAAAATAGGAATGATAAATCATTGCGGGATATTATGGGATTTATAACTATTTTATGTATTGAAAATTGATTCTTATATGAAAAGGTTATTTCTAAAACACTACTTTAAAAATTGTATAAATTACGTATTAAGAACCGAAACATAATTATTTTGGGGACAAAAAGATATCTTACGCAGCATCAGGAATTGAATCCATGCCTTCAAATTATTTTCTCAACTTTAGATAACACAATATAAGTGTTTGAAACAACTTCAAAATCTGGAATAATTCTTCGCGATTGGACTAACCTCACATGAACATAAACATTTGCGAGGCTGTACGAGCTTTGTATTAAAAATTTAGCAGTAAAATTGGAGGCATTTGATGCCCAAATTTGTTTTTCAATTGACATTTGCATTTATTTTGTCGAATTCAAAAATTTATTTTTGGGGTTTTGGCCATAAAATCGCAAAATTTCCCCACTGTGCGTTGCGCCAAATAATGCATTGAAGACATCTCCACATTAAGTGGGTCGAATTCCGATTTTTTTTTAAAACTCGAAATGAAATAGTGCGCAAAAGTTGCCTTAGGCAAGTAAAAATTCAATGTAAAAAAAAATTGAAATCGAATGATATTTGACCATCGCGCATCAAAATCAAAAATTCAAAATTTGGCAAAAATACCTACTCAATTTTTGAAAAAAGTTTAAAAACGTTTTTCGCGTGTTATTTACATTTACCGAAGTAGTAAAATGGTATTTGAACACATCAAAAGACATTTCCGGTATAATGCAGGTAGGTATTATTTAAATGTGTTGCGGGGGGAACTTCTACGAAGATTTATTGTACAGCTCGTAGCTAGTTCGTATATATATAATTGAGGACGACTCAGAACCCACCACAAGAAGGTGGCTACACATCGAGTTCTACCCAAATCCAAATCCAACCCAACCAACCAACAATTTGTTAACTAAGGGAATGTGGGGCAAGACGGTGTAGCTAAGAAGAAACTTAGAGGAAATCAAATATATTCTTTTTGTAACATTTATTAAAGCATTTCTAGAATTAATATATTTTCATCTTCAAATTTCAGCAACAAAAAGATCACAAGGACCAAAAACTGAAATAAACATCTTTTTATTAAGTAACTAAATTTTCCCATCATGCTCCCCATACGGGGCAAGATGGGATTGCTGTGGGGGCAAGACGAAACATGTCTTCTTACTGACACATTTCATAAAGAAACAAGTTTGAATGTGAAGAAATTCTATTTTCTTTTTTTAATTGATGTTAGTCTTGATTTTCTTGAAGTCCTTTTTGTTTTTTTTTAAATTTGTTGTCTTTTTCTCTTCGGCTACTTTTTTTAAGGGTGCCGTCTCACTGGGCCTTGAATGTGTGCGTACGCTCACACAAGGTAGGAAAAGCGTGTACGTATACGCGATGTAGTAAACAATCCGTTTCAACCAACTTACGTCGTGGAATCGGCAAGAAGGAAGCTTTTGCGGGTATAGTTGCCTTCAGCGGACATCTATACAGGGTGGTCTGGTGCGTTTGAACGCTAATAAGCACCGTACGTTGAAATAATAATGAATTTATGACTCGAAAACTGACAGAATGAAGCTTCAAGGCTTCTCCGTTGGTGGCGCTAATGTACTCGAACCTCAATTCTGTCAGTTTTCGAGTCATAAATTCATTATTATTTCAACGTACGGTGCTTATTAGCGTTCAAACGCACCAGACCACCCTGTATAGATGTCCGCTGAAGGCAACTATATCCGCAAAAGCTGCCTTCTTGCCGATTCCACGACGTAAGTTGGTTGAAACGGATTGTTTACTACATCGCGTATACGTACACGCTTTTCCTAGCTTGTGTGAGCGTATGCACACATTCAAGGCCCGGTGAGACGGCAGCCTTAAATCAAGTAACTCTCTTTTGTATGGTGAAGAAGTTAAAATCGCTGTTTTCCCACGTCGATTACTCCTTCTCTTTTCTTTGCTTTGTATCTTGGGGATGGGTATAATGTCTCTTGGTGAAATATTGAAGGAAGAATTCAAGTTGCGACATGCTGTTATTCAAGTAGACGAATTTAGAGTTTGCGAATCGTTGTAGACAGAACATCCCGGAACAGGGTCTTGGTTTTCCGATGACATATTTTCGCTGCAAGAACTACTTTCATTTCCTATTAGTATTGTTTCAATTGTTGGTATTGTTGAAGTGCTGAGGGTTTCTTGCGATAGAGAAGTTGTAAGACATCTATCAGTAGTTTCTGCAGCAACAAAAATAGAATTATTGAATGCCAGCGAATTGTAGGGTCAAATGCCATATTTCCTAAAGCCATTTATTGCCGTTTGCATAGTCGCAGCTTGCAAAAAAGCTTTTCCAAATATTTCAGCAATTTGATACATCGTAATCATAATAAGTGCTCAATGGTTTCATGAATGAAACATCGAGTGCCTGTAGTTGATGTGAGCAATGTGGAGGGAATGCAATCATGATCACTCCATGTTCTCTGGCTAAATCGATAACTTCTAAGTTTTTTGTGTGAGTGGAATGACCATCGAGTAGAAGCAATGCTGGAATTTCTGATGACGCATGTGAAAACTCGATGAATTTATTCATCCATTCAAAAAATAATTCGCTCGTCATCCAGCCCGAATCGCTGCAACGTCCCCAAGAGCCAGGAGGTGAACTATGTAGCAACTCAGGCTTCATTCTCTTTCTGGGAAAGACTAAAAGAGGAGGCATATATGTTCCGGTTGCACTAATACATATTTCAATTGTGACTGTTCTTCCACGTTCTGCCGAGGTAAGAGATCCTACTTGTTTTCTTCCTCATTGAGCTTTTAGTTTCCAAAACTAAAAGTAAAGTTATAGCTCAATGAGGAAGAAAACAAGTAGGATCTCTTACCTCGGCAGAACGTGGAAGAACAGTATTTATCGTACTATACTTCACCAAGTAATTTAAAAAATATTTCAACAACAGATTTATTAAATCCAGAAGCATGAGTGGCTGAAGTTGCCTCCGGTTTTCGTATCGAAAGATCTTTATGACGATTTAGAAATCCATATAACCAATCTCTTCCTGCCATACCTAAAGTTTTATTAAAATTATTTTTTTTCCGTTTCTAATAGCCATCTGATACGCTAATTGCCTTAAGTCCGTAGTATTCAGCCCAAATAATCGTGCTTCCATATCTTTTAAAAAAACGAACTAACTCTTCCTCCTCCTTTGAATTAAATACTGGTTGTATGGGCCCCAAAGATGTAACCAATTTCATTTCCCCTTTCCCTTTGATTTCTTGTACTCATCTTTGTAAAGTTGACTTTCGTATTCCATACACCTGTGACGCCTTATGATATCCCATCTTCTTTTCTAATATATCACTAAGTGCTTTCTTCATACTCTCTTTTCACCATTCGCCTCTATTTGTCTTTTTCTTGTATGTTCTTACCATTTTACAAAATATGGATCTACAACAAAGACAAGATTCGTATATAAAGTCCGTTAAATGAGGCAATATGGCACGTCCCAATGAAGGGGACATGCCACCTTGCCCCACTCATCCGATCCTGTCTTGCCCCAATACATATTTAATACTTCACATGCTTTTTATAAAATAACCTTAACCATTTCTTAGTGAAAACTTAGAATTTATGAAAAAGTAACTAATAAGGAAAATTAACTTACCGGTTTTAGTTAAAGAACATAAACATAAATAAAGTGACACTATTACAAACTTCCTGAACAATTATATCGTTATTAGAAAAATGTAATATCGCGTCGTAACTCGTGACACGCGTGGTTTCTAACACTGCTATTTTCAGACCGATGCTCTTTTACACCGAACTCGCTGATATGTTTACGTATATACAGTAGTACCTTCCATTTTTTATAAACAATGCTTTCCCATCTTACCCCGCTAGTCCATCTTGCCCCACGTTCCCCTACAATAATATTTCAAGGGCACATTAAATTGTAGTGGACAATTCAATTGTCAACTGCCAACTTCCGCATTCAGATCGTCGCCCACTAGGCCGAAGCGCTGCGAAGCGAAATGCTTTGGTCACCGCGCTTCACTTCGGGGCAATGGGAGACGGCCTTTAGGCCTCTTGATTTTAGTGTTGAATGAACAAATCCGTTTCTATTCTGGAAACTCTTCACATATTTCTCCACTGAGATGACTATGGGATCGACAGTGCGAATGAAATCTATAATATACCAATGTATAATATAATATACATTCCATCAGCGTACAAATGCATAATATAATATACATTTCAACATTTTCAACACCTTTCCTCCTCTGAGCTGAACAAAATAGTGAAATTCATACTTGCCCCCTATATGCCGCTGTGGTTTTCTATAAAAAAGGAAAGTTCAATAATAAGTGGCCAACGGCACCTCTTCAAGGCCATTAAAACTTCAAGGTACTTATTTAACAATCTCCTCCGAATCATTGATCCTGCCATTCAACGAAATGCATATTTTGCACACCCCGAAGGCTTGCTTCTGGCTGTACCGAGAAATGAGCGGAGGTACGTGAGAGAATTTGCTCTGAAGAGAATTCTCAAATCAAGAGCGTTACCATCTAAGAAAAAACGAACGTACGGAGTTTTATTGTACCTACCGAAACTCAAGTTCGATGCTCAAAATTATTTTGATATAATTGATCGGTCCTCCACAAATCTATCGGCGCCCTCCTCTTTTGAGAAATGTTTCAAATCTGATCGAGAACGGATTCGTCCTGGAATAGGATATAAGAGACTTTCCACAGTAAATCGGT
Source organism: Andrena flavipes (assembly GCA_963971345.1). Lineage (NCBI taxonomy): Eukaryota > Metazoa > Arthropoda > Insecta > Hymenoptera > Andrenidae > Andrena > Andrena flavipes. The sequence goes on from OZ020479.1 coordinate 55,880,299, forward strand.
GAAGATAGGTGTGAAGTTAATCTCAGAATCGGCGCAGAAAGTTGTGGGTTTCGAGAATAGAGATGGATTTATTCATTCAACACTAAAATCAAAACGCCTAATGCGGAAGTTTGGAACTAAGACAATTCCTATTCGACGGTTGAATTGTCACCTAAAATTTGTAGTGTCTCTGAAATATTGTTGTAATTAACAAATGGTCGGTTCCTTGGATAGGGCACGCGTGGAACTTGACGTGTAGCTACCTTCTCGTGGTGGGCTCTTCGTTTCCTCTAGCACCAGATAGTCCGGTGTTCGTCTGTCCAGGCCTAACGTCCATTTTACGTATCTTAATTGCACTCTTTCTACTTCTACCCTTTCCTTGTATCCCTACAGTTCTACGCCATACAGGAGCACCTCCAAGACCGAGGTATCGAACAGGAACATTCTCATCTTAAAATCTATGTTGGACTTTCTCTCCCCTATTCCCCACACCTGATTTAATGCGATATTTGCCTTTTTTATCCTGTCCTTTACATGTCCTTCTATATTTCCGTTTCTGTGCACCTTTATCCCTAAATAATTATACTCTTTGATTTCCTCTATTCTTGTACCCTTCTACATCCACCACTTTCTCTTTTCTCTCCTCCCCCCCCCCCCCCTTTCTTACATATCATTACCTTTGTCTTTTCTGTGTCTAACTCTAGTTCCTTATTGTTCTAAACTCTTCCTCTTTTCTAGCTAAAATTACCATGTCGTCAGCATAGGCTAAAGACCAGAATTTTTCGCTTCCTGCCCTCATCCACCCTATTTGACCTTTCCGAAATTCCTCTTCCATATCCGCCATAAAAATTGTGAGACCCTCCTCCGTCCAGAACTCCTCAGATTCCCCTCCTCTAGATCTTACCACATTTCTTGTTTCTTCATATATTCCCTTGACTCTTTCAATTAAATCTCTCCTCACTCCTCTCTCTTCCATTGCCTTCCATAGTTTGGCTCTTTTCACCTTGTCAAATGCTGCTCTCAAATCTATAAACATTGCGTACACCTTTCCTCTTTTTCTTCTGATTTTTCTTTCTACTATATGTTGCAGTATGTATGCATTATCGATCACTTCCCTTTTCTTTTTAAACCTTAGCTTGCGTGTCCGGGAGAATTCCTTTTCCTTCAATGTCTCTTTTCAATTTGTCATTAAGCAGAAATGCGTAGATTTTGTACGCAGTGCACAGGAGACTTATACCGCAGTAGTTTTTTGGGCTACTTTCGTCCCTCTTTTTAAATAAAGAGAACCCATTCCTTTTCCATACCTTCCTTATTATTTCCTTCAGCTTCTCTTTCGTGTTGCCCTCGCAATATATCCAGGCCTTATTTGGAATTCCGTTTTCTCCCGGTGCCTTTCTTTTCTTTAATCTTTTGAACTGCTTTTCTAACTCTTCTTCTGTTATGTCCTTTTCTTTTTCTTTTTCCTCAATTGGTGATTGTTCCCTTCTTGCTCCTACTTTCTTCACGTCCAAACCTCCCAGCAAGTTTTTAAAATGTTCTCTCCACACTCCTATTTCGATCTTGTTTTCGTTGTTCGCCCTTCTTTTCCTTTCCTTATTTATGTATGTCCATATTTGCCCTTCCGATCTCGCCTCCCTGATTTTTTCTCTTCTTCCTTCTTTTTCTGATCTTCTTTCCTTTTACTTAACTCCCTAAATTCTTCTTTTTTCTTTACAAGCAGCTCTTTCCTGATTTTCCCACCAAACTTTGTAGCCTATCTTCCTCTTTTTGATCGTAACCTTCCTCCTTTTTAACATACTACTTATTCCTGCTTTTAATATTTCCCATTTTCTTTCACTATCTTCTGCTTCTTCAAATTTTTTACCTCTTGTCTTTTCTCTAAATCTTTTTATTGCCTCCTCGTTCCAGTTGATGACTTCTCTCATGGTTTGATCTTTCCCTATATCCCCCCCCCCCCCCATCAGCAGTTATCTCCACAATTAATGGCATATGATCAGATTCCGATCTGTTTCCTAACCTCATCTCTTCAGCCCCATCCCATCCAATGGAGGTGGTTACTACATAATCTATCACTGACACACCTTTTTTGCTCACCTGTGTGTATTCTCCCTTTTCATCGCCTTTTTTATGTGTATTCAGTATATACCAACCCCTCTCCTCTATTGTCTTTAGCATTTTTTCTCCTTGCCCATTCTTTATTTTATCTTTTGAATTTCTCCTTTCCATATCTTCCATCCTCTCTCCATTGAAGTAGCCTCCTTCTTCTCCTATTTTGGCGTTGAAGTCACCTCCTGTTATAATTTCTTCTCCTTCCGCCTGGTCTAGTTTTTCTATCAGACCTCCCATCACTCTCTCCACTTCCTTGTTGCTATATACTGACCATATGCTCAAGATTTCTTCCTTTGCTTTAATTTTCTTTCTTACTAGACCCTCCAATTGACTATCCTCTGCTAACACTTTCCAACCTTCTTTCACACCAGTTATGATTCCCCCTCTTGGTCCCCCCTCTTATGCTCTCTTACTGCTGCCTGACAACTCCAAGCAAAACCTTTGGGCACTCTTTTCTGAATTCCCTCCCAATTTCTCTGATCTACCCATGTTTCTATTAACCCTACATAATCAAATCCCTCAACGAACTTCCAGAAGTCTCTGTCCTTTTTCCCAATTCCTGCCACGTTCCAAAATAGCAACTTTCTTGTTTTTTTTCCGATTCCTTTCCCTGACTGTTTGGATTTCTGTTTTCCTTCTACGTTTACGTATCTTTCTCCTCCCTCCCCTCCTCGGTCTTATCGGTGTTTCCTGTAAAGCTACTTCTGAAAAACCTCTTCTTGTAGTTCCCCCCTTTCGTCATTCCAGTAAAACCATCTACCTTGAATGCTTAGTTTCCTATATCCTATTCTTACTTCTTTTCCCTGCCCCTTTAGCTTCCTAGCTTTGTCTCTTATATCTCTTTGTACCTCTCTTTCCTCAGACGTTAAATCATGCTCAATATATACTCTTTTTGTGCCTAGTCTATTTTTCTTTCTCATGATTTCCTGTTTCTTTTCCCAGCTTTCCTCTTCTACCAGAACTACATTTGTATGCTGGTTCCCTCTTAGTTCTATTTTGCTTATCCCTCCTGCTACTTCCAGTTCTCCTCTTAGTAATTCGTATACCTTTTCTCTAAGGTCCTCTTTACTTACTTTTAAACCTTTGATGGTGATGTTATTTTTCTTCGTCTTTTTCTCCTGGTCCTCCATCCTTTTTCTCATTCTCCTCACTTCTTTCCATACATCATTTCTTTCCTTCCTAGCTTCAATTCCCTCACCCCTCTTCTCCGCCTCCTTTAGCTTTCTCTCTACTTCGCATAAGATTCTCTCCTCCAACTCCTTATCCTCCCTTTCCTTCTTCCCTCTCATCTCTTCCTTCCTCTGTTCCATGTCTCTCATCATAATTTCCATCCTTTCTATTAGCTCCTTTTCTCTTTCTTTAAACTTTTTTTCTGTACTTTCCACTCTGGTTATGAACTCCTCCATTATATTGCTTACTTCCTTCCTAAAATCTGCCATAAGCTCCCCTCTTTCTTGTCTCATACTTGCCGCGATTTCTTTCATCATGCTTCCTATCATTGTCTCGTTCAGCCCCCCCCCCCTTTCCTCCTTGCCTTTTCAACCCCTACACCTTCCTTTGGCGTTTTTTTTTCAGATCTACCTTTTTCGCTTTCTAGATCCCATTTCCACTTTCCCCTGTGTTTTCTATTTCCCATACATCTGTAATCTTTCGGCTATACTGTCCTTCCCTTTCCTCCAATGTTTCCAAAGTCGCTCTTCCTCGTTTCCTCCTTTCCTCTATCTGCGTTTCAATATATTTTCCTTCCTGACTCCCTACCTCCTTCTCCTCATCAGCCATCCTTCCTTCTTTTCCGTTTCTTCCTAACCTCGAAACACCTGACACCCTACCTTACCGACCTACTGTTCCCGCCCGTTCCTTCTATCCTAACCGCAACTTTTCCTGCCGCCGGTTTCTTGTCTCTAATATCTCTATCTCTTCTGTTACCTTTCCACCTTTATTACCTTACGCTCTGCCGCTTCTACTCTCCTCCCCTATCTAATCCTCCCCTGTTTCCCTTGTCTGTTTCTAAATTAACTCTTATCTCCCTATCCTCGCACTCTCACTTCAGCCACTCACTCAGACGTCCGCTAACCAAGTAGAGCTGTTCAAGTACTTGAATATTCGGGTAGCTTGAAATCCGAACCAAGCTGAAACTCGATTTCCAAGCCGAGCCGAGTACCCGAATGAACCGAGCGGCTTGGAAGAACCGAGCGGCTTGGATAGAACCAAGTAGCTTGAATTTTTCAAGCAGCCCGAAGTAAGCGGGCGGCTCGAACAGAACCAAGCGGCTTGAATTATTTCAAGCGGGCCGAAAGAACCGAGGCGGCCCGAATGTATGTCTGTACATTGTACATCGAGCAGATAGGTGGGAAATAGGTTATGTAAACCTAACACAATTATAATAAAGACTGCGGAAGTATATGTAAATGCATGTTTTTATTGGACTGACTTAAACAAGCGAGATTTTGACAGAAGTATGTCTCGTCATTAAGAGGATGTTAAAAATATATTTCCGATTTTACACATTTTGAATATTCTGGATATACGTTGCACATTTTGTATATTTTTCATATTTTTTGCAGATACGGAATTTGTTTACAAATTAGCTTGGTGAACCTCGCCATTAGAATTTAATAGTTTCATAGGTTATAAAGTTTAATAGCGTAATAGTTACACATATATTCAAAAGTTTAGTAATTCAATAGTAGGTACAACGGCTTGATACGTATAATATATAATTATTACAGTATAATTATTAGTATACTACAGTTTTATAAAAGAGGTTGAATATAACCCCCCGCTACCTTTTTCAGCATATTTGCATATTCGCGGTATATCATACTTGGATAAACTTTCGCAGTCTATGCATAAATAAATAAATAGACGAATAATTTTTAAACAACAAACACACAATTTAATTTTTTTTATTTAATTAATGTAAGAACACGGTAGTAATCCGTTTGAATGAGGATGGGAAATATTTTTGAAAGAGCGTATGAAATCACAAGAAATGAAATAAATTTAGTTGCATTACACACATATTTCATACATAATGACGCATACAGCATAGTATGTACATGCTATACACACACTATATTCATGCTATACATACATATTACTTATTATACACACGGATTATATAATATAGACAATAATAGACATACAATGAACTGTCGACCCTACACACATACTAGATACTATCGACGACTCTACATGCAGTTGTCCGTAAGAAAAAACTGAAACGTGCTACTCTTCGTAACGCGCGTCGCTATATAGGGTAATTGTGGGAGTGCTGCCGCACGTTACGCAAAATTGTCACCGTGTCTAAATTTTGCAATGAAAATGTTTTCCAAGGATACATATTATTAGTTCAACATCTTGTGATTCTACTAGCATTAAAAAAAATAAAAATTTTAATATTTGTCACCCTTAAAAAATTGAAACTAAAAACATCTCTTTAGTAGGAGAGACGCCGCACATGAGGGTGTGGTGCCGCATTTCGAAAAACGTTTAATTTTCGATTTAAACTTGTAAACTCTAACTTTTTATATAAAAAAAGTAGTAAAAACAAAGTAAAACGAAACATTTTTATTGTATTCAATTATGAAATTGGAGAATTAAATGGGTACAGTAGGTACATATATTATTTTTGCTTTTCTAAATTTAACATTCTTTTTTTCTTCCTCCCACATTCATTACACATAGTGTTATACAGGGTGCATGTTTCATGAAGCCACTTTCTACATTCTGGACAAATAATCCAGTCAGCCTTGGATTTTGTGGTATAATAATTCTCCCAACACTCAACACAATTGTTCGTATCTATCTCTTCGGCTGGCGATGAGATGGGTTGAACTTCAACCACTTTCATATGAATTTTTCTTTTCCTTCCTTTTTGAGGCTTACATTTATCCTTCACTTGAGTTTTTTTCTGATCTTTCTCTTTCTGTAAGCTAATATTTTCTGCAGATGTCAAAACCTTTGCCGATTGTTTTCTACGCGGTTTAGTGTTCAAAACAGGTAATGGACAAGGGAGAATAGATTCGTCGGAACGGGAGTTATTAATAGTGGTTGGCTGAAAATTGTTACTAGAGGTTGAAGGTAACTGAAAATCTTTTGAGGTACTCGGAATAGGTTGCACAGATTCAGAGCATATTAAATTGTTGTTTTCGCTTTCAATTAGTTGCTGAGTTTCTCTCTCCCTAATTGCTGCATAGTCAGAAATTTGAAAATAGTATTCAGGTATAATAGACGGATTGAATGGATAGATTCCCGTTTTTTGGAAACCATTAATAGCGGAAACAGGTAAGGCTGTTTTCATCCAGGCATCTCCTATTAACTTTCCTGCTTCATATCTTGTTATTTTCCGATTCGCGTTATTATTTTGCCAATATTGAGCAAGTTTCCGGAAATTTATCTTTAAAGGTCCATAAATACTTACATCTAAAGGTTGTAACGCATGTGTGCAATGACTTGGTAAACAAATCAAAGAAATATCATTGTTTTCCGCTGTTTCTAATAATTTCAAACAATTTGTATGGCTTGCGTGCCCATCAAGAATAAGGATATTCCTTCCTGGTGCTTTTCTTGGAATGAATTCTTCATTAAACCATTTTAAAAATAATTGTTCATTTATATACGCTGACTTTGGGTTCATGTAAACATTAGACCCAGGTGGTAGTCCTACAGAAAACTCTGGCTTTCTTTTAACTCCCTTTAAAATAAGTGTAGGAGGCAAAAAATTCCCCTCGGCATTACAACACCCAATTAAAGATATTGTTTCACCTTTCTCAGCACCCGTGATTACCGGGACATTCTTTGCTCCTTTTCGTGTGATAACTTGTCCAACCTTATTTATGAGTTGGATACCTGTTTCGTCTATATTCCAAATATTTTGTGGCTTGTTCATAACTTCATATTTGGAAAGTTCAGCCCTTAGTATTTCAAAGTAGCCATTAACTATTTCTCTTCCTACGCCGAGGGCTCGGGCAACTGATAAACCTTCTCCTTTTCTAATTGAGAGATGAGGATTTCTTCTAAGAAAGCTATAAAACCAAGCCCATCCTGCTACTTTTTCTTCTTTATTAAACGGATGATTAATTCCCAAAGATTCGGCAAACTGAAATGCCATTTTACGTACTCCTACTCTATCGGGAGAAAAGCCCACTTCGCTCAAACGCATAATATGTTCGGCTAGACGTCTTTCGTTTTTGTATCCCAAAAGGCCTAAAATAGGTATGTAAAAAAAGTTAATAAAAAATTATTATTAATAAAAATAATAATAAAAGAGAAGTCAATAGATTCTTGCAATCAGGTCCTAATCGAGTTTTCGTAGTGTTGTTAGTTTCAAGACGTCTTCCTAAAGTTCTTGCCGGAATTCCATAATATCGTTCCGCTTCACGTTTGCCGATTTCACCAGCTTTTATTCGATGTAATGCTTCGATCAAAGTTTCTTCACTCCACTGAGCTTTAAGCTTAGCGTTAGATTTTCTTTTATATTCAGTTGGCATCTTGAAATCAAAATAAAAAAATGTGGAAAAAGAGTAAATAGTCCACAAATATATGTGGATTATCAGATTACTCATTTAGAAATAAATAATTTGCCTAGAGATACCACGTTAGCTATTTTAAAAACCTTTTTTGGTATTTTAAACATTAAATACATCATTTAAATCGACTTAGTTTCCGAAACAGTACGTTATCAATGTGCGGCATCTATCCTAAGAAAAAATGCGGCGTCTATCCGAAATGGCCGGGAGAGGCGCCGCACTTTCGTATTTCCACATGCTATGTCGAAGCTAACCTATTCAACCAAGGAAATATTCTACAAGGTCCCTTTAACGTATTACAAAAGTTGTATTAAGAAAAACTATGAACTTTAGCTACTATGATAGTAAAAATAAAAGTGACGTATAACTATTCAAGCGAAGCGCGCTAGGCTTACCTCGAAAAACAGCAAAATCTTTAATAATAATACAGGAAACACGCTCGTGCTTGGTAAACTGGTCTAGATCAACAGTCGCAAACAAATGAAATCGACAATGGTCTGTTTCATCGACGACATCCCTGAAATACTGACAGTGCGGCGTCTCTCCGAGTGCGGCACCTCTCCCACAATTACCCTACTATTAGATTATATTACAGGTTCGGATTTCAAGCTACCCGAATATTCAAGTACTTGAACAGCTCTACCGCTCGGTTCTTTCGGCCCGCTTGAAATAATTCAAGCCGCTTGGTTCTGTTCGAGTCGCCCGCTTACTTCGGGCCGCTTGAAAAATTCAAGCTACAGTATTGTCTCCGTATTTGCTCGAGTTTATGCACGGGATACAAGCTTGTCGCTATCCCCACCACTTTTGTCTCACTCTTGTCCGGCGAAGGCCAGAGCGAGATAGAACGCATTGCGTGCGCAACGGGCACGAGCGCTATGACTGCTCGACGCATGCGCGCGTCCATCGCGCACGCCGGTCGCGCACGCAAAGCGTTCCATCTCGCTCCCCCCTTCGGCCAGAAAGAAGCGAGAAACGAACACTCGGAATTACGACTCTGCACGGAATATATGCTCACCGCCGGTCCCGACCAGCGAGCAAATACGGAGACAATACTGTACTTGGTTCTATCCAAGTCGCTCGGTTCTTTCAAGCCGCTCGGTTCATTCGGGTACTCGGCTCGGCTCGATCGTTCAAGCCGAGTTAGGCTCAGCTTGCATTTTCTGGGTACTTGAACAGCTCTATAACCAAGCCCGTATTTTAAAAATATTTCTACCTGAAATATACGTAAAAATAACTTGAGAACAGTTTTTATGCCACCGTTTCTGTGATTTGGTATTCCGTCAATTACAGTATTGTTTAACTTCTGAATTTTAGAAACAAGAGAGATTTGTATGATCTACAAGAACATAGTTACAAAACAATACACGATTGTTGCTGCAATCCATCTACAATTGTTAATGGTGAGAGATTAGAAAACCTACTACATGTAATCTGCCCTCTTTGGTTCAAATGTTCTATCTAGCATTTTGAAACAACCGAGAAAACTGAAGATTTATCATTTACTTTGTACCATCCTTATTTTCCTTCATTTAAATTAAAACATATTGTCATTATTTTGTAATAGCCTGATATTATTTTTTGTAATAGATATACCGTTAGGGAATGTATTATTAACGTACCAATTAATTAATTGTTCTACATAAGATATTTTAACCATATTGAAAGAAGTTAGGTTAAATACATTACACTGTTTATAAATCTTTATGAAGCACGTAGAGTTTTCTAATTTTACTTAAAAGGTAAAAGAGGTGTGGACCTTCAAATATTTCAAAATATCTCAAAAAATGAAAGAAATACTAGATAGAACAATTTAATTAAAGAGATCAGCAATATTAATTTAGTGTAGAAATGTTAAACAATACTGTAATTGACGGAATACTAGACCATGGCATAAACGGTGGCATAAAAACTGCTCTCTAGTCATTTTTAAGTATATTTCAGGTTGAAATATTTTTAAAATTTTCATAAAGTATGTACGAAAATTCCATCTATAAGTTACTCTGACATGGAAAAACGCCGAAAAAAACGATTTTTAATTTTTTTAACTGCGGCGCACCAAATTGAAAAATCTGACAAAAATTCAGGACAATAGTAACAAGGATACGTACTTACAGTAAAAATATAATTATAGTTTCGTAATGATTTCGATACACAACCGGCATTTCTCATTATTTTTTAGCGTTTTTTATTTTTCAGAGCTTGGTATTCCAATTTAAGGATTTGGAACGATTCTCTAGTATGTGCCCCGATAACAGAAATGCCTCTGATTTTTTTTTCAAAATTTTTCCTTCGCTAGTATTGGAGAAATTCGGCAAAAATCTGATTTTCTATTTTTACCTTTTACTACCCCCTGGGTCGAAATACAGAGTTGAAACTTGGCACAAATGGTTCTTTTTTATAAGCTTTCGAATGACTTATCGTGATTTGAATTCGGTTCAGGGGCACATTTGCCCACCTTATCCAGCTATACCCTTGTTCAAAGACATACATTCCTTGCATGACTCTGATTAAGCCATGTATTCTGCTTCTGTAGAAGATAAGGCTACAGTATTTTGTTTCTGTGTCTTCCAAGATATGGCTGATCCAACAAGTTTAAAAACATACCCGGTAAATGATTTTCGATCCAGAAAATTGGAACCCCAATCTGCATCTACAAATCCATTTATTTCAAAATCATCCTTTTTAAATATTAGACCGAAATCAGTTGTACTTTTTAAATATTTAACCACTCGCTTGACCGCATTCCAATGCGCTGTACCGAAACATGTGTTGAATTGAGATAAAAATACAACGCTGTGTATAATATCTGGCCTAGTAGTTACGGACACGTAGGGGAAGGTGGGATAAAACGGAACACCCACTCGAAGACCGTGTAAACGTACAAAATCTTTATTTTTATGATTTAAAATGTATTAATTTATGTTAAAATCTATAAATATATGTTTTAGGTATAACTATTGCAAATAAAATATAACAAAAATATAACAGTTTGATCGAATGAAAGATGTATCTCATACATCATAATTTTCTATACAAAATCAATTTTCTTGGAAACAAGAATAGTAATTAAAAGATTAATCTACAATCTAATAATAAAAAGAGATAATAAACACGTACTAAGAGACGTTTCCATTCTTCCCCATGTATAATAGACGTTCCGTTTTACCCCGCGAAAAGTGTTCCGTTTTGCCCCACGTGCAGTCATTTAGTAAACATTTAATATTTACACTTCAGCGTGAGGTAAATAACTTTTTATATACGTCAAAATGTAGCGTAAGAAATATAGAATCCAACGATGTACTTGCCGTTATTAATTTTCGAAATCCAAGTACCGAAAAGTGATCGAAAGTCCAACTTAATATTGAAACGTCGATACCGGAAATTTTTCAAACTCTCTTAATGGAAAAATAATTTGTGCAGGGGTCTATGGTCTATCATAAAATGCTATGAGGACCCTTTGGTCCCATGTCACGCGGTACCAACCCATTCGCACCTCTTATCTAAGAGAAACATTGGTGTTCCGTTTTACCCTACTTTCCCCTACATTAAACTGCCAATTAATTCTTGATATGGTAAATTCAAATTTGATCGATTCTTCTTTAAGTTATATAATAAGCTTCTATCAGCTGGAGTCGCACACAGTTTTGCATCGATCAAATTGAATTTTTAACAATTTTGTTTATATGCTTTGTTTGTATAAGACAAATTGTTCCATTGTTTCTTAAAATTTTTAAGCCTACACAGTAATTTGCCTCAGCTAAGTCCTTTACTTCAATTTCAGATTTTAATTTATCTTTAATATCTTTTAATATTGTTTCATCATCATATGCAATAAGCATATCATCAACGTATAGTATAATAATTATTTTGTAATTTTCATTTATGTTGTAATATAGACAATTTTAAGTCTCTGAGTCTTTCAGATTTAGGCTTTTAAGAGTGCCGTCTCATCGGGCCTTGAATGTGTGCGTACACTCACACAAGCTAGGAAAAGCGTTTACGTATACGCGATGTAGTAAACAACCCGTTTCAACCGTCTTACGTCCTGGAATTGGCAAGGAGGACATTTTTGTGGGTATAGTTGCCTGCAGTAAACATCAGTGCAGGGTGGTCTGGTGCGTTTGAACACTAATAAGCACCGTACGTTGAAATAATAATGAATTTCTGACTCGTGTACGGAGACAGATTCGAGAAATGACAGAATGAGGCTTCAAGGATTCTCCATCACTGGCACTGATGGTATATTCGTGCCATGTACCATCAAACCCGGTTGAAGTCCAAACTAGCCGTAAATGTAGGAAATACATAGTTGCCGAGACGTATTGAGAGTCGAATCGCACTGTTGCCACATTTCTCCTATTACTATTTTGTCGTCAAGAAAGCTTGAATGAATCGCGGCTGGAGGATAGAGATGGGCAAAGATAATATCTGGATAAACTCAAATAAAAGACACTTTACGTTTATCCGTTATGAACCATGTCGCTTGCGGTGGATTATGTATTAATAAAATATAAAACTTGACGTTTTCAGTATTCAGTAAGATACTGCTGAGATATTCCAAATTAAAATGAGTTCAAACACGGTATAAATCGGATTATTTCTAGAACTAATATAAATGTAATATTTCTAATCTAAAAATAATCCGATTTATACTGTGTTTAAATTTATTTTCATCTGGTAAACTCTCAGGAGTATGTTACTGAAACGTTCATGCCGATACGATAGCGAATGTAGAAGTTTTACATTCTATCAAAACATGCAACATAAACAATCATAATCATTTTAATATATTTTTTATGATTAAATATAAATATTGTTCCCTTACGGCTATTTTCTTCCCGTCGCCCTGGGGATTTCGTTCAAATTGAAATATATTGGAGTCCATGTGAAAATAAGGGGGATTTAAATAATTTTTACATGACACTAATCAGTAAATTTTTTTTTCATTATTACTTTACATTTTAATAATTATATTTTTTCCTCCACCCTGGCCCCATCCTCCCCGGCCCCTCCTGTTGCTCCCTCCTCCCCGGCCCCTCCTGTTGCCCACTCCTCCGCGCTGGAATTTGAGGCACCTGACCTTCTTTTTCATCTGAAACAGTACCATAAAAATTACATTTCCTACTTCTACCAGTATATATAGTGAATTCAAAAATATTTGGACCTTTCAATTAAATATTAATACATTTTTTAACATAAAGATTTTGTGCATACATTTCACGTTCGACCACGCGGGACACGTGGAACAGTATTAAAAATCCATGTTCCTAATACACGTGTACACGGATATGTACAGTATTGTCTCCGTATATGCTCGGTTTTGTGCACCCGATACAGGCTTGTCGCTATCCCCACCACCTCTGTCTCACTCTTGTCCGTCGAAGGCGAGAGCGAGATGGAACGAGAGCGAGCGGGAGCCATTGAAAGCGAGCGAAGACGGTACGAGAGAGACGACGCGTGGATGTTTTGTCTCACTCCATCTTTCGAGCGCCGTGACACACCGTCCTTTGCGTGCGCGACAATACTGTACACGTGTACACGGATACTCGTATATCTCCTTTGTTTGTTTAGCATTGCATGAATGGTCTCACAGAAAGGCTGCACGTCAAATACCGCACACATTCAACTTGCCTTCGCCATTTCCTTCCTTAATTTCCTCGTCTCTGCCTCCGCGCGTTTCTTTTTCTCCTCCTCCTCTCTCTCTTTCTTCTCCTTCTCCTCTTTCTCTTTCTTCAGCTCCTCGTTTCTATTAGCTTCTCCCTCTTTCTCTTGTATTTCATTTTCCGCCTCTCCCCCTGCACCACGCCATGACACGGTCATGAGGGCATCTTTCATCTGGAAATGAAATAATGAATGTATATTTTATGGCAAATAGTAAGATTGTACAGCGTGATTCTCTCGCTTTTGAAGACTCTATCCAGAGAATCACTCTGTACAATAGTATACAATATAATACTTACATTCTTCATATCGACCATTTTCGTGGGCTTTCAATCAGCGGACTGCCGGCAACGGACTGTTTACGTCGTTGTCTGGTTTTACAGCGTCATTTGTTTCAGATTGCAACACAAACGCGTTTTCGAATTCACGTGTCACTTTCGCGATTCGCGTTGACGTTTTATTGCAACGGACAGAAGGAGTTTGTGTTGTGTTGTGTTGTGCTGTGTTGTGTTGTGTTGTGTTGTGTTGTGTTGTGTTTGCTGGGGTAGTTTAAAATGAGTATCACTGGAAGTGTGGACATGCAGGACGTGCAAGAAGATATGGACAATAATTCTTCGTTTCGTCCGCGAAAATTACGTCCGCACGCAAAGAGATTATCGAAACGGAAAGTAAATCGCCAAAAGAGAAAGTCTTTAGCCCTTCAGAAGAAACAAGAAAGCGCAAAAAACGGCAGACGACACTGCCTTAGGACAACATCCAGAAGAAGTGGCCGAAGAGCGTATAGAAGAGGCACCATCAACATCCGATGGACGAAATCATACGCAACAAGAGATAATGTACTCGCCATCCGAGGAAGATACTGATACGGCCAGTTCGGGAGAAACTGAAGAAGCGCTTGAAGAATTTTACATAAAAAGTAACAAAGAAGGAAACTTCGTTGTAGAAAAAGTTGCGAAGGACGAGCCGCAAGAGCAATCACGTCTCCTAAATAGCAACGATATAATGAATTTCCAGAATGTGCTTGCTCAACTGCAGAAAATAGGTAAGCATGCAAAACATAGAGAAGACTGTGGCATTGAACACCTACGAATAACTGGTGTGAAACGGTGTGGATTCAAGAGCATCTTCAGCGTAGTGTGCACTTTATGCCGTTACAAAGCTGCAATCCGCAATCAATCGGACGAAGCCGAAGAAGTGGATAGCAATCAGGGCGCTGTTAATGCAACAATTTTATGTGGAGGCAGTTATGCCCAATTGAAACACACTTTTGCAGGGGTGAACATACGTTGCATGTCGAAGAGAGATTTTGTGAAGAATCAAGATGAATTCGTCAAGTCTGCAATTGCCGCTGCAGAAGAAGAGATGTTAGCAGCGGCTGAAGAAGAAAAACGTTTGGCGATTGAAAGAGGCGACGTTCTTCCCGAATCAGGGACCCCTCACATCCCCGTTGTGGCCGACGGAAGCTGGATGAAGAGATCGTACCGCAGTGGATGTTACGATTCTCCGTCTGGAGTTGGCGTGATAGTTGGCTATCATACGAAGAAAGTTTTATTTTACGGCGTTAGAAATAAAGTTTGCAGAATTTGTCGGATTGCTGCGAAAAGCAAGAAAGAACTCCGAAAGCACACACGCTTCAAAAACTGGAGCACATGTCGACCATCGACTGCTATGAAAAGCGATGCTATAGTAGAAGGATTCAAGACTAGCGTAGAAAAACGTGGCCTCGTTTATTCTACTCTGATTGCTGATGGGGACAGTAGCGTGTATAAGAAGATTATCGATGCGGACCCATATAAAAGACAAACTCGTGTAAAAAAGATTGAATGCACGAATCATTTGTTGCGAAACTTTTGCACAAAAATGAAAGCGATTGTAAAGAAGACCACATCTGGACCATTGAGACAAATTGTGGAAAGTAGCATTCGCCGGATGCGCACGGACATCGTAAAAGACGCAAAGTTTAGATACAATCAGAATGTGTCAATCGACGAGAGAAGAAATAATTTGTATGGCGACATACAGAATATTCCGAGCCACGTGTTTGGTGAACACAAAGAGTGTGCACAACTACAACTATATTTCTGCGATGGAAAGAATAAGGAGAATGAAAAAAAACATCGTTCCAGAATTGGTTAAAATTGGAGTGTACCAGGACGTACAAGAAATACTTCGTCCACTGTTAGCTCATGCGGAGAGCTTACTCTATAACACCAATAATAACGCCGTGGAAAGTTTGAACGCAATAATTGCCAACTACATTGGCGGAAAAAGACTAAATTTCGCCGAGAGAGGAGCGTATACAGGAAGATGTGCTGCTGCTGTCGTGGAGTACAACACTAACCAAGTGCACTCGCGATTGAATGCGGTAATGAAGAAGAAAACGCCCGAGGTAGTGCGCCAAATGGAAGAAAAGAAGAAGAAAGAAAAGAAAAAAAGAGCTACAAAACACAAGGAATCGAATGCTGCGCGATATGTACGCAAGCAATTGCCCTCGCAGAAAGATTCTGATTATGGACAAAATGCACAGAAGCCAGACATGCCACCCGAAATGTATGAACTGGAGCGGGAAAAGCATATGCAAATGCTCAGTGACTGGCAAGAGAAATGACATGCTATTGAAGACGAAACCATCGGACAAGCAAAGAACCGCAAATGGTTGCAGTACCGGTCCAAATTGTTGACAGCATCCAATTTTGGACAAGTGTGCCGGCGCCGACCTGACACGATTTGCGCAAATGCAGTCAGATCATTTCTATATCCGAGGATAATTAGTGCACCCGCGGTGGAATACGGGAAAGAATGCGAGAAAATTGCTCGCGAAGAGTTGAAGAAGCAATATACAGATATTGCAGAATGTGGAATTTTCATCGACAGCTGCATCCCCTTCTTAGGAGCTTCGCCGGATGGAATCATCGGTCAAGAAGGTATTGTGGAAATTAAATGCCCGAAATCAGCGGAGAACTTTTCGCCGGAAGAGGCTATTGAAAAAGTACCCGTTGTCCGGCGCATCTTCACACGTAAAACAGGTATTTCAATGAATAAAACGCATCAGTATTTTTATCAAGTACAAGGCCAGTTACATATTACTGGCAGAAAGTACTGTATATTTTGCGTTTGGACCCCGAAGGGGCTAATATCTATAAAAGTAGAGAAAGATGATACATTTTGGAAAAGAGCAATGGAGCCAAAACTGGTTCAATTTTATTTAGAATGCATGCTACCCAAATTAATAGATAGTCGGCACAATAGGTGCATGCCTATTCGGGAGCCTCAATTTATACTAGCAGAAAGAGAGAAAGAAAGAGTGAAAAGCTTGAAAAAGCGAAAGAGGTCTTCCTCCGAAAATAGTCGGATCTTATCGAACCGGCGTCGCAACGCACTGAGAAGTGCAGGGCCACTGATTGCGTCAGTGTTCACAAGTATCGGCAACCGCACTTTTCCTCGCGGATCGCACGATCACGCGAGTGGATCGACGCCGCCGTAACTTTCTCAAGAAAGTGACGAGGGAAATAATAAATTTGATCAATCCGGTGTCGCAACGCACTGTGAACTGCGGGGCCACTGACTGCGTCAGTGGTCACAAGTGTCGGCAATCGCAGTTTTCCTCGCGGATCGCACGATCACGCGAGTGGATCGACGCCGCCGTAACTTTCTTAAGAAAATGATGAGGGAAATAATAAATTGACTTCACTCTTTGATTTTTCCAGACACATTTCTATGTTCACAGGGGCAGACAGACAGAAGACAGCCGCAAGGTAGAAGAAAAGATACAGATGCGGATCTACGTTGCAAATTATTTGCATACGGGGACATTCCATGCGAACTCGGACAGATTTCGGACAGTAATACCAGGACAAATGGGGTGCTACATGAAATGATAAGTACCATATTTCAGGTAATGTTTGACACTTTATAAATCTACGGTAAAATTTTGTATGCGTATAAAATATAATGTGTTACAGACCCACACTGTTATGCGTCAGATTTCATTATGAGCGATCTAGCAAAATTGTAGGAAGACCGTGCTGAGGACTTGGGCTGTTCGGCTGTGGCTTCTGATCCCGGTTCGAGTCTCGGCTCGAAAGGTATACAGTATTGCGATACGTTAATATTTACTCAAGATATTGCAATTTATGATTAAAAAGATATTGACTAATCTAATAATGCTAAAAAATATATAAAAAGAATTTTATGTTCAACGATTTTTTCAAAATGCAATAAAGACTGAAAAATAATTCTTTTCCTGTACTAAAATTGTTTCCTATTCGAACGTAACGAATCACTTCTCAATTTGTGTATTTACTACGGAAATCGCGATTCCACTATCGTTCAGAACGAAGCGGCTTTTCGTCGTTTTCGCAAAGAACGCAAGTGGCTGATTTCAAGTCGTTTTGTGGTTATGGGTTATATTTATTGATGAGTGGGTAATTTTTCCACCCCTTCGGGGTTAATTTTTTTTTTAAAATATTGTATTGTCCTCCAAACTACGCACGCCTGCAAAGTTTCAAGACAACTCGATAGTTGGAAGTTGGTTAAATTTCAGTTGCCAAATTTGTACCATGCATATATCAAACATACAAAAAAAAAATACAAACAAACCCAGGTTCGAAGCTGAATAAAATCGTTTAAAAATAATCTGATTTATACCGTGTTTAAATTCATTTTCATCTGGGAAATCACAGCAGTATGTTACTGAAACATTCATGCCGATACGATAGAAAATGTGAAAGTTATACATTCTATAAAAACACACAAAACATACAAATCATTGAACAATCATATCATTATATTTTTTCACAAGTAAACATAAATATTGCACCGAATGAGAGAAGATAATAAGAATTGTGAAGTTTAGAAGGGATATTGATACCCAAATTAGTATTCTTTCATAAATTATTGAAATAAACTATCAAATTAAAGAGACTTTATATTTATTTGTCGTCGAATAAAAATAACCCAGAGTTAGTTTTATTTGAAATGCCACGGATGAATCAGTTTATTTGACGGGAATTCATCCGTCGGCCACAAATAATTTTTTTAATCGAGGGCCTTTATTCTTGAGATCCCCCGAAGCTCGAGCCGAGCGACATTGTATCGCTCACCCCGAGTGAGTCACCCGTTTAATCTGTCGCCTGGAGTTGCTCGGCGATGTACATATCATTGATTATGCAGAAACAGAATTTCTTTATTTTTCATCGTATCAATATGAAAGTGATTCTGCCGATTAAATTGACAGGAAATAATTTAAATCGGACTACTTTGAACGAAACCGGCTTTCAATTCTGCAAATAAATTTTATGTGTAATATCGTTATTCGTTAATAATGATAGTTCAAATTATGTCGGATTATCTTTCCATCTTTCCTTCTTGCACTCCCGGACCTCTCTATCTTTCATTATTGTTACATTCAGGGAGGCTCTAACGCTAGACGCAGCTCTCGTGCTGTATTCCTTCAAGACTTCTCGATGAAAAGAGGGAACTCTGCCCCAACAGCGCGGCAGAGACAGGGAGTACAGAACATGTGGCAACTATGCGTAAAAAATTCGTCTACCCAAAGAACCTAAAGATGTCATTGCTGTATAAATTCTTTTTATCGATCGGAGTAATTTCATTAGGGTCCGTTTGTTTACTGGGGACGCTTCGATCGATTCGGACCATAACAAACTTGAGACGGCAGCCTTAAGGTACTGTGCTGAAGTGTGAAGCACTTCGCCATTGATGTCATGATAACGCTTGAAACATTTAGATCATTTGCAGTATTATTTCCAGAAATATTCGCGCTCGTGCCCGTAGCACTGCTTCGTCCTGTTTCCGGCATTTTGAGTACAAAGTTTACAAACATAAGATCACACACAAAATCGGCAAATAAACAGTATTATTTTCGAAATATAGTCAGGAACGCCACCAAAATGTCCCACAATTGAACGCCACACTCGAGCTTTTTAAGAAATTTATATAAAGCAAAACAGGGAAATTTCACCGCTTTGCGAGATGAACAATCACTTAATGCACGATCTTGTTATCCCACCGCTGCCACCAATTCTGTAACGCGGTTACGTGGTAAACGTGGGGTCCAAGTATTCGGTATCTGAGTCGATCTAGTCGGAAGTGTGCTACGCGCGTTACAGTACAAATTATTAGTTAATAATTTAAAGAATTTTGATTGATATCGGGAATCAAAGATCTAGTCCTATACAGGCCCCGCACTGAGTTATTGTTAGTGATGGATATCCATGTTATAGAAGGTTTAACAATAACTAACCTTTGCTCAAATGTAAGGTTCAAGTGTGAATGATTTTCCTTTTATTCTTTTTCTTTTACTAATGTCTTACAAGGAGAGTATTTTAGGTGTTCACCTCCGATCATTTTGATTTTTTGGATATGTTATAGAGGACCAAAAAATAAGAAATACGTGTTTTTTTTTTATTTTTCCCCGTTTTCAGATTTGGGGGGTGAAAACTGTATTCAAAGTTAGGGTTGAAAAATCATTTTTGTGGAATATCTCGAGTACTATTAGAGATAGGGGAATAGTGTCAATGGACGAATTTTGTGTCTTTGAATGCGAAATATGACTGACTCACCAGATTTTCAAAAAGTCCATTTGTTTAAATCATACATAAAAAATTGTTATTTTTGTGTTAATAATTCTTGTAAATCTTCATCTATATTCATGCAAATTTATTTTCTCATACTTCACAGCCGAACCGAAAATGCGGGTAAATCAGAATTTGTATTTTCTACAAATTAACAAATATAATTATTATTGAAATTTACTTACAGTAAGGTGTCCTACTACAGGGAAATGTAGTTCTCAAGTTATCTAGAAATAAAATTCTAAACAAAACATATCTAATACGCATATAATTTCCTTTTGTATACTAGATATTACTTCTAGCGTGAACAAAATTGCCATTTCGAGTACGAGGTGTCTGTAGCGCTACGGTCTATTGCAAGCGGCGCACTGCGCCCTTAACGTGATTGGCTATCGTAATTAGTTTGAATGTATACGAAGACCTTAAAATATAGTTAGAAACATTTTGGTTAAAGTAAAATAGTATGTGCAAGTTCAATTCTTGTTTTACCGTTTATAAACATATGGTAGTTCTGAAAAGGAGTAATTTACTTATTAGATTTATGCTTGCTATTGTTTAGCACACTATAGGATCACACAATTGAGAAAATTAATCAATTTAGACGACGTCAATTGTTAATGGATTGACAGTGGTTTTATTTCGTATGGAACATACATGTGTATGTGACTAAATACATTTTACAAGATTTCACTTTTTCTGCTATTTTTACCACGCTGACAATGATATATCAGTTTGTTTATACATTCTTCAGATTCGAAAATAAAGGTAAATATATCAACTTACGTCCTGCTGTTTGTTTGCGATAAGTCGGTATATATTCTCTCGGTTTCTGGCTACTTCTTCAGTTGTATCCGAGTGTGTGACGAATCCACAGAAGTGACTTTGTAAGTACCATTTTCGTAATAGAAAATGATTGTTAGTCCATTGAATGTGATCAACTTGTTGTTAGTATCAGTTCAAAGTATGTATTTGATGGAAACTCCAATAACGAGAGAGGAAATACGGTTAAAAGACTCCATTCAAAAGTTGTTGCTCGATAGTATATTTGAATTTAATGATATCGAAATATCGGAAGTAGTTTCATTAGACTTTCTAGATCAGTTGAAAGAGTGTGAAGCGGAACCTGTGGTTGTAGACGATACAGATGAAGACTGGACTGAAGAATCATATTATACAGGAGTTTGTCCGTAGCGTGATAAAGATGTTGACATTGAATATAAGATGCGCGCAGTTGAATTTTGGAAAGGAGCAGAGAAAAGACGAAAGCTTACTACAGTTCAACATAATTTTCAACTTGTTTCTTCTGAACGTCAATTACGACGATGGGCTCATTAAATTGAAGCAGGAGGAACTAAAAACGAAAAGTTAACAAAAGTTTCCGAGTCTGTAGTAGAAACTATGAGAAAAGCTATTGGCGCTGGTTATATTTTGCATGACAGACACATTCGGCAATGGGCTCTGAACGCATACAAAGAGCAGGATAATAACGACAACGCTTTTAAAGCTTCTAGAACGTGGGTAAATAATTTTAAAAAAGCCCATCGCATTGTTTCACGAAAAATAACCAAATTTGTTACAAGATCGGCAATAGACGACGATGAAGTTTTGAAAGTTAAAGCTGCAGATTTTGTTAAGGAAGTGAAGCCCTTGATTGCAACATATGGATCTCAAAATATATATAATTCAGATCAAAGTGGATTTCAATTAGACATACATACTCGACGGACCTTATGATGTTGTACAATCTGTAGCGTCAACGACACATAGTTATACAATACAACCAACAATAACTGCGGATGGAAGATTGTTGTCACCCGTCTTTATGGCCTTGAAAGAAGCAGATGGAGAATTTGGACCAATAGTTAGAAAAACACTATTTAAGCCAATGAACGTGTGCGTGACGGCATCAAAATCTGGGAAACTCACATTTGGTAATGTATATTTTGAAATTATCTTAATTAAACAATCTTTTATTGATAATTGAAATTGAACTATACATATATGTGTAGTTACGATGGATTTTAATTTAATATTGCAGCTCATTTCGAAACCTGGTTGGAAGAAGTCTTTTTTCCTAAAACCAAACAAAAAAGTGTGTTGTTACTAGACTCTTGGAGTGGACACTGCGAACAAGATGTGCATAGTGCGAAACCAGCTGGTAAAGAAATCATAATGAAGAAAATACCACAAGGTACCACGGGACGAATCCAGCCTCTGGATGTGTACTGATTTAGAGTGTGGAAAAATTACGTTAGACGCTTTTCTGACGATGTACTGTTATACAATTCCGATATTAATCTACATTTAAGGAATAATATTATTAAATTACAGTCGCTTGTGCACAACCAACTGTCTTCACCGAGATACGCACATTTATTTCAGTATTCCTGGTATAAAAGTGGGTATATAGACGAGAGAGCAGGAGATTTTGAGAACCCTGCGTACTTCGCTTTTGACCGGGATACACTAACGAAATGTGCACTATGCGATGAGACAGCTGTAATTAGATGCTCGTGGTGTCAGAAATCATTTTGTTTAAAACACTTCTTTCATGAATACCATTATTGTGATCAATATGAACCATAAGGTCTGCGATAATGTAAACACGTTTGGGGCCTTTACACGGACGTTCTTTTGTGATACTTTTGCGCGCCACACGCCAGCGCGGCACGCATTTGGCGTGGCGTGCCGGAACGTCGGAAGGAGCGCGCTCCTTCTCGCAGGCCAGAAGATCGTACCTGTCACTACTTAGAGACAGCGAGTCCGGGCTCCCATTTCTACGTCGACTCCACATGCTTTTTCCAGGAACCAGCGCAGTCTTGTATTGTGTACTACCTGTTCCATGTATATTATCGATCTGCGAAAGGAACTGAAGGAGGAACTTTAAGAAGGAACTGAATTCGCGCATGTAGAATGCGATCATTGGCTCCGAGGGAGCGTTTGTTTGTGGTATAGCCAATAGTAACTTGTTTCGTCGCCAACATGTGCAGAACCGATCTAAACTCGTCGGTCGGCAAGTTCCTTCTTAAATGAGCTCGAGTATAGGTTCGCGAAAAGTATACGAATTCTTCGATATACCTGGCTTATAGAAGATATCATAAATGCTTTTACTGTAGGGCACACTGAAACATCTGTTTTTACGAAGCTACATTTGGTTTACCTGAAGGTGCTATAAATTATGGAAATGGTTTATTACTCAGTTATAACGACTGTATTGCGATCTGCATTCTTCTTGCAGACGAAAAGTTTCCACCTCATCGGAAGTTCTTGCTAGCATCTTGTGCGCATCATGATGTTACTTATTTTCATCTGCAACCTAGTAAATTATGTCTGTACCTACGTATCGCAAAGTATTTGCGTAAAATCTAAACATTCGGATAGTTAGTTAAAAAATTAAATATGGATATCTTAATACACGTGAAACCGTATATTTCGATACGTATATACACGTGAATTTCAGTACACGGGTACACGGATACTACGATCCGTGAATTTCGATGCACTTGTATACGCGTGTATCTTCAATACACGTTCTAAGAAGTGAACATGATTTAAGGAAGGGTCAAAACTGATTTGAGTGACAACTATGCCGGTGGTTAATTTCTGCCGATTGAAAAAACAGAACTTGACCATCGCATCTTTTAAAATAATAATGTAAGAAAAAAATCGTCTGGCCTAATAAATTTGCCCCATCAAACCATGCAATCCCATATAAATATTGTTTTTCTATCTCGAATACGTTAGGAAATATCCAACTGTTTACTGTTCCCGCGGACACCCTGTATGTACCTCTTTATTACTTTCTGCCGTTTCTTCTTCCATCTACATACATACCTAGTTTCAAGGGTTCGCACAGGCCTGGTCATCGTCAGAAACATTTGGCGTCCAGGCGTTTACGAACCAAGGACACTTGTTACGTGATACGTGACTCGCGCGCTAGTGTGAGGGAGAAACAGATGTATACTTCTCCCTTACACTAGTGCGCGAGCTACGTATCGCGTTTTTCATCGATGTCTGCCAAGATCTTATCCCTCACTTGCTGGTCTGCCATTTTGCATATCGTTCATTAAATGAATAAACAATATGTATATGAAATTTCAGAACTGCAAGAATGACATTATTACGCTAGAAATTTTACCTGTTTGACCGTCCACCCCCGCGTTAGTTCCCCGCACTGACGCGGCAGACCGGCGATTTCGTATTCGGCAACATTAATTCAACATTTTTAAATAAGAACTGTGATTGCATCGAGTCACGTTGACCCCTATGTAGCCAGTTCTTAGACTAGTACATATGGGCCGTTATTTTTGAAAGTGGTAGGTATAAGTCCATTTATTCATACATTGCGATATTTAAAGGTTTGCGTTTAAATCAACTTAAAAATATTCGCATTCGTTAATCAAATCGAGTAATGTTTTTAAAACTATAAACTTGTTAAATTTTATTATGGAATGATAATCAATAAAAATGTTAAAGAAAATAAGCGATTTTTTAGTTACATCGACTTATACCACTTTCAATAATAATATACACACATTTATCATAACTTACTTTAGCCATTTCTTTCCGTAACTTCTCTTCCTCCTTTTCCTTCCTTCTCTTCTCCTCCTCTCTCTCTCTCTCTTTCTTCTCCTCCTTCTCTCTCTCTCTTTTTTCTCCTCCTCTCTCTCTTTTTTCTCACCCTCTCTCTTCTCTCCCGCCTCTCCAGATCCCGTCGGGAGGGCATCTTTCATCTGGAAATGAAATGATGGATGCATTATTTTATGGAAAATAGTAAGATTATACTACAGAAATGGGCAAAAAATTATTTCAAATAAAAAATTGATTTCGAATAAAAGATAAAAATTTTATTCGAGACTCATAAATAAATATAAAAATAACTCTGGGTTATTTTTATTTGATGACAAATAAAGATAAAGTCTCTTTTATTCGATACGTTATTTAAATAATGCCCATCTTTGATTGTACAGCGTGATTTTCTCGCTTGACCCTTCAAAGACAATGCCGTCAATCAGAGGTGGGCAAAGATAATATCTAGACAAACTCGAATAAATGATACTTTACGTTTATTCGTTATTCGGAGCTTCGAATGACACGATTTATCTTTATTCGAAACATCACGGATAAATAAATTTATTCGATGTGAATTTATTCGACGACGGAAGATAATTTTTATATTCGAAGTGAATTTAGTCGAAAGATAACTTCTTGATTCGAGGAACTTTTATTCGAACCGTCGAATAAGGCTTTTATCTTTATCCGTAGTTTATTCGACTTTTATTCGACGGCTTCGAATAACTTTCGACGCGCGGCTTGTGATCTTTTATTTCGAGCTTCGGCTGCACAGCCATACAATGTTGCTTGCGGTGGATTACGTAAAATGGTTGTACGTAAAACTTCCACATTTTCTATCGTATCGGCATGAACGTTTCAGTAATATACTGTTGAGATTTTTTTTAGATGAAACTGAATTTAAACACGATATAAATCGGATTATTTTTAGCATTATGTTACATTCATATTTAATTATCTATAGTTCTGGAAATAATCCAATTTATACCGTGTTTGAACTCATTTTAATCGAACGAATCTCGCAACTTCATTAACAATAACAGCTGTAGGTCGAACCAAGATCACAAGCCGCCGCCGAACAGCCCAAGTCCTCAGCTCGAGGCGAGATCGCACGTCGAAAGTTATTCGAAGCCGTCGAATAAAAGTCGAATAAACTACGGATAAAGATAAAAGCCTTATTCGATGGTTCGAATAAAAGTTCCTCGAATCAAGAGGTTATCTTTCGACTAAATTCACTTCGAATAAAAAAATTATCTTCCGCCGTCGAATAAATTCACATCGAATAAATTTATGTATCCGTGATGTTTCAAATAAAGCTAAATCGTGTCATTCGAAGCTCCGAATAACGAATAAACGTAAACCGTGTTATTCGAGTATTGGAATAACGAATAAAGATAAAGTATCTTTTATTCGACACGTTATTTAAATAATTTTTTATCTAGATAATGCCCATCTCTGCCGTCAATAAGCCGCGTCTCGCTAAGTTTCGTGGAAGTGACGAATTCCACGTTCTGCATTTCCCAACAAATTTTTGCGACAATGGCGTCAATCGATGTTGTGCCTGTTACATGGGCCCCTCAGGCCCTTTTCCCGTGCTTGCTGTCCGCGCGTCGCTTTACTCCGTAAACGGCGATTCAGCGGAATCGCCTCGCGCGTGCCAGTCACGTTGCGCTGAGCCGCGTAGCGACAGTAGGGACAACGTGACCTTCTGCAGCCCGGGCCCGGGAATTTCCGACGCGTGCGGCGAGCGACGACTGCCGACGGGGCAGTTTCCCCCAATCGCGAGGATTGATCGAGGCACGGCTCAGAACCGGGATCGATGAGGAAGGATTGGGGATTCGAATTCGGGAGCTCGAACTAGGAAGTCGCGACGGACTGAAGGACCGTCCAGATACCGCGACCACGTCTCCGGATAGATTCCGCGAAGCACGATCGGCCGATAGTAATTCGTACGAAGAGTAACTCCATCCGACACACTGAGAACGGCCTAGCCGGGAGAGCCCTTCGCGTCAATCGTGACCGACGTAGGACCGCGTTATTATCCGACGTTTAGAGACAGTGCGGTACGACGGGCGTCAGTTCACCGCCTTCCGAGTGCCATCCGAGAGCACAGCGAGCGACCACGACCTACGCTCGGGCCAGAGACCCCGAGAGCGAGCGAAACCTTAGACGGCAAGCGTGCCGCGTGCCACCCGAGAGCACAGCGAGCGACAGCTGGGACGGAGCGCCGTCCCAAGGGTATGTAAGCAGACTCTATCTTATCAAGAATATATTTTACTCTTATGTTTTATCCTCAATTTCCGAGTCAACCATTGATTGAACCCCCTTTTCTCTATATCCTTCCCCGGTAAGTATAGTCAAGGTGTGCCTTAGCACTTAAACAGAGTAAGAACCCGATAGATCATTCCAGCCGCTCGGAATGATTTATTGAAAAGTCCCTTCAGGACGTAACATGCCGATGAAAATATCCCCACGCTAACTGCGTTAAAAATACATAGTCCGATTTACATCGGGAGAACGTCAGGAATTCATTGGTATCACTGCTATATCGATGTGATGAAGAATAAAGAATTCCTTCATATGGCGTAGTGAATCTCGTCGCGAGCGTCGAAATCCACGAAACTCAGCGAGATGTGGCTTATTGGCGGCATCGCCTTTGAATATTCTAACTAGAGAGTCACTCTGTCCAGTATGCAATGTAATACTTACATTTTCCAGATTTTGCATTTTCGTCCGCGTCCTTTGGTCGCTTGCAACGGATTGACTGCCAGGGATCGACGGGCTTCAGCTACCGCTGATGGAGGGGGAAACATCTACAGGAGCGGTGGTTGTGTGCATGAACTGCGCCTGCATCAGTCACGCACACATAACCACCGCTCCTGTAGGTGTTTCCCTCTCCATCAGCGGTAGGTGGAGCCCCGCCGATTCCTGATTCTTTAGGAGCCCGCGACTATTCCCGCAATTTCTTGGAATTCTTTGGTCGAAAGTGAGAGAATCCGAGAACGAGCGAGAGCGGATAAAAAAGTCACACGTAGTTGCCGTTGACTGCGGAAGAGAGAACCCGAGTCAAGTTTTAATCGAAGCGCCCATGATTGAAGTAGTTCAATCATGGGGATTCAACTATGATTATCAACGATGTTACACATAAAATTTATTTGCAGAATTGAAAGCTCCGTTTCGTAAAAAGTAATCCGATTTAAATTATTTTCTGTCCATTTAATCAGGAGAACGCCAGGAATCCATTGGTGTCACTTTTATATTGATACGATGAAAAATAAAGAAATTCACTTTCCGTATAATCGATGACACATCGCCGAGCAATTCCAAGCGCCAGTTTAGACGGGTGAACGATATGTACATGCCCGATTTCTTCACCTCCGACTAACGTCTCGGTCAGTGAACGACCAATTGGATGCTATCATGTGGTACTCGTCGACCAGGTGGATGCTATCATGTGCCAGATATTTGCCACATAACTCCAACTGGAAGATATCTGGAGGTGAAGAAATCGGCCGACAATGTCGCTCGGCTCGGGCCTCGCGCGACATCGATCAAAATAAATGGATATACTACGGTATGACCCAACCAACGGAATGAACTGAAATTTTGAGGGGTTGGGTGGGAGGGAGAGAGAACCTCTAATATAAAATTTCAGCTGCGAGTATTTGTTACTTCCTGAGATATTAATAAAAAACTTTCTCAAAATACATTGAAATTTACCTATACAGACGTTACTAACACAATCATCATCTTCGTTTCACAGTCGACGATACAATGTACGATATTGACCTCATCGCGCGATGCTTGTAACTGCATCAGTTTTTATTGACAATATTAGGTATAGTGTAGTAATACTAGAGTATTCCCAGCGTCACATCGGTTCGGTATACCATGCTTTACGCGCCCGCAAGCGGGCGCCCCCCCCCCCCCTCCGACCTCTATCTAACTCAAACCAATACTAATACCCAAGTAAAATTGGAAATTCGAATGCGTTGTCTTGGAAT
Organism: Andrena flavipes; assembly: GCA_963971345.1. Classification (NCBI taxonomy): domain Eukaryota; kingdom Metazoa; phylum Arthropoda; class Insecta; order Hymenoptera; family Andrenidae; genus Andrena; species Andrena flavipes. The sequence goes on from OZ020479.1 coordinate 55,908,748, forward strand.
AAGTCAACAACAATAATGTACGAGTTCGTACGCAAAACCTAACTGAAAAGTAAATCTGATAGATTTTGGAAATGATCGACACATTTTAATTAACATACATTTATTTATATACTTGGCTTGCGTCCAGTTTCTGTTACCGTATCCCTATACATTACAATATCGTCGACTGCGAAACAATCGACGGCGACGAGAAGATGATTGGGTTAGTAACGTCTGTATAGGTAAATTTCAATGTATTTTGAGAAAGTTTTTTATTAATATCTCAGGAAGTAACAAATACCCGCAGCTGAAATTTTATATTAGAGGTTCTCTCCCCCTCCCACCCAACCCCTCAAAATTTCAGTTCATTCCGTTGGTTGGGTCATAAAGTAGTACAGCCAAATAAATGCTCTCGCGAGTCTCAAGACTCGCCAAGGTTAGTCGAGCTTCAATCGACTAAAATACGAATGAATACGAGAACACTGTTCATTCAAACATGATTGAATCCCCATGATGGAAGTATTCAATCATGGCCGACGATTCGGGTTAATCTTATTTATGAGTTCTCGAAAAAAAATTTCGTCTTTTAGACGAACTAAATTTTTTATTTCAAATCATTTTCTGCCTATCTCTGGCGTGCGCGGCGGGCTTACGCGTTCCCGTGCTCACCGTAAGCGTTCGCGACCATCGCGCACGCCCGTCGCGCACGCAAAGGACGGAGTGACACGGCGTCCGAAAGACGGAGTGAGACAAAACATCGTCTGCCTCGTAGAGCGTGATTTATTTCGGAACGCACTACAGACGAATCTTCGGATTCACGGTTCGCGTTTACGCTTATTTGTAACGGGTAGAAGGATTTTGAGTTGTGTTGCGTTGTGTTGTATTGTGTTTGTTGGTTTAGTCTAAAATGAGTGACACTCTAAATGTGAATATGCAGGATGTGGAAAAAGATATGGACAATAATTCTCCGTTTCGTCCGCGAAAATTACGTCCGTCCGCAAGAAGATTTTCGAAACGGAAAGTACATCGCCAAAAGAGAAGGTCTTCAGCCCTTAAGAAGGAAGAAGAAAACGTAAAAACGGCAAACGACACTGACGTAGGACAACGTCCAGAAGAAGCCGAGGAGCGTATAGTAGAGGGACCATCAACATCCGATGGACGAAATCATCCACATCAAGCGATAATGTACTTGCCATCTGATGAAGATACTGATACGGCCAGTTCGGGAGAAACTGAAGAGGCGCTTGCAGACTTTGATATAGAAAGTAACGAAGAAGAAAACTTCGTTATAGAAAAAGTTGCAAAGAACGAGCCGCAAGAGCAATCGGCTCTCCTAAATAGCAACGACATAATGAATTTCCCAAATGTGCTTGCTCAATTACAAAAAATAGGTAAGCATGCGAAAGATAGGGAAGACTGGAATTGAATACCTAAGAATAACTGGTGTGAAACGGCATGGCTTCAAGAGCATCTTCAGTATAATGTGCACTTTATGCCATTACAAAGCTGAAATCTGCAATCAATCGGACGAAGCTGAAGAAGTGGATGGGAATCAGGGCGCCGTTAATGCAACAATTTTATGTGGAGGTAGCTATGCCCAATTGGAACACACTTTTGCAAGAGTGAACATACGTTGCATGTCGAAGAGAGACTTCGTGAAGAAGCAAGAGGAATTCGTCAAGTCCGCAATTGCCGCTGCAGAAGAAGAGATGCTAGCAGCGGCTGAAGAAGAAAAACGTTTGGCGATTGAAAGAGGCGACGTTCTTCCCGGATCAGGGACCCCTCACATCTCCGTTGTGGCCGACGGAAGCTGGATGAAGAGATCCTACCGCAGTGGATGTTACGATTCTGCGTCTGGAGTCGGCGTGATAGTTGGCTATCACACGAAAAAAGTTTTATTTTACGGGGTTCGAAATAAAGTTTGCAGAATTTGTCGGATTGCTGCGAAAAAGGAGAAAGAACCCCGAAACCACACATGTTTCAAAAATTGGAACACATCTCGAGCATCGACTGCTATGGAAAGCGATGCTATAGTAGAAGGCTTCAATACTAGCGTGGAAAAACGTGGGCTGGTTTATTCTACTTTGATTGGTGATGGGGACAGCAGCGTGTATAAGAAGATTATTGATGCTGACCCATATAAGAGACAGATTCGCGTAAAAAAAAGTGAATGCACGAATCATTTGTTGCGAAACTTCTGCAACAAAATGAAAACGATTGTGAAGAAGGCTATACCTGGACCATTGAGGCAAGCTGTGGAAAGCAGCATTCGACGGATACGCACGGACGTCGTAAAAGCCGCAAACTTTCGATACAATCAAAATGTGTCAATCGAGGAGAAAACGAAGAATTTGTATGACGACATACAGAATGTTCCGAGCCACGTGTTTGGTGAACACAAAGAGTGTGCACGACTCAAATACTTCTGCGATGGAAAGAATAAAGAGAATCAAAGAAACATCGTTCCAGAATTGATGAATATTGGTGTGTACCAGGACGTACAAGAAATACTTCGTACACTGTTAGCTCATGCGGAAAGCTTACTCTACAACAACAATAATAACGCTGTGGAAAGTTTAAATGCAATAATTGCCAAGTACATTGGCGGAAAAAGATTAAATTTCGCCGAAAGAGGATCCTATACAAGAAAATGTGCTGCTGCTGTAGCGGAGTACAACAGTAATCAAGTGCACTCGCGATTGAACGCGGTAATGAATAAGAAAACGCCCGAGCTTGTTCGCCAAATGGAAGAAAAGAAGAAAAAAGAAAAGGAAAAGAGATCTGTAAAACAGAAGGAAACGAAGGTTGCGCGATATGTACACAAGCAATTGCCCTCGCGGAAATATTCCGATTATGGAGAAAATGCACAGAAGCCAGACATGCCATCCGAAATGTATGAACTGGAGCGGGAAAAGCATATGCAAATGCTCAGTGACTGGCAAGAGAAAAGACACGCTATTGAAGATGAAACCATCGGGCAAGCAAAGAACCGCAAATGGTTGCAATACAAGTCCAAATTGTTGACTGCATCCAATTTTGGACAAGTGTGCCGCCGCCGACCTGACACGCTTTGCGCAAATGCAGTAAAGTCATTTCTGTATCCGAGGATAATTAGTGCACCCGCGGTGGAATACGGGAAAGAATGCGAGAGAATTGCTCGCGAAGAATTGAAGAAGCAATATACAGATATTGCAGAATGTGGAATTTTCATCGACAGCTGCATCCCCTTCTTAGGAGCTTCACCGGATGGAATCATCGGTGAAGAGGGTATTGTGGAAATCAAATGCACCAAATCAGCGGAGAACTTTTCGCCGGAAGAAGCTATTGAAAGAGTACCCGCTGTCAGGCGCATGTTCATACGGAAAACAGGTATTTCAATGAACAAAACGCATCACTATTTTTATCAAGTACGAGGTCATTTACATATTACTGACAGAAAGTACTGTATATTTTGCCTTTGGACCCCGAAGGGGCTGAAATCTATAAAAGTCGAAAGAGATGATGCGTTTTGGAAAACAGAAATGGAGCCAAAACTGGTTCAATTTTATTTAGAATGCATGCTACCTGAATTAACCCTCTAGTGCATAGATTTTTAATTCGGTTGGAAAAATTATACTAGTCTAATTTGGGGATGAAAAGACGGAATCCGATGTCAGTTTTCAATTTGGAGGATGTCTGGGCGCCCCAGGGCAGCCTTCTGGGTGACCGCCTTAAGGCGGGATCATGTAACAATTACAAAAAATGTAGTGTTTTTTTTTAATAAAATAAATACTTTATTTTTGTTGAAAAACTATGAAAAACTGTTAAAAAAAATATAAATTTACGATACAATAGAAAATTATTAATTATTGTACATTGTGATATTTAGCAAAGCACAGTTTACTACTCGCGCCATGGCACAAATGAATGTTGCATTTTACACAAATGCACTGTGTCTCAGCTTTGCAGCCAGGAAATTTACAGGATTTTTTGCCAGACCGGTCCAACCATTTGGCCCAATGTTCATATCCATCTTCCCGAACGTTCGTTGGCGGCAAGTACGTCTTTTTGGTTGCTTTTGGAGGAGGAGGAGGGAAAAGTTGGTACTTTTGCGTGGACGACCGACTGCCTTTTTAGCTCGTGCATCCGGTACTGCAACTATGCCGCAAAGCGCATCTGCAACTTCTAGCCGGAACTTGGGCAGCTCGAATTTGTCAACGTATTCGTGTCCTAGGTGGATGCGGCGATACAACAGGTAGGCATTCACCATGGCCATATCCAACAAATGATACATAAGTCGGTTGCTCCATTTCGTCGTCTTCATATGGATATGGTAACGCCCAAGCAGACTATCCATGAGATCTACACCGCCCATATGTGCGTTGTACTCACGGATTATGTTTGGGCAGTCCACTTCATCTCTTGTCTTTGTCTTTCTATTGTACCGAGAAATTTTCGGTGTGCTCTGCTCAGTTGGGCCAGGCCTTACGAAAGGCTCAGTGCCTGCATATGTAGATACGAGACGTACGCATTTGTTGTCCTTCCACATTACAGAAGAAATCGCTACACCATGGGCGATACCGACATATTCTTCGGAATATCCTCTGTTTTTGTTTGTCATATTCTTTTCCTTCGTGAATTTGCAATTTGGTATGCGGTTCTCCCGCACTGTACCAAGCGAAAAGATTCCACGGCTCCGCAAGTAAACCAAGAGCGGCAATGACGTGTAAAAGTTGTCGAAGTACAAAATGTGGTTGAGCTGATCTGGTACCAATTGAGACAATCGTACGACCACGTTAGCTGATGCTCCCAAGTCTGGTGCGCCTTCCTGAAGGATATTATCGCCCGCGCCGGCGTAGACCTCGAACTTATAAGAAAATCCAGCGGAGTCGCATAAAACAAACAGCTTCGTGCCCCATTTGTGGGGCTTCGCAGGCATGTACTGGCGGACTGGATTCTTTTTCATCTTAGTCGAACACATTTGCTCGTCCACGCATAAACGTTGAGGCATTGGTACAGATCCAAAGCGCTCATTGAAAATGTTTATCAACGGCCGAACTTTGAACAGCGGATCATAATTCCGATTGGTTTTGTCTTCGATTATTTGAGCGTTATCGTTGAAATGCAAGTTCTGACGCAGTGTTTCGAACTGAGTGCATGACATTGTATTTCTCACTGCATCGATACTATTCTTGCCCCAATATGCCCGTGTTGAATAGTGGCGAATCACTGACATTTGCATTACAATACCAACAAACTTCCGAATTTCTGCAGTGTTGGTCATGAACTTGGTGTTGATGTTTCTATTTCTGGCATATAAATTAGTTTGGTCCGCGATGAGCTTATAAAATTCATCATCAACGAAATACTCAAAACAATCGTATGGCGTTTTGATTGCTTTGAAACTATCGGGCAGATTTTTGGCACCTCGAAAGTTGATCTGCTGGATGTGCAGTTGAAGGTGTCGCTTTCGCCAATTTATTTTTTGAAAATTGTCTGATCTCGGTTTGATTTCAGCAGGTCCGTCAATGATCACGCTCTCAAGTAGCAAATCAACATTTGCTTCACGCCGACGCTTCCTTGTAGCCGGTGTTGGTGGCACAGCACACACGACAGACTCAGAACTGCTCGGTCCTGGCAGTGGTTGCAATTCAATAGTCGATTCGCCTATGGCCAGACAGTTGTCGATTTTCTTTTCATGTGTCTCCATGTCGGTAGGATCATAGTTCGGATCAACAACGCTCTCATCGCTCGAAAACGCATCTTCACCATCCGTCGATTCTGCTGAATCATACAGTTGCAGGATTTCTTCCATTTCTTCTGTGCTCAAATTCAAAAGTTTATGCGGGCTATTGCTACGATCCATTGTTGCGAGAAGCGCTTGGCCTGGTTGCCGCCTGGCGGTCGCGTTGCGTACTATTCGTCGCGAGCCAACCGAGTCATGACTTCTTTATATACATACCATTTTTTATACATATGAATTATATTTTACGTCATAAACAATAGCCTATATCCGTTCTTGTTACTCAAGGATACTGTAGTTAAAATTTCATAATGATTTGCTCAGTACTTTTTGAGATTTTTGTGAGCATACAAACAAATACAATAGCATTATTATAATAGTATGATATGATACATGTATCTACATATATATACCTGTGTGTGTGTGTGTGTGTGTGTGTCAAATTTCACGAACAAAGAGCTAAAAAGGATGATCTACTAACATGATACCGCCTTAAGGCGGCTACCGGTCAAGCCTCACTACTAAGGTGTAAATTATTTTTTGTTTTCAAATCATTATTTTTTTTCGATAGATCACTACACAAACTACTCACCAATAATTTTCTTTTAGCTGTGTGGTGTCGGGAAGTACTTCATTTGATTTTTTTAGTTTCACAAATAATTTTCGCAGCAAGCTTAGCTAAAAAATGCACTTCAAACTAGATTTCTGTCAAATCAAAACGTCAGTCTGACATGTATCGTAGGCTAATATATGCGGTGTGGCAACACTTTTAACGCTGGCAAATGAGAATTGTCAACAAAAAGTTATAGGGGCCCAACTCCTGAATTAAACAGGTGCCCGCCTTAAGGCAGGCGTATGCACTAGAGGGTTAATAGATAGTCGGCACAATAGGCGCATGCCTATTCGGGAGCCACAATTTATACTAGCAGAGAGAGCGAAAGAAAAACCAAAAAGCTTGAAAAAGCGAAAGAGGTCTCCCTCCGAAAATAATGAAACTAATATATCGGTCCGGCGTCGCACCGCGCTGTAAAGCGCGGTACCACTGATTTTGTCAGTGGTCACAAGTGCCAGCAATGGCACTTTTACTCGCGGATCCTACGATCACGCGAGTCGATCGACGCCGCCGTCGCTTTCCCAAGAAAGTGGCGGAGGAAATAATAAATTTAATTCACCCTTTAATTTTTTCAGACACATTTCTAAGTTCACAGGAGCAGACAGGCGGAATCCGGTTCAGTCAAAATGCGCCAGGCTGATACATATGAGCGTCGCAGGTATGCATGATGTTCGACGAATTATTGAAACAAACTTTTACTTTTATACCAAACTTACCGAAATGTCTGCGATTATTTGTTACAGGCGGACATTTTACCAAATTACTGCAAACATGGTGTATGGGACAGTGATGCCAGGACAAATGGAATAATAAGTACCATATTTCAGGTAAAGTTTAACAGCTCATAAATCTACAGTAAAATTTTGTACGCTTATGAAATAACAATTAAGTATTTCCTAATGTATTTCATAATGTGTTACAGATCCACACTGCCTACGTTGAGCGACCTGGCAAAATTGTAGGAAGACCGTCAATGGAGAAGAGGAATTACACAGAATGAGAGAAGATAATATTACAGTATTATCTTGTTAGCGGATCGCTGTGTGCGTTTCTCGCTTCTTTCTGGCCGAAGGGGGAAGCGAGATGGAATGCTTTGCCTGCGCGACGGGCGCGATCAGGCGTCTGAAAGACGGAGCGAGACAAAACATCATCCCGTCGTCTATCTCGTACTGTTCTCGCTCGCTTTCAGTGCCTCTCGCTCGCTCTCGCCTTCGCCGGACAAGAGTGAGATAGAAGTGGTGGGGATAGCGAAAAGTCCACATCGTGTACTCTAAACCGAGCCGCTAACGAGACAATACTGTATTCTTCGAAAAATATACACTTTTTTATCTGTAATTGTCCATTTCAAAGGGGCGAAAGCTAGAATGTCGAATTTCAATTCTCCAATGAAGTTGGATTGATTTATTGTAATGACTGCAACTTGATCAGAGACAAAAAGAATATATAAAAAAATGTTCTGTTAAACGATTTTGTCAAAAAGGCACTAACAACTAAAAAATACTTCTATTCTTGTACTACAATTTTGATGGTGGTTTTTAACTTTAAATAAAAACGTGGAGCAGGATATTTCATATTAGAATATGAATCAATTTAGTACAGCATCAAGTGTCGAAATGAATTTATTACGAAATATCCTGCTCCACGATTTTATTTAAAGTGATGTTACGTATATAGAATTTCTATACGCCGCTTTCATCGAGCTCGCGTCTGTGAAGGGAAGACGCCCTAAAACCCTTTCGTTTATCAAACATTTCACTTAGGGGGTCATGATCTCGACCATTTAGATAACGACCACGGGAACGGAAGTGACACGACGATAACCCCGAAAGATTTCCTTATATGGAAAATTCCTAATGAACCCCCACTCATTTTTGGGAGTATATAAACCCTTTGTTTTCTACCCTCTGCGGTTCAAAGCTATAGAGTCACGCGTAGAGTCACGTCGTGTCACGCTCGTACAGAGTTGGTTAAATTCAGTAAGATCGGTCTAAGGTCCCTCTCAGAATCAATAGTTAACCTCATAGAATCCGCGAGTTCGGTTTATATTCTATTAGGCATATTGTAATAGCCGCTCTTACGCCCCGCATCGCCAGTGCGTCAACACCGTGCAACTAGTGGTAACTTATACACTTTATATAATTAACTAATCGCGACACTTACATTTGTACAATAACTGATTATTGAATATACGAATGGTGTTCACTTGTAAATCGAGTAGATTCGTTAAACCCATCTTTTACCCAGCGATCCTTATAATATTGGTAGCACTCACCCACTAATACAACTTTACCGCTCGAGTTGTATTAACTTTAATTAAGAGTTACGAGGCTTTACTAACATTTCCTGCGACTCCCTGATTTCGCATCAGGTTCGTTCGCAAACCCTTTACCACAACAAACCATCTTCTCCAACCTAGTGGCTCCCCGATTTAGCATCGGGTTCGTCCACGAAACCTCACCTTCCTACGGCTCCCTGATTTAAAATCAGGTTCGTCCGTATCCTACAGCTCCCTGATTTCGCATCAGGTTCGTCTGTAAGTCTACCAACCTCCGAACAGCTCCCTGGTTTCACGCCAGGTTCGTCTGTAAATAATCCGACCTCCTAGCAGCTCCCTGGTTTCGCACCAGGTTCGTCTGTGAACGTTATCCTAGTGACTCCCCGATTTCGCATCGGGTTCGTTCACGACATTTCACAATCCTGCGGCTCCCTGATTTCAAATCAGGTTCGTCCGCGCTTGACTCCATTCCTAGAGGCTCCCTGATTTCACATCAGGTTCGTCCTCACCGTCAATAATCCTAGCGGCTCCCTGATTTCGCATCAGGTTCGTCCGCGCACCTAACTAATAAACTCATAAACCATATTCCCTAGAAAATATACCTCTCGCCGGCCTCTCGCGTTGCCGCAGCCCCGGCTCGTAACAGAACTGGTGACAGCGGTGGGATGCTACTGCATTAGAATCGCCGTAAAATTTGGGTTTTTAAATACGTTAAAATCACTCGTAATTTAGTATCGACAATATACTAGTTTTCTCTAGTTAAGTCACTTAGTAAATTTTCAAAATGATAAACGCACAGGCGAACGTCTCTTCTAACGACATTATGAACCTGACAGTTTCAATTGCAAACACAATGTCACTCTTGACGCAACGGACATGTATACAGAACATTACAATGTCAATTCCTACCTTCGACGGTGAAAGTCCATCCTTGACGCGCTTTGCACAAAATGTGGAAGACGGGTTAACTTTGATTCCTGAGGGTACGGAAGCCGAGTATCTTGCAATAATTCTAACGAAACTGATCGGTCCAGCACGCAGGTGCACGTTAGAACATAAATTCGAATCGGTTAAGAAATTACTTCAACATTTGAAAAAGAGATTCGCGCCGGGAAAAAGTTTGTCATATTTCCAAGTAGAAATCGCGAAACTACGAATTCGCGAAGGGGAAAGTCTGCGACAGTACGTCGATAGGACTAGCCATCTCGTTTATTGTGCGCGCGGAGCTATTCGGGAAAGGTATCTGGATCACGCTGAAGACTTCGTCAAAGAAATGGAAAAAGACGTTAAGGAAAACTTCATCGATGGTTTACCGGATCGAATTTCCTGGAAAGTGTCGGCTCAGTGTCAAGACATCAAAACACTTGAACAAGCTTACGACGCCGTGCTACAGATAGACAGAAAATTAAGGAATCGGCGCCAGTCCCCTCGTAATGAATCACCCTCCAGGTGGTCTCGTCGAGATCATTACGCCGAAGATTCTCGCCATCACGACCGTGAAGTGTCGTACCCACTTTCTCCGAGTAGATACGACCAAAACAGGGATCGGTCTACAAGAACATCTGGCTTTGAAGAGGAACGAGAAGGACGGACACGCACAACGGCCTGGACCTTGCGTCACCGGAGCCCCTCGAAGTCCCCTTCTTATCGCTCCGATTCACCTTACGCAGATGATGGAGAAAAACAATATTCCATTTTAAAAAATTCCGATAAAGATCGCAAGCCGAGTTTATATTGTTGGCATTGCGGTACAACTGGACATGACGGAAAATCCTGTAGGAAACAACCGCGTAGTCCGAGATATCGACGAGATTCGCGAGATTCGTCTGCCGAATCAAACAAGTCTTTAAACTTCGATCGCGCTCAACGTACAGGCGAAACGATGAGCGGAAACAAAGAAGTTCGCCAAAGGACAGTCCGCTTCGAAGAGGAACTCTCATCAAGGAAGCACCTGCCCCACGCATCAACATCAAGGTTCCAGAACTGGAGACAGGAACGGGAGAATTCTTAATCGATGGTGGAGCATCTGTTAATTTAGTAGTCATTAACGCCTTGGGAGAAAAAGCCGAGATAAACTCTCGGGAAGAACTCGAGCTAACCGGAATTACTACTAACCCAATTCATACTTTAGGAACAACAATTCTCTATATCCACGAAGCTCCTGCGCTTTTCTATGTGGTGAAAAAGCTTGCAATAGAAGCAGACGGACTTATAGGAAGCCCATTTTTAAAACAGGAGGAAGCCGAAATTTCCTATTATCATGGTACCTTGGTGTTAAAAAACAAACCAACCCGACCTATACGTTTTTCAAATTATCAGGACTTACCTCAAACAAAAGAACTACTGTCGTCGACCAAACATCGTATCGAACCTAGGACGTCGCAACAGATTGCTATAACAATTACAAACCCGAGGATTAAGGAAGGATATTTACCGCGTATCAAGACCCTTGAATATCTTTACATAGGAGAAGCAGTCGTGAGGAACGATAAAGGGAAGTGCTACGTTATGGCAACGAATACCAGCGATGCACCCCTAGACGTAGAGATAGAACCACAAACATTGGAGCCGTTCGAAATCTTCGATTCATCAGACGAGGATTTTTACCCAGCTGCGGAACATCCGTCGAAATTCCTATCAACACAAGATAGATTACAAAAAATCTTAGAAGCCTTAAACACTAAACACTTGAATAAGGAGGAACTAGATTTCGTTACTAATTTAGTTAGAGATTTTCCTGACCGTTTTTATCTTCCTGGAGATAAACTTGGGAAGGCCCGTGATTTTAAACACTCAATCCATACATCCAACGATATTCCAATCAACACAAGACAATATCGCTACCCTCTTATACATCAAAAGGAAATTCAAAAGCAAATCAGCGCTTTATTATCAAATGGTATAATTACACCTTCAAAATCTCCATACAATTCACCTTTGTGGATCGTACCGAAGAAAGAAGACGAAAACGGAGTAAAACGTTGGCGTCTGGTAATAGATTTTCGCGGTCTCAATGATATAACAATTTCTGATAAATATCCATTACCTCAAATCACAGAGATTTTAGATCGTTTAGGAGGAGCCAAATATTTTTCAGTCTTTGACCTCGCCAGTGGATTTCATCAAATAGAGATGGATCCAAAAGATAAGGCAAAAACAGCATTCACTACTCCAAATGGACATTATGAATTCTCCCGAATGCCTTTTGGATTAAAGAATGCACCACCCACCTTTCAACGCCTGATGGATCAAGCACTCACTGGACTTCAGGGAACAGACCTCTTTGTTTACTTGGACGACATAGTGATCTATGCATCATCGTTACAGGAACACAATATCAAAGTCAACAAGTTGTTAAATCGCCTTCGAGAACACGGATTAACACTCCAGACCAACAAATGTCAATTTCTTCGAAAAGAAGTTGCATACCTGGGACACATTATTTCAAAGGAAGGAGTAAGACCTGATCCTAGGAAATTAAAAGCTGTTAAAAATTTTCCTACACCTACAACGCAGAAGAACATTCAACAATTTTTGGGACTTGTTGGATATTACCGAAGATTCGTACCTAATTTTACCATAAAAGCAAAACCTCTAATTAATTTATTAGGAAAAGGCGTCAAATTCAAATGGACAGAGGAACAGGACCAGAGTTTTAAGCAATTACGCAATGAACTCTGCCAACAGCCCATATTGCAATACCCTGATTTCAGTAAACCTTTCATTGTAACAACAGACGCATCTGATTACGCAATTGGAGCCGTACTTAGCCAAGGAGAGATAGGAAACGACCTGCCGATTGCCTACGCTTCCCGCAGCCTAAATAAACCTGAGAAGAATTATTCGGCTACGGAAAAGGAATGTTTGGCCATGGTTTACGCCGTAAGATACTTCAGGCCTTACATCTACGGAACCCCATTCATTCTCGTTACAGATCACAGACCCCTGGTCTGGTTACATTCTGTTAAGGATCCAACTTCTAGACTTATGAAGTGGAAGCTCCGACTTTTAGAATATGAGTATCAGGTTGTACATAAATCTGGAAAAACGAATAAGAACGCAGATGCATTGTCGCGCAACCCCACGTTTGCCTGCCTGCCACTTATTCCACGAGAGCTCCAGGATCCCGAATACAAAGTCCAGATACCGAAAACAGACGCCAACCTCGAAACAATCGGACACCGCATACGACAGTTACGAAGAGATAGGGAAAACCGACCCAAGTATCGAGAGACAAGCAGCAGCTCAGATGAAATAGAAGAAACCACACGTGGAAACGTTCAACATTCTCCAATAACACACAAGAATCGATCTTTTCCCAGCTTATCTCAAGAGGTAACAATGCCAGACGAACGCCTGGAAACCATAAACAGTTTTTTGCCTGCAGCAAATTCCACTCAAATCGTTCCTTTAGATAAGGACCAGACCATGTTTGATAATCTGATATCTTTTGAAGAGCCGTTCGAAGATACAGTCATAGAAAATACAAAAAACTTTCAACCAGATTTACTGAGTACACCGCAAGTATCATCGGAAGTAATGGAAGAATCTTTACGACCTTCAATAAATCAGCTACCTGCAGAAACTATGACCGAAGCAAGTGTGGGACAACCACCTGACAGCAGGTCAACTCAACCTAGGGTCTTCGACCACACGCTTGACCCATACCCATTCTCCACTACCGACATCGAGAATACAAACGACCGTGATGATTTGGAAGAGATCTCATTAGACCAACCACATAAAATTATTGTTTCTTCGAATACCTTTACCGCTGAAGAAGGACATTATGTACATTTCATTTCCGCGGACTGCAACTTAGTAAACCCCGTTGGAAAATTACTGCTGGACACTGAAATGATTAGTAAACCAAATCTTCTAGCAGCACAACCAAAAAAGGGACAGGTGATAACTACAGATAACGGATTATTTTATACTTTCAGTATAATAATCTCAGATAACTTCTTTGATAATATTAAAAAAGTAGATGTGCTCGACGGATTGAAAACTCTTCGACACACTTTGGATCAGAATCAAATTAAATCAATTCGGATCTCTGCAACAGGGGACCTTCACAAAATACCATCCACTGAATTCGTCAAGATGTTAGAAGAGGTTTTCACAGGAACAGGCCTGCAGATTATTCTATGCAACTGTACCATCACAACACCATCTGAAGAAGACAGACAGCACATCATCTGCGAAGCTCATGACAGTTTAATTGGAGGACATAAAGGAGTAACGAAGACATATAAACGCATCCGATCAAAATTCCATTGGCCGCACATGCGCAACGACATTCAAGACTACATCCGAAGATGCCAAAGCTGTCAAGAACAAAAATTAGTTCGAGCGAAAACTCGTCAGCCGATGTTAATCACTGACACACCTATAGGAGCTTTTGACAAAATTTCCCTGGATACAGTAGGACCTTTACCGATTACACCCAGTGGGAACAGACACATTCTCACCATTCAAGACAACTTAACTAAATATTGTGCAGCTGTAGCAATACCTAACATTCGAGCTGCTACAATTGCCGATGCTTTCGCCAGACATTTCATCGCGATTTACGGTACACCTCGCGCAATACTGACAGACAAAGGTACTAGCTTCATCGGAACACTTATGACCAATCTCTCTGAAATATTCAAAATCAAGCAAATCACAACCTCGGGATATAGACCACAAACCAATGGATCTCTGGAACGAAGTCATATCGTCCTCACCGAATACCTCAAGCATTACATGGATAAATATGAAGACTGGGATTTATTAATACCATTCGCAATGTTCTCTTACAATACATCCGTTCACGAAGCAACAAATTTCACCCCATACGAATTAATCTTTGGAAAACCAGCTCGAGAACCAACCTCTTTTCCAACCGGTGAAAAACTAAAGTCGTATGGAGACTATTTATCAGAATTACTAACGCACATGACTAATATTCGTAATATAGCCTCAGATAATCTAAACAAAACAGAATCTCCTAAAGAGAACCAGGAAACAACAATAAAAATACCGAATACATCCGAAAACTATAGCCCGTGTGCCACAGTTTCTAAGGGGATGAAACCACTCCCACGAGAATCCCTCCTCTGGGACACGTATAGTTTCAGAGTGGGGGCGCGATAAGGGTTTCTTCCCTATAAGAGCAGGGCATCAGGCCCCTCAACTCAGCACAAGTCCAGTTTCTACATGCCTAAGAGCATCGCCACACAGACATTATCAAGACGATCGTCACAAAAAGACGCAAGCATGAGAACCATCTCGGTGCGTGATTTTGGGAAGGCATCCCGCTGCTTGGTCAGTCATGTAGAGGATCCCATCACCTTCTGGGTCACCTTGGATACGTACGCGGAGGCAACGAATGTCATGTATCGGGAGTTGAACACCTACATGACATCCAGACATCATTTATATCAGCCCACAATGGACAGCACCAAACTGGGACGACTCGTGGCCGTCAAATTCGTTAGCCAGGGGTGGCTCCGTGGCGAAATTGCCGAGGTAAGGGGAACAACATGCACCATCCTCCTCGGCGACCACGGCATAATGACGGACTGCCCTGTCGCACAACTACGATCCTTGCCACCCCGATTCCATGCCCTGCCATGGCAGTCAACGAGGATTCGATTGAAGGGGGTTAAACCACGATCGTGCAGACCACTCCGGAGGACCACGCACATCGCGGAGATGGTCATGGGGAGAAGGAAGGGTTGCCTCGCAGACATCCAACCAACAATAGATGGCCTCACAGCCACACTGACGCTTGACCGGCTACCGGGACAACCCCCATTGGACGTCATCGAGCACTGGTTGCAGATGGGCTACGTGGTGCCCAACGACGACTAAACACTCCCACACCACAACACTTAGCGATAAGTACACTAATTACATTACACTACACCCGACAATTCTCTTTTACACTTTGCTTATAAAAGGATTTGTAGGGCGTTTTCCCTTCTCTTGAAAAGCATCACGAGAATCGCGATGTTTTATCTTAGGGGGGAGATGTTACGTATATAGAATTTCTATACGCCGCTTTCATCGAGCTCGCGTCTGTGAAGGGAAGACGCCCTAAAACCCTTTCGTTTATCAAACATTTCACTTAGGGGGTCATGATCTCGACCATTTAGATAACGACCACGGGAACGGAAGTGACACGACGATAACCCCGAAAGATTTCCTTATATGGAAAATTCCTAATGAACCCCCACTCATTTTTGGGAGTATATAAACCCTTTGTTTTCTACCCTCTGCGGTTCAAAGCTATAGAGTCACGCGTAGAGTCACGTCGTGTCACGCTCGTACAGAGTTGGTTAAATTCAGTAAGATCGGTCTAAGGTCCCTCTCAGAATCAATAGTTAACCTCATAGAATCCGCGAGTTCGGTTTATATTCTATTAGGCATATTGTAATAGCCGCTCTTACGCCCCGCATCGCCAGTGCGTCAACACCGTGCAACTAGTGGTAACTTATACACTTTATATAATTAACTAATCGCGACACTTACATTTGTACAATAACTGATTATTGAATATACGAATGGTGTTCACTTGTAAATCGAGTAGATTCGTTAAACCCATCTTTTACCCAGCGATCCTTATAATATTGGTAGCACTCACCCACTAATACAACTTTACCGCTCGAGTTGTATTAACTTTAATTAAGAGTTACGAGGCTTTACTAACATTTCCTGCGACTCCCTGATTTCGCATCAGGTTCGTTCGCAAACCCTTTACCACAACAAACCATCTTCTCCAACCTAGTGGCTCCCCGATTTAGCATCGGGTTCGTCCACGAAACCTCACCTTCCTACGGCTCCCTGATTTAAAATCAGGTTCGTCCGTATCCTACAGCTCCCTGATTTCGCATCAGGTTCGTCTGTAAGTCTACCAACCTCCGAACAGCTCCCTGGTTTCACGCCAGGTTCGTCTGTAAATAATCCGACCTCCTAGCAGCTCCCTGGTTTCGCACCAGGTTCGTCTGTGAACGTTATCCTAGTGACTCCCCGATTTCGCATCGGGTTCGTTCACGACATTTCACAATCCTGCGGCTCCCTGATTTCAAATCAGGTTCGTCCGCGCTTGACTCCATTCCTAGAGGCTCCCTGATTTCACATCAGGTTCGTCCTCACCGTCAATAATCCTAGCGGCTCCCTGATTTCGCATCAGGTTCGTCCGCGCACCTAACTAATAAACTCATAAACCATATTCCCTAGAAAATATACCTCTCGCCGGCCTCTCGCGTTGCCGCAGCCCCGGCTCGTAACAGTGAAAATAAACCATCGAAATTGTAGTATAAGAAAATAATTATTTTTTAGTATGTAATGCATTTTTAATAAAATCGTTTATTAGAATTTTTTATTTTCTAGTTTTTAGTGTTCGTGGATTTATATTTCATAATTCAAACACCTGTACAAATATCTTTTACTGCTGTATGCAGTTTAACAGTTTGCTTGAATCATACAGTGCTAAAAGTTTGTAAAGAACGCGAGTGGTTGATTTGGATTTGTGGTTATGGGTTATTATTTATTGGTGACTGGGTAATTTTTTCACCCCCTTGGGTTTTTTTTTTCATAATTTTGTATTGTCATCCAAACTACGCACCCCTGCAAAATTTCAAGACAATTGGATGGTTGGAAGTTGATTCAAAATTGAGTTTCCAGATTTCAATCAAACATACAAACAAACAGGGGATCGTAGCTGAATAAAATTGTTTATGAGACATTCCAAAATATACGTATTGTTAGTACTGATCTCTAGTTTATATTGATAAAATTTTACAATTGTGAATAACAATTCCGAAGAAAAGCATGTACAAAAGTATTAAATTGAAATATACTTTTGTCCAAATTCATGTTTTAAAAAAATGATTACTTTATTAAATTTTTATTTAAATAACGGACAATTCTTGTTAATAAAAAAGTTGATTTGATGTATAGTTAGATAGAAAAGAAAGCGTCATATGTTTTTAGAAGAGTTATAGCATTTTAGATTTCATTACGATCGGCGTGTTACACTTGGGTGATGTACCTTATTCAAATTGTATGCTTTGAAATTGAACATTGATTGTACAAAATATAACATCCTTCTACATATAAATAAAAACTATTGATACGCAAATTAGTATTGTTTCAGTGACATGTTTCCTAACTTCACTACCCCACCTCTCTATCTTTCATTATTGCTATCCTCCTTTACGTTCAGCGAGGCTTTGATCCTAGACACAGCAATCGGACGCGCTACATCTACAGCTGATGCAGGGGAAAACACCTACAGGAGCGGTGGTTATGTGTGCGGAACAGCATCAGTCACATCAGTCACGCACACATAACCACCGCTCCTGTAGGTGTTCCCCCCTCCATCAGCTGTAGTTGAAGGCCGCTGATCCCTGCCTAGACGCAGCTCTCGTGCCGTATTCCTCCAAGACTTCTCAGTAGAAGGAACTGTGGCAACAGCGCGACGGAGACAGGGAGAACAGAAAATGTGGCAACTATGCGTCAAAAATTCGTCTACATAGAGTACCTGGAGTTGTCACCTCTGTACAACTTCTTTTTACCGACCGCATTAGTTTCATTAGGGTCCGTCTCTTTACTGGGGACGCTTCGGTCCTTTGTTTACTATTCGGACCATAACAAACTTGAGACGGCACCCTTAAAGTATAAGTTAAAGTTGAGGTATCTATTGAGCAGTAAAGTTGAAGCGTTCGATGAGTGAACAGGTTGGCTTTATTCATCGAATAAAGTGAACCCCAGTCAACTTTGTTTGACACACGACGAATAATGTTTTTAACTTTTATTCGTTATTCGAAAGGGTACAGCCGGATAAGGTGGTCAAATGTGCCCCTGAACCGAATTCAAATCACGATGGGTCATTCGAAAGCTTATAAAAAAAGAATGATTTCTGCCAAGTTTCAACTTTGTATCTCGACCCGGGGGGTAGTAAAGGGTAAAAATAGAAAATCATGTTTTTGCCGAATTTCTTCTATACCAGCGGATGAAAAATTTTGAAAAAATTCAGAGGCATGGCTGTTATCGGTGCACATATTAGGGAATCGTGTCAGATTTTTAAATTGAAAAAACCAAGCTGTGAAAAATAAAAAACGCCAAAGAATGCTGAAAAATGCCGGTTTTGTATCGAAGCAGTCTTGATACTATAATTATATTTTTACTGTAAGTACGTATCATTGTTACTATTGTCCTGAATTTTTTTTCAGATTTTTCAATTTGGTGCGCCGCAGTTAAAAAAATTAAAAACCGATTTTTTCGCCGTTTTTTCCGTGTCAGAGTAACTTATAGGTGGAATTTTCGTACATACTTTATGAAATAAATCTTTTATGCGATCTTCAATGTCTTCACATACAGTAAAACAGCGTAGGAATTAAACGAACTAAACATGCTGTGACATTACAGTCTAAAATGTGTAAGATATTTTCAACGGCGTCGATGGCGCAGCTGTAAAGTGTCGGACTACTCTCTGAATGGCCGCACGCAGGTCTAGACGTGTGTAAAGGGACCTCAGTACGAATATTGCAAATTTTCATCAATTCTGATAGTTTAAAGTGATCCTTACACCTTATCACCTACCAGTGTTGTGTACCGTGTTAATTACGGATAATTTGGTGCCGGGAATGGCGTGGGAAGACCCGAAATAAGAAAAACGTGATGTCTTCGCAAACACCACATGGCGCAAAGCGAAACATCGCGACTATGGCGGGAGACAAAGAGAATGTCTCATCGGAACCGCAGCTTATCTCCAGGCAACCAAAAACACCTAAATTGAATTCCCTTCAACTGGACAAATTATACAAGGATCTCCTTAAGGAAAATAATCTTTCCACCAAAAAGCGAGTAACACCTAACCTCAATGCCAGCCGAAAACAAGGACAGGCACCATCTTCCCAAGCGCTCCAACAGATGGCGGAGTTATCACAGTCGACACCTTCGGCCTCTGGTTGGGTACAACCCAAAAAAACGTCAAAAATTAACAGCTCACCGCTGACTAATTTGACACCTGCATCAGACGAAAACCGATTCCAAATGCTATCTAATGAACTGGATATGGACACGGAGGATAATGCCCCTACTTCAGGTACACAGACCACAATAACAACCAAAAAAGAACAAAAGCAACCTCCAATATATACTATTAAATCGGACATCAACATACTGATAAACGCAATAACCAATGCTAGCATACCAAAATCAGCATTCTACATTAAAGAGACATCCAAAGAAACACACATTATCTATGCGTTGTCCACAGACCATTACAATACGATCACAAAATTGCTTTTAGACAATAAAACGCAATACTACACATATACACCTAAGAACCTTAAACCTAAATCTATATTAATAAAAGGTATCAAAGGAAACTTCTCCACTGAACAAATCAAGCAAGAAATCGAAGACCACAAGCTATCAGAGGTTGAAATAAATAACCTAACCAAATTCGAATTCGATAGAACTCGTCCTGACGCATATCACTATCTCCTACAGCTTTCAGCCAACAGCAAGACCAAAGATTTATTTAAAATAAAGTCTCTAGCTTTTCAAAAAGTCCGATGGGAACACCTAAGAAAACCCAGCATCTTCCAATGTCGGAAATGCCAACGATTAGGCCACGCCAGTAAAAATTGTTTCCTGGATTATAGGTGTGTTAAATGTGCCAAAACTCATGAGCCGGGTAATTGTCCTATCCAGAAAGCGGATAGCAAAAACCAATTAAAGTGTGCCAATTGCGGACAAGAAGGTCACCCAGCATCATATAAGGGATGCCCTTATATTAAGTTTGCCCACCAGCAAAAAAAACTGAACGCTGTGGCCAAAACCCAAGCAACTACCATGAAAATAAATAACATCAGTGCATCAATTCGAGAAGACTTTTCATACGCTCAAGCTGTTACTAATGGTGGAAAACTGCACCCACCCCCCCAAAGGATGGCTTCAATCCGGACCCCAACGCCTCCAGATACAGGGATGACAGCTCAAACCAGGGACCGATACACTCACCGTCCTAGGGAGCAACAACTGCATCATGATCGTCAGCAAGCACCAGCATATCCTCCTTGGGTAACGGAATTTAAAAACGAAATTGCGGAAATAGTTACCTCACAATTTAAGTTGCTCGCAGATAGGGTAGCGGAAAATTCTCACAAAATTGAGTTCATTCTGAGCACCTTACACACTGAATAAAAATGTCCAGTAGACCAAACACCAATAAACCCATAAGAATAACTGCAATCAATGTAAATTCTTTGATTGCTAATTATCGCAGACTTGAATTAGTACAATTTGCAGAAACTTACAACCACGACTTTATATTCCTTTCAGAAACAAAGCTCAACAAAAATCATGTAATTTCTTTTAAAAATTATGATATAATCAGGAGGGACAGACCTCATGCCATACGAGGAGGAGGCACAGCTATCCTCATAAAAAGGGGATATCGTTTGAAATAGTGGACCTGCCATCTGCAGCCACTAATGAAATACTCGAACACACAATCATAAAAATTGAAATGAGCAATAATAAAACCTTATTTCTAGTGAGCGTATACGCTAGGAATGACAGCAGGTGTGTTTTTATAAACGAGATCAATAATCTCTTTCTAAATCTTAAACTGTATGAGAACAACAAGTATTTCATAATAGCTGGAGATTTCAATGCCAGGCGTAAGGCATGGGGAGACCATGCCGACAACCAACGAGGCAAATATATGCGCCAATGGACATCTGTGCATGATACTAGTTATAAACTTAGGATAATAACGCCGGCCTATCCCACCTTTAAGCCAGCTCGATCATTTCTTGACATCTGTCTGGCGGATGCCCGTCTGGTTTGGACGGATAGTCTATACGGCAAAGCTAAGACGCTCCCATACGATAGTGACCACGCGGCCATATCCCTGACCTTTGAAGTCCAGAATGAGAATTTCATACTGCATGGACCTACGAGTCCAGGTATTAAATTTAATTACAAGGCTACCAACTGGGACGCTCTCACGTGTAAAATGGCAGAGTTGTATGTACGTGATATTCCAGTAAACATTAATCTCTCAATAGAGGAAATAGATAGTCACTTAAAATACATTACCGATACCATTACTCAATCAATGGCTGCTACAATTCCAAGCTACAAGCAGATTGATAGTGTCAACAAATATATAAATAATAAAATAAGAAAATTACAAAAGAAGAAAAAATATATAGTTTCACTATTACATAAGTTGCATATTATAGACCCATCAGCTCGTCGGAGCATAACTAGAACAGCGAAAAAAACTCTAAAAAATTTGTCGAGTGCACTGCAGAGGGAATTCAGAGCGTCAATAGAGAGATATTGGTCTAATATGATTAAAAAAATTGACTTCAGAAAATCCGATAATTTTTTCCCTAGAATCAATGCCATTTTTAGACCAAAACAATTCTCAAGTATAGAAAATATCCATATCAAGGAGGATGAAGAAGCAATTCTTGAGAGAAGTGGATGTAATCTTAGGAATATAACTAAAACAGGAGATGAATTTATCTTTTCCGAGCGTGCAGACAAACTTAACATCATTGGAGCCCATTATGAGATTATTAACTCCCCTCGTTATCTTAACATCGGCACCAGACTAAAGCGGATAGTCGATCAAGAGGCGGAAGCAATAAAACTAGAATTTAATAACAACCGCACTCAAAATGTCTCTCTAGTCCAATTTGAAGCTAACAACACTGCTAGTGATCCCATATTAACAGGTGAGGTATTGCAACCCTTTTGCAACCCAACCTGGATGATTAACTTACTCAAACACCTTCCTAATAAGACTTCTTCTGCCCTTGACGGCATTCCGCCGATTGTTCTAAAGCATTTGCCCCCAAAAATGATTTTCGATATAACTGTTATCTTTAATAATGCCATCAATCGGTGTTACTTCCCCACGATTTGGAAAGAGGCGAAAGTATTGCCTATCCTCAAGAAAGGAAAAAATCCTAAGTCCCCTTCTAGCTATCGGCCCATCAGCCTCACTCCAAGCTTAAGTAAGGTTTTTGAGGCAATCTTGAACGACGCTTTGAACAAACACTGTAAGGTAAACAAGATAATTCCGGAGAGCCAATTTGGTTTTAAACACCGCCATGCTACAACTCATGCCATTCACAAAATGCTGGCAGACATAAACGGTCATGTGGCCAATAGTCGCCCAGTAGGAGCAGCGCTCCTAGACTTGGAAAAGGCCTTTGACTCGGTCTGGCTGAATGGCCTGATTGTCAGATTGAACAGGGGACATTTCCCAAAATGGCTTATACATATGGTTTGGGATATGGTCAGCGGAAAAAGTTTTGTCACATGGGATGGTGTCGACATATCTAAAAATAGATTCAGGATAGAGGAGGGCCTTCAGCAAGGTACAGTCAATTCGCCGATACTTTTTAATATATTTATTAGCGAGCTTCCAAAACTATTTAGATTTAATGAACCCGGGCAACCAGCAATGCTGTCATTTGCGGATGACATAGTGATATATTTAGCGGACAATAGGGTGAGCCGCATACGAGAAGGTCTGGAGACAGCGGTTGACAAAGCTAATGGTTACCTGACAACGTGGAATCTAAGAATAAATCCAGCCAAATGTGAAACCATTTTATTTCGGAAACCATTAGCCAGATTATCCAATAAAACCACAGCGGGCCAAAAAGACTTTCAAATCTCGACGCTTGCGCCCGGCACCAACAACAGAATTCCGATCCCGTACCGAAAGGTAATTAAATACCTTGGAATACATATTGACTACCTGCTTAGAGGAAACAAACATATAGAAATTCAGTTAGACAAAGCAAGTAAAGCCTTTTTAAGTAACAGTAGGATCTTCCACAATAAATATCTATCCCAAAAAGCCAAAATAATCTTATATATGCTATTAGTTCGACCAATAATCACATATGCGGCCCCAGTTTGGTGGAACTTCAACCACACTAATGCCGAACGACTTCGGTGTTTGGAGCGCAAGTGTTTGAGGGCTTGTTTAGGCCTCTACCGGTCACAAAGTACTGATTGGCAACACTATGTAAGCAACGAAATATTATATAATAAAGCCGATATCCCACGTATAGACAATTTTATCATCAGAATCACCAGGGAATACTTTTCAAACCTCCCTAACATAGACAACAATCTTCTTAAAGCTTTATCTACAAGAGACGACACGACTGTCCTCAGAAATCTTGCCACGGGATACTTGTCTCCTCAGGCCTTCCTTACTTGCGATGCCCAAGGTCTTATACAGGATGAAAGAAACATCCCGTGGATTTACCATTGGAGACGAAACAAAGCAGACAAACGTATTGCGCTCACCCTGAATGACACGATTTATGACCCCAATAAATTTAAGTACTCTACTAAAGTACCTGATAAAGACGTGACTGATTTTCACAGGTTAGCATTTGCGAAATATTGGTGGCTTGATGACACCTGTCCGTCTATGCGCGAGCTGCGTAATCGACAGCAAGCCGTTACTAGAATTAATTAGCGTTAATTATTCTATAAGCAACAGGTCCCACGGGGTTCATCTTTGTAAATATTGTATAGATGTTTTAGATTAAGTTCTAGTTAATAAGTCTTACCTCTTTCGTCATCTTCTTTTTCTTCTAAATTTTCTGCTATCACCTCACATATCGATAGTAAAGTGGTTTTTTCTGGACATTTTTTCCACACCTATTTTCTAGGCAATCTTGCGCCGACGACTGAGATCGCAACTGTGATTTCAACTTTTACTTTTTATTTTCTAGTTACTAAGTAATAAGAGTGTCTGACAATGAGTTATGTATGCATCGTACAAACTGTCACAATACTATCGTGTCGCGACTGCATGGCAGTTTTTTTATGTTTTTGTAAGCCATTAATAATTTGATAGCTGTCCTAAATAAAACATTTTTAAAAAAAAAAAAAAAATAAAGTGTCGGACTGCTAAACCGCTGCGAACTTTTTGGACGTAGGTTCGAGCCTCGGAACTTCTAAGTCCCACAGGGTCATATTTTTTTCACACTAATTATGTATTTTTTCGATTTCTAACTATATGACAATATTCAATATTTATTTACAAATGTTTACAGTATTGTTTAACTTCTGAAATATATATATAAAAATATAAATATTTTTAACATACGATTAAAACATTTGGCGCTCCGTCCCAGCTGTCGCTCGCTGTGCTCTGTGGTAATACACAGCACGCTTGCCGTCTAAGGTTCCGCTCGCTATCGGAGTCTCTGGCCCGAGCGTAGGTCGCTGTGCTCTCGGATGGCACTCGGAAGACGGTGAACTGACGCCCGTCGTACCGCACTATCTCTAAATGACGGATAACTACGCGGTCCTACGTTGGTCTCGATTAACGCGTAGGGCTCTCCCGGCTATACCGTTCTCGGTGTGTCGGACGGAGTTACCCTTCTTACGAATTACTATCGGTCGAGCGTACTTCGCGGAATCTATCCGGAGACGTGGTCGCGGTATCTGGACGGTCCTCTAGTCCGTCGTTACTTCGTAGGTCGAGCTCTCGAATTGGAATCCTCGATACCTCATCATCAATCCCGGTTAAGGGCCGTGCCTCGATCAATCCTCGCGAATGGGGGAAACTGCCCCGTCGGCAGTTGTCGCTCGCTGCACGCGTCGGAAATTTCCGGGCCCGGGCCGCAGAAGGTCACGGTGTCCCTACGGTTGTCGCTGCGCGGCTCAGCGTAACGTGACTGCCACGCGCGAGGCGATTCCGCTGAATCGCCGTCTACGAAATAAAGCGACGCGCGGACAGCAAGCACGGAAAGGGCCAGAAGGGCCCATGTAACAGTAGCGTGACCGACTCGTGAAAGAATGCAACGTCGTACTCGTATAAACATTCACCAACGCAAATGTAGAGCGATAATTATTCGGGTATCGCATCGAATATTTTAAAGTTTAGGCTCGCCGTGAGGAGTGTAACCACTCTTATCACCAATGCTGTAATTCGATACACGTGGTACTACATCGAACGCAGGCAATGTTACACGCAGGTATAGAAGGAAGGACGAGCGTAAGAGTGAGATAGATTCAATGGGGTGCACTTGTAAATCGCGCGAAGATAACATTCGAGACGAAAAGTCCGAATACCGAGATACCGCCAACTCGTACTTAAACCTATAGCAAAGTCTAAGGAAACCCTACACCCACGAATGTCTGATTTACAGCAGACTGGTGTCAAGACCGCCCTTACTGCCTATCCTAAAACACAATTGTCATTCGCTAAGTTTATACCTCGACGGACTACGTAGCGAGGAAAAAAACAGACATCTGATTCGGTTGGATCGGTTCGAGGTTACCACTTACCACCCGCTGACAGAGCAATTTAACGGATTATCTCAGAGTGGAGATATTATAAATGAATCGTTACAGATATTAATGTGAAAATCAGTCATTTATTAAAACATATACCTGTACTATAGTGGTACGTGATTTACATCGCGCAGCATGGATTGTAATCCTAACGCTAACAATTCGCAATCGATCAATGAATGCTTTTCGAAGTGTTCGCTTTCAGAAATTAATTTTACATAATCGGTTGGTACTGGCGCGGTACGTAGAATGTCTACGAAGGTGGCGTATTTAATGCTTACAGAGTATATATTTTCGATTATATTTGAGATGCAGCGATGCATCGTAAATACAGTTTTGTGAAGATTGAATTGCTGCGCGTATTCTATTCGACGATATTCTAATGAATTTGTGCGTTTGTTATAGCAACGATATAATGAAATCGAACGTGCGTGGCACGAGGAGCGAGATGCATTGGCGCGAAAAATCGTAAGTATAGTTTTATGTAAATTAAATTGGCGTGTTCATTCAATTCTTCTAACATAGTCATGTGTTTGTTTCAGTATGTACTCGATAATCTGGTGAGGGCGTGGCGTGTGGAGCGGCGCCATGCTATTCGATATTTTGTAAGTGATGTCTCGAAAAAAAATTCTATTGGTGTATGTACACAATTCAACAGTATTTTAATCGAATCACGTGTTTGTTACAGAATGAACGTGAAAGTGAAATGTACGAATGGTTAGAGAATTATCTCGGAACGGTCGGACGCCTCGTAAGTGATATTTCGGAAAAAATTATTCTGATACGCGTACACCAATCGACGATGTTTTAATCGATTCACACGTTTGTTTCAGCGTAGAACCGACATCGAGGCCCGAGCGCGCGAAGGGGATATCGATGTTATCATCCAGCTATTCGTAAGTGATGTTTCGTAAAAATTAGATTGGTGCGCGTACACTATTCGACGATGTTTTAATCGAGGCATGTATTTGTTTCAGCATCGTCAATATTCTACGAGGCGTGACGGACGAATCTGCCGCGAGTTACGACATAAAATTAAATTAGCCCGACGTAAATGGCGGGAAGGCACCATAGATTCAAAATTTTCGGTGTCTGAAGGCGAATTTTGGGGCCTCCCACGACTATTTAATGAGTGAGTACAAGTGAATTTTAATTGTTTGGTGTTTCGCGTGTTATTACCAACGTTTTATATAATACTAACTAGGTGTTTTCTCTGTGTGTTGCAGGACGTAACATCACGCCGAAAAAAAATTTATACAAATTATTTTTAAATAAATTATTTTAAAAATTTATAAAAAAATTCTAAAATAAATGTATAAATTTTTTCAAAAACAGTGTGTGTTTATTAATATACATGCATGCAAACTTAAATTATAAAATTAGTATTTGCGTAAAAATAACGTTCGTATGGGAGGGATTTTTGCTCACGGGTAGAAGAAGCAGTCGCCTCAGTTGTGTTCGTCGCTATAAAGAACAAAAAAAAATTCTTACATATTCGTTTCTCTACATATGACGTGTAAAATAGATGCAATACGTGTGTAGGACTTACATTAGGTGACGCTACGTATATAATTCCATATTTTCCCGACATTCTCCAGCGCGCAAACACCGCCGTTGTTGTGAAATGCATATCGAATTGCATCCGTCGAAGGCATAGACTTTAGGTTAGGAAGGCCAGGATCCACAGTGCCATGCATGATCCCGTAATAATCGTCGTCAACTTCGTAACCGCCGTCGTCTTTGACAGTTCGAGCATTGTTGTTACTGTTGTTGTTGCTGTTGTTGATCTTTCGCTCCTTCACTTCGGAGAAATTGCATACATCCTCAACGATTGTCAGGTAGTAGTTGCAGTATCCGCGTTTTCTTTTCCGTACCTTTCACGATGACGAAGCCAATGTTTGCGAGTACGCTGGTGAGGAGTCCCGGAAGTTTAAAATATGGAACATAGCCGTCAAACCAGCCAAGCCCGTGATAATGCTTCGCGAGGCAGGACGCTTGACGGTTCTCGCACGAATTCAGATGTTTCCAAAAGTACGGTGATTCGAAGATCCAATGGCTGATCGTTGGCGTTTTACCGTTGTTGCTGTTTGCGCGAATCGCGATCTCTTTGGCGACGAACACGCGTTCGTTATTGAAACCTTGCAGATCGACAATGGCGAACATTATTATTCGTTTAGGTAGCACCGTCGGTGGTGGTGTCAGAACAGTAACTGAGGACTTCGACAGTGACGTGTTCACAGTAGCAGTATCCGCAGTAGTAGTAGTGTGGGGTCAGGAACCCCCATACAATAAGAGAGGGCACGGAGTAACGAAGACAAGGAAAGTCGGCGGTAGCCGAGGTGGTTAAAGGTGGGATCTCATACCCGCGACTGGTCGCAGCGATTTGACCCAGCGACTGGGCCTAGGCTGAATCTCCTTGCCTGCGACCAGGGGTGTGCGGTCCCCGACTTTTCGGGCTCGGGACGGGCCGGAAACTTTCGGGCGGGATCGGGCGGGGTCCCGATACTTTCGTATTGCTCGAGATCCTAACGGTTTCGAGATCCGTCGTGTATTCATGTCTAAAATCCACTAAATGTACCTTACCGTAGTTTCCTGATTATTGCCGAAGTTTACCAATCATTGCCGAATGGGCATTTAAATTAGTTGTCTAGTGATTTCCCTAGTTTATTTCTGTCCTTGTCGAGTGACGCCTCTTATTATATCTCCTCTTTGCTTGTAGCCCGAAACGAGTCCCGAGATCCTGAAAACTTCGGGATCTCGAGCAAAATGAAAGTATCGCGATCCCGCCCGAAATTTTCCGACCCGTCCCGAGGGTCAGGAACCCGAGCCTCGGGACGATCCGCACACTCCTACCTGCGACCAAGTCCATTGCCACAGTGGGGCAGAATCCCACGAAACAAGGAAACGAGTCAGAATGCAAAAGTTGTGGGAGGGCTCCATATCAAAATGACACAGTACAAAATCACACATGCAATTTAGGATACATCAAAATAGTGCACAGAAAAAAGTGCACATGCAATTTTGGACACATGAAATTTATAGTGCACATAAAATTTAGGACACATGCGATTTGTGACACATACAATTTAGGACACATGCGTTTTATAAGTGCACATACAATTTAGGACACAAGCGATTTAGGACACATACAATTTAGGACACATGCGATTTAGGTCACGTACAATTTAGGACACATGCGATTTAGGACACATGCAGTTTAACGCACAGCAAGATTTTAAACACAAGACAGTACACAGAAAATAGTGCACATACAATTGAGGACACATGCGATTTAGAACAAATGCAGTTTGACGCACATTTTATTTAGCGTGCAACAGAATAGCACGACAAACTTGGCTGTGAATTGGGATCTCGCCGATTTCGATGACCTTCACATATGTTGTCAAAGTCGTCATTCTGAATAACATTTCCCTTTCAACTTCTTGGCGGTCGGCCTTAGACTCGGAGATATTAATAAAAAACGTTCGACATAACATATTGAAAGCTACCTCCTCACGGATTTCAATGATCTTGACATATGTTGTTAAAAACATATGAAAAACTTTCGGCATAATATATTAAAATCTGTTTCACAGCCGACGGTATTAGTATTGGTTGGGGCTAGATTAAGGCGGGGGGCGCGCGCCCGCTCGCAGGCGCGTAAAGCGTGGTAGCAAACCGATGTGAGTATGTGTTAAACTCGGTAATACTAATGTTAAGTTTTTCTCGCATATCTCGTAAACCAAAGCCGACCACCAAAAAATTTAAAGGGAAATGTTCAGAATGATGACCTTGTTAACAATAGCGATATTGACCCCATCGCACGATACTTGTAACCGCAGTCTCATTTTGAACACCTCCAAAGTCACATCGGTTCGCTACCATGCTTTACGCGCCCGCGAGCGGTCGCACGCCTCCCTGCCCTGACCTAGCCCCAACCAATACTAATTCCATCGGCTGTGAAACAGTCGACGGCAAAGAGGAGACGGTTGTGCGCGAAATCTTAGTGTGTGCTATCATTGTGCACTAAAGAAATGAGCGTTAAATTGCATGTGTTCTAAATTGTATGTACACTATCTTCTGTGTGAAACCATGCTGTGGGCTATCCTGATGTTTACTAAAGAAATTGTGCGTTATACTGCATGTGTTCTAAATCGCATTTGTCCTAAATCGCATGTGTCCTAAAATGTATGTGTCCTAAATTGTATGTGCACTTATAAAACGCATGTGTTCTAAATCGCATGTGTCCTAAATTTTATGTGTCCTAAATCGCATGTGTCCTAAATTTTATGTGCACTATAAATTTCATGTGTCCAAAATTGCATGTTGTTACATGGGCCCTTCAGGTCCGTTCCGTGCTTGCTGTCCCTGCGTCGCCTTCCATTTCGTCATCGGCGATTCAGCGGAATCGCAACGCGCGGGTTAGTAGATCGGCAAACGCGGAATCCGTCAGCGTGGGCACAACGAGACCACCGATGGTCCGGGCCCTAGATTCCAGAGCATGGAGCAATGGAAATCACAAGAAACAGTGACTGACGGAGCGATTCTCCCCCGTTCTCGAAATGGGGAGTGCGTGGCTCTGGCCTGGATCGCGCTATAAAAGTTTGGATCGCGCGATCTCGCGAGCAGATACATAATTCTCATTCTTAATCGCGAGCTGATCGGTTTTCGGGAGTTCGAAGTAGAAAGTTACGACGAGCCAGCGGGCCGTCTAGAAATCGCGTCATCGCCTAATTGTTTATACCGCAAAGCGCGCTCGGCGGGTAGTAATTCGAAGAGGGTAACTCCATCCGACATACCGAGAACGGCCTAGTCGGGAGAGCCCTTGAGCGTTAACCGTGACCGACGTTGACGGAGCGAAGATAACAAGCTATTCGACATCGCGAGTTACAATTCAAAGACTTCCGTGTGCTAACTGACAGCGCAGCAAGCGACCACGACCTACGTTTGGGTCAGCGACATCGCGAGTAGGCGAAATATTAGACGGCAAGCGTGCCGTGTGTCATCCGAGAACACAGCGAGCGACACTGGGACAGCGCGTCGTTCTCAAGGGTATGTTAATCCGATCTCACTTTCTCGAGAATATATTTTACTTTGTCGTTTTTTCCTCTAAATTCTGAGTACCAATTGATTCTACCCTTCTACTCCTTATCCTTCCTTGGTAAGTATAGTCAAGGTGTGCTTTAGCACTTAGACAGAGCAGCGAACCCAGCGGATCACCCTAACCGCTCGGGGTGTTTCACAGAAGTCCCTTCAGGACGTAACATGTGTACTTTTTTCTGTGCACTATTATGATGTGTCCTAAATTGCATGTGTAATTTTGTACTGTGTTATTTTGATATGGAGCCTGTGGGAGGATTATGTATATTTATATATTTATGATAATAATAATAAATCGTTTTTATTCTTTTATGATATTCGATACAACGCAGTGGAGTTAGAAACGCAATGTACAGAATGGGCGAGGCTCAGGCCAAACTTATTAACACTTTTAGTATCAATTGCCTTAATAATATTCGGCATTTTTAAATGTAAAATATAGGATGTTGCATTTTCCCTTTTTTGTGATTTACCCCCACTGTGCGACATAGAATACACGTACTTAATCCATAACTGCCAAATATGCGCGAATGTTTTTTCCGCAGTAGCAAGGCCTAGATTATGTTGATTAGAAAACAAACAGAAAATTTGTCCAGAAGTTCCCGTAAGTGAAACTAAAACGGGGATGATTGCTGACAATTTTTCAATTGGTTTCGTATGGAAAAAAACTGTATGTAACTAATTATTTGCTATTACTTAACAGAATCGACACTACTCATTCGGGGCCCCAAAAATTGTTTCTTTTTATATGACCAAAAATTAAAAGACGTGATTTAAAATTCTGCACGATAAATACACACAATCATAGACACGTGTTTGCATACAGTACGGAAGTAGACGTCATGATATTTCTACCGCTTTTAGGTGCTCATATTAGTAGTCTACAGGTAACATACAAATTCATACTCCCATATCTTTTGAATTCTGATTTCTTTCCTTATTTCTTGGGATTCTGTCACGCCGTGTCAATGTGTCGCAGTGCGACTGGTCGCTAGACTCCCTCCAGGAGCAGTCTAGCGTTCGGTGGTCGCAGTGCCCACCCTGCGACTAGGTATAATGATAAACTGAGTAGCCTAGGCTGGTACTCAAACAGACCCGCGTCAGGCTCCTACGTCTGGCGCATACCCGACGATCGCTGTGGCTTGTAGGAGAACGGATACATGCTTTCCCATTGTACCAGTATACTGCGACCTATCGCAGCGACCAATCACGGGTAGGAGATCCCGCCTTAAGGCGGCTGGCCAGCGCGCAAATCGAGAGATCGCGGGTTCGAGTCCCGTCCGGAGGCTTCCCTTTGTTCCGTGACCCTACAGTAGTAGTATTAGTAGTAGTAGTAGTAGTAATCGTTTACGCACGCACACTATTGTTACATGGGCCCTTCTGGCCCTTTCCGTACTTGCTGTCTGCGCATCGCTTTATTCCGTAGACGGCGATTCAGCGGAATCGTCTCGCGCGTGACAATCACGTTACGCTGAGCCGCCTAGCGAGAGCCGTAGGAACAACGTGACCGCCGGCGGCCCGGGCCCGGAAATTTCCGACGCGTGCAGCGAGCGACAACTGCCGACGGGGCAGTTTCCCCCATACGCGAGGATTGATCGAGGCACGGCCCACAACCGGGATCGATGAGAAGGTATTGGGGATTCCAATTCGAGAGCTCGACCTAGGAAGTAACGACGGACTAGAGGACCGTCCAGATACCGCGACCACGTCTCCGGATAAATTCCGCGAAGCACGCTCGACCGATAGTAATTCGTAAGAAGGGTAACTCCGTCCGACACACCGAGAACGGCATAGCCGGGAGAGCCCTTCGCGTTAATCGAAACCGACGTAGGACCGCGTAGTTATCCGACGTTTAGAGATAGTGCAGTACGACGGGCGCCAGTTCACCGTCTTCCGAGTGCCATCCGAGAGCACAGCGAGCGACCACGACCTACGCTCAGGCCAGAGACCCCGATAGCGAGCGAAACCTTAGACGACAAGCGTGCCGTGTGTTACCACAGAGCACAGCGAGCGACAGCTGGGACGGAGCGCCGTCCCAAGGGTATGTAAGCAGACTCTATCTTATCAAGAATATATTTAACTCTTATGTTTTATCCTCAATTTCCGAGTCAACCATTGATTGAACCCCCTTTTCTCCATATCCTTCCCCGGTAAGTATAGTCAAGGTGGGCTTCAGCCCTTTGATAGAGCAAGAACCCGGTAAATCATTCCAACCGCTCGGGGTGATTTACAGGAAGTCCCTTCAGGACGTAACACGTGTTACGTCCTGAAGGGACTTTTCAATAAATCATTCCGAGCGCCTGGAATAATCTATCGGGTTCTTACTCTGTTTAAGTGCTAAGGCACACCTTGACTATACTTACCGGGGAAGGATATGGAGAAAAGGGGGTTCAATCAATGGTTGACTCGGAAATTGAGGATAAAACATAAGAGTTAAATATATTCTTGATAAGATAGAGTCTGCTTACATACCCTTGGGACGGCGCTCCGTCCCAGCTGTCGCTCGCTGTGCTCTCGGGTAGCACGCGGCACGCTTGCCGTCTAAGGTTTCGCTCGCTCTCGGGGTCTCTGGCCCGAGCGTAGGTCGTGGTCGCTAGTAGTAAGGTAATGAGAGTTCTAACCCATGGGGCAATGAGGGGAGCGGGGGAGCGCGGCGGAGGGAAACATGGGCGCGGGACCTGCGGGGAGAGGAAGGCCGCTTGCGCGCGCACGTGCCGCGGAGTGGGGGAAGCCGCGATGATGGAGGGGATTAGTCCGGGCCGAGCCGCCGCGGAGACCTGACCCACCGCCGGACACCTCTCCAGACCTGACCCACCCCCGAAAATTATTTTAGACCTAACCGATGCTGGGGACGACCTTGGCCCAACCCGAAAACTTTTTCAAACCCCAGGCTCATCCCCGAAAACTTTTGGAGGGAAGTGAATGACCCCCCGAAATCTTTTTCAAGCCCCGGGCCCATCCCCGAAAACTTTTGGAGGGAAGTGAATGACCCCCCGAAATCTTTTTCAAACCCCGGGCCCATCCCCGAAAATTTAACCGGAGGAAGTGAATGACCCCCGAAATTTTTTTTCCAAACCATTACGCGACATACAGACATTTATTTCCAATGCAGAGAAATAATTTATTTTTTATCGGATGATGTTTCGGACAGTGTCGGGGAAAGATAGGATTTTATTGCGGCGTATTCGAGGGAAAGAGACAGAGCAATATTTTTAAAAGCTAACAGTATTCTAAAGCGTTCCGATTTAGCGTCGCAGCGTATCGCGCGATAACGTGCGAAATCTGAGTCCTCTAGAGCGGCCGTGCAGGGTGATGTCATTTGGCGGCGCGAAGAATGAAATAGAATTATGCGGCGTCGGCAGAAATTTTTTTTCCCAATGCACAGAGAAGTAATAATAATTTTTTAATCAACGAATCTTAAAATTAGGTGAGGAGGAGGATGATGATGGGTAAATAAGATTGTAACAGAATATATGTTTAAAAAAAATGATAATTTATTTAAAAAATATAAAATGAATATATATAAAAAATGAATATAAAAAATGAATATAAAAAAGTGGAATATATAAATAAAAGAAAAAATAATAGAAAATATGAAAAAATAAAAGAAAAAATAATAGAAAAATAGAAAAAAAATAAAAATATAAATAATAATAATGAAATTAAAAATTTGGGGGTGGTGATGGTGGCGGCGATGATGATGGGGAGGAGGAGGAGGAGGAGGAGGAGGAGAAGGAGGAGGAGGGGGATGCCGCACGTAGCCGCCTAGCCATTAGGGGGCCAATCACTACCCCCAACCGCCGCATTTGCACCTCGCGATGGACTGCTTGTGCCAACAACCACCGCTGCAAATCGTCAAGTGGTATGCCCTATAACATACAAAAATAGTTATAACATATCAAACATAATAAATATCCAACATGCAAAAAACACTGTAAAGTATTACACACATGATGCTGCGGTGGTGGCGAAGGTGGCGGCGATGGCGGCGGCGATGGCGGCGGCGACGGATTCCGCGGGGGAGATGATGGTTGCGGCAAGATCTAGAAACCACAAACATCAATATAATATTTACGACTGTGAGATCGAACTCGATTTCAACGGTCAAACGTGATAAAAACATCAAAATATTGTTATATACATACCTCGGGGATGTCTCCGCATGGCTCGGGGTTGGGCTCTGGTGAAATCCCATTCAAACCCATTATTTATTTCACAAAAATTATCTTAGTTCAAACCTTTGTCGTCAACAGTCTTCAACAAAGCTTTGAAGACAACTGGTCTCGCTACATCTCCAGGCTCGCTCAAGGGGCCCTTATCGGGGACCCATGAAATCGAGAAGTGCTTAGCTTTGCAAAGTAAGACGCTGTTGTTCTCTAGATTCATTTCCGCTGACCATCCTCTCCTTATTCACACGCATCTTCTTTCCCTTCTTCTTTGACACATCATTCGACTAGACTGTATCACTTGATCATGTATCGAACGTGTATCAAACCTCTTTGATTGTATATTCAACGGGTACTGAACGCGAATCGAACGGGTATTGAACGGTATCGAACGGTTTTGAACGGGTATCAAACGGTATTGAACGGTTTTGAACGGGTATTGAACGCGAATCGAACGCTGTCGAACGGGTATCGAACGGGTATTGAACGCGAATCGAACGGTATCGAACGGGTATCGAATGAGTATCGAACGGGTATTGAACGGTTTTGAACGAGTATTGAACGCGAATCGAACGGGTATTGAACGGTATTGAACGCGAATCGAACGGTATTGAACGCGAATCGAACGGTTTTGAACGGGTATTGAACGCGAATCGAACGGTATTGAACGCGAATCGAACGGTTTTGAACGGGTATTGAACGGTTTTGAACGAGTATTGAACGCGAATCGAACGGTTTTGAACGGGTATTGAACGCGAATCGAACGGTATCGAACGGGTATTGAACGGGTATTGAACGGTATTGAACGGTATTGAACGCGAATCGAACGGCTTTGAACGGGTATCGAACGGGTATTGAACGCGAATCGAACGGGTATTGAACGGTATTGAACGCGAATCGAACGGTATTGAACGCGAATCGAACGGTTTTGAACGGGTATTGAACGCGAATCGAACGGTATTGAACGCGAATCGAACGGTATTGAACGCGAATCGAACGGTTTTGAACGGGTATTGAACGGGTATTGAACGGGTATTGAACGGGTATTGAACGCGAATCGAACGGTTTCCCACATAATTACAAATATCGTCTTAATCTAGCGTACATGTAGAAAGTTGGGGAGGGTGAAGAAAAAAACGTTTATGCATTAAAATTGATTATATTTTATTTAAGCATTTCTCTCTGGCGTTTAGACCACCAGTTGAATATTTTAAATACATTTTGCATGGCACAGTGTTTCGCGTGTCTACCACATCGCAGTGTATTAACTACATTTAGCTTATTTAGTGATTTGATATCCTCGTAGTCAATGTCCAGCGTCTCGATGACCACGTCCGCTATCGTATTTTCGTCGAGGAAATCCATGAGCCAGTCGCGTTTCTGCAGTTCTTTAACGTATATGATATGGGATGCGTCATCTTCTTCGTCGATCGCATCAGCTACAGCTTTCGTAATTAGCCGTTTAGCCATACTGTACGGAACGTCTCCATCGTCCCAACGTAGTCCATGATGTTTTGCCACCAGCCACCGAATGCTTGATTTGTCGGATTTCGTAAGAAGATATTGCGGCATCGAACTCCCAAAAATATAGTGCGAGAGAATTAATCCATTTCGTAGGACCGCCACTTCCTTGACGACAAATCTTCCATCGACGATGAACCCTTGCAGGTCAACAAATGTTGGTACAGCCATCATCGTTACAATTTGGAGGTCCGTTCGCTTTCAAGACAGACGGGAGAATGCAGCCTTTCTCGTAAAGCATGTCGATTTTCACGATGAAATTTTGTGTGAATTTGACACAGGAGAGGGTGGGCAAGTAGCGTGACAATTTAATTGATTTTGCGCACCACGTTTGTCAGCGGATTGTATTCAACCACCCGATCGTGCAGAATCAGACAGTATGCCGTAGTATTTGCAGGTACATTCTCTTTACACTCGAATTCTATGCGCACGTCCACGGTGCCATTCTTGATCGACTCATTTTGTCGCGAGCAATCAATCACCACGAGGGGGCCAAATTGTAAAAATTCCGCCACGGTGAATAATGCCTCGTTGCAACTATGTCCATAATACGATTTATGGAATTGCGTATACATGTTAAACAAGATGGCGTGCTTATTCTTGTCAAAGTCCAAGTTCAGATCATCGTATGGGTAAAATTCTGAGTTGAGAAAAAGTTTTACATTGGTCAATTTACAGTTGTTGAACATAGTAACGTCTTCGCTCATCACATTCTTTCGAGCAGTCTGTAGAGCAAATATGATGTATCGCGGCTTCTCCAGCTGCGCAGCTGCCTTCACAGCCCACGAATGTTTGGTCGTGCTCTGTAAGAGAGGATACTCGTACAAATCCCACGAGTGAAAACAAATGCTCAGGTTTTGTCCACTTTCCAAAGCACGTAGCAACGATAGCTTATTAACGTCGTTCAGCGTCACATGAGGCATCCGCCATTGCACTTTAAGTATTTCGATTTCTGGTTCCAACATCGGTGATCCTATTAGAGAATTGTTATCGTTGCGTGATCGTATTAAAATCACTTCGTGACGAGCATTAATAATCATGTGTTTGTAGTCCTCGCAAAATCCCAGCAAATATTTGAGTGGGACGCAAAAATTAAAATGATTTTTCAATATTAGTCCATCGCGTCGTTTCAAGCCCCATCCTGCATTCTCCATATTTTTGTCTTCGTCGGATGTCAGCGATACATAGTTTTTAAGCGTGCTAGTTATTCCGACGTTTCTGTTGCGGTCAATCTCCACGCCATTCAGCTCGTATCGAATCTCATCGAATAAGAACGCCATGCAATTATTTCCCAACGTCACAGTTAACGCATCATTTGGCTTATTTATCTTCAATTTCCCCTCCACGTAGAGGAAACTTTCACACAGCAATGTGTATAAATCCTGCTGCTGTATAGGTATTCTTATCTCATCGCTGTATCCAAACGTCGTGTTGACGTATGGGTTGTATGTGTGAGTCTCGAGCTTGATGATGCGATCATCAAACGTCGGCTTCCCTCCAATGCTTAGAATGTCAGCCATTTTTTTCAACTTAAATGCGCACAATGAATCCTAATGATTTCAAAAATGCAATGTTCGCAGCACTGAGCCTCTTCTTTTTAGCGTGATCAGAGCTGTTGCAGTTGTTGTTGTTGCAAACAATTTCACTTGGAAGAAACCGGTTTCTGGAGTCGTTCAATACAAGCATCTCTTTCGTTCGCACCACATGTATTATCGTCGTCGTCGTACGTGCAATCTGATGGTAATCTCTTCACCTCGAAAATCAAGCAA
Organism: Andrena flavipes; assembly: GCA_963971345.1. Lineage (NCBI taxonomy): Eukaryota > Metazoa > Arthropoda > Insecta > Hymenoptera > Andrenidae > Andrena > Andrena flavipes. The sequence continues at coordinate 55,947,242 of OZ020479.1, forward strand.
CCGTCCGTCTTGATCCACAACGCGTATCGTCAGATCCGAAATGATCTGTGCGGTAATTGGAAGGTAAATGATCTGTGCAGGCGTTTCCGATATCTTATATCCTGGTGGGACTGTTGGAGAAAATTCATGTATCGTATGTACACGCCTCCCGTTGTTGTACGCGCCAGTGGTTACGCTACATTCTACGCGAATAATGTTCACGTTCATGATATTAATCGGATCGTCCGATTCGTGCCACCGTCCAGGTTCTAATACCCGATTCGTCGAGAATCCCAGTAGCGATCCAATGTTATTGGGCTTTGTAAAGTCTACGGTGAACCGACAGTACAGTTCGCTTTTCATGGTGTTGTTGTTGGGACGCAACACTATAGGATACGCATCATTGTCACTGTTATCGCCGGTGCCACCGAGATTTTGAGGATACCGTTCGAGTAATCGCTGCTTCAGATACTTGGCGATGGCGTCCAGTTCGTAGGAGCCGTGGGGAATCGTAATGTATTCAACAGTGGTGTCGGCGATGGTGTTGTTTTCGATGTCATAATTCACGACGAAGTAGAATTTATCGTTGCTCGAGTCGATGTTCGGTATTGTATGATAGGTTTCAAAGGTTGTTAGACCAAGCTCGTATTCATCGTCGCTCAAATCTATGGGTGGAAAGTAGCTCACCGCGAGGGTGCTACTCTTGCCGGTTAGAGTGAATGTTAACAACATATTCCGAGCTGTACGACTGGACTGGTACTGACTCAGAGTGGTGGGAAGTCAATCCTTAAATTTGGTGCCGATCGTTTGTAGAAAGCGTAGACATAGTTGTCCACAATTGCTCTGATTGTACTTCTGGTAAGACGAACGATTGTATTCAATTTCCACAGCATCTTTATCCAGATATTTTACCAATTCCTTGGGCGGTCGAAGATTCCCAAAGCTGTCGAAATATATAGCTCGACACCCTCTCTTCGCATATGCCACCCAATGAGTCCCTGATCCCTCGGCATTGTCCAAATTTACGATACTGCTCTCGTTTCGACGTACTCCTCCGGCTGGTAACGCGTTTCGCATAAAAACACCTCTAAAGAATGGGATACGCATACGTTTTGCCAACTCCTCCAATTGCAAATCGGTAGTTACGCCCGCAGGCATTTTTATTTTCTTCTCGACGTTTTTTTTTTCGTTTCGATATTCCCTGTCCGCGCTTGTACGGTGCGAGATAAAGTCCGCGACCTTCCATGGAGCGATTATGGCGTTGCATTTCCTGCAGCTGATGTTGCGCCGCCTTATTATCGTTGACCGCCTTGGCGATCCCCGCCGCTCCACCAGCTAACGATCCGAGGACACCTAGCAGCGGGAGAAGCGGTAATATACCACCCCGTTTTGCTACTGGAAGAATCCGTTTTTTCGATGCTTTTTTGGAGTCCTTTTGCAGGTTTTTGTTTTCATCCCCATTCCGATTTTCGTCTTGGCCTTCATAGCTGCCCAAACAGCTGTAGCAGCACCTCTTTCACCCAGAGTCGAGTCTCGCGTAACGATGCGTTTTCGCGCTTTGTCAGCGAGTACCTTATCTGCCGCGTGCCTTTCGTCGAGATCGTTGCTACGCGAATATGCAATATCGTGTTCGCGACACGCTGCGTCCAACGGATTGATGCCTCGATCACCTCTAGCCAATCGTTTTGCCAGATGAGTTCCTGGACCGCAAAACTGATATCCAGGGATATGTAATTCGATAGGTAGCGCGTTTATCGCCCGATTTAACAAACCACGACCTTTCTTTACTCTCGTCGGTGACATTCGCTACAGTTTTTAATCAATGGTGCCGGACCGTCGATATGCGTTCGTTGCCAAGGGCGATTATAATGCTCCAGACACCGGCGATGCTGCTGAACCTCAGGATCTGCTTTTATATGCTCGGGGAGCCTGTTCCACAACTGATCAATGTGTCTGCCAAACTCTCGCAGTAGAATAATCTTTGGTATATATTTCAACTGCTCAGAGGTTAGGGCTCGAATATCGAAATTATCCGACAGGACCAGAAGCATGTTGCACACTGAGCTGTTTTGCTTCGGCGCAGACCTATAAATAGACCGCTTCGACGTATCAAAAATCATTTTTCATGGTTCACGGACAGGATGCGATTCGTACGGCAACCTGTGGCGATACGCGTGACAAATTTTGACGATAAATCGCAGCTGATGTCCCCGAAAACAATGCGCAGACACGGTAGCATGCTGCCAAACACTATCCGCTGCCTCATTTGCGGTCCATCAAATTGTGGAAAGACCAACGTGCTGGTGAGCTTGTTGGAAAGTCCTCACGGCATCCGCTTCGAGAACGTGTACGTGTACTCCAAGTCGTTGCAACAGCCGAAATATCAGTATTTGGATAATTTATTGACTCCTATAGATGAAATTGGCTACTTTACGTTTTCGAATAATAGTGACGTCATCCCACCGAGCGAATCGCTTCCGAATTTCATTTTTATCTTTGATGACGTGGCATGCGACAAGCAGGATACGATAAGGGAATACTTTGCAATGGGGCGTCACTCGAACGTTGACTGTTTCTATCTCTGTCAGACGTATGCAAAGATTCCCAAACATCTTATACGCGACAATGCCAATCTGTTGATTCTGTTTAAGCAGGATGGTACCAACTTGAAACATGTGTACAACGATCACGTAAACACAGACATGTCTTACGAAGATTTCTGCGCTTTGTGTCGTAATTGTTGGCAACGGGAGTATGGTTTCGTGGTGATAGACAAGGATAGCGCGATGTCCAATGGACATTATAGAAAGGGATTTAACGAGTTTGCCGTACCGTGAGATGGTCAATTGTCGTCAAAACGTCGGTGGGAACGCAACGTCTGCGGTACAACGACGATGATTGATATCGATAGTCTGGAGATTAAGGATCGCGAGAGAATAGCGAAGGAAATTGCAAAAACCAGCGAAGCCATTCGCCGGAAACATCAGGCTTTGAAGACCGGCAAGATGGAGGAAGATATCGCGTTGGAGAAATACTTCAAACCTATTGTGGAACCCTTAAAACATATTGTGGAAAATACTGCAACAACAGAAGCTGACACATCACCGCCGATGAGCACAGACGTTGAAGAGAATGAAACATTAACGCCTAAAACAAAAATCGTGTCGAAAGGGAACACATCGCGTAAGAGAAAGAAGAAACGACGCATGTCATCGGAATATTCACTCGCAACCTCCACACCAGTTCAATCGAAGCATAAACGGCGGAATACCGCATCAAATGAGTCTCCCGTTCCACCAACGCCAATAAATACAATTCCTCGCGTACAATCCCTCTCAGCCATTGATGATGACGACGTTTTCGAAACTACACCAAACGAGTCGTTTGCAACATCTATTAGACATCAACTCCAAACACCCGAGGGACAAGAAACGTTTCGCAGTCATTTCGGTCCGCTGGGGCAAAAATACATGAGCGCGATCCTAAGTGGTGATAGGGATACGACAATGGACTATGTGTACGGCGTGTACTTTGGTAATAGTGGAACGATGCTTGGGGATAAGGCTTTCGATATAGACAGGGGCGATAATATAATCATAGATGGTGTAAGATACGGAGGAACACCCGGTCTTTACGAACTGATTTTCAAAAGAATTCCCGACGATGCTGTGTACACCGATGCCGATAAACAAAAATACAAAAGTATACTGCTGTCGACGAATGCCCACAGACGCGATCATAATGCTAAATACCCCATATTAAGCAACAAGGGATACAAGTACAAGCATGTAATTGCACCTCTACTTCCCCGTGTGTCGACTAGTAGGGCGGGGAAAGGTCTAACGGTGCCACGAGCCATGGTGGTAAACGATAACAAGATCGATTACGTGCACTGGGACGATCCCAACGAGTTGGTGGATCGGTTGCGTTTGCTTGAAGCGTCGCGTCAGGCGGGTAACAACTCTCACGATCCCGAAATTCTATCGATTATCGAGGAACTCCGCGAGGTAGGCCTCATTATAAATTAAACCGCACGCCAATGATTTGCACTGTATACGTCGAGATGCCGATCAACAAATTTGGGGTATCGCTCGAGAAAAGTGGAGCAGCTACAATGGACTATTACAAATGGACCGGTCTGCTTCGAAATTACATGCGAGGTAACGCTCTTTGCGTGACCGGTGCCGACTTTGATGCAAAATCACGCAAAATACGACGCGTAGCTCAGCCGGTGACCGACACCGATGCTGTCAATAAACTATACGTGGAAAAGAACATTAAACTTTTGCGAGAGCAGCAGGAAGAATTAGAGAGGAAGCTGGTCGTGTTTCAAAGAGATATGCTGATGTTGCAAAACAGCGTTCAAAAGATATCGGAGGCGTTGAATCCGCAGCGACAGTGCGAAGGAGAATCATGCGAGACGGTTGAACTTGTCCTCGGGCCGACGGGGAGTACATAATGCACGTACACGATAATTATCACATCATTCGCGTCAAACATGCAGTCATTGTCGAAATCCAAGAGTAAAGAAGAAAACCATTGCCACAAGAAGCGACGACTCGTTGACGAATTGCATGCTCCAGCTCGAAGACATTTCCCGCGGAGGCGCGTCATAGTGCGTGGATACGACGATCTGTGGCAAGCTGACATTGTAGAAATGCGACCATACTCGCGATTCAACCAGGGTCACCACTACATACTCACCGTCATCGATGTGTTGAGCAAGTATGCATGGGCGTTGCCGCTCAAGACTAAAAGTGGCACTGAGGTGACCAAAGCGTTTGCAAAGATATTTAGAGGTCGATATCCTAAAAATTTACAAACCGATCAAGGAAAAGAATTTTACAACGCCGATGTGCAGAAACTCATGACAAAGCATGACATTAATCATTATTCTACGTATTCGGTGATGAAGGCCTCCGTCGTGGAACGTTTCAATCGAACGTTGAAGAACAATATGTGGAAACTGTTTACGCTGAATGGAACCTATAGATGGACCGATTCGCTACCGCGTCTGCTCGCAGAGTATAACGCGCGAAAACACAGAACCATCGGAATGCGTCCTTGCGATGTCACCCCTGCGATCGCCGATAAGCTGCTAGCCACCGTATACAACAACATAAAGATCGCTGCTCCGACGAGATTCAAGTTGGGCGATTTTGTGCGCGTCAGCAAATTTAAAACCATCTTCGATAAAGGCTATACGCCGAATTGGACAACGGAGGTGTTCAAGATAGCCAAAGTACCGACAACTAATCCCGCGACCTATCTGCTGGTCGATTCCTGTGGAAAACCCGTTGCCGGAGGATTCTATGAACACGAGCTGCAACGCGTCACCGATCCTAATGTATATCTAGTGGAAAAAGTGTTGCGTAGAAAGGGGGATAAAGTGTACGTCAAGTGGCTGGGGTTTGATAAATCACACAATTCTTGGATAAATAAAAATAATGTATTGTAAAATAATCAATAATCAATAAATATAATTATACATGTGTGAACAATTTTTTATTTTAACACGTTAATTCCACCATTTATAATTTTTATACAAGGGAATACAATTTCTATTTAACAATAAATACAATAATAATTTCTATTTTACAACGGTATATTATAATGTCCCCAGGGCAGAGTGTCGGTCGAATCGGGTACGATATGCCGCTTGTCGTCGTACGGACTTAGAGCGATTTTAGACTCCGAAATGGTGTACACTTTGTGCAATTTAGACCGTATGCACGATTGTCTGCGAATCATTTCGATCTCCTTATGCAAACACTTCGCGTAGTCGTCGAAAGTTATCGTTCTGGCTATGACGTTGGTCTTGACGCCTTTCGCCTTTTTCGTATCCTTTTTGCCGTCTACGCGAAGCGCATACATTTTCGCTCTAAGACCTACGAATTCGGTCATTATCGCACCGTTATTTTCGTCCTTCATCAGCCCTGGAACCTTCTTATTTACACGCGGCATATTATATGGATTGTCGGTAGGATAATCGCTCGTGTCGAATCTATCGATATTGCGTTTCATGGACTCGTAGATATCGTCGCATCGAATGTGATAAATGAGGCTGTCTGTATCGGTGTATAGAATTTTACATTTCGATCCGTGCTGGGGAGACATGTACTCGTGATGAAATTCGTACAAACAAATTTTTGATATGTCTAGAATGCACATACCCACATATATCGGTTTGTTGAATTTCACCTCGAGTTTACGCAATTCAACAGCTATTAAATTTTCCGAAAAAACACTTCTGCTGTGGAAATTCATCTTCGCGATCATTGCCTCCGCGCCATATCGCCCTTCCCAATGTGTCAATAGCTTTACATCCACGTGGTTTCGTACATTTTCCATAGTTTTGCCGAATACCGCGTTGTTCATCAATTTGTACAAATTTTTTTCAAAGTCGTTTGTCGCGCTTGTTCTGAACCGTGTATTGAGTTCGATGTAATCGCGGAGCCAGGGGGATTGAGCGAATTGAAGCACGCGGTGTATCTTTGTAATACGAAGACCGTGACGCGTGCACTGCTGCAGGTTGCGATAGTGGATAACGTAACGCTGCTTATCGTATACCGTCACGAGTAATTTGTCCTGCCTGCTGCCGGGTGGTTTGGCACGCGTCGGGCAGAACGGTAGATCGGCGTGAGCGTCGTGCAGACTTTGCGGATATTCCAGATCTACCTCGAGAATGTACCCCGTGGGCGAATCGACCGGGATCGAAGACACGTTAAAGCTCGCAACATCTTCGACCCATTGAAATTTGGCGTATGGTAGGGGCTGACACATTGCCCATCCATACAAATTGTTCACGTCAAAGTACATCAAGTACGATGACTGTTCCGATGCGTCGTAAGATGGCATGTACTTGTTATTGGCATGTGCGTATCTTCCGGAACATTGGCTTAAACCCCCGCGTATACCGCGTTCGACAAACATAATCATATCGATGTCGGTGAACAATTCGAATGTAATTTTGGTATGTTTTAGCATTGCATCCCAGGTGAAACCAGGTAAAGTATAATAATGCGCTGAATCTAGTCCGTAACTCTTGATGCAACTTTCGCGAAAATTTTCAAAAATATCTGCCAATAACAAGACATCTGTTTTCAAATACAAGTCGCTGTATTCGCCCAAGGTTCTAATCCCGAAACGCTGCCAGACTGTCTCGGCGTGTGCGTAATCGCTCTCGGATACAGTCTCACCCGTTAACAAACTGTGGAATGACTCGCGCGGCGGTAAGCATGGATCCTGCAGCTTGTTCGCGCAATCGAGGTATTCGTACGGAAATACACCCTTTCGCGTCAATAAATTGAAATCCTCGGTGGATAATGTTTCAAATTGGGATCGTAAAATTTTTAATTGATCTGCGCTGAGAAAAGATGCTAATTTGTAGAGACTGGTATTGAGAAATTTGTACGAATCGATGAATCGCAATTTAATATAATTTCGCGAGTCTGAGTCAGCCGTATCTTCGACATTTTTTGTGAATGAAATATACTTTTCTTTAGTTATGGGCAATACGTCAACGTGACCGTCGAAAGCGGTAGCTATTTCCTTGATAATGAAATGTGAATCGTAGCCGGATAAATTATGGAAAACTACGGGGATGTAAAACGCATTTTTATAATTTAAATTGCACTCCGAATGTGCCGGGCCCCTGAATCGTCCGGAGAGATGGCAATGATCGCGGACTCGTTTATCGCTAGCCTCGAATGGTTCTTCGCAAATATGACAGTGTGTTGCATCGCGAAATGTCGTCAACTGTTCGGGAGTTAAATCCAGCATGGGAACATTACTGGTCAAGATGGGTTTGGCGAAGTTTGCAAAATTTTTTAGTTCGTCTACGAACCACGAAACGCAGTCCGCGTCGCGGCGATATCGATACGTCGACAGTGATGAATCGTACGAACAATGCATATAATAGGCAATGCTATTGTTGTGCCCAGGCAACGCCCAAGCACACGTGTTAGACATACTGTTATATATTATACATATTATATTACGTTACGAAACGTTCGAGACGTTTCCAAGCTAAGACAGCCGCTAGCGACCAAATCTACAAAATCAGCAATAAGCGAACGCATCGCCGCGACCGGGCATGGTAACGCGCACCACGCCCAGCAGGATATAAAAACCAATTCGACACCGCCAAGAGGGACTCTAGACCTGACTCTCGACTTGTTAACACGGCTATAACTCTTGTATACCTCAGTCTAGTTTAGTTAAAGTTTGAATAAAGACTTAGTCTCTGAGTTTAATCGAACTTAGTGTAGTTCACCCAGTAGATACCTATCTTTTGTTCACTCCCGAACCTACGATTTCGCCAAATCCCCTACCATCCTTGCGAGCCATCACGCAAGGCACAACAAAATTGGTGGCAGCGGTGGGATTTCGCATCGTAAAAACTCTTACTGAGCCTTGACGCAACCGATTGATCGACGTCGACTGAGGTTGAACTACCTCCGACCAGATTATTGGATCATCTTAGTCTAATAGGCCAGAACAGGCTATCGTCGCTACCGAGGTAGCACAGAGGACCGAGGAACGGCCTTTGAGAAAACGTTCGACGCAGTCCGAACGAAGACGAGCCTGGTGACGAGTAAAACTATCCAGCGAGTGAACGGGCGCAACTACCAAAAATCTAACACCAAATCCATCTACGAGGACGCCACTGTTCCGAGGACCAGGACGCACGAGAGGACTTGGAGACAGAGGAACGAGTCGAAGCCGCACCTGAAGGACGGACGGAGAACCGTACGAAGGTAGCAGCCGTCGGAGCACGCAGTAAACAGCTGTACGGATCGACCTTGCCGGATCCGATTCATCTTATCATCGCCGTCGGTTCACGGACGAGAGGACGCCCGACCGAGCTGACGACATGTGGTTTAAAACAGCCTTGTGAGTAACAGACTAGCGTAAAACGCACATATTGTAAACCAGAGTCCTATATAAATTCAGAACAGTAAATGCATGCCTATAGAAGACGAACGCGCGAATCAATTCAAACTCCCTTATCAAAGAAGCTTGTCACGGTCACTCGAGTCGTTCTTCGATAAAAAACTAATCTTCGTACGAGAAGAATTCGACCTCCTACCTTCTATAGACCATCCAAAACTGTCTCGCCAAACACTTCGACCGTCGCCGTTGCGACTAAGCGTTAGAAACAACGACAATTCAAGTACTGAATCGTCTCCGGAAAACTTTGTAACACCAAATAGAGAATACCCCATTGTGCTAGCGGATTTTAGTTTGTTGGACATAGAAGGAACGGAAGAAAGCGATATGTCACTAAATGCGGAAATTAACCCCCCGATAACAGACGTTAAACGACTATCTACTGCGTTGTCGTTAGTCGATAAATTCGTAGGAAAATCGTCAGACGAACTTGCAGAATTTTTGAAGTCATATACTAGCGCCTCTGAATTTGTCCCCACAAATGAACAGCCACGATTCTTGAAAACAGTAATAGGTACAAAAATTAAAGGCAAGGCAGCCAAAGTACTAGAGTACAAGGACATAGATACTTTCGACAAATTAAAAGACATCTTAACTTCTCTATTCATCGACAAAAGATCTATAGGAGCGGTTGGAGCAGAGTTTCATGCCTGTCACCAACGAGAAGGAGAAAGTGTAAAATTATTCGCGTGTAGAGTAGAGGAATTAGCTGGGGAATTATCAGAACTATCGGTAAAACCAGGGAACAGCGACGAAGTAAATAACGCGTTAACGGAATCGGTGCAAGAACGCGCTCTGGATGTATTCACCCTCGGGTTGAATTTAAGACTAAGAACGATCATTAGGTCTCGAAACTATGCGACGTTGAATGCAGCTATAGCCGCAGCAATAGAAGAGGAACAAGCGATGGGTTTAAACACCTCGCGAAATTATAGGAAATTCGGTAATCAAACCAAAGGAAAGGAAGGGTCGAACGTACCGCGCTGCGATCGTTGTAATAAATTAGGACATTTAGCAAGGAATTGCTATACGCGATTGAGCATGCCGCGAGAAAACTATCCGACGCAACAAACGACTATAAAAAGGGAAGTGCAAAGAGTCACAATGGTTTGTCACTACTGCAAAAAGCCTGGACATCAAATCAGAGAATGCAGGGCTAGAGAAAGAGCAAACGGACGAGAATATAGACCGCGCTACACAAACTCGAATTACAGGCGCGAAGATACTAGACAGAACAGCAACAGAGCTCCGGGTCGGGAACAAACTAGCGAAAATCAAGACTTCCCTACCGCGAACCGCGGAACAACCGACGATAGACAAACGAACGCAGGACCTAGAGTAGAGTCATACCGAGCGAATATGGTAGTGACATCCCAGCTCGAAAATACAATCGAAATTAGGGCGCCGGAATTGATAAACGAAAAAGCGCATATGTTAGTAGACACCGGTGCCGATATTACCTTGATAAAGATAGGAAAAGTGCAGGACGAAGTCCATGCAGAAAACGAAATAGTCTCATTGCGGGGCATAGCCCCTACGGAAATAAAGACGCTGTGTCTAGTGCAACTAAACATAAAAGTAGGAAATAAAACAGTAACTCACCCTTGCCGGTTAGTCAGAAACGACTTCCCGCTAGAAGCAGACGGAATCCTAGGACAAGATTTTATGGCCAAACACGACGTATGCATCAGGGCGAACCTAGGAATAGAAGTGTACGGAATACAATTCCCCTACTCAGGAGGAAACGTGACTTTAAAACCGCGATCTGAAACCATTCTACTAGCTAGAACAACAGAAAAAGGCGAAGGTATAGTAGAAGGACAATCCATTAAGCCAGGGGTGCTCATAGGAAACTCGCTAACAGAGGGCCGGAACGGGAAATGTATAATAAGCATAATGAATACTACTACAGAAGAAGTCCTTATCAATACGCCAACAGTAACGTTACAAACGCTGACGAGCAATGACATTGACCCGACGAACGCAATAGACGATAAGGAGATCGACGCACCGACATACGTGGTACACGCCGTGTACGGAAGAGATAGAATGCAATTGTTACGTGAGAGTCTTAGAACAGAACATTTAAATAAGGAAGAAGAAGCCAGTTTACGCGGGCTGTGCGAAAAGTATAACGAAATATTCGGGTTAGAAGGAGACAAATTAGGATACACCACGAAGACAGAACATTCGATTCCACTAATCCCAGGCACTAAACCTGTATACGTAAAGCCGTATAGATTGCCACAAGCACATAAAGAGGAAGTAAATAGACAAGTTCAAGAAATGGTAAAAGACGGAATAATTAGACCGAGCGCCAGTCAATGGAACGCGCCGTTGCTAGTAGTCCCGAAAAAAACCGACGCTTCGGGAAAACACAGACTCAGAGTAGTAACAGATTTTAGGCAAATAAATGAGGCGACAATAGGCGATTCATATCCCTTACCGAATATAACAGACATTCTAGATCAATTAGGCGGAGCAAAATATTTTTCAACCTTAGATTTAGCGTCAGGATTTCATCAAATAGCCATGAAAGAGGAAGATCGTGAGAAGACAGCCTTTTCGACACCATATGGTCATTTCGAGTACAATAGAATGCCGTTTGGACTAAAAAACGCTCCCGCGACTTTCCAAAGATTGATGAATACCGTACTATCAGGCCTACAAGGAATAAAATGTTTCGTGTATTTAGACGATATAGTCGTTTACGGACGTTCGTTGAAAGAACACCAAGATCGCCTAGAACTAGTATTTGAACGCATACGAGAGAGTGGCTTAAAACTTCAACCTAATAAATGTGAATTTTTACGAAAGGAAACCGTGTACCTAGGTCACGTTATAACCGAAAATGGCATCATGCCGGATCCTTCAAAGCTCGACGCTGTTAAGAACTTTCCGATACCTAGAGGGGTCAAGGACATACAATCCTTTTTAGGTTTAGCTGGATATTATAGGAGATTTATAGAACATTTTTCACAGATCGCGAAACCCTTAACGCAACTATTAAAGAAAAATCAAGCATTCAGATGGACCGCACAGGAACAGGAAGTCTTCGAAATACTGAAAGAAAAATTAACAACAGCACCGATATTACAATACCCTGATTTCTCAAAACCTTTCGTTCTGACCACAGACGCTTCCGGAAAAGCTATAGGAGCAGTATTATCGCAGGGAAAGATAGGGCAAGATTTACCAATAGCCTACGCAAGTAGAGTGTTAAACAAAGCGGAAGAAAACTATAGCACCATCGAGAAGGAATTATTGGCCATCGTATGGGCAACGCAACATTTCAGACCATACTTATACGGCACAAAATTTAAAATCGTAACAGATCATAAACCACTCACCTGGCTTTTTAACGTAAAAGACCCCGGCTCTAGATTAATGAGGTGGAAATTGAAGCTAGCAGAATACGATTACAGCATAGAATATAAAGCGGGAAAGACAAATAAGAACGCGGACGCTCTCAGTAGAATGTTCGCGATTACACGGGGAATGAAACAACAGCTCAGCACTGAAACCCTAGCCGTCGCCAGCGAAAGTACCAACGGAGAAGACGAGGCTCGATCGGAAGAAGCCACGAACGATACGACATATACAGAAGACGATAAAAATCGAATACTGCGCGAATTTCACGATACCCCATTAGGTGGACATTTAGGAGTAAAACGGACCATAGAACGTATAAAATTAAACCATTCGTGGTCAGGTATGCGCCAAGACGTAGAAAAGTACATCTCCAGATGCGAAAAATGTCAGAAAAACAAACTAACGAGAATAAACAAAGCTCCCATGGTAATCACAGACACCCCCACGGAACCATTCGAGAAATGCGCTCTGGATATAGTAGGCCCCCTACCCGAGACAAACAGACGAAATAAATATGTACTAACCTTTCAAGACTTACTAACTAAATTCAGTAAAGCTATTCCCCTCGAGAATCAAGAAGCAAACACAGTAGCTAAAGAATTCGTCACTAAGATCATTTGCGAATACGGTATACCACAACGAGTGCTAACTGATCAAGGAACTAATTTCCTAAGCCAAGTATTCAAGAATGTATGTAAATTGCTCAAGATCGATAAAATTCAAACTACGGCCTACCACCCACAATCAAACGGAGCCCTGGAAAGAAGCCATCGTACACTAGCCGAATACTTGAAGAACTTTATCACGGAAGACCAAACCGATTGGGACGAATGGCTACCGTACGCGATGTTTACTTATAATACTACCCCGCACACGTCTACTAGTTACACGCCCTACGAACTCGTTTTCGGGAGACAAGCTACACTGCCGACCTCACTAAATCAGGCACCTCAACCAACATATACTTACGACAAATATGCTGAGGAATTACGCGAAAGACTACGGTCTACGAATAACATTGCGCGCGAGACAATAGGGAACAATAAAAACAAAGCAAAGAAGCAATACGATAAAAAGACAACTACAAAATCCTTCGAAATTGGGGACCAAGTACTATTACACGATGAGACTGTGAGACGCGGACGATCAAAGAAACTAACACCCGCGTGGATAGGCCCGTATACGATTCAAAATACACACGACAATAATAATTATACTATAATTAAGGGACGACGAACGCTTCGCGTACATGCAAACCGATTAAAACATTTCATAGAATAAGGGCAGGAATAGGAAAGGATCGCAGTTATGAAGGAAAATAACTACTATTACTATTAAATGAAAAGAAAGGACCATTTATTCAATTAACGGATTCAATTAAAATACTCCTCATACACATATCCAAAATAGGTCCACACTTCCCGCCTAGGGACGGGCCCGCCGAAAGTATCCCCATAACGTTCTGCAAAAACACCACAGACGCGAAAGAATTAGAATAGAAAAACCCACGAGAAACAAACGACACTAAACGACGAAGACGATAGAAACTTACCAAACAAAGCCCGGATACCCCAGGCATCCTCCGATTCCAGCCAAACCTCGTTCTCGGAGGCGATCTGCCTCCGGTGCGCTCTATAACGGCGTACCGCCATGCGGTACCGAAAATTAAGAAAACCGGGCGGAGCAGGACTCTCCAGCCACTAGAATAAAGTAAAACATTAACACTAGCACCTAAACACACGCACAGAGACACTAAACGGTACTACACCCACCAATAAAGCTAGAGCAACCTCGTGAGGTATATTCATCACCGACAACATAGTGAAGACTGTAACGAAAGAAGAAGCGACGAGACAATCGAGTCTCTACGCAGACAAACTGACACACGCAGCAAAATTTTATCTCCAGCACGCAAAGCACTCGCGCGAAAAAGACTTCATGACCCACGAACGTATACGCCGACTACACCTCGACATTGTATTTTACAGGATTACCATCCTACAAATGACGATACTACTCATAGGAGGAACGACCCCCGAAACAGACTTCGCCGTAAAAGAATTTCAAGATCACCCAGGAATTTATTTCGAAAACATAGGCGATCTACAGATTTACCGAGATAGCTGGAAATTAATTTTACACGTAGATATATCCTACATTTACAAACGCGAATCCAATCTCCAGGCAGTACTATATGACATACTAGCTCAATGTAAAACACCTTCCACAGATAACTTACAAAAGTTCTGTAAAACGTTCGGCACGAAAATTCAAAGCAAAGTAGACCGCGTAACCAAACTCCTTACTTATGTCCAACAAACGATAAGCTCCGCGCCAAAACAGCGTCGCGGACTAATAGACGGATTAGGCTATATAGGTAAAACACTCTTCGGGCTAATGGATTCCGAAGATAGAAAGAAAATCAATGATCAAATAGACTTCCTAAAAAGACAAGACAGTAGAATAAAAAATACAATCAAAGGACAAATGCAAATTGTAAGAGCTAACGCCGAACTCCTAAATGAAACTATACACAACATACAGGAAAACGAACAAACCCTTTTAAATGCAACTTGGCAAATTCAATATTTACTCCAACAGACGACTGACATTACGAGATTTCGAGAGACAATAGATGAAAACCTCATACTAATAAACAGCGTAGCAGAAACACTTTTGCGCGACACTCAAGACTTATTAGAATTTATCATGGATATAAAGAAAGGTGTCTTAAACCCACGACTGATACCACCGGCACAAATCATAGCCTACCTTACTTCCGCACTAGCATATATACCGCAAGGACTAGACTTCCCCATCGGAATAAAATTAGAAAACATGCACGTATTATACGAAATCCTTACTCTCTCTGCATTTTCGGATACCAAATCAATTACCATAATACTAGATATCCCATTGTTAAACGCGAAAAAATTCAAATTAAGCAAGGTACACCCAGTACCCACTAAGATAAACGAATCGTTCTACGCGTATATAGAACCCCTTGATTCCTACGTAGTACTCGATACTGCGGTGCAAGATTACGTACAGTTAAGCAAACAAGACCTATCGAAATGTAAAACTATAAACGATCTATATCTCTGTACCTCTAACCACCCGATATTCAAAGCGATACCATACGGACCCTGCGAAGTACAGTTGTACACCAAATTAACAAAAAAACCGAACAATTGTAAAATACGCATTATGACACTGAACCACACAATCCTAATAGAATTGCAACAACCAGGTGCATGGATTTATATCGCACCAAAACCGATACAATTAGCAGCAACTTGCGACGATAAAGGCACAAACATGTATAGTATTAAGGACTCTGGTATAATAACGATAAGAAATAAATGTACTATCACTACCGCCGAATTTACGATAGAAACCGGAAAACAATACGGAATAGAAAAAACATGGAATTACTTACCTGGTTACAACTTATCACTAGACGGAATTACACTCCCACAGACCACTGTAAACTCGTATCGTAACACAAATTTTGAATTAAAAAGGATAATCAAACACCCAGAAGAACTAAATAAAGTTAGCAAAAAATTAGATGAATTACAAAGCGACTTAGAAAAACCCGAAATAATACCAACCGAGTATCATTACAGCTTCTTTACACTATCCTCGATAACGGGACTCATAACAATTACACTATGTATCTTTACACTATACAAATGTATTGCACACTTCAAAAAGAAAACATCTCGACGTTGTACAACGGAGAACACAAGTCACGACAAAACCACACAAAAACCAGAAGCAATAATCAAGATAATTAGCAAGGAAGGAACGCCTTCCACCAGTTCCCTTTGAAACATTGTAATCATTAATACAAATATTGTAAACCACTATTGTCAAATGCAAACTACTAATACTATCCATACGTAGCGTTTCTATTATATTAATCTAGTTTAAGAATCGATGTTAATCAACCGCTAAGAAAAAGCTATGGCTTTTCCTCCCTTAGGGGGAAGGGATGTTGTGCCCAGGCAACGCCCAAGCACACGTGTTAGACATACTGTTATATATTATACATATTATATTACGTTACGAAACGTTCCAGACGTTTCCAAGCTAAGACAGCCGCTAGCGACCAAATCTACAAAATCAGCAATAAGCGAACGCATCGCCGCGACCGGGCATGGTAACGCGCACCACGCCCAGCAGGATATAAAAACCAATTCGACACCGCCAAGAGGGACTCTAGACCTGACTCTCGACTTGTTAACACGGCTATAACTCTTGTATACCTCAGTCTAGTTTAGTTAAAGTTTGAATAAAGACTTAGTCTCTGAGTTTAATCGAACTTAGTGTAGTTCACCCAGTAGATACCTATCTTTTGTTCACTCCCGAACCTACGATTTCGCCAAATCCCCTACCATCCTTGCGAGCCATCACGCAAGGCACAACACTATGCACTTTGTGGTGCTGGTACGCGTGTAATTTATTATCTGTATCACCCACACGGTGACTGTCCTCTGTTTTCTCGATGATGCACTCGAGATCGGCGTATACAACGAAGGGAAGTCGCTCCTTCATGCGGTGGTTGTCGAAACTGAGGAGATTTTTGCCTTCGCTGGGCAGCAGAATGGCACAGTCGTTCATTTGCCCGCAGTCCACTGTATGCGCCTCCAGCTTCTCGGTTGAGATAAAGTAGTGCATACACCTGTAAACACAATTTTTTTTTATTTAATTTGTTTTCGCGAGACATTTCAATATTTCACAAGTTTCTATACGTACCGATCGCAGATGAATTTTTTCCCATTGTGCCTGCTCAGCTGCGTGCTCACCAGCCGGGACAAGTTCTTGATCCACACAAAGTGCCCTACATCGCCGTGCTCTTGATTCGGTGTGTAGAGCAGGTTGACGTGTCGATCCCTCTTTTGGCTGGTGAGGTGCAACGGAAAGACCGTCGACCCTTTCTCCACCTCGAAGCTGTACACATTGATGGAGATGTCGTTCAACCGTTCAAACTTCCTAATCTGTGCTAGAGACATTGGAAACTCAATGCCCTGGAGAGTTAGTACGGAAGCATAGTCGGGGTACGAACTTGGGCGATCGGTATGTCTTTCCGCAGGATGGAGAGCGGCGACCACTGCCCACGCGAAACACGCATTGTCCGAGCATTGCACACTGATCGTTGCCTTCTTCAAAGATAATATCTGTGGTAACTTGATGTGGCATCCCGCGCGCAGTGGATTGTACTTGTTGACATTGACCGTCAGGTTGAGGATTCGCGTCAATGCCCATCCGCTGTCGCGTTCCTGGAACTCTTCCAGCGATGCCAGGGTGGGTTCGATAACGCATCGCTGGTACCACTCCTGCAGATCGGATGTGCGGAAGAGTTCGCAGTTTCGGGTGTTGATGCTTTTACAAGCATGCTTGTCATCCGCCACAAATTCGCCGTTGAACACCGTGTTCACTTTGAGGTTCCGCTGTTTCCTTAAAGCACCCCGCACATGCTCCAGCACAATGATCTCCGCATCTTGGAGGAAGTTGCGCGGCTCGATATAGTTTGAATTTAGCACGGCACCAGTTAATACGCGGTTATCGAACGCAGCGTCTATTTCGCGCCACAAAAGTCCTATGCTAGAATGTCCGGCACCTTCGCGCACGAAACGGCCGCGCAACGAATGTTTCAGCCCTTCGAGGTGCGCGATTCGAGCAACCAACGATTGCCGAACACCGATCGATAATCGCGGGCGTTTCACACGACTCTGTTCTTCCAACGATTCGATACACTCGTTGCACCGTTCTTCCCAGCAATTGGCGGGTTATGTGCTCGAATTCTCCCATGGTTGTAAATATAAATGTCTTTTTCCTCGCAACACGTTGCAACGATTTGAGGCTTTGTGCACTTTGGAGCGCGTTTTTATGCATGATTTGGTATCTCTGTCTATCATCTGAAGCCATTTCTGCTGATATCGCATAATTCGTTCCATGATTCACGCCAATGACGAATTAGCGCCCAACATCGTCCAACACAGTTTCTGCTGACACCTATTTTCTAAGATTCAACGTTCCCAAAAGTATCATATTACATTCGACACGTGTCGAGACTTTTATGCATGATTTGCTATCTCTGTCTTACTCTTTGGCGAATCCCCTCCCTCGAATGCTGATGCAATATATTCTTGCACATTGATGTGTACGTGTACGTGAATTTGTATAAAAGCGACGTTGGTCAGACCTGTGAACTTCATTATACCACGTTCGCTCGAGTGCTAAAGAGTATCGTTTGCGTTAACTTCTCCACCGATCAGTATAATCGTACATAGCGCATATCAAGATGTACAAACGCAGCTTCAACGATTCATCCTATGCATCCGCCATCAATGGTGATTACTCCAATAAACGCCAGCAACAGGAACATCAGTTCAATATGAGGTACGTACGCGTTATTATACACTTTTCATTTACTTGATTCACTGTAAACGCAAGCGAATCGAGTATTAATTCCGTGTATACGTTTCTTACAGTTCTGGATCCGCAACGTCAAAAACAGTGAAAACGCCAAAACCATCAATCGTGCGAATCCTAGGGCGGGATTACCCGTTGACCTCAACAGCTTATAAACGGTTAACTATTGGAATCCGCATCGGCATGGATTTGTGCCACGTCGAGATCGCCATAGCCGACAATAAAGGTGCCGAGTTGAGCTTCTCAATGTCTACGTGGAAGCTTCTACTGCAAAATGGGGCTGACATTCTTCAAAAATTACGCGACAACGTAACAACACCCCAGACCCACATCGAAATTGATCATTTGCGAATCGAATTCACGCCCATGCACAATGATCAACTCATCAAAATCACAGATAATCGCGTTACCTTATACATGACGGAAGTTACGATGCGAAAACTGTTCGCGTATGAACATTGCATCGATCATATGTTCACTTGGTTGACCGAAAATATGTACGCTGTAGCCAGTAAATATACCGCGTTCGTAAACGTTCTACGTAGCGCTACCGCACCAACAGATTATGTGAAATTAATTTCCGAAAGCGATCACTTCGAACAGCATTCATTGATCGATTGTGAATTGTTGGCGTTACGATTACAATCCATGTTGTGTGATGTATAAACCATGTACCACTATAGCACGTTTTAATAATAAATTTATGATTTTCACATCAATACTTGTAACGATTCATTTATAATATCCTTTCCAACATATTTCTCTGCGTTGGGAAAGAAATTTCTGCTGACGTCGCATAATTCTACTTCGTTCTTCGCGGCGTGAAAATGACGTCACCCCGCACAGTCGCTCCAGAGGATTCGAGTTACGCCCGATCGCGCGAGACGCTGCGACGACGCTATGTAGTGCTCTCTCTCTCTCTCTCTCCTCCGAATTAAAAAATGCTCTGTCTCTTTCCCTCCTCCGAAGACACGGTTTGTAAAATGCCGATCTTTCCCGACACTGTTCGAAACATCATCCGATAAAAAATAAATTATTTCTCTGCATTGGAAATAAATGTCTGTATGCCGCGTAATGGTTTGGAAAAAAAATTTCAGGGGGTCATTCACTTCCCTCCGGTTAAATTTTCGGGGATGGACCTGGGGCTTGAAAAAGTTTTCGGGGGGGTCATTCACTTCCTCCAGTTAAATTTTCGGGGATGGGCCTGGGGTTTGAAAAAGTTTTCGGGGTGGGCCAAGGTCGTCGCCAGCATCGGTTAGGTCTAAAATAATTTTCGGGGGTGGGTCAGGTCTGGAGAGGTGTCCGGCGGTGGGTCAGGTCTCCGCGGCGGCTCGGCCCGGACTAATCCCCTCCATCATCGCGGCTTCCCCCACTCCGCGGCACGTGCGCGCGCAAGCGGCCTTCCTCTCCCCGCAGGTCCCGCGCCCATGTTTCCCTCCGCCGCGCTCCCCCGCGCGCCCTCACTTCCCCCCGCCCCCGCGCTCCCCTCATTGCCCCATGGGTTAGAACTCTCATTACCTTACTACTGTCGCTCGCTGTGCTCTCGGATAGCACTCGGAAGGCGGTGAACTGACGCCCGTCGTACCGCACTGTCTCTAAACGTCGGATAATAACGCGGTCCTACGTCGGTCACGATTGACGCGAAGGGCTCTCCCGGCTAGGCCGTTCTCGGTATATCGGATGGAGTTACTCTTCGGACGAATTACTATCGACCGATCGTGCTTCGCGGAATCTATCCGGAGACGGGGTCGCGGTATCTGGACGGTCCTTTAGTCAGTCGCGACTTCCTCGTTCGAGCTCCCGAATTCGAATTCTCAATCCTTCTTCATCGATCCCGGTTCTCGGGCCGTGCCTCGATCAATCCTCGCGGATGGGGGAAACTGCCCCGTCGGCAGTTGTCGCTCGCTGTATGCATCGGAAATATCCGGGCCCGGGCCGCCGAGGGTCACGTTCTCCCTACTGTCGCTACGCGGCTCAGCGCAACGTGACTGGCACGCGCGAGGCGATTCCGCTGAATCGCCGTTTACGGAATAAAGCGACGCGCGGACAGCAAGCACGGAAAGGGCCAGAAGGGCCCATGTAACACCTCCCTACCTAGACATGAAATGGTCTCGAGAGGCCATTTCATGAACACGCGCGAAGCTGTCGTCGCGTACGCTTTACCTCACGTCTTAAAATTATGACTAACTATTCGCTCGCTATTAAGACTAAGGGGAACGTAAGGGGGTAATCATAAATGAGATATTATTAAGCGAGAAAAGGAAACAATATATTGTTACATAATGCTGGAGAAATTACTTGTTATACAATAAGGAAAGTAGAAGAGAAAAAAAGGGGGGGGGGGGTAGGGGTCCTGTTGGCCCTGGTAATTGGGCGGCGCCCTGCTGCGAATTTAACAAAAACGAAAAGAATTACAATTTTATCGCGACACTTTGACGTTTACAGTTTGTTGCGTATTTACCTAGTGCGAGGGGTAGTGTTTCCTTATTCCGCCCCAGCTGAAAGGATCCAGGGGATGTCCCTTGGCTTGGGCGGTTCCAACGGTCGGGGCGCCTCCAGTATTGGGAAAGACGCGAGGTAACGTGGCTCGGCGTCCTGTATAGCCCGGATGCACCCTGTGCAATTCCCGGGTGTCGTCCATTTCAGGTGCCGCCCCCGGCACTGCACGCATTTTGTTAGCGCGATGGCTCTCCCTTCTTCTGCCAGCCAGTGCACGGGGATCTTGTTAAAGTTGTTGAAATTCTCCGGCGGATTGACCCATGCGCAGGCCGCACACAATGTCTGGGTCTTATAGGCCCAGACTCGGCCGTCCTTTCCGGTGAGGTCTTGTTCAGGCCGCACGCACAGTCTCCGCCCGAAAGGCGCGTGTAATTTGCGCGGGAGAACCACTTCGGCCAGCGTCGATCGCGTAAATTTTGTATCATTAAATCTCGGCGTTGTCGCGTTCATTTTTTTTTTTTTTTTGAGATTGAATATTGCGTGAAATTTGTATAACGACTGTGACTCGCTTCGCTTAAGTGCTAGCTTATATGCTATTATCCCTACCATCTAGTTTTCAGCAGCAGAGCGCCTCACGGGGTCGGTTCTTAGCCTAACGCGCGGGGGTTTTTGCTGCTATCAGCAAACTATGGTCTAGAATACTTCAAAGTACGGCTCGGGACCCGCGAAACTTCTCGCTCGCTCTACGTGGGTTCTCTCTCTTGTCCTCGTGGATGGTATAACGGGTAGGTCGGGAGGAAAAGATGTGATAGCAAGAGGACGGGGTCTGGAGATTATCTGAGGAGGAGGGCGGGGTGGTACCATTTCTATGTTAACTTTTGTCTCTTTCCTTAAGGGCTCGCGATGTTGAGTCCGGTGTGCCCTCCAAAAACGGTATCCAATCCAGACGATAATGATGATTATAAAGGTTCCTCCCAATCCTGGTAGTCCATAGGTGACGTATGTAGATAGATTTTCGGTTCGGTGGTGGGTGGCAATCTCCCTTGCCTGCCTTTCTATGTCATCCAATGCGATTTCGGTTGCCTTCGCATGAGAGTCTTGAAGAAACCCCTGTAATTCCTTTTCCTGATGGTCAGCCAATATTTCCACATGATGTTCCGTAAGGGTAGGTAAGATTTCGGAAATGTTTATCCCTATGGATGGTTTGTATATCGTTGTCAATGCTTCGGTGTCGACTCCGGAAGCCCATATCTGATCGGTCCCGATCTTGGCCTGGCAATCCCTCCTCAATTGCAATATTCCAGCACCCTGGAGCATTTCGTATCCCGCCGCGTGTTTATTGCATTGTACCTGCAGTGCCAGGATGCCCTTGACAGAATATAGCCAGGTGTTGGGTGCGACCATCTTCTTTAGGAAGGTTTGTCTTCCGGGAAGAGTTTGAATATTACAGCCAGGCCATTTGATGTCTTGTGGTTTTAATAAGGCATCCGTTTCGCAACAAGGTGCCTTTTCCAGATCTTGAAGTGGTACACTGAGTTCGCACATGTACATCCGATGGTGTTTCCTGCATCCTGTGATGTAGCTTTCGTCCGGCATGAAGTATTGTGCGTTGATTCGGCTGATTGCCATATACGGTGCTCTTGGTTTAATAAATATTGGGGCAGAGACATTGGTCGATATAGTTTGAAATGACGGGCAGGGTTGGATATAATAGAGATCGAAAGGAATTCGGTCTAATAGGGGGATGTCGAGTGACAAAATGATTCGACCCTGTGAATAAGCTACGTTCAATTTGGTCACCCCTTGTAACTGCTCGGAGGTTAATTCTTCCGTAGTCAGCGGGAATTCATATGGCGTGGTTTCGCGGATTCGTTCGCAGGTCCGCGCTAGCTGACTCGGGGAAAGAACGGCCGGATGTAAGATACCGAGTTTCGCAAATGTGAGCGCGTCGGTGATCACGATCAGTGCGATCACGTATTCGTCCACGTGCCTGGTTAATAGGAATGTCCATGACGAAAAAGCTGATTCCAATTCTAATTTTGTTTTGCGCTCGTCCAATTGACGGGTTCCCGACGCTATTTCTTTGATTTTGTCGCCCATGTTTAACGCGGCGTTCATTACAGATTTTAACGTTTTGTGTATGTCCTGGAATTCCGATTTTATAATATGCGTTTGATTTCCTAATAATTCGGCGAGATGATTTTGATCTTTATACAGTTTATCAATTTCCTTATTATAATATTGCGCGTCGTCGCTGTCCAGGGTTCCAAAGAGGGCCTTACTTAGAGATCCAATGAATCCCAGTGGTACCGATCGTTTGGTACGTTGGAGCGGTTGTTTTCCTAGTATGCTCAGTAGCAGTTCTTCGTAGCGTATGCCATCGCGGAGTTTTCGTTGCAGGGCTGCGTCGAGGTCGTCAGCCGGACAAGACGTCCAATTATAAGTTGCGCATAATGCTTTCATCTTGTGTATTTGGGGTTGAGTTTGTGGTCGCGATATTAGTACTTCCGCGACTTCGATACTCGTGACCAGTCTCCATTGAGTGTGGAAAACTCGGAGAGGCCGGATCTGTTCGTAGTACACCCCCGGGTTGGGGTTTAAAGGTGCTATTCGATAATCCCCGTCAATAATACTAGTAGTGGAGCCCGTCCATAGGAATGTGAAAAAGATCAGGCCATATCCGTCCATGGTGATCGTTAGTATTAGTACGAAGATTTTTCGAAAATGCCCTTCTTATATGGGGCTTCGATTGTTTAATAACGGATTGCTGTAAGTACGAAAAACAAATGAAATAATAGGGAGGAGAGGAAGGAATCTGGTTAACGGAGCGTGGGACCGCGGTTACAAGAATTTGCTAAATAAGCTGTCTCGCCGGGCCGTTGTAAACTTAAACCTTTCGAATACGCTCCATCGGCGTCAAGGCGGTTTATCTTTGATATAAGCATGTTTCAATTTATCGAAATGTTTGACGATTTGCCGGCCCTCATCCGAAATCAGGATTGCATTGTTCTGATCAGCGATTGCTTTTATTTCGTAAGGGCCTATGTAATATGGGTCGAATTTATGGAGCCGTGGTTCTTTTAGTACGTAAACTAGGTCGCCTTCCGCGAATATGATTCGGTTACTCTTTCGGTCGTAGATCTTTTTCGAACGAGATTTGCTAGTGTCCAAGTTGGATCGCGTTGTCTTTCGGATTTCATCTAATCGCTCTACCAAATTTTGTACGTATGTTGGGTACGTCAGTAACTCGTCGCGGGACATAGGCGTAAACGGGTCTCTAGCTAATTGTCCGAAAACCACCTCGTACGGGGTAAATTTCGTCGCCTCGTGTATCGAGGTGTTATATGAGTACATAGCGAATGGGAGGAGCAAATCCCAATCTTCATATCTTTCTAGGTAATGTTTTAAATATTCAGTCAAGACGATGTGGCTTCTTTCTAGGGAACCGTTGGTCTGAGGTCGGTATCCCGATGTAGTTACTTGTTGAATTTTGAAGGTTTGAGCTATTCCCTGTACGATATTATTAATGAAACTCGTGCCGCGGTCCGTTAGTATTGCGCGCGGTGCACCGAAGATCGCGATAAAATAGCGTGATAACGTGTCTGCCACGGTAGCGGCTCGTATGTCGGGTAATGGCACGGCCATACAGAATTTGGATAACTGACATTGCATTGTGAGTATATGACGATTTCCGCTAGGAGTAGGGGGAAGCGGGCCTACGGTGTCTAGGGCTAGTTTATCAAAGGGTTTCGCAGGTGTATCCGTGATTAACATCGGTTCCCGGGTTTTGATTCGCACGAGCTTTTGTTCTTGACAGCTCTGGCAATTACGTATGTAATTCTCTACATCCTGATGTAAGTGCGGCCAGTCAAACAAATTGCGTATGCGTCGATACGTTTTCGTTATACCCTTATGCCCTCCTATCATGGTTTCATGGTAGTGGCGGATGATGTCTTCCCGTTCATCTTCTGGCGGTAATTTCACTTCCCCGGAACAAATTATAATTGAGACGGGCGTGCATTTGAAAATACTTTTGCAATGTTTTCGGAGCGTTTCAGCATCGAATCGGTGTAAGGTTTCTCCATGCGCCGCTATTCGAAACGAGCGGACACGCTCGCCTTCCACGACGTCCCTGAGCGCCATTAGTGCTGATACCAGCTCTCGCTCTCCCATTTCGTGGTAGAAGCTTCGTGCTCCAATAATGCTAAAAATTTTCCCTATCTGGTTATGAGTTATTATCACACGATTTAGAAAGAATTCTTCAGGCGTTAATTTCGTTTCGTCTAGGAGACCGGTTGCTATTAAAGTTTTACAAATCGAACTAGTTAATATTCTATCCAATGATATAAAATGAGCATAATTGTCAGGGGAGGGTGTAAGTGTGGTCCTTACGATTTTTACTAGACATTTCGTTGGTTGAGCTTCGTCTGTCGAGGTGTCGGTCGCGTTTCTCTGGTATTCAAACGATTTCTGTGGATTCTTTTGAAAATAAGGGAGGTCCTTGAATGGCCCCGCAGCTGTTCCGCAACTTTCCGACGACTCGAGTGATTTAATTACATCGGATGTTGGGCTCATGCCCGAGTCTTGTCTCGGAGGTGGTTGATTGTCTAATTCTTCCATTGTTGTATCCTTTGGCCCTATCATGGTTGATTGCGGGACGTCCAGGGTTTCCTCATAGAGAGGTACACCCCACGACACTCGCTTCCCAGGGCCCGAGCGTAGCCTTTTCCTCTCAGAACTTTCCTTCCTTTCACACGGGGGGCCTTTAAGGATGGTGGTTCCCATCCCCAGCTGCGGGCCCTCTGGGGTATTAATGGTCTCCATGGTGGGGGCCAAGTCGACTCCTTCTATATAGTCCCACTGAGGTGGTTCGGCCAAACTTTTCAAAAATTCCCATTGGTCTTCCATTTGCCCAGCGCCCGGGCCTTCCCTTATCCTCAGGGAGTAGTCTGGTTCGAAGTTTTCGAACTCCTGTGTAAACGGGCCTTCGGCAGAGTCACCACCTAGGGTGGTGGATTTTTCGGTCGCCCACTCCAGATCCTCGTGTTCATCCAGGAATTCGGGCATTCCCGCTTGTGCGGCTGCTGTGTCCAGAACGGTAGAGTTGGCGTTGCCTTCCAGACCGCCGGTGTTATCCCCTTTTGTCGGTGGCAGCTCCTGGCCTAGTTCCTGTCCCTCTAATGTGGAATCATTTCCGAAGTCGAACGACGGCGGCTCTTCATTATTTGGACTTGGCCTGCCTTGACGACGCGCTCCTGCACGCGTCAATATACCCTCATTATCACTTGTTTGTGGGGTTTCTTTTGAGATTAACGGAAAAGCGTGTGAGACCGGATTTCGCGATAACGCGTCTGCGTTGGCGTTTACTCGGCCGGGTTTATAGATGATTTCGTAATTATAATCAGCAAGCGTAATTTTCCATCGGGCGAGTCGCGATACCGGGTCCTTTACCGAGAATAACCATTGTAACGGCTGGTGGTCAGTTACCAAGGAAAACTTTCGTCCATAGATATACGTGCGGAATTGTTTTACAGCGTAGATTATCGCAAGGCATTCCTTTTCTGTGGTTGAATAGTTTTCTTGTGCGGGGTTAAGTACCTGCGAGGCGTACGCTATCGGCGGGTCCTCGCCTATTTTGCCTTGACTCAAAACCGCGCCGACAGCTATGTCGGAAGCGTCCGTTGTGATGATAAATGGTTCGTCGAAGTTTGGATAGTGTAGGACCGGCTCCTTACAGAGTACATCGCGTAGGTCCTCGAAACTTTCCTGTTGTTTTTCAGTCCAAAGAAATGGAATTCTCGGGCTAGTCAAACTTGTGAGAGATTTAGCCCGTTTTGCCATATCTGGAATAAAACGGCGGTAGTAATTTACAAGGCCTAGGAATTGCTTCAAATTTTTTCGAGTTTTAGGCACGGGGAATTCAGCGACGGCCTTGATCTTTTCCGGATTAGGTCGTACGTCGTCAGCTGCTATTATATGGCCCAGATATATGACTCTGTCCTTGAAGAACTTGGCCTTCTCCGTCTGTAGGATTAAGTTATGCTCGCGTAAGCGTTCGAAGAATCTCTCAAGTCGGTGTTCGTGTTCCGCGAGTGTACGCGAATACACGACCACATCGTCTAGATACACGAATAATTCCTTTCCTATTAGCCCTCTCAAAACGTAGTTCATTAAACGTTGGAAGGTAGCCGGAGCGTTCTTTAATCCAAACGGCATGCGGAGGTACTCATAGTGTCCGTCGGGGGTAGTAAACGCGGTTTTTGCTCGATTCTCAGGAGCCATAGGGATTTGGTGGAAACCGTTAGCTAAGTCGAAAACTGAGAAATATTGGGCCCCACCTAATCTATCAAGAATGTCTGAGATTCGTGGTAAGGGAAAACGGTCATCAATCGTTTTGGCGTTTAAAGTTCTGAAATCCGCTACCACCCTATAGCGCTTGTTTCCCGCCTCGTCGGCCTTTTTCGGGACAACGTGCAGGGGTGAGTTATGCGGTGATGACGAAGGAGCGATTATTCCCAACTCTTCCAGATTATGCGTTTGTTTAACAATTTCCTCGTCCATTAACGGTGAATGTGGGTATTGGCGAGTGAACACGGGCGTTGAATCGGTCAACGGGATAGTATGCTCTATAGATGTTGTTTGGCCCAACGGGTCTCCGGGTACGAAAAATCTATCTGAATACCGTACAACTAAGTTTTCGATGGTCTGACGCGGTCCCGGGTCTAATTCTTCCAATTTCAGCGTTTCGATTATGTGTTGTAATCGCTCCCCGGTAGGTTTTTGCTCGACACGGTAATTTCCCAAATCCTGATCTTCGTTGCCGTCGAAATCTTCTTCGGGAAAGGGGAAGGGAAAATCCCGCTCGTCGTCTTCGGGGCAGCAAAAGTTTATATGTTCGCCGTTTGACTCTAATGCTAATGGTTCGTTTGGACGTGTTAATACGCCCTTACGATTCTGTTTGCATGCCGTTAACGCATCTTCCAATTCTGCCGAATTGGAGAAAACCACGGGGCGGATTGGGTGTTTCGCTGTTACCATCGTACGTAGATGATACGAGACGATGGCTTCCTCCTGAAGCAGATACGGACTCCCGACCAGACCGGCAATCCCCTCAGGTAAATTAGGCATGCTCAGTACGTGGAATAACGCCCAGCTACCGTTTACCTTTAATGCAGTGGTCCCTAATGTCAAGACTTTCCCATTTAATCCGTTAATTTCGAGGGGTGTAGTGCTTATGACAACGGCCCTTGAGCTCGCGGAACCTATGTCTAACAGGTTCAATGATGAACCCGTGTCTACTATGAATTCTGCCTCGCCGTTCTCCAATTGTTCGGCCTTGACCCGGATGCGGGGGGACTCCGCGAGTATGAGTTCCGTTGCTGGTTCTGATTTTGGGGCGATCTTGGCGGTGGTGATCTTTGGGCCTGCGAAGACGACCGTTCCGGTCGAACGGGCGGGCGCGCTGGGAGTTTAAATGATTGCGATTTTCTGGGTACGACTCGTATTCCGTCGTTCTTGGCGTGCCCTGAGGTTCGTTTCCTCTTGGTTCCGATGATTCGCGAGGTTGATACCTTTCGGTTTCGCGTGGGTTATATCTTTCCATATCGCGAGGGTCGTAGTTTCGGGGTTCATACCTTTCCGACACCTGGGGTTGGTACCTTCCTTGTTCACGAGGCTGATATCCGCGAAATTCGCGGGGTTGATACGATCTAGCCCCACGTGCTCGCGACGGCCTGTTATTCCAAAATCTCCCGCGCGGGGGTCTTTCACCGGGATCGTACAGCCTACCTTCGTAATCCAACGGGCGTTCGCCTTGCCTCGTCAGCAAGGCTCTTGGATGGTACTCCGGCGTCGGGTAGCGATAATAAGGCTCCCGATAATATTCGTCTCGATAGCGGAGGGAGCTATACGCGGAGTACGGGGAAGGGGGTTCGTAATACAAATCCTCCTCGCGCGGTTGTCTCCATTCGGTCCACCTACGCTGGGGGTCGTACGGTGACGGAGGACGCGCGCCACAAGGGTGCCCATACATCTCATCGCGTGGCAAACCGGACAATTCCTGTTCTCGTCTTTGGGCGTGTAAGGCCAAATCGAACGCGTCGTCCAAAGATTCGGGATTAGACAAAGCTACTTTAGTCGAAATTCTTTGAGGTAATGCTGTGATAAATGAGGTTCGGGCCAAGCGCTCCACGTCCCTAATGGTCCTATCGACGTTCTCTCCGATTAATTCTCTTGCTCTCACGGTCACCTGTCGGTACAGGCGGCCCACGCGGTGAATAAAATCTATTAGACGCTCCCGGGGAAACATGCTTATACGTTCTAGTTCCAGTCGGAGCTCCTCATAACCGCGGCATGGGGAATATCGGACCCTTAGAAGGGAGAGCAGGTCGGACACGCTTTGACAACCTTTCCCCTCGACATAGTATCTAATAGGATCCTTTAATTTGTATATGAGCTCGGTCAGAAATCGTTCTTCCTGACCAGGTGGAACACGCTGTGTAGCACGCTGTATCGCGGCAGCGAAGTCCTCCAATGTTACAAAATCAGGGTCGAAACGGGGAATGCTGTCAAGAGCCCGGTATACTCTCTCTTCATCTTCTCGGGAACGCCATACGTCTATTGCAGACATTTCAAGGTCGTTCGTCCGAGAACCGAAAGACGGTCGACTATTCAGGGGTGGCGGTACAGTGGAAGGAACTACAGGGGGAACATTATCTAAGGAAGGGAAATTGGTAGTGCGTGTCGGAGGAGGTGATCTCATAGTTCCACCCGTCATTGCTAGGCAATGCTCGGCAGAATGTGTTGAGTAGCAGGAAGTGTAGTCAAGTTACGTGCAGATAAGATTGCGGCAGGTCGCGATATGTGGCGACGGCGCGATCTCTTCTTCTAATTAGAAATAATAAAAAGGGAAAATAACATCCCACTTCTGACACCAGTTTGTTACGTCCTGAAGGGACTTTTCAATAAATCATTCCGAGCGGCTGGAATGATCTATCGGGTTCTTACTCTGTTTAAGTGCTAAGGCACACCTTGACTATAATTACCGGGGAAGGATATGGAGAAAAGGGGGTTCAATCAATGGTTGACTCGGAAATTGAGGATAAAACATAAGAGTTAAATATATTCTTGATAAGATAGAGTCTGCTTACATACCCTTGGGACGGCGCTCCGTCCCAGCTGTCGCTCGCTGTGCTCTCGGGTAGCACGCGGCACGCTTGCCGTCTAAGGTTTCGCTCGCTCTCGGGGTCTCTGGCCCGAGCGTAGGTCGTGGTCGCTCGCTGTGCTCTCGGATGGCACTCGGAAGGCGGTGAACTGACGCCCGTCGTACCGCACTGTCTCTAAACGTCGGATAATAACGCGGTCCTACGTCGGTCACGATTGACGCGAAGGGCTCTCCCGGCTAGGCCGTTCTCGGTATATCGGATGGAGTTACTCTTCGGACGAATTACTATCGGCCGATCGTGCTTCGCGGAATCTATCCGGAGACGGGGTCGCGGTATCTGGACGGTCCTTTAGTCAGTCGCGACTTCCTCGTTCGAGCTCCCGAATTCGAATTCTCAATCCTTCTTCATCGATCCCGGTTCTCGGGCCGTGCCTCGATCAATCCTCGCGGATGGGGGAAACTGCCCCGTCGGCAGTTGTCGCTCGCTGTATGCATCGGAAATATCCGGGCCCGGGCCGCCGAGGGTCACGTTGTCCCTACTGTCGCTACGCGGCTCAGCGCAACGTGACTGGCACGCGCGAGGCGATTCCGCTGAATCGCCGTTTACGGAATAAAGCGACGCGCGGACAGCAAGCACGGAAAGGGCCAGAAGGGCCCATGTAACACACGTGTCTAATAGGCGACGATGAATCCTAGCGATCACAGGAAACGTGCGTTCCGACGAATCAACGGGTTTCTTATGCTTCTTACTGGTACACTTCTTATTGTTCCACTGATCTTTATTCTTTTATTTTCGCTTTTCAATAAAGGGTCACGCCGATAACGCGAGACAGAGACGACAGGAGTAGCAGTGGTAGCGACGATTAATGATTCGTACGCGTGATCTAACACTAACATACTACACACGCACGCATACATGTGCAGTCATGTTACCTGTCGCGCGGACGTCGTTGTACGTGCAAACGAATCGTTATTTCTTCTCCGCGGAAATCTATAGGACGTTCGTATTGATCAATATTTTTGGGGCCCCAAATGAGTAATGTCGATTCTGATAAGTAATAGCAAATAATTAGTTACATACAGTTGTTTTTTCATACAAAACCAATTGAAAAATTGTCAGCAATCATCCCCTTTTTAGTTCCACTTCCGGGAACTTCTGAACAAATTTTTTGTTTGTTTCCTAATCAACATAATCTAGGCCTTGCTACTGCGGAAAAAGCATTTGGCAGTTATGGATTAAGTACGTGTATTCTATGTCGCACAGTGGGGGTAAATCTCCAAAAATGGGAAAAATGCAACATCCTGTATTTTGCATTTAAAAATGCCGAATATTATTAAGGCAATTGATACTAAAAGTGTTAATAAGTTTGGGCTGAGCCTCGCCCATTCTGTACTTTGCGCTTCTAACTCCACTGCGTTGTATCAAATATTATAAAAGAATAAACACGATTTATTATTATTATCATAAATATATAAAAATACATAATCCTCGCACAACTTTTAAATTCTGACTCGTTTCCTTGTTTCGTGGGATTCTGCCCCACTGTGGCAATGGACTTGGTCGCAAGTAGGAAGATGCGGATCGACTCGAGGCTCGGGTTCCTGGTCCTCGGGACGGGTTCGAAAATTTCGGGCGGGATCGGGCGGGATCGCGATATTTTCGTATTGCTCGAAATCCCGAAGTTTTCGGAATCCCGAGACTTGTTTCGGGCTACAAGCAAAGAGAAGATATAATAAGAGGCGTCACTCGACAAGAACAGAAATAATCTAGGGAAATCACTAGACAACCAATTTAAATGCCCATTTGGCAATGATTGGTAAACTTCGGCAATAATCAGCAAACTACGGTAAGGTGCATTTTGTCGGTTTTAGGCATGGATACACGACGGATCCCGAAACCGTCAGGATCTTGAGCAATACGAATGTATCGGGACACCGCCCGATCCCGCCCGAAAGTTTCCGGCCCGCCCCGAGCCCGAAAAGTTAGGTACCCGCACACTCCTGGTCGCAGGCAAGGAGATTCAGCCTAGGCCCAGTCGCTGAGTCAAATCGCTGCGACCAATCCCAACGACCAATCGCGGGTAGGAGATCCCACCTTTATATCCCGGCGGCACGCGAGGCGAAAAATCATGGATTGTATGTACCGGTTTTTCGTTGCTGTACACGCCGGTACACAGTGGTACGGATCGCCGAAAACGTGAAAGAAAATCCTCACGCTCACATTTCACCCTTTATCATTATGAAAATGGTCATTCCAGGGGTTTTTGGGGTCGCAGAATCTAATTCCGAGGTCAAAATTGTTATTAAATTAAAACTAAGCCCTGGAGGGGGGGGGGGGGGAGAAATGTCGATAAAATTTGTATCATACTTATTTTCCTTCATTCAAATTAAAACATGTCATTATTTCGTAATAGCTTAATATAATTTCTTGTAATAGGTGTACCGGTAGGGAATGTATTATTAACGTACCAATTAATTAATTGTTTTAGATAAGATATTTTAACCATTTTGAAAGAAGTTAGGTTAAATACATTAGACTGATTATAAATCTTTACGAAGCACGTAGAGTTTTTTAACTATACTTAGAATGCAAAAGGCGTGTGGAACTACAAATATTTCGACATATCTCAAAAATATAGATAGGATAGTTTAACTAAGGAGGGCAGTGTAAAAGTCCTTTTCAGATTTATTGGGCGGTGAGCTTCGTGAGGGGTATTCTCCCACCGCACCGCTTATCTGCCTCGGTGCTCCTTTTCTCTAGGTTCTCGCTCTCTCTCGGGCTACGCCTGGTCGTCGCACGGTGGGGATTGGTGCAGGGACGGACCGCCTCGAGCTACCGCTGATGGAGGGGGAAACAACTAGAGGAGCGGTGGTTATGTGTGCATGACTGACTAGACGCAGTTCACGCACACACTGAACTTCCACTCTCAATCCTCCTCTCACTCACTCACCCTTCATTCTACCACTCCTCCGCCCTACTGCTCTTCTTTCCTCTAATCTCCTCATCCACTCCTCCCCCCCCTCGTCTCCAACACCTCCATCACCGCCTCTTGCCAACCCCTCTCCGTTCCCCACCCTGTACATACTTCCCAGACGTGCTGCCACGTCTCCTCCCCTTGCCCACATAATCTACATCTCCTTTCCTCCTCCTCCTCCCAGTATCTCCCCGCCTTCATCTCATTCCCTAATCTAAACCTTACAACCCGTTTCCACCTTTCCTCCCCCACCCCTTCTTCAAATACCCAGGTACACCCACCGCCTTCACCCTCCCATACCATATATTATATTTGGAGTCACCTATCTTCCTCCACCTCTCCTCTTCTTGCAGCCTTCTCTCCCTCTCCACCAACTCCTCTCCCCTCATCTCTCCCCTATCCCTCAACCTCTCCACCTCCTCCACCGTCCATCCCTTGTCCTGAAAATACTGCTCCCTCTTCTCTTCCCAACCCTGCAATACTTTTCCCTTCCGCATCCTTCTCTTCATTTCCTCCCAACACTCCCTCGCCAACACCCCCCCTTCCCCTCCTCCAACTTCCTCTCATACCCCCATGCCCTTAGCCCCGCGCCTCCCTTCATCATCCCCCTTTGTAACTCCTCCCTCACCATATACGCTGGAGTATTCCTGTCCACTCCCAACACCCACTTCAGGTACTCCACCCCCTTTCCTCCAAGTAATTACACAGCCTCCTCCCATCACCATTCCCCACTTTGTCCTTGGATCTCCTACTCCCACGCCCCTCCCTCCTCCTCCCATCCCACCTGACGCCCCCCTCTTCCCCTATCCTAACGTTAAAGTCCCCCCCGATTAACCCCCTCGCTCCCCACTCCCTCTCTTCCATCCACACCCCTAGGTCCTCCAACTTCCTTGACAGATCTCCATTTACATACACCCCCACTATCCTCCACCACTCTCCCCCCAACCTCACCTTCTTCGGCATTATCCCCTCTCTCCCTTCTTCCTCCTCCATTTCCACTTCCAACCCCTTTCTCAAACCCATTATCATTCCTCCTATTGCCCTACCCATCTTCTTCTCCCTCCGCGCGTATTGCCTATCCCAGACATGCCCCCTTGGCAATCTCCTCTCCACCTTTCCCCATCCCCCTTCCTCCATCCATGTCTCACTCAGTACTAACACGTCCCACTCCTCCAGCCCTCTCCAAAATTCCCCGTCTTTATTCCTTAGCCCTGCTACCTTCCAAAACGCAACCTTGTACCTACTCCCCCCTCCCCCTCCCCCTTTCCTCTACCTCTACCACCACTCCCTCCCCCTTTCCCTTACCCTTCGTTTCCCTGCTCATCTACCCATCTTTCCCTCAATTTATCCCACCTCCTCATCTTCCCGTTCACCCAAATCTTCATATATCCGACCTGTACCTTCTTTCCTCCCTCCCTCTCCCTCGCCGCCTCTTTTTCCACCTTCCATCTCGCTTTCCTTTCCTCCTCTGTCAAGTCATCATCTATCCTTTCCCTTCTACCCCTTAGCTTTTTTTTCTCTCCATCACCTTTAACTTCTCTTCCCTCCCCGCTAACTTCACTAGTATCAGCCCGTTCCATTTCTCTCCTCTGCTCCCTATCCTTTTCACCTCCCTTATCCCCCCCTCCTCCACACCCATCTCTGCCCACAACTTCTTCACCTCGTTCTCCTCCTCCATTTCCTTCGCCCCCAACCCCCTTACCACCACATTATTTCTTCTTTCCATCCTCTCCTTCTTGTCCTGTTTTAATTCTATCTTTTTCATTCGTACCCAACATTCCTCCACTTCTCCCCCCTCCCACCTCTCCATACTGCCCCTCCCTTCCTTTTCCCTTTCCAACTTCTCCATCCTCCCAATCATTTCCTCCACCCTTCCATCCCTCTCTTCCATCCTCACTAACCTCTCCTCCATCCCCTCCCTCTTCCTCTTATCCGCTCTCCTTTCCTCCTCCCACTTCCTCCTTTCCACTCTCCATTCCTCCATCACCTTCCTTCTTTCCTCCCTTTCCTTTCTCATCTCCTCTTTCACCTCCCTTAACTCCCTTCTCATCTCCTCTTTCTCCTCCCTTATCTCCTTCATCAGCGTCTTTAACATCCCTACCACATTTCTCATCTCTTCCCTTTCTTCGCTTCCCCCCTTCTCTTCCCTCCTTCCGGCGACCTCAGTACCTTCTCACTCCTCTTGAACCCTAATCTACCCCCTTCCTGCCCCGTTCCTGCTTCCTCCTCCCTCTCCTTCCTCTTTTTTCCCCCATACCCCTCCACGCTCCCCGCGTAACTACTCGAGCTATTCCCGCTGTCAATCCTTTGCCTTTCTTCGCCTTTCAATTTTCCTCTTTCTAATCCCGCACCCGCACCCGCTCCCCTCCTCTCATCCTCCTTGTCCCCCGTAATTTGTCCTTCCCCACACGCACTACCCTCCGCCGTCCTCTCAAGCTTCACCCTTACTCCTCTAATCAATTTCCTTTATACCACTTGTTCAACTCTCCCGCCTTTCTGCCAGCTCTCCCTACTTCCTCACCTGTCCGCTAGACCTCTCTAGCTGCTCTCTCTGCCCGCCACTAACATCTATCCTCCAGCCTTACCTCTAAACCGCTCCCTTATCCCTCTTCGTACCTCGCCAATCCCTTTCCCGCCCTTAGCCCTTCACACTCCTCCCTTCCACACCTTTCCTCACACCTTCCCTATTCACTCCTACACTTCTTGAATCCCTCCTCACTCACACTTCCTGCAACCCAACTCTCCGCACCATGCACACACGTCTTGCACTCTCGCGTCCGGAAACGGAAGTCCTACGACAACAAATAATACAAGCCAATAACCATTTAATACGTACTTGTCAATATAAACAAAAATTTCAAAAAGAACATCAAACGTTACATAATAATAATACCTGTTTCGACGTTGAAAAAATGTGAAGAGAGTTATACAATAAAAAACGCGGTGCTAGTTATACTTTTACACATACTTCGGACATTATTAGTATGTTGAGGAAATTTTTAGAATACCCTCGTATGGATTCCAAAGAAGACATTTTAAAATTTTGGAACACAAATAAAAATAATGAACCGGAATTATACTCGTTAGCCAAAATAGCTTTATCAGTACCTCCGACACAAGTTAGTGTGGAGAGATTATTCACCTCTCTGAAATATGTATTGTCCTATTTACGCTATAATTTATCTGATTACATTCTGGATGATATTTTAATGCTTAGATCTAACACTAAAGATGTAAATTTATAAATTATGATAAAAACAAACATTTATCACCAACTGCTGTGCATTTTTATTTATCCTACACTTCCTTTTAAATTGTTTTACTTGATTTAATTAAAAATATCCTTAAAATATCGTATTAAAAACATAATTAAAAATATTTAGAAATTTAGATATAATGGAATATGAAACCGAAAAAATAACCGTAAATGTTTACTAATATACCGATATTTTTATATAATGGTATCATATTATACCGGTATTTTGATACAATAGTTCCAATTCTATAAGGGTTATGAATGTATTGCCAGAAAATACCAAAACCTACCATGTTACCGAAAAGAGTACCGAAAAAATACAGGTATTTATTTCGGTTATTAGGGAACCTATTGTTTTCGGTACGATATCGGTTTCGGTATTTATTTTTTTCGGCATTTATCTGTTTCGGTACAGCTATATTGGCGAAATACCGGTATGAGCGTTAAACCGGTATTACGTCCCAGACGAAGATACAACCGGTATAATACCGGTATTTAACGTACCGGTAGGAGTCCCTGTTATAAACTACATACCCTAGAGACGGCGCTCCGTCTCTGCTGACACTAGTGGGTCGCTCAGGTGACGCTCGGAAGTCGCTGGATCTGGTGCTCGTCGCTTCGCTCGCTCGTTCTTTTCCTAGTCTTCGCAGTCGCGGTGGCTCGTATCAGCGCGTAAATGCTCTCCCGGTGGGGCCGTTTCTCGGTATGTCGGAGCGGAGTTACACTTAGGCTAACTTGATCGGCCGGGCGCGATTTGTGTTATTGATTCTAAGGCGGAGACGCGATCTAGACGGCGCAATTCGCCGAGGATACTTCCTAACCCGAGCTCTGAATCTAACTAACTCTTCGCATGTCCTCTCGATTGATGGCCGTGCCTCGCACCCTCGCCATCGGCGAGGGAAATCGCCCCGTCGGCACCAGTCGATTGCTCTCCTATTTCGAAATATCGGAATCCGGGCCATCAACGATCACGTTGTGCCTATGACGATGGATTCTGCGGTTCGGCGACCTACCTGCCGCATACGAGGTGATCCCGCTGAATCGCCGATGTCGAAATGGAAAGCGACCCGAGGACAGCAAGCACTGGGCCTGAGGGGCCCATGTAACAAACACGACTGCTTTTACACAGTTTGCGGATGGGGATAACTGGCGACGGGGCAGTTGTCAATCGCTTCCTTCTTGGGAATCTCGGCGCCCGTGGCCGTTGACGGTCACGTTGTACCTATGCCGATCGCTTCGCGCTTTGGCACAACATGACTGCCGCGCGCGAGGCGATTATTAACCGTTTTATATATATAAAGTTTGAACGGTATAGCCGGTATGACCGCCATTTTTGTACGAACAAAAATAAGACTTTTATATTGCATTCTCCATTTATTTCATTATCTTCGATGTTCGAAAATAAAGGCTACTTTCAAGGCATTCTTTTATAATGAAATTTAATTTTCTACGAAAAATCTGTATTGCCATCTGAAAACGCATATATTTAAATAATCTTGTATGCTCCTAAACTGAAAAAGTTTTGAATAGTATGTCCACAGCATATGATGACGTTAAGCTTTGCAAAGAAATTTACAAAACTGGCTGTCGTGTAACTTTCCAACGTGTGTTCTGAATGAAAAAATTCGTACGTTTCTTAAAGTATATTACAATAGTTTCAATTAAGCGTACAGATTTAAAAAAAAATTAATTTGTACAGAAACGACGGACTTCGGAAGAAAAGGTACAATAAATCAATATTTTTTTTCAATGTTACGATTAGATAAATTATTCAATAAAAACACTTTAATTGAATATAATTTTATTACGAACATTCTCTGAAAATTTCAAGTGAATCCGATAAAAAGTGACTGAGTTATTAATTCGCCCAGTTTGAAAAACGCCGGTTCGAAATAATCGCGTTTAAGATCGTCGTCCATATGCCAGAATAGCAGCGACCTTGCATCACCCATATAACAGAAGTTTATTATTATTACGCTTCGGCGTAATGGACGACGGCCTTTAAGATTTTGACAGAAATTATTATCTGTAACGCAAAGATCGCAGATGTAATCTGTTTCGTCGAATCCAGTGACCCTGTACCTCAGCGCTCTCGAGCGTAGGGATCCCTCGCACGCCTGTTTCCCCTTCCAATCTTTCTCTCGCGCAGCGTGCCTGTCGTTGTCAAGGAGACCGCGCGCCGCTACGGAGGTCCATGACCACAGCCGACTCTACTACTAGCCATGCTGAAGCCAAAATGGCAACACTGCGGGAGAACGGTTTCGACACAGGGATATATCTATATATACATATATATATAGATATATATCCTATGTCGAAACCGGTCTCCCGCGGTGTTGCTGTTTTGCTTTCAGCACGGCTAGTAGTAGAGTTGGCTGTGTCCATGACGGACCAGCTGGACTAGCGTTTTCGCGGTTAGCGTCACGCGGTATGTCTGGCAACGCGAACGAGAATGGGAGAACGCTGATCTACCTAGTTCTAAACAATAATCACTCTTATTAGATCCATTTAGATTCTTCGACATAAACTGCTTCGTTACCTATACAAAACCTTCCGTAGTTTCCAGAATTTGTCGAGGCTCTCTTTGAAACTGTGCAGGTATATTTTTGAGCCCCCAAGCTTTATGAAAATGCACAAAAAGAAAAGTCAGAAAAAATTCACAGTAACTTCCGCCTTAAGTTCACTGGTACCCATCTGAAACTCAAAAAATATTTTTCTGAATCTATATACTTGTACAGCTAAGAAGAAAATGCAACGGCTATTTAAAAAAGGAGACGGAAATACCTCCCCGCAATGAAAATAAATAAAATAATAAATTTACCAACCCATTTAACATACTCGTCAATATAGTAATAGCAACAACTAGCTACATTCGTTATCCTTCATAAAGTTACTAACAGCACCTAATAAATGCAAGAGGTACTAAAACTAATTGTAAACCTAATGCACGTATCATACTTATTGTTAGTTACATTGACTGCATATCGCGCAAAATGAACCATACATTAACCACTTTACTTATTCCTTATGGTGGTCTATCCTTTAAGAGTCATATTCCTTCCAAACGTCCTATTGGTAGTGTACATGAGCAACCTCTATGATTTGAAAGCAGTGTAACCACATTATTGCTGATTAATCAACTAGCGAATGACAATTATTCTGTAATAATTAATCACCAATTAATTTGTTTTCTTATTATAGCCGCCTCCACAAATCCATTCGTGGGAGTGACCGTTGGTACGGGTGCAACAAAGTGGTAGTCATCAAAACTTCAAAATATGGGCTGCATATGAACATTAGAAGATTTATGGTATTGTTTCCCACGAGGTGGATATTTGTGTGCATATGCAATCATCATATATTTTCCGTTTTATCTAATGCACGTAGGCAACGTGGAAACTATTAATAAGTTCAATGATTTTCAGGAAGTACATTTTTCATGTTTTGACTGTCTTCAAATGATTTAAGATAATATGTATAAAATAAATATATGCTATTAAACTGAGAATATAAGCGTAAGCTGATAAATGATGTACATACATACAGTGGCGGACGAAAGAAAGTTTACAATTTTTAAAATCGCATAACTTTCTTAGAATTGGTCCAAACGATATGATTTTTTTTTTTTTTTTTTTTTTTTTGAGAAGCTAGAAACATTTGTTTGCTAAGTGATGTGTCCAAGCGGGCCAAAATAAAAAGACATGTATTTCTTATCTTTTGGTCCTCTAAAACATATCCAAATTTCAAAGCAATCGGAAGCGGACACCTGGGAACCCCTCCTTGTTAGTCATCCATAGGAAAATACATTGCATTGAAGTGCCTTCTAAAATTTATAAAAAGGGTTTTTTTTCTGAATTCGCCGGTGAATTTAAATTTTTTATCTGTCATAGAAGTTGCCTATTTATGTGCTACTACGAAATTGATATATAATTTTCATACAACCGACATCACATTCACAGAATTTTATTGCCCAAAGATTCACTGTAGTCGAATGAATAATTCATTCATTGCAAACTGTCTTGAAATGATCACAGAAAGTAGCAGTAGCTTCATTCAGCACCCAAAAGCTCGTAGGATACATACCTATCACATAAAGCAACGGTGACCAGCAGTGGGGCCCCTCACGCGTCTGCTTCCCCTTCCAATCTTTATCTCGCACAGCGTGCCTTCCGTTGTCAAAGAGACCGCGCGACGCTGCGAAGGCTGCGACGACGAGCTTGCCGGGCAAGCGTCTTCGCGGTTAGCGTTGCGCGGTATTCCTGACAACGCGCACGAGAGTGGAAGAACCCCGAGCTTACGCGTAAGCGACTTTGAACAGGGTCATACTATATCCGATATAGGGTCATCCGTTAAGACTGCAATCTACGCGCGCGCGAACAGGTAAATTTGGCAACACCGCCTCACGGACGCATTCCACTACAACCATGTGCCGATACTTCCGCCATCTATGAACCAATGATGAAAGTGTAGACTTTTAGGTGTCAGTAGAGAGCGTAAGGTGCTTTTGGCTTTCACCAGAGAATATTAAATTTGACGTAGCAGACAAAACAGTAGCCATATTAAGAGTGCGACCGCGCTAATCCCGTTATCTATTTATGCAATCCTCCAGCAGCGGTTAGACCACACTGACGCGTTAGTAGCCCGGGTTGAAGAATTTGGGGCTGTTTTCGCCTAAATTTTGCCTAACTTCGCCTAAATTCAATGGGAGCAAAGTATCACCTCCTAATGGGTGTAAAATTTACCAAATTTTACATTTACATAATTTTTCTTTTTTCAATTTTTTAACCATAATTGTTGCGAAAAGCTTTTGCAAACTATTTATTTAAACACTTTATATAATGCTCGTTTTAAAATTCATGGCGCCGATAAACAATAGGCTAGTTGTCCCTGCATCAATTACTTTCACAAATGGAGGAATTAAATTTGTATTCAATTATATATTAGATCTGCAGCCTCAGAATCTAATGTTCTGGTTTCTTTTTTTGTGATTTTATCCTTAATGTAGTGCATGCACTACATATCGGAAGTAACGGGTAACTAATGGGGTGTATCGCTGTTTCTAGCAGTCTTGGAACCAGAGATGGGCAAAAAATTATTTTGAATAAAAAATTGGTTTCGTATTAAAGGCAGAAATTTTATTCGAAACTCATTAAATATAAATAACCCGGAGTTATTTATTATTCGAAGCGTTGTAAATAATTTTTTCTTTCGACGGGAATTCATCCGAAGCTTCGAATAATGTTCTCCCTTTCATACGCCACTATTGTGGTTTTCACACGCAGGTGGCGAAAAATCAAGTCAACCCTGTCGTAGCCAAAATTTTTGTAAATTGGGTCGGGTGCGGGACTATTTGACACATTGTTTTCAAACCTCGTTACAATAATCTGGGGTGCGAGTGGTGAACCGATCATATAAGCGGAGCACGCGACTCGCTTACCTGAGCCGGGAAATTCCGAATAGCTCTTTGCGACGTTAATTTGAAAGAGACTACCCTAAAATTCTCGAAGCTCGGGCATCACTGCTTTCCAGCGGTCGCTGGTGGAAGTATCGGCGCATGGTTGGCAAATTTACCTGTTCGCGCGTGCGTAGGTTGCAATCTTAACGGATGACCCTGTAGAGCGTGCTATATTTCTGAAACTGAAAACAATGCGGTAAACCATACTGTGTGTACA
The DNA here is from genome assembly GCA_963971345.1 of Andrena flavipes. Lineage (NCBI taxonomy): Eukaryota > Metazoa > Arthropoda > Insecta > Hymenoptera > Andrenidae > Andrena > Andrena flavipes. The sequence goes on from OZ020479.1 coordinate 55,989,491, forward strand.
TTATAACTTCATATCAGTTCGTAAATATTCGGGCGTTTTACTTTTGGCACGACTTTTCACTCTATCTTTGTATTTCCAGTTTATCAACATATGTACATTGTAATTAATGTTTCCACGTTATTCTATTCTGAAAAAATTCAAAGGATTTTATCCATCCGACTTTTAAAGTACATCAAACTAAATTCGTTGTCTACTTGAATCATTTTTGAGCTAAGTATAATATACTTTCGTCTTCATATCGTTTTATATTATGTTATGAATAATGTTTTCAATAATGTTTTATTATAGAATACTTTTCTCCAAGTTCCACTGTTTATTCAAAAATTCAAGTTTTATAGTAAGTTTCTAATCTTATTTACAAAATAAATGATATACTATTTATAATAAAATAGTTTAAGATTATGAGAAGTACTTTAATTTGATTGTTTAGATTTCCAAGATTGTAGAACATTGTACTAATTACCTATTCATAAAATTCCAATGACTATTTTGTTCTGAAAGCTATATAATACAGTTGACTAACATTTTATAGTGTTTTAATTATTAATCTAAGAATTGGTAATTAAATAGAGAAAAACATATTTCAGGAAAAGGTGAAATAAAAATAACTATACTCGAGCTCATTTAAGAAGGAACTTGCCGACCGACGAGTTTAGATCAGTTCTGCACATGTTGACAACGAAACAAGTTACTATTGCCTATACCACAAACAAACGCTCCCTCGGAGCCAATGAGCGCATTCTACATGCGCGAATTCAGTTCCTTCTTAAATGAGCTCGAGTATACTTCATTCTAGTTTCTAAATTGAACTGTATAGTTAAAGGGACAAGTAGTGAATAAATATAAATAGATGCCGGAACAGAAGAAATTCATGCGTACGCACAGATCCACCTCGTTTTTCGTGCATAGGTTAAACAAGAAGTGACAGAAAAGAGTCTGGATATACAGGGTGTCCCAAAAATGTTGCGGGTCCTTGAAGGGGGTGATTCAGGGGGTGATTGCAAACAACTTTTTCCTCCGAGGTTTCGTTAACAAGATATTAACAAAAAGCACCGACCAATCAGAGCGCGAGTCTGACAACTCGGCATGCATCGAAGAAAATTTCGTAGAATGGCAAATGAAAAAGACGTAAGAGCCACAGCGTGAGAATTTGCGATGAAATACCCACGGCTCCGAACGCCAAGTAAAAATTCATTTCCACCAATTTTTATAACGTAGGAACAACACGTTCCATGAAAAATAAATTAAGTGATCAATGTTAGTAGTCGTGTAGTGAAGTGAATATTCGGTACATTAATCTGGACGTACCTGACATTGCGACCCTTAACTTTGGGTACTGTCGTATACCTGGGACTAGCTGTGCACGTGGCTCGTCCATCGATGACCAGGATCGGTTCAGTGACCCAGTGACACAGGTTTTCAAGCTGCAGGTGAATTTCCAACAAGGGTGAGTTTTAGTTACTTTATTGGTGATTCTTCACTTTTAAATTAAACGCAATCTATGGCTTATTTCCGGCGATAATTCTCAAAATTCCCGTACGAAAATATTTATTCAGGCTTTTTAAGCAGACTTATTCGTTATCAGCAACCGTGCTGGCCGTTATTGAATTACAGATTTTTATCACAATAACGAACTACGATCACTTTTTCGTTAATTTCCTGTTACATTACCTTTTCATGGCTAAGTTATTAACACAAGGAAATTTACGTATTCCTTATCCTCCCACTTCAAATAATTATTATTTTCGAATGTTCTAAAAAAAAAAAACTGTATTCGTTTTTTTACGTTACACGTGATTTTCATCCATTTATCCTTTATTCATTATTCACTTTAAATAACAAACAAACCATGACAACACGTCCGATTTTATTTGTTACGTCTTTTTCATTTGCCATTCTACGAAATTTTCTTCGATGCATGTCGAGTTGCTTGTTCGCAGTCGCAGCGCGGCGCGTAGCCACGCTAGCGCGGGAACTCGGCCGTCAGACTCGCGCTCGGATTGGTCGGTGCTTTTTGTTAATATTTCGTTAATGAAACCTCGGAGAGAATTTTCGCAAAGGAAAAAGTTGTTTGCAATCACCCCCTGAATCACCCCCTTCAAGGACCCGCAACATTTTTGGGACACCCTGTATGTATGTTTCTTCCTATGAATTCCTGAGTATTCTCCAAGTCATAATTCTATTATTGGAAAGATATATCTGGGAATAAACATTTCATTGTATTAATGCGTATAATACATAAGGAACTCTGTATTTGTTGGTTGCGAGCTAACAGGATTGTACCTGGGGCGTATAATGCGGTAAGGGGAATATTTCTCCAGTCCGCCGGTAGGATGATTTTCTACATAAGGTAAGATTCACACTATCCGTCTAGCCGGCAGCAGGCTGACGGTCGTCCCACTAGCGCGACGGTGACACAGATACATACTTCTCTGTCACGCTAGTGGGACGGTCGTCAGCCTGCCGCCGGCTAGATGAATAGTGTGAATCTACTTTATAAGGGCCTATCCGATTAACTCGGATACAAGAGTTGGGCGTAATTAATTAAAAGTACAATTAATCATGTAATTAATTATTTCTATTGTAATTTCAATGTCATTTCAATTCAAAAGCAATTTCAATTAAATCTAATTGCTAAATCAATTACGAAGAACATTGTAATTGCCTTGCAAAATTACATCTGTATTATAATTGTTCTCCACAGTAGCAATTAACAACTATGTAATTGTATATTAATTAACAAACTCTGCAAGTGTAATTTCCACATGCAATTGCAGGACAATTGTAGTTGAGATCAGTATCAATTAACAGTTACAGAAAATAATTCGTAAATGAATTATAATTTAAACTTGATACATTCTAAACCCTGCAATGGGGCTAATTATACATTTGGAATTTCCTCACTTCATGCTTGGATAAGGTGCACGGAATGTATATTGCATATTTCTTATAATTTGTCTTTTAAAAAGTGGAGTGCACGAACTGCAGATATGAAGCAAAAAAGAAATGAAAAAAGGCATATGTACAGAATCAATTTAAAGAAAGAATGGGTTTATACGTAGACTACGTGAAAAAAGGATGGGGTTCATCGAACCACGGAAATACAGCCCGTCGTTTTTTTTCCAATGCACAAGTTTCAGCTGAAATCACTGGAATTGATGCAACATTAATTAAAAAATTTCATATTATACTTCAGGTAATTTTCTTTTCAACAAATAGATGTAGAAACTTTACAATTATTTATATGACATGTTCTACACGTACTTGTTCTGGGTATCAAGTATTACATTTTGAAAAGCCGGGTTTATTATAACATTAATTAAACACACCTATTCGTTATTACAGGTCATTTCTTCCCCCTATGCAATAAACACTGAAAAATTTCGGCAATATACTCAAGACACAGCAAAGCATTACGTACAATATTATGCCTGGTACTATATGCCGGCCTCTGTACATAAATTGTTAATACATGGGGCGGAAATAGTACAATATGCATTGCTTCCAATTGGGCAGCTTTCTGAGAAAGCTCAGGAAACTCGACATAAAGATTTTAAGAGAATCAGATGCGAAAATACCCGAAAATGTTCCAGATTAGCAACAAACGAAGACATACTATATAAATTACTTTTAACGTCCGATCCTTATATATCTAGTATGCGAATAAGATCATCTACTAAAAAAAATCAAAATTTAGACCATGAAGCTGCGGAATTAATATTGCAAACATGAACACAACGCAACCCACCTTTACCCTACGGACTGACCGAACGTTGATAACTTTAAACACTAATAATTTGAGCAGTGGGACGAGGGGGGAAATGATCAATACGTGATTATTTAGAGGAAAGCGTGCTGAAAATATTGCAATTGGTCCCAAAGTGGAACTTTTCGGCGTTTGGAAGATATCCCTAATCAAATTTAAAAAATGTCGCCATTTTTGTTAATGCATATAAAAATATTTTTTAATGGATTGTTTATATTAGTTACTAATAAAAGAAGATATTTATCGCATAAACCTGGTCTTTAATTTAAACAAACAGATTTGTTGCTACTTTCCTTCATTACTCGAATTTTCCGTATAACTTGGAAACGAAAAGTTTCCCAAAATTTTCCGTACACCACTGTAAAGGGCATTAAATAAGGTATCAAATAAACAGAATTAAATTTTTTTTATCACAAATAAGTTAACAAAATTAAAAAATAAATAAATAAATAATTGTTTAAAAAAGTAGGCTTCCGGTTCAAGGCGTGCATGTGGATTTGGAGGTGTGATAGGAAGTGAGAGGTGAGAGAGTGAAGGTAGAAGTGAGGAGAGTGAAAGGGAGAAGGGAAGAGTAGTTAGGGTGAAAGGCAGGAGAGGTAGGTGAGTAGAGAGAGCAAATAGTGAGTAGGAGAAAAGGAGCGTAGATTTGAGGTTAGGGAGGCGGTTGGTGTTGACGCGAAAGAGAGAGGAAGGCGAGAGAGAGGTGGCGACATCAGGTGGCCAGGGGGAAAAGAACGGGTAGGCGGGAAGATTCAAAAGAGGCGGGGGATTTATATAGAGATAGGAAGAAGAGAAGCTAGAAAGGGAGGAGAAAAAAAGCAGCGGAGAGAAAGAAGGAAAAGAAAATAAGTGGGCTGAGGAAGATGTCAGCGGGGGGAAGTAAGGCAAGTAGGGAGGGGGAAGAGGGTAAGAAAAAGGGAAGACCGACAAACGTCGAGAGACTGGGGAGGGAAAGGGTGAATAGCACAGGGAGCACAGGCAGCACGGGTAGTATAACAGAATGGTGGAAAAGAAAAAGAGAGGAGGAGGAGGGGGAAGAAGAAGTGATGGAAGAAACGGGGGAGGCGGTATTTGAGAGCAGTAAGAAGACCAGAAGGTCCCCAGAGAAAGGACAAGGAGAGGGAAAGGGGGAGCTGGAAAAGTTGTTGTTAGAAATGAGGAAGGAGATGAGGGAGGGGTTAGATGAAGTGAAGGGACAGGGAAGGGGGATAAGAGAGGAAATGAGGAAGATTAAGGAGGAAATCAGGAGGGGAGAGGAAAAGTGGGCAAAGGAGAGGAAAGAGATGTGGGGAAGGTTGGAGAGGTTGGGAGAGAGACTGGAAGTAATGGAGAGAGGAGGGGAGAGAATGAATCAATGGAAAGAGATAGAGGAAAGGATTAGTAGGTTGGAGTGTGGAAGGAGGGGAGGTGAAGAAATAGGAGAAGATGCGACAGAGAGATTGCAGAAAATAGAGAGAAGACTAGAGGAGAGGGAGAGAGAAGAGAGGAGAAAGAATATAGTGGTAAAGGGTATTAAGGTGGAGGGGGGGAAGGTAAGGGAGGGGGTGGAAAGCATTATGAAGGAAATAGGAGCAAAGGTGGACATAATTAGCGCAAAATGGGTGAGCGTGGGGGGGAAAGAAAGGGGAGAGGGATTAATAGTGGCGAAACTAGGGAGCATGGAGAATAAAAGAGAGGTGATGGAAAAGAAAAGGGATTTAAAAAAAGGCAGTGAGGATAACAGACGACTGGACATGGAAAGAGAGGAAGATGCAATGGCTGATAAAGGAAATAGCAGAGATAGAAGAAAGGAAAGGTAGAAGAGTAAGGGTGAGCTACGGGAGGTTAAGGATTGATGAAGAATGGTGGAAATGGGACGAGGAAAAAGAGGTTCTAAGAGACAGGCGGGGGAGGGTGAGGATAGAGGAGGAAAAGGGGAAGGGGGAAGAGGAGGCGGGTATGAAGGGAAAAGGGGGATAGGAGAGGAAGGGAAGGGAAGGTCGAGTACAGAGAAAGACAAAGAAAGGGGGTGGAGAAGAAGGGGGCAGGGAGAAGTGGGAGAGGAGGAGGGGTGGAAGATAGGATTCTGGAACGTAGCAGGAATAGGAAAGAAGGATAGGGACTTCTGGAGGACGATAGAGAGTTGGGATGTGGTTGTGTTAATGGAAACCTGGGTGGAAGAGAAGGGCTGGAAAGGGTTAAAGAAAGACTACCGAGGGGGTACAGATGGGAGGCACAGGCAGCAAAAAGAAGGAACAAGAAAGGAAGGGCGATGGGTGGGATGATAATAGGAGTGAGGAAGGAGATGTTGGAGGGGGAAGGAAGGATATGGGGGAAAGAGGAGACGGAGGGGATGATGATGGCGGAGTTCAGGGTAGGGTTAGAAAGGTGGAGGGTGGTGGGGACGTATGTGAACGGGGACATGGAGAGGAAGCTGGAGGAAATGAAAGAATGGATGGAGGGGGTAGAGGAGGGGAGAAAGACGGTTATAGGGGGGGACTTTAATGCAAGGACTGGAGAGAAAGGGGGGGGGCAATAACGGGGGAGGAAGGGGAGGAAGGTAGAAGGAAGTCGAAGGACAAAAAGCAAAACGCGGACGGGAAGAGGTTATTGGAGAGACTGCAGGAAACTGGATGGGAAATATTCAATGGAGATACGGAAGGGGACGAGGAGGGAGAGTTCACATATACAGGGGCGAGAGGAGAAACTGTTATAGATTACGTGATAGGGGATGGCGAGGTAAAAGGGAAGGTGAAAAGACTGGAGATAGGGGACAAAATTGACTCAGATCACCACCCAATAATAGTATGGATGGAGGGGAGGAGGAGAGGGAAGAAAAGAAAGGAGAGCAAAGGAGAGACGGTGGCGCGGGGAGACTGGACGTTGGAAGGGAGAGAGAGGTTTAGAGCAGGAATTAGATGGGGGGAGGGAAAGGGGGGGGATAGAGGAAGAGTTGGAGGAGGGAAAGGGGGAAGGGAGGGTGGTGGGATGGGGAATGTGAACGGAAAAAGAAGGAAGTAAGAAGGGTGCTGAGGGAATGGAGAAGGGGGAGAAGAGGAAAAGAGGATTATAAGGAGGCAAAGAGGGAGTACAATGAACTGTGTGAGGGAAAGAGGGGGGAGGAGAGAGAGAGGTTTAAGAAAGAAGTGGAAGGGATAAGAAATGAGGGGGAGGTATGGGAGATGGTTAACAGGGAGAGAAAAGGAAGGAAGAGGGTGAACGAGGAAATAGGGATGGAAGAGTGGAAGGAATACTTCATGGAGTTACTAGGAGGTGTGGAGGGAAGAGTGGTAAGAGGGAGGGTGAGGGAAAGGGAGGGAGATGAAGAGGAGGTGATAAGCAGGGAAGAAATCAGGAAAGTAATAGGCAAGTTGAAGGAGGGAAAGGCAGTAGGGAGTGACGGGATACCGAATGAAGTATGGAAGTATGGAGGGGCAGAAGTGGAGAATTGGGTGTGGAAGATATGTATAATGATCTTGTTCTATCAAAGGGGTTCGACACGGTCAAATAAACAGTATTGAGTTTCTGTAACAAAGAGGATTTATTCTTAGTTATAAATCCTATTTATAATGCTTATCCTAATTATTCTACCTGTAACAAAGAAACGACATTAAAGTCTATTCTTCCTTGGTGTCGATTATGCCCCTTGTGTAAATTAATTTTTGTGATTTTATTATACGTCTTCCGAATCTATTATCACGTCTTGCGATTCTATTATAACGTCTTGTTTACATGCTGTAGGTGTTTCTCTTCCAATTGGGCGGCAGATTCAAATTTAAAGGAATGCGCTTACGCGTTTTCTTTACATCTCCCCTCCTTGGGAAAATTCATCCAGTGTGTTTTCTTTTGTATATAAATCAATTAAGTTCTTCTTTTATATCTATAACTGCAGGTGCTGGGGTCAGTTTTGTGATATGGAGTAGTGTTGATTCCTTTTTCCTGTGACCGGTGTCTATTTTATATATTGATTTTGATACTTTCTCCAAAATTTTATATGGTCCTAGTCTTAATTCATCTAATTTTCTTCTATTTAATTTGTTCCCGTTTTCTATAAATACCAAGTCTCCTTCTTTGAATTCAACATCATTTTTGTTTTTGTCAAATAGTCTTTTATTGTAGTTATGTGATGTTATAGTGTTTTTGTAAGCTAGTTCTCGATCTTCCAATAAGTTTTTTTGTGTATCTTCTTGGCTTATTTCTTTTGGTAAGACTGTGATGTTTTTTCCTTCTAGTAAGTATGCAGGTGCAAATCCAGTTACTGTATGGATAGTTTGATTGTATTTTTGTATGCATTCTTGCGCTATGGTTGTCCAAGCCAGTTTTCTTTCTTTTTCATTTATTTTGCACCTTATTTTATTAATTAATGTTTGGTTTAATCTTTCGTTTAGTCCGTTCGAAAACGGCGTATTTATTGCAGTGAAAATAATAGGTATATTCTTTTCCTCTAGGAATTTCTTAAATTCCTTGGAATTGATTCCTGGATATTGGTCTGTCAGGATCATTCCGATTTGATTATTTTCACTTACCTTTTTTGCAAGTTTAATGAAGTCATTCGAATTCTGTGTACTTGAAGTTAAGATAAATGCGTATCTCGTAAAATGATCCACCAAGAGGTGTAAATATTTTTTTGTAGACCTGGATCCTCCGAATCCGCCAATTGTATCGATGGACATTATTTCAAAAGGATTTTTGGCTGGTCCTAAGTGAGACATCAAACCGTATATTTTCTGTCCTCTTGCTTTGTTTCTTATACAAATTTCACAGTTTCTACAGATTCTCCTTATGTTTTGTGTTAAGTTTTTGGCTGTGTAGGATGGTCCAATTATGTTTTGCATTTGTTGTATTCCTATATGACAATAGGTTTTGTGTATTTGCTTTGCAAATTTGACACTAAAGCCTTCTGATAATATGATTTTCTCCCTCTTTTTTATTTTTTTATAATATATATTCTTTTTCGATATCAATTTATCCTTTTTCCCTTGTAGATCATCATTTTTCTCTTGATCCAATAAAATTTCTTCTATGTTAATTAAATTTACAATTTTTAGTTGTTCGTCTCCATTTTCATGTGGTTCTAGAACCGGATTTCTGCTCAGACAGTCGGCCTCTAAATTGTCCTTCCCTGGGGAATATTTTATTTGAAAGTCGTATTGTGATAAATAGTAGGTCAAGTCTCCTAATTCCTCATCTGTCCTTGCCTTTATATTCAGGTTTTCCAGTGGCTTATGGTCGGAAAAAACTATAAATGGTTTTCCTATGAGCCAGTATTGCCAATACTGTATAGCTTCTTTTATGGCTAAGCATTCTAAGTATATAGCTTTTCTTCTTTTCTGGGCTTCGTTCAATTTCTTTGAAAAATATGCCACCGGTTTTTCTTCTGCGTTGGTTTGTTTTTGTTTTAACACAGCTCCTATGCCTTGTAGACTTGCGTCTGTGTAGATGTGGATTGGTAATTTCGGGTCGAATATTTCTAACACGGGTTGGGAGCAGAGTAATTCTTTCATCTTTTCAAATGCTTCGTTGCATTTTTCTGTCCAAACAAATTTTTGCCCTTTTCTCAACAAGTTGTGTAGTGGGTCTAGTGTTATAGCTCTGTTTTGAACGTATTTATTATAATAATTTATTTTTCCCAAAAATTGTCTTATATGTTTTTGTGTCCTCGGAACTGGGAAATTCTTTATTGATATAAGGTTGTCTTTCAATGGACGTATTGTATTGTTCTCTATCACGTGTCCTAAATATTTTACTGTATTCGAAGCAAATGTGCACTTTGAGAATTTTAATCTGAACCCTTCCTTTATTATTGCCTCTAATAATTGTGTTAAATGATCTATGTGCTCCGAGAACGATTTGGAAAAGATCAGAATGTCGTCTATGTAGTTTACTGTAAAATTTGTTAGTTTATGTTTTCTTATTATGTTACTGAGTATTCTTTGAAATATACTCGGTGCTGTCTTCAATCCAAATGGTAGACAGGTCCACTGGAAATGCCCCTCTTGTGTTACGAATGCTGTCTTCAGTCTGTCTTCAACTCGTAGAGGAATCGACCAAAATGCGGAGTTTATGTCTAGTGTTGTGAAAAATCGGCAGTTTCTGGTTTTTACCATTAGATCCTCAATTAACGGAAAAGGTTGTGGTTGTGGAACCACAATTTTGTTTAGGTCTCTAAAGTCAATGCATAATCTTGATCTCATGTTCTCGTCTTTTTTATACGCCAGGGTCACTGGTGCTGAAAATGGGCTATATGACTCTTCGATTAGCTTTTTATTCAGTAGATTTGAGACTTGTTTTTCTATTTCTTGTTTATCATCTATACTGCATCTATAAGGTCTTTTACAACAGTATTTATCTCTCAGTAGATCTATTCTGGCTTCATAATCTCTTACCGTACCTATATCATATTTATCTTTTGCGAAAACTGCTTTATATTTTTCTATTAATTTATCTATCACCATTTTCTGTTGCCAGTTTAAATGATTCATCATCACATTAAAGTTTTTTTCATCTATGTTTTCACTGAAGTTTACTTCGTATTTTCCCAATGTACCCCTTGTATCAGAGAAATCTAGTGTTTTTTGTGTTATTTTTAAATCCTCATTTTGGATTAATCCAAAATCTTTTATTATATCTAGTCCAATTAGAAAATCATATTTAAAGTTCTCTTTATCTACCACAAATATGTTAGCCTCTTTCTCTATATTATATATTCTGATTTTTATGGTTATCATTCCATTTGTTTTACTTACACCATTAATCGTCCTTAGGTTTGCACTCTTCTCGTCTTTTATTTTCCCATTTTTTAATTTCAGTAGTTTTGAGTTAATTAGGGAAACATTTGAGCCTGAATCATATATACCGAGAGCTTCTAAGGTGTTATTTAGTAGTAGTTTTATTTTAATTAATGGTGGCACTATAAGTTTTTTTTGACATTCTTCGTTTAGTTCAGCTTCTAGTTCATTATTGTTTGTGCATTTAATATCTCCTTTTTCTTTTTCCTTTGTTCTGAACCAGCACGAGGATTCAGGATGGTAACGTGCACCTTTATTTAATTTCTCGCACGTTCTGCATGGTTTTTTCTTCTCAATTTTTTCTTTGGCTTCAGAACTTGTGTTATCTTTTCTCTCGAACATTTTTTTGTTAATCAAATGTTCGAGTTTATTTATCTCATTATAGAGATCCTCTGTTTCTTTAAGTCCTTCTTTGTTAATTCTATTTAATACGTATTTTGGTAAGCCGGCTGCAATAATATTAATTAATGTTTGTTTGCTTATGGATCTATCTATTTCTAATAAAAGTTTTTCTTTTTTTACAGCATATTCCAGTAACGTTCCGGTTCTGTATCTGAACGACAGTGCATATGTTACCGGGTCCCATCCTTTATTTGCATATGTCTCACAAAATTTTTCTTTCCATACTTTCCATTCTGAATCCAGTGTTAGTTTTATCATCATCGAGCCGTACCAGTCTAAGGACGATTTATCCAAGAATAATCTGAAAATTTCAATTTTATTTTGATCTTCCGTTATTTCAAACCGTTTACATTCCTTCTCAAATGCGTCAATCCACTGATTGGGGTTTGAATTTTTCATAGTGAACTTTTCTAGTACAAATTTCTCCGATATTTTGCTCCAATTTCGTTGTGTGGAGGCTTGTTTATTTTCTAGTAATTTTTCCATAATCTTTGTTAATTGTTCTGTATCGGGAGCAATAGGGAGTTGTTCCCTTTCTTCTAAGAAGATGTCTTTGAATTGAATATTCCCTTCTTTGTCTATATAGACGTCCTGTATCTCTTTAGTTAAAGCGATCCAAACTCTTCTTGTTTGGTGCCTTTTTTGTAATGTATTTTTTATCTTTTTGAACACCTCCGTATTTAAGATTTCACTGTGTAGTTTTACTGGTTGGTATTCCTCCGGTATCTCGAAGGTTTGATTTGTCTTTGTGGTAATGCAGGTTATGCACATGATATTTGATTTTCCGTCTGCTGATGGTTTTACCTTGAATTCAAATAGTAGTTTCTCCATTTTGCTTAAAAATTCTCAGAAAATGTCGTTTTATAATGATCTTGTTCTATCAAAGGGGTTCGACACGGTCAAATAAACAGTATTGAGTTTCTGTAACAAAGAGGATTTATTCTTAGTTATAAATCCTATTTATAATGCTTATCCTAATTATTCTACCTGTAACAAAGAAACGACATTAAAGTCTATTCTTCCTTGGTGTCGATTATGCCCCTTGTGTAAATTAATTTTTGTGATTTTATTATACGTCTTCCGAATCTATTATCACGTCTTGCGATTCTATTATAACGTCTTGTTTACATGCTGTAGGTGTTTCTCTTCCAATTGGGCGGCAGATTCAAATTTAAAGGAATGCGCTTACGCGTTTTCTTTACATATGTAATAGGGTTTGGAAGGGAGAAGGTTGGCCGGATAAGTGGAAGGAAGGGATAATAATTCCGATTGTAAAGAAAGGAGATGGGAAGCGAAGGGAGCAATACAGGGGGGTGACGCTAATGCCGACGCTGTACAAAGTTTACGTGTCGGTGTTGGCGAATAGGTTAAAGGAAGAGATGGAGAACAAGAGGATGATACCTCCGAATCAGACGGGCTTCAGGGAAGGCATGGGGACGATTGATAACATATATGTGCTCAATTATGTTATACACAGGCAGATAAGCAGGGAAAAGGGGAGGTTGATTGCCATGTTCGTAGACCTGAAGGCAGCGTTTGATTCGGTGGACAGGGAGGTGTTGGAGAGGGCGATGGTGGAAAGGGGAGTAAGGGAGGGGTTAAGGAAGAGAATAGGAGAGGTGTTAAGGGAGACAAAGAGTAGGGTGAGAGTGGGCAGTGAGACAACGGAGGCTTTTTGGACGGCGAGGGGGGTCAGACAGGGATGCCCGATGAGCCTTTACCTGTATAATTTGTTGACGGCAGACATGGAGGAGGAATTACAGAAAGGGAAAAAGGGAGGGGTACAGATGAAGGGAATGGGGAGGATTTGCACGATGGCGTACGCGGACGACGTTGTTTTACTAGCGGAGGAGGAGAGGGAAATGGAGGCAATGATAGGGAGACTAGAGAGGTATCTGGATGGGAAAAGACTGGTGCTGAATGCGGATAAGACGAAGGTAATGAGATTTAGAAAGGGAGGAGGGAGGTGGAGAAAGGTAAGATGGAGGTGGAAGGGAGGTGAACTGGAGGAAGTGAAGGAATTCAGGTACTTGGGGTTCACGATGATGCGGAATGGAGGTTGCATGGAACACGTGAGAGAAAGGGTGGGAAGGGCGGGGGTGGTGATGAGGCAAGTATGGGGAATAGGGAAGAGGAGGTTTGGAAAGGATTGGGAGAGAAGAGTGTGGTTGTGGGATAGGTTAGTGTGGACGGTGCTGGGATACGGGGCGGAAATATGGGGGTGGAGAGAGTGGAAAGAGGTGGAGGCATTACAGGAAAGATTCCTGAGGTGGACGCTGGGGGTAGACTGGTGTACGCCGGGATACATGATTAGAGAAGAAGTGCAAAGGGAAAAGATGAGGACCAGGGCGGGAATGAGGACTTGGGGCTTCGAAAGGACAATGTGGGAAGGAAAAGGAGGGGAATTAGCGAGGAGATGCTGAGAGGAGATAACGGCGAGGGAGGGGTTGGTGGGGGGGCAGACGAAGTGGGAGGAAGAAAGAAAGCGATTTTTCGGGGATAGAGGAATAGGAATGGGGGAGATAGGAAGGAGAAGAGAAATGGGGGAAATGGGATATGAGGAGATGGAGAGCGAGGATAAGAGAAGGCAGGAAAATGAAAGGTGGGAGAGGATAAGAGAGGCCAGGTACAACAGATGGTACAAGTGGGTGAAGGGACCGGGGACGCCAGCGTATCTGAAGAAAGGTTGGGCTGAGGCTAGGTGGAGAAGGGTAATGAGATTTAGGATGGGAAATGAGGTAAGAGAAGCGAGGTATTGGCTGAGTGCGGAGGAAAGAACCTGCAGAATGTGTGCGGGAGAGGTAGAAACATGGGAGCACGTATGGGAGGGGTGTAGGAGAGGGGGAGAGGAAATAGGCGGGTGGCAAGAGAAGGTGGGAGTGATACTGGGAGAGGAGGGTGAGGGGGAAGAGTGGATGAAAGAAGTAGAGAGGGTGAGAGGAGAGGGGATGGACAAAAGGTGACGGTGAGAATAGGGGACGAAAGAGAAGGACAAATGGAGTGACTGAGGAACCGGAAGTCGAAGGAGGAGGGAATAGACGTTAAGGGAGAGGTAGAGGAGAGAATTGTATTTGTAAGAGAAGTGTAAGAATTGTAAGAGGAGAAGGCGTAAGATAGGCGATAGATAAGAGAGAGGAAGGCGGCGAGGGCGAGAGAGCGGTGCGGTGGAGCGAGAGCGGCGAGAGAGCGAAAAAGAGCGAAAATAGATTTAAAATAGGTTAAAATAGGTTAAAATAGGCTAAGCATAGGAGTAAGGATAATATCTAAGGATAGGTTAAGAAAATTGTAAAGAGAAGAGAAGGAAAAGAGGAGAGTGTAAAGGAGAATGTAACCCTCAGGGGATCATTAAAGCATCAAGTTTAAAAAAGTAAATTATACATCATTAGATAGGAATAATTTTTTCCTGTTTTTTAGCGCAACTTTCATTCCGATATCTTAAAAAAAAGACCCAAAAGGCGGCAAATTTAAAATCCGGCCCACTGTGCGCCCGTCACCCGGCCGTGACGTCGATTCACCCGCCCACCCGTAACCGTATCTGCACTCACCCGGCGATACTCGTTACCAAGCTACACATACCCGCCCGGACCCGCTGGCGGGTTAGCGGGTCAGCGTCGATTTCTATCCGCCCGAAGCTGTCGCGACGCGTACTTGACTCACCCGTAGTCGCACTGTTATCCGTTCGTACCCGTGCCTTTAGCTGCACTTCAATTCCGAATTTACTGGTACTTTATTCGGCAGTTGTTGTATCAAGATGCGGATTTATTTTATTCTACGAATGAACAGTATGGAATGCATTGTATCAAATTCAAGAAATTATGGATACATGTAAAAATGTAATTTAAATTCTGGACCGCTTATGGCTTATGCTATTAAAGGAACGCAGATTGCGAGTGCAATATGTAATGCAGCCATTGAGTATTTCTTGTCTTATGAAGAAGTGGAAATATCATTTTTGTTAGAGGTAATTGTTAGAGACACTATTGGCCACCGTGTTGGTTTGAATAACAATATATTTTAAGATTGATGTAGTGAATACAGAATACTTTTGGTTATAAAGAAAAGGAAAATTGACACAGCCTCATCGGTACAAGGTACCTGGACGGAAGAAGATGTGATCTATATATATCCGTCGTGCTCTGTTCGCTATGCCCAATGAGAGCCCCAGAGGAGCACGTGACTTGGCGCCAAATATTCAAAGTCTTTCAACAATTTTTAAATGTCACTTTATTTATGTTTAATTACAATGTTTTGTGTTTATTATTTTGTAATAGTATGTATATAGTGCAATATTAATTTTATGCTATCATATTAAAAGCTTTTATTTTTTCTGCAGTATTAGAATTTTTGTTACTTTCCCTTTGTTAATAATTATAATATAAACAAAATATTAACTTGGTTTGAACGCGCGGGTATTAGCGGGTATAGCGTAGCGCGAGTATTAGCGGATATAGCGCGGATACGGGCGAATCAGATAAAAGTTCCGTCAGCTCCGGCGGGTATGGGCGGATAGAAATCGACGCTGACCCGCTTACCCGCCGGCGGGTCCGGGCGGGTCGGGTGAATCGAAAAACGGACGGGTAAACCCGCGATATATCCGCCCGTTGCAGAACTCTGCTGGCTATGACTTTGGTCTTGACGCCTTTCGCCTTTTTCGTATCTTTTTTACCGTCTACGCGAAGCGCATACATTTTCGCTCTAAGACCTACGAATTCGGTCATTATCGCACCGTTATTTTCATCCTTCATCAGCCCTGGAACTTTCTTATTTACACGTGGCATATTATATGGATTGTCGGTAGGATAATCGCTCGTGTCGAATCTATCGATATTGCGTTTCATGGACTCGTAGATATCGTCGCATCGAATGTGATAAATGAGGCTGTCTGTATCGGTGTATAGAATTTTACATTTTGATCCGTGCTTGGGAGACATGTACTTGTGATGAAACTCGTACAAACAAATTTTTGATATGTCTAGAATACACATACCCACGTATATCGGTTTGTTGAATTGCACCTCGAGTTTACGCAATTCAACAGCTATTAAATTTTCCGAAAAAACACTTTTGCTGTGGAAATTCGGCTTCGCGATCATTGCCTCCGCATCATATCGCCCTTCCCAATGTGTCAAAAGTTTTACGTCCACGTGGTTTCGTACATTTTCCATAGTTTTGCCGAATATCGCATTGTTCATCAATTTGTACAAATTTTTTTCGAAGTCGTTTGTCGCGCTTGTTCTAAACCGTGTATTGAGTTCGGTGTAATCGCGGAGCCGGGGAGATTGAGCGAATTGAAGCACGCGGTGTATCTTTGTAATAACAAGACCGTGACGCGTGCACTGCTGCAGGTTGCGATAATGGATTACGTAACACTGCTTATCGTATACCGTCGCGAGTAATTTGTCCTGCCTGCTGCCGGGTGGTTTGGCACGCGTCGGGCAGAACGGTAGATCGGCTTGAGCGTCGTGCAGACGTTGTGGATATTCCAGATCTACCTCGAGAATGTACCCTGTGGGCGAATCGACCGGGATCGAAAACACGTTAAAACTCGCAACATCTTCGACCCATTGAAATTTGGCGTATGGTAGGGGCTGACACATTGCCCATCCATACAAATTGTTTACGTTAAAGTACAAGTACGATGACTGTTCCGATGCGTCGTAACATGGCATGTACTTGTTATTGGCATATGCGTATCTTCCGGAACATTGGCTTAAACCCCCGCGTATACCGCGTTCGACAAACATAATCATATCGATGTCGGTGAACAATTCGAATGTAATTTTGGTATGTTTTAGCATTGCATCCCAGGTGAAACCAGGTAAAGTATAATAATGCGCCGAATCTAATCCGTAACTCTTGATGCAGCTTTCGCGAAAATTTTCAAAAATATCTGCCAATAACAAGACATCTGTTTTCAAATACAAATCGCTGTATTTGCCCAAGGTTCTAATCTCGAAACGCTGCCAGACAGTCTCGGCGTGCGCGTAATCGGTCTCTGGATAGAGTCTCACCCGTTAACAAACTGTAGAATGACTCGCGCGGCGGTAAGCATGGATCCTGCAGCTTGTTCGCGCAATCGAGGTATTCATATGGAAAGACACCCTTTTGCGTTAGTAAATTGAAATCCTCGGTGGATACTTTTTTCAAATTAGGATCGTAAAATTTTTAATTGATCTGTGCTAAGAAAAGACGCTAATTTGTCGAGACGTATATTGAGAAATTTTGTACGAATCGATGAATCGCAATTTAATACAATTTCGCGAGTCTGAAGCAGCCGTATCTTCGACATTTTTTATGAATGAAATATACTTTTCTTTAGTTATAGGCAATACGCCAACGTGACCGTCGAAAGCGGTAGCTATTTCCTTGATAATGAAATGTGAATTGTAGCCGGATAAATTATGAAAAACTACGGGGATCTAAAATGCATTTTTATAATTTAAATTGCACTCCGAATGTGCCGGGCCTCTGAACCGTCCGGAGAGATGGCAATGATCGCGGACTTGTTTATCGTCAGCCTCGAATGGTTTTTCGCAAATATGACAGTGTGTTGTATTGTGAAATGTCGTCAACTGTTCGGGAGTTAAATCAAGCATGGGAACATTACTGGTCAAGATGGGTTTGGTGAAGTTTGCAAAATTTTTTAGTTCGTCTACGAACCATGAAACGCAATCCGCGTCGCGACGACATCGATACGTCGACAGTGATGTATCGTACCAACAATGTATATAATAGGCAATACTGTGCACTTTATGGTGCTGTTACGCGCGCAATTTATTGTCTGTATCACCCACTCGGTGACTGTCCTCTGTTTTCTCGATGATGCATATACCACGAAGGGAAGTCGCTCCTTCATGCGGTGGTTGCCAAAGTTGAGCAACTTTTTGCCTTCGCTGGGCAGCACGATGGCACAGTCGTTCATCTGCCCACAGTCCACTGTATGCGCCTCCAACTTTTCGGTTGAGCTAAAGTAGTGTATGCATCTGTAAAAACACAAAAATTTTTATTTTTATTTCTTTTTTCGCGAGACATTTTAATATTTCACAAGTTTCTATACGTACCGATCGCAGATGAATTTTTTTTTCTTCTCCTTGCTCAGCTGTGCGCTCACCAACCGGCACAAGTTCTTGATCCACACAAAGTGTCCTACATCGCCGTGCTCTTGATTCGACGTGTAGAGCAGGTTGACATGTCGATTCCTCTTTTGACTGGTGAGACGCAGTGGAAAGATCGTCGACCCTTTCTCCACCTCGAAGCTGTACACGTTGATGGAGATGTCGTTCAACCGTTCAAACTTCCCAATCTGTGCTAGGGACATTGGAAACTCAATGCCCTGGAGATTTAGCACCAATGTATAGTGCGGATATGAGCTTGTGCGATCAGGATGTCTTTCCGCAGGATGGAGAGCGGCGACCACTGCCCACGCGAAACACGCATTGTCCGGGGATTGTACGCTAATTGTTGCGTTCTTCAGCAATAAATCCCGCGGCAACTTGTAGCGGCATCCCGCGCGCAACGGATTGTACTTATTAACATTGACGGTCAGGTTGAGGATTCTCGTCAATACCCATCCGCTATTACGTTCCTGGAACTCTTCCAACGAATCCAGGGTGGGTTCGATAACGCATCGCTAGTACCACTCCTGTAGATCGGATGTGCGGAAGAGTTCGCAGTTTCGGGTGTTGGTGCTTTTACAAGCACGCTTGTTACCCGCCACAAATTCACCGTTGAACATCGTGTTCACTTTGAGGTTCCGCTGTTTCCTCAAAGCACACCACACATGCTCCAGCACAATGGTCCCCGCATCTTGGAGGAAGTTGCGCGGCTCGATATAGTTTGAATTTAGCACGGCACCAGTTAATACGCGGTTATCGAACGCAGTGCCTATTTCGCGCCACAAAAGTCCTATGCTAGAATGTCCGGCACCTTCGCGCACGAAACGGCCGCGCAATGAATGTTTCAGCCCTTCGAGCTGCGCGATTCGAGCAACCAACGATTGCCGAACACCGATTGATAATCGCGGGCGTTTCACACGGCTCTGTTCTTCCAACGATTCGATACACTCGTTGCACCGTCCTTCCCACGCAAAGTATTCTTCCCGCGAAATCAATCGTGTGGATTGATCCAACAATTGGCTTTCTACTTGCGCGAATTTTTCCATGGTCGTAAATGCAGTATGTCTTTTTTTCCCCGCAACACGTTGCAACGATTTGAGGCTTTGTGCAGTTTACAGCGCGCTTTTATGCATGATTTGGTATCTCTGTCTAACTCTTTCGGTGTACCTCCTTCCTCCAACAGATTGCATGTAAAAAGCCGATCATTCCCGAGATCATCCGAAGCCATTTCTGCCGATTCTGCATAATTCTAAGATTCAACGTTCCCAAAAGTATCATATTACAGTCGGCACGTGTCGAGACTTTTATGCATGATTTGCTATCTCTGTCTTACTCTTTGCGTATCCCCTCCCTCGAATGCAAAAGTATCATATTATATTCGACACGTGTCGAGACTTTTATGCATGATTTGCTATCTCTGTCTTACTCTTTGGCGTATCCCCACCCTCGAATGCTGATACAATATATTCTTGCACATTGATGTGTACGTGTACGTGAATTTGTATAAAAGCGACGTTGGTCAAACCTGTGAACTTCATTACACCACGTTCGCTCGAGTGCTAAAGAGTATCGTTTGCGTTAACTTCTCCACCGATCAGTATAATCGTACATAGCGCATATCAAGATGTACAAACGTAGTTTCAACGATTCATCCTATGCATCCGCCATCAATGGTGATTACCCCAATAAACGCCAGCAACAGGAACATCTTCATCAACAGTTCAATATGAGGTATGTACGCGTATTATACACTTTTCACTTTTCACTTATGTTGTGCCCAGGCAACGCCCAAGCACACGTGTCAGACATACTGTCATATATTATACATATTATATTACGTTACGAAACGTTCGAGACGTTTCCAAGCTAAGACAGCCGCTAGCGACCGAATCTACAAAATCAGCAATATGCGAACGCATCGCCGCGACCGGGCATGGTAACGCGTACCACGCCCAGCAGGACATAAAAGCCAATTCGACACCGCCAATCGAGGACTCTAGACCTGACTCTCGACCTGTTAACACGGCTATAACTCTTGTATATCTCAGTCTAGTTTAGTTAAAGTTTGAATAAAGACTTAGTTTCTGAGTTTAATCGAACTTGGTGTAGTTCACCCAGTAGATTCCTATCTTTTGTTCACTCCCGAACCTACGATTTCGCCAAATCCCCTACCATCCTTGCGAGCCATCACGCAAGGCACAACACTTACTTCTTTCACTGTAAACGCAAGCGAACCGAGTATTAATTTCGTGTGCATGTTTCTTACAGTTCTGGGTCCACAACATCAAAACCAACAATCGTACGGATCCTGGGGCGTGATTACCCGTTGACCGCAACAGCTTATAAACCGTTAACTATTGGAATTCGCATCGGCATGGATATGTGCCTCGTCGAGATCGCCATAGCCGACAATAAAGGCTGTGAGGTATGTTTTTCAATGTCAACGTGGAAGCTTCTACTTCAAAACGAGGCGGATATACTCCAACGATTACGCAGCAATGCAACATCGCCCCAAACCCACATCGTAATTGATCATTTGCGACCCGAATTCACGCGTATGCACGATGATCAACTTATTAAAATTACCGATAATCGCGCTGTCATATATATGACTGAAACGACGATGCAAAAACTATTCGCGTACCAACATTGTATCGAACATATGTATACCTGGCTAACTGAAAATATGTACTCTGTAAGTAGTAAATATGCAACCTTCGTAGAACTGCTGCGTACCGCTCCCGTATCAACGAATTATGTGAAATTAATTTCCGAAAGCGAACACTTTGAGCAACATTCATTGATTGATTGTGAATTGTTGGCGTTAGGATTACAATCCATGTTGCGTGATGTATAGCTTTGTAAACCATGTACCACTATAGTACGTTTTAATAATAAATGTATGATTTTTACATCAAAACTTGTAACGATTCATTTTTTTATAATATCCTTTCCGACATATTTCTCTGCGTTGGGAAAGAAATTTCTGCTGACGTCGCATAATTCTACTTCGTTCTTCGCGCCGTGAAAATGACGTCACCCTGCCCGGCCGCTCCAGAGGATTCGAGTTCCACGCGATCGCGCGAGACGCTGCGACGCTTCAAAAATTGTACCACCAAGTAGCGCTGTCTCCTTCCTTCTCCCAGATTTTAGCTTTAAAATATTGCTCTCTCTTTCCCTCCTCTGAATTTTAGCTTTAAAATAATGCTCTGTCTCTTTCCCTCCTCCGAAGACGCGGTTTTTAAAATGTCGATCTTTCCCGACATTGTCCGAAACATCATCCGATAAAAATAAATAATTTCTCTGGATTGGAAATAAATGTCTGTATGCCCCGTAATGGTTTGGAAAAAAATTTCTGGGAGCGGATCGAGTCTGAAAAAGTTTTCGGGGGGTGGGCCCCACCCGCTGAAAAAGTTCTCGGGGGTGGGCCCGGTCTCCGCGGCGGCTCGGTCCGGACTGATCCCCTCCACGATTGTGGCTTCCCCCACTCCGCGGCACCTGCGCGCGCAACCGGTCTTCCTCTCCCCACAGGTCCCGCGCCCATGTTTCCCTCCGCTGCGCTGCCCCGCGGGCCCTCACTTCCCCCTGCCCCCTCGCTCCCCTCAGAGGACCTGAGTTAGAACTCTCATAGCCTTACTACTATAGTCTCCATACGACTTTAGGTTTTCACCGGTTGGAAAAGAGGTTGGTTCTCGAGCTGGTTTTCCAAAGATTAATTCTTATGGGGTGAAATTTGTTGCTTCGTGAACGGATGTATTGTAAGAGAACATTGCGAACGGTATTAATAAATCCCAGTCTTCATGGGTAACTACCCATGTAATGCTTGAGGTATTCGGTGAGGACAATATGAATTCGTTCCAGAGATCCATTGGTTTGTGGTCTATATCCTGGGGTTGTGATTTGTTTGATTTTAAATATTTCAGATAGGTTGGTCATAAGTGTTCCGATGAAGCTAGTTGTTTTAAAGTTAGGCGGGTGAGCACGCTGCAAAGTGAGGTTAGGGATCGACGGTGGGAAAGTAACACGCGGTGCACTGAGTTTTGAGTCAAAATTGACCGAGTCACTTTATTTAAAGGCTCACGATGAGTTTGGATGAGCACAATAAGTTTTACACGAGACACGCGGCCACGAGAACACGATGGTCATACGGGTTGCGCACAAAAATGAAAAGAACAAGCAAAAGTGAAATAACTCACTCGCGTGAACAGAAAAGTGAACTGAGCACAAAAACTTACACAAAACTTGCACAAAAAGTACTGGTTAAAGAATTTCACACGTTGCGAGATGAACAATGGAAGACACGGTTATCGCGATAAGCGATATGAAACGAGAGTGAACAAAGGGAACGCAGAAAACTGTTGAGCGTCTTCTCGAACAATCCTCGAGAATCGATCAAGAAAGTACGCATTATGATGGGGCCGCTCGTTTCACGTGGTGAACGGTGATTGGCTGAGCAGGCGACTAGGAGAATCGATCGCCGGATCGAACGTCGATCAGCGGCGTGTTCCGCTGCCCAGTAGGTGCTGCGGTGAGCTTGGGTGCGGCGGAACAGAGATCTAATGGAATCTCAAACATTCTCCCGCCATCAACAGCTGTTGGATGATGTTGATGTAGAATCTGAAACAGGCAAAACTGCCAATTTTGCAATTGGCCTGATTAATGTTGTAGTGGCAGTCTTGAGTATTACCACTCTGGTAAGCCCATCCTTTCCTGGGTGAAGGGTGACGACTCGAGCAAGTGGCCACTTGCTCGGTGGAAACCGTTCATCCGTGATGAGCACTAAGGATCCGATCTTGATCTCATTCGATGGGTGGTGCCACTTCGAGATGGAGAGTTAACGTTGGAGATAATGTGATGACCATTGAGTCCAGAAACGTTGAGTCCGTTGTTGAATAAGTCGCCACCTGGCTGATGGTGGGATGATTGCATGCTCGACAGATGGTTCTGGTAGAGTTGTAAGAGGCTGCCCTATGAGGAAGTGAGCCGGTGTGAGAGTTGAGATGTCTTCAGGGTCATCACTGAGAGGCTCGAGCGGTCGTGAATTGAGCATGGCTTCTATCTGGGTAAGAAGTGTGCTGAATTCTTCGTAGGTGAGCACCGTCTCACTGACGGTTCGCCGAAAATGGTGTTTGATCGACTTCACGACGGCTTCCCATTTGCCTCCCATGTGAGGAGCTGTTGGTGGGTTGAAGCACCAGCCAGTGTTGTCATTGACAAACAGCTGACTGAGTTGCTAATGATCCTGTGAGCCCTGGATGAACATACTCTTGAGAATGGTGTCTGCTCCGATGAAGTTCATTCCGCAGTCGGAGTAGAGCGTGGTTGGGATTCCTCGTCTTGAGGTGAATCTTCTGTAGGCAGCGATGAATCCTTCTGTCGAGTAGCCTGTGACAATGTCCAAGTGAACAGCTGAGGTCGTAAGACAGACGAAAACACAGATCCAGCCCTTCTGAGTTTTTGCGCCTCGCCCTTTCCACGTCTTGAGAGTGATGGGACCCACGTAATCGATGCCAGTGTGGGTGAATGGTCGTGAGGGTGCAACTCTCAAAAGAGGTAGTTGGCCCATCAGTTGATGGGCACGGATCCCCCTTTGTCGAGCACACACAACACACCGTAGCACATGAGTCTTGACTGGCGCTCGCCCTCCGATGATCCAATAACTGTTTCTGATGTGAGCGAGGGTGAGCTGGGTCCTTCCATGCAGAGTTTATCGATATGCATGGTCTATAATCAGAGTAGACAGACGCGAGTGGCGAGGTAAAATTGCTGGATGCTTACTCTCATACACCATGTGGGCATTGTTGAGTCGGCCTCCAACTCGAATGATTCCTTTTTCGTCGATGAAGGCTGTGAGTCGATTGAAGACATGGGATGTTGGCATCGAAGAGCCTGAGCTGAGGATTTTGAGCTCGGTTGAGAAATAGATCGCTTGTGTAGCCTTGATCCAAAAGTTCCTGGCCCATTCCAAGTCCTCTGGCAGGAGTGAGACGATTGGCAGAGACAATGGCAATTTCTTCATTCTAGTGAGGATTCTGAAACAAACTGAAGTGATGCGATAAAGTTTGTTAAGAGACGAGTATTTATAGATGAGGTCCCAGTGGTATTTAATCTGCTGAACGTTGAGTAGATTTGAAATTCCTAGACGAGCTTCTGGTGCACTCGAGTCGTCCTTCAGAATTGGTTGGGGTGGCCATGAGTCACTGGGTTGAGTGAGCCATGATGGTCTCGTCCACCACAGCTCGTGCTGTTCAAGTTGAGCTGTTGTTAAGCCTCTTGATGCGCAATCAGCTGGGTTTGACTTCCCTGGAACATGTCTTCAGTGTGCATCTTGGGTGAGCTCATGAATTTGGGAGACACGATTCCGTACGTAGTCCTTCCAACGTGAAGCGTGAGCTTTGATCCATATTAATGTCACTTGAGAATCCGTCCACAGATGTATTGTAGCAATGTTGAGCTGCAGGGTTGCTTGAACATACTTCATGAGCTTCACAAGCATCAAAGCTGCAGTAAGCTCGAGCTTCGGGATTGTGAGCTTCTTGAGGGGTGCTACCTTCGTCTTGGAGCACACGAGTGTCGACACTTTGTGATTAGTGGACGGTGAGGTTACGGTAAGATAAACTACCGCTGCCATGGCGAGCTGAGAAGCGTCAGAGAATCCATGTAATTCCACTGTTGAATTGCTGAAAGTGTGAAACCACCCAGGAATTGAGAGCCTGGCCAGGCTTGTAAGATCTTCTCTGATGATGAGCCAATTGGATGTGACTTGGGATGGCAGTGGATCATCCCAGCTGAGTTTGTGCAACCACAACTCTTGCAAAAGTATCTTTGCTCGAATGATGACTGTGTTGGCGCCACCAAAGATGTCGTCAACGTATCTGGCATGGGTGATGTATGGCACTGCGAGTGGAAAGCGATGACTCTCGTCTTCCACTAATTGCAGGAGAGCTCTCACAGCCAGAAATGGAGCAGCCTTTGTACCACACGTGACTGTGGTGAGCTTGTAAGGCACCTCCTTGTGATTTTCGTTTATCCAGAGCACCCTCTGGAGGTCTTGATCATCTTCATGCACCTTGACTTGACGATATCTCTTTTTCACATCCGTGGCAAAAATGAACTTGTGCTGACGGATCCACAATAGCACATCCGTGATGTTGAGAAGAAGATTTGCGCCAGTGTGCATGAGGTCATTGATTGAGTGCCTAGATATCGTCGGGCTTGATCCATTGAAGACGACCCTCAACTTTGTCGTCTCGCTGTCGAGCTTGATCACTCCGTGGTGTGGTAGATTGAAAACAGAATAAGTATTAGGTGATATGGATGGTGCTCTTACTATATGTTGAAGCTCCACATATTTCTTCATGAATCCTTGGTACAGATTGCAGTACTCGATGTCCCTGTTAAGCTTGTTGAGCGTGTGCTTCAAGCAAGCATGTGCAGTCTGATAGGAATTACCAAGTAGATTCGGAGACGATCTGGGAGGGGTGCGTACGATGTAACGTCCTGTAGAATCACGAGTGTGTGTCGCTCGAAAGTGATCCTCACATTCCTGTTCTTCAGGGGTGAGTAGAGTCGGTGTGTCCAGTGGGAGTTCCTCTTAAATCCAAAACTTGGCCAGTAGATCTTGAAGAGCGTTGTCCTTGTGCTGCACTGTGGCAGAGTGCTGCACTGTGGCAGAGTGATGCAAGGAACTAAGTTGATTGGAATTAACGGTGATTGGTCCAAGAACGAGCCACCCAAATATTGACAGCTGAGCAATTGGCATTAAAGGATCGCCCTTCCTAATGTTGGGCTTGATGATCTGCCCATAGGTATCTGCGCCGATGACAATGTCGATGGGTCTTGACGTCAGGAAGTCTGGATCGGCCAATTGAAGGCCGTTGATATGTGGCCATTCTTGCTGAGGTGATTCCACCGATGGCAAATTTGACGTCAGTGCCCTGAGTATGTGTGCTTGAATGTGCACGGTTGCTGGGCAGTAATTGGAGCGAAGCGAAATTAGCACGACTCCTCGAGTCTGAGTAGCATTGTTGCCTCCAATGCCGAAGACAGAGATTGTTGAATGGATGCGTTGGAGCTTGAGCTGAGTAATAAGCTCCTCCTTGATGAAGGTAATTTCGGAGCCTGCATCGATTAGCATCCTAACTGGTAGAGACGTCACCGATGTGATGAACTGAGCGTTGGCGGTTTCCAACAGAGTCATTGAAGAGCTTGAGGTGAACTTGGCTGCTGAATGCACAAATGCTAGTGGCTGGTGCGACGACTGCACCGACGCTTCACTGCGTTGCGCTTTGAGCTGCTTGTGGTTGCACAGATGGCTTGCTGCTGGCTTGAGCAGAGGGTTGATGCAGATGCAACATCGTGTGGTGCTGAACGCCACACGTCTTGCATCTGAGCGCAGACTTACACACATCTGTCTGATGCCGGCCGCAGCAGTTCCGGCACAAGTTGTTTGAGGTTATGATCTTGCGCCTGGCTTCCACTGCCATGCCCCTGAACTGCGGGCACATGACCATAAAATGGTCTTCTTTGCACACGTCGCATGGATACGCCGTGGCCTTCGACCGTTGAGCAGGCTGATAATGCGTCTGCGTTCTTATTCGTCTTTCCGGATTCATGGACAACCTGATACTCGTACTCTAAAAGTCGGAGCTTCCATTTCATAAGTCTAGAGGTTGGATCCTTAACAGAGTATAACCAGACCAGCGGTCTGTGATCTGTAACGAGGGTGAATGCAGTTCCATAGATGTAAGGCCTGAAGTATCTTACGGCGTAAACCATAGCCAAACATTCCTTTTCCGTAGCCAAATAATTCTTCTCAGGTTTCTTTAGACTGCGAGATGCGTAGGCAATCGGGAGTTCATTTCCTATCTCCCCTTGGTTGAGTACAGCTCCAACAGCGTAATCAGATGCACCTGTTGTTACAATGAAAGGTTTACTGAAATCAGGGTATTGCAATATGGGCTGCTGACAAAGTTCGTTACGTAATTGCTTAAAACTCTGATCTTGTTCTTCTGTCCATTTGAATTTGATACCTTTTCCTAATAAGTTAATTAAATGTTTGCCTTTGTGGTGAAATTAGGTACGAATCTTCAGTAATATCCTACAAGTCCCAGGAATTGTTGAATGTTCTTCTGCGTTGTGGGTGTTGGAAAATCTTGAACCGCTTTTAATTTCCTAGGGTCAGGTCTTACTCCTTCCTTTGAAATAATGTGTCCAAGGTATGCGACTTCCTTTCGCAGGAATTGGCACTTATTGGTCTGGAGGGTTAATCCATGTTCTCGAAGGCGGTTTAACAGTTTCTTGACTTTGATATTGTGTTCCTGTAACGATGATGCGTAAATCACTATGTCATCCAAGTAGACAAATAGGTCTGTTCCTTGAAGTATCCCAAGGGCCACGGGAAACCGGGACGGGGGCTGCGACTCCGGGGACACCTTAGCAAGAGCAGGGAGCTGACTGCTTTAAATTAAACACTCCCACGTGTTGGCCGTGCGTGGCAACCCTTGTCGTCGGAAAGAAGGATCCTGGGATCTGAGGGAGCCCCCTGCCTGCGGGAAGGACGTTCCCAACACGTACCTTTGGCCTTTGCTTCGGCTAGACGGGCGGCTAGGCGACAAAGTAGCCCTTGGCCTAGCCAATCGGCTTGGAAGACGTTTGCTTAAGTAAGGGGATTCTGCTGGGCGAGGAAACAGACCCTATCGGCCGCGGTAGGTGGACTATATCCTGGGTGATGTCCTAACCCGGTGGATACCGGGTTCCATTTGAGGGTCCGAGGAGGCTGGGACACGCAGCAGGATGAATTCGAACAACCATTTTATGGATACCAATACGTGCGCTCCCAAAACGTTGAAAACACCGACAGCCACCCAGGGTACATCCGTGAGGATCAATCCTCTAAGTGTCACCCACGGGAATGTGGGTGGAACGACGAAAGCTGTGTCAGCTACCAGTCGGACCACCCTCCACAGGGGAAAGACGGCATCGCCGGAGGCCCCTAAAAAGCCAATTACTCGACCCGCTAGCGAGCCGAGTAAGAAGCCCACGACCCGTTCGCCCGCAACCGATAAGGGTGCGGCGCCTACGGGAGGGCCGAAAAAGAGTCCTGCTGCGAATAAGGAAACCGTTCGCAGCAGTGCAACGTCGGTAAGACCGGTCGGCGTTGCGAATACTTCGGTGGGAAAGTCACCGGAGAAGAAGGGGACGACCCCTACAAAGGAGATCAAGGCAGAAAAGCCAGATTCTCCAAAAGGCAAGACCTGCAGCTCCGCTGAAAAGCAAGATGTGCAGGTAGGGAGCCAGCTTGAAGGAGACGGGTGGGAACTCATCTCCAAATCGAATAAGAAGGCCAACGCCGCGCCCGCTGCTGATAAGGACGCCGCGCGCGGAAAAGGCCAAACTCCCCCGAAAGGTACGCCCGCTGCTGATAAGGACGCCGCGCGTACCAGCAAGGGGAGAAAGGGAAAGGTATTGAATACAGCAATACCTGTGCCCACCGTACGAAACCTCGATCTCATACGAGAAGAGGCCAAGGCCGTGACCAGAGACTTAAGGACCTTTTGCCTTCGACCTGAGTCGAAGATCAACAAGGAGTCCGGCCTCCGTGTATTGAACGCCGCCGACACGCTTAACGCGCTGGTACAGGAGCTGCTTCTTCGGAACAGCTTTCTGGAAGGCCAGCTCGCCGCAGTGCGCAGCGACCTGATAAGGACGCAAGCGACTGCACAAAGCGTGGCAAAGGAGCCGCGGAGGGTCGCTCAGCTTCCCAAAGTGGCATCCCCACCGGCGAAAATCGGCTCGTACGCCCAGGCTGTAAAACTTACCAGTCCTCGAATTTCCCCAGATGCGGTGATGCCTCCACGAAATATCGTGCGCATATTCCCGCTGAAGGGCAAGGAGAAAAACAGCGAAGCTACTAAGTCAGCTGTACTCTCCTTGGTGAAACCCATGAAGTCGAAGATCCGCGTAAAGTCGATACGACGCATCCACTCCGGTGGCATAGCCGTCGAGACCGAGCGCAAAGAGGATCTCACTGCTTTCATGGGGAATAGCAAATTCAAGGAAGCGGGTATCTTTGCCACCCTGCCGATCAAGCGGAACCCGACACTGATAGTGTACGACGTTCCCCGATCGATGACTAGGGAAGAGGTTCACTCCAGTATTAGGAAACAGAACCTGGATATGACCAAGAAGGAATCTGAGTCCTGCCTAAAGGTCCGGTTTCAAACCGGAACCAAAGGCAAGGACTCTGCCAACTGGGTCATCGAGGTCAGTCCGCAGGTCCGCCTGCGGCTGATCTCGAAATCCGAAGGCCGTGTTTACGTGGGATGGGCGTCCTGTAGGGTCCAGGACTACATCACCGTGACACGGTGCTTCAAGTGTCAGGCGTTTGGCCACATGGCCAAACACTGCCGATCAGACGAGGTTTGCGGTCACTGCTCCGAAAAGGGGCATACCTTTTCCACCTGCAAGCAGAAGAACAGGCCTCCGGTCTGCTCCAATTGCAAAGCGGGCGGGAAGAAGCACGAACATAAGTCGAGAGACAGGGCTTGCGCGTCCTACCAGGACGCCGTAAAGCAAGTGGTTTCCCGTACTACTTATGGTTAGACGAAAGAACAATTCGCCTTCCCAGAGCATCCGGGTGCTGCAGCATAATATGCGGCACGCCCATGGAGTGCTTGACGAGGTGAATGCCCTTATGCGCGACAAAGGCTTTGACGTGTTACTCGCGCAGGAGCCCTACTCGGCCGACGGTCAAATCCGCGGGCTGGGGCTGGCGACCAAGATCATCTCAGGTGGCAACCCGGTGATGGCAGCAATTGCTGTCAGAAATCCAGGGATAACGGTCACTAAGGTCGCGCACCTCTGCGATACACACATAGCGTGCGTACACATAAGCGGGCAGTTCAAAAGCTTCTACCTCGTAAGCCAGTACTTTCAATGCTCCGAAAAGATTGAACCAAGTCTGGCGCGATTGGAAAAGACACTTCGCGCGCTCCAACACACTCGAGTTGTGATCGCAGCGGACGTCAACGCGAAGTCCCCTATGTGGGGCGGACCAAAGACGGACGCGAGAGGCGAGAAACTCGAAGAGTTTATTGCCCGGCACGGCTTGAGTATCTTGAACGAGGCAGGCAGTATTCCTACATACTCCAGCCCTAGCGGTGTTCCTAAACCAGGACTTTTGCTCCGATCGACAATACGGATTCAGGCCTGGGCGATCCACGGAAGACGCGTTGGTAAAGCTCAGGGAATTGACATCTGGCCGAGAGGAAAAATACGTCCTGGCGCTCTCCTTCGACATTTCCGGAGCATTCGACAATGTCTGGTGGCCGAGCATACTCAAGAAATTGAAAGTGCGAAGCTGCCCCCGAAATCTTTATAGGCTTATGACTGACTATTTCGCTGATCGGCAGGTTGTTATGGTTAGCAGCTCCGATAGCGTGCGGAAGAAAGTCACCAAAGGCTGCCCGCAGGGGTCAATCCTCGGTCCAAGTTGCTGGAACCTAATCTTTGATGAAGTTCTGCAACTCCTCTCGAACGCCGGGCTCTGCGAGCCCATCGCCTATGCGGACGACCTGCTCGTGATTGTCTACGGCAATTCGCGACGGGTACTGGAACAGAAAGGCAAAGGAGTTGCGCTCGTTATATCTGAGTGGTGCGCCACACAGAAACTAACGTTGTCAGCTGCTAAGACCGAGATGATTTTATTGAAAAGTTCTCTGGATATGGAAAGACCTCCTGTGATAAAGATTTATGGGAAGAATGTGGCACTCAAGCCCACCATCAAGTGGCTGGGTGTCCACATTGACCAAGGATTGGGTATTAATTCCCATATCAATAATATTTGTGCCAAAGCCGAACTTACGTTTTATACGTTAGCGAGGCTCGCTCGAGCCGATTGGGGATTGAGACATCCGACCCTGCGCGCCCTGTACACGGGTCTGTTTGTCCCAATCATAGCATACGCCGCCGCAGGCTGGGCAGACCTCCTCGATGTGAAGAAAAGTTCTCGACTTCTCGGATCGCAGAGGCGGATTCTGATCAGCATCACTAAGGCCTACCGTACGGTGTCGACCCAAGCGATCACTGTGATCACGGGAGAGATACCGGTGGACCTTGTGTTAGCGGAGCGCGCGTCGAGCTATAAAGCCCGAAAAGCAATAAGCGTCGAACTTGGAGAATGTCGAATAAGTCACGCCGAGTTGGCGTCTGGAGATGTCTCCGTAGCCACAGCGAAAGCGATGGTGCGGAGAGAGATCCTTGCAAAGTGGCAATCGAGATGGTCGTCATCAACGAAGGGAAGGATTACCTTCCGATTCTTCGAAGATGTCCGGAACCGTCTGGAAACCCGCTGGTTGATAATTGACTACTACACAACGCAATTCCTAAGTGGACACGGAGATTTCCGTGCGAAACTGCTGGAATTCAACTTGGTGGAGGACGGAAGATGTGCATGTGGAGAAGTCGAAACTTCGACCCACGTCCTATTCGACTGTCCTACGCACGTTGAGGCGAGAGAACTCCTGAAGCAAGCGGCGGAAGCCAGCGGCCAGCAATGGCCGGTGGTGGAAGCTGGCCTTGTATCGAACGCTAACCTATCACGGGAGTTCCGGAACTTCGCCAAAACGGTGATAACCACCAAGAGTCGAACGCAAAACGCTGTGTAGTAGACATGACTCAGCAAAGACAACTCGAACGCCGAAAGACCGAAGCATAGATGCTTGTGACTCTGCCTTCGCGTGGCCCCCACTGTTAAGTTCTAGACGGATTCTGAGTGATCCCCGCCTGGAACGAACTAAAGGAGTCATTACCTCGTAACGAGGACGGTCAACCCTTCTACCCCTGTTGTCGGGAAGAGGAAGGGAGTTTTTCCGAGCCCCCCTTGAAAGTGGTTAGCTAATCTGGAACACCTGGAGGTATAAGCAGAAAAAATCTGCTCTAGGAACTCCAAAGCTGTGGCCTTGTGCCCCATGTGCTTGCACAGACTAAATGTTCCTTGAAGTCCAGTGAGTGCTTGATCCATCAGGCGTTGAAAGGTGGGTGGTGCATTCTTTAATCCGAAAGGCATTCGAGAAAATTCATAATGTCCATTTGGAGTAGTGAAAGCTGTTTTTGCTTTATCTTTTGGATCCATCTCTATTTGATGAAATCCACTGCCGAGATCAAAGACTGAAAAATATTTAGCTCCTCCTAATCGATCTAAAATCTCCGTGATTTGAGGTAATGGATACTTATCAGAAATTGTTATTTCATTGAGGCCGCGAAAATCTATTACCAGACGCCAACGTTTTACTCCGTTTTCGTCTTCTTTCTTCGGGACGATCCACAAAGGTGAATTGTATGGGGATTTTGAAGGTGTAATTATACCATTTGATAATAGCGCGCTGATTTGCTTTTGAATTTCCTTTTGATGTATGAGAGGATAGCGATATCGTCTTGTGTTGATTGGAATATCGTTGGATGTATGTATTGACTGTTTAAAGTCGCGAGCCTTCCCAAGTTTATCCCCAGAGAGATAAAATCGGTCGGGGGAATCTTTAACTAAATTGGTGACGAAATCTAGTTCCTCCTTGTTCAAATGTTTAGTATTTAGGGCTTCTAAGATTTTTTCTATTCTACCTTCGTTGGTTTTAAATGTTGACGGGTGTTCTGCAACTGGTTAAAAAACTTCGTCTGATGAACCGAAGATATAGAACGGCTCCAATGTTTGTGGTTCTATCTCCACGTCTAGGGGTACATCACTGGTATTTGTTGCCATAACGTAGCACTTTTCTTTCTCGTTCCTCACAACAGCTTCTCCTATGTACAGATGTTCGAGGGTCTTGATACGTGGTAAATATCCTTCCCTAATCCTCGAGTTTGTTATTGTTATAGCAATCTGTAGCGACGTCCTGGGCTCGATATGATGTTTGGTCGACCTCGGTAGTTCATCTGTTTGAAGTATGTCCTGATAATTCGAAAAACGTAAAGGTCGGGTTGGTTTATTTTTTAATACCAAAGTCCTATGATAATAGGAAATTTCGGCCTCTTCCTGTTTTAAAAATGGGCTTCCTATAAGTCCGTCTGCTTCTATTGCAAGCTCTTTTACCACATAGAAAAGTGCAGGAGCTTCGTGGATATGAAGAATTGTTTTTCCTAAGGTATGAATTGGATTAGTAGTAATTCCGGTTAACCCTTAACTGGTATACTGGTTTTTTTTTCAAACGTAATTGGTATACTGGGGTCGTAGCAGACCCCAAATAAAAAAGGACACAGAAATTTGTAACGTCGACACTAGATCAACCTCTGTGAATATTTTGTTCTTAGGTAATGTATAAAATAATAGAAACGTAAAAGTTAAATTATTATTATAAAATTAAGTAGATATTCAGTTTACAAACTGAGACAACCAAAAATCACAATTTCTGCATTTACATAAAAAAAAACATATTAGTATTTTTCCCATATTCGTGAAAGAAGTTTTCCTGCCTATTTACTCATCACTGGAAGCACGGAAATATAAAAAATAATTATCAATCACCTCCCAACAAAAATAACAATAATGTTTTATGACTTACTTTTGGTCATAACAGCATGAGGAACAGATAGTTTTTGTGGTAGAATGTTCCTTACAGATGCCCTTCTTGCATTTTTCACAAATTGTTGGATGCTTTCGGTCTTTGGAACGGGGACACAAAAAACATCTCATCCGTTTGGTACGTGTTGGTGCTTCACTGACATCACCAAATTGGTCAATGTGCAAAACATTTTGAATAAGTCTTGTCAGTTCATTAGATAGTATACTCATAAATAGTCGATTCTGCAAATGTTGGTTTATCAGGGCCTTTCCTATTTCAACATTGAATATTCGTCAGGTTTTTGTAACTTTTAGATTGGCTACTTTGAAAATGACAAATGCATTGACTCGGGAGATATTCAAAATCGCAAAAAAAAATTGTTAGAGGCCACCTACGACTTCTTCTGTTGCAAGAATAGGTGGCACATTTCTGGTCCAAACTGTCGACACCGGTTTTGGTGGAGTTATAAAACTCATTTATCTCTGGTTTTTTAGAATTTTGGTTTACGATGTTGGTATGGTGCATGGAAGATAGGAGCAGTACCATTTTGTTTCTCTTAGGAACGAAAGATACAAGTGTTCTATCTCCAGTGAATCCAAAAAGAGAAGAGTTTACCTCATGCAGTTTATGAGGTTGAAACTCTGGAGGTATGTCTCTTTTATTTTTTCTTACAGTACCCACATAGGTGAGACCTTTGGATTTTAGCTCGTTAACAAGTTCGTTTGATGTGAACCAGTTATCACCGATCACATTTCTATTTGTGTTTTCAATAGGTTTTATGAGAGAAAGAACATCTAATGTTGATTTCGATCATTTTCTGGGATTACTATTTTGCCGCTGAGAATTCTTGCCTGTATAGATAAACGCATTGATGAAATAATGCGTTTTGGCGACACACAAACACAACTTTTAGGCCGTATTTGGCTGGTTTGCTTTTGATATACATTCTGAACTTACATCTACCTCTGAAAGGCAGAAGCATCTCATCAACCGTGGCATATTCAGAGCATGTATAGTTTTCCTCGCAATTTTTTTAAATTTTTGGAAAATTTCCGAAATTGGTGTGGCAGTTTCACCAGCTGCAGTTCTTTCGTCACGTGTGCCTGCATCGTCAAACCGTACAGCACATAACAGAAATAAAAATCGCTTGAGGGGCATAGTTGCGCGAAAGATATCTCTTCCTGTCCCATCACTCGCCCAAAACGATGCTAAATCTTCCCTGCCGGATTTGAAGACCCCAGCTAAAATCAGTAGTCCAAGGAATGCTCGGAGTTCAGCTAAACCCAGATGGTTTATGAAGGAAATGTTGTCACTTTTATATCTCAAACTCAGGTCCGTAATTTTTGCGTTCGTATGTTCCAAAATTATTTCTAGAATTTCCTCCGTAATTAGAAGCTGCCAAGTCTCGTTGGGCGTCAATGGCTTCATTGCACGAGCCCTTCCTTTTAGTCCACAAATGCTCTGAAATAATATTGTGTATCGCGGTGCGTTTAGTACGCGTTGGCGGAATTTTCGACCATTTATAACGATTTTTTCCATAGAAATAGTTATTAGATGGCACTGAAAGACCTCTGCGTTCCTGTTGCTTCTCCTCCTCTCGTATTTCGTCTGCGCTTTCTTCCTGTGTTTCGTCTTCACTATTACTTTCCTCAGACTGCGTATCGTGGTCACTGTGTTCACTTTCTACGTCCGATAAGTCGTCATCACTCCCTAAACAGTCACCTAACAGCTGAGTATCATCTATATCACTGTCACTCATTAATATGCCCTTCAGCTCTTCATCGGTCAAGTATTTGCGCGCCATGGTATGTATCGAAATAGCAACGTAATTGGTATACTGGGGTCAGTGCTGACCCCAACTGTGTATAACTCGAGACCAGTGCACACTGCCTGCACGCGCGTCAGGCACCGAAAGAATGCTAAGAAACAATGAAGGTACTACGACGCTGGAACTAATTTTACAGCGAATTTTGCGTGCTTGGGGTCAAGCCTGACCCCAGGATACCAGTTAAGGGTTAACTCGATTTCTTCCCGAGAGTTTATCGTTGCCTTTTCTCCCAGGGCGTTAATGACTACTAAATCAACGGATGATCCACCATCGATTAAGAATTCTCCCGTTCCTGACACCAGTTCTGGAACCTTGATGTTCATTCGTGGGGCAGGTGCTTCCTTGATGAGGGTTCCTCTTCGAAACAGACTGTCCTTTGGCGAGTTTCTTTTTTTTTCACTCATCGTGTCGCATATACGTTGAGCGCGAACGAAGTTTAAAGACTTGTTTGATTCGACAGACGAATCTCGCGAGTCTCGTTGATATCTCGGACTACGCGGATGTTTCCTACAGGATTTTCCGTCATGTCCGGCAGTACCGCAGTGCCAACAATATAAACTTGGCATAAATAATGTTTTTCTCCATCATCTGCGTACGATAAGTCGGAGCGATAAGAAGGGGATTTCGAGGGGCTCCGGTGACGCAAGGTTCAGGCCGTCGTGGGTGTCCGTCCTTCTCGTTCCTATTCAAAACCAGATGTTCTCGTAGACCGATCCTCGTTTTGGCCGTATCTACTTGGAGACAGTGGGTACGACACTTCGCGGTCGTGGTGGCGAGAATCTTCGGCGTAATGGTCTCGACGAGACCACCTGGAGGGCGATTCATTACGGGACGATGTCGTCGATTCTTTAATTTTCTGTCTATCTGTAACACGGCGTCGTAAGCTTGTTCAAGTGTTTTGATGTCTTGAGTCTGAGCCGATACATTCCAGGAAATTCGATCCGATAAACCATCGATGAAGTTTTCTTTAACGTCCTTTTCCATTTCTTTGACGAAGTCTTCAGCGTGATTGTTTTTGCTTTTAAGATTAACGGATGCTAAGTCTAAGGGTCGAGAGATTCGCGGAACACCACTATGTAGTTTAAGACTAGTTTATTAGTGTTTACACTTGTCTATAAATTTAATCTTATAATTCTATTAAAGTCTGAAGCAAATTTAATGATAAAGTGAGTTTCTTTCTCCTAGCAACCGGAGCCTTTTAGCGATCTCCTAGCATAAGTAGTAGTTTATTTAGCACAAGCAAGCACTAATTAAGCAAAGCAAGCGATTAGATTTAAGCAGGCAATTTAGCGACTAAAGCACAAGCGCGAACAGTTTAGCAAAATTAACCTGTCGATACCTGATCCCAGCGAGAGAGGGATCGAGGAATTTTCTCGCGATTTCCGGGAAGCGGACTCTCCCCCCTCCTTCGATGTAGAATCGATGAAGGGAGCCGGGATCGACGTTCCGCATGAGTGAATCGACCCGCCAAACCGCGTCAACCGAATCTAGTACGCAGAACCGGAAGATGGCGCTAAGCTGCCGATTTCTTGTACATTTCTTGTACAGATACCTTTCCCGAATAGCTCCGTGCGCACAATACACGAGATGGCTAGTCCTGTCGCGATTTCGAGTATCAAAATATGACAAACTTCTTCCCGGCGCGAATCTCTTTTTCAGATGTTGAACTAATTTCTTAACACAATCGAATTTATGCTCTAACGTGCACCTGCGTGCCGGACCAATCAGTTTCGTTAGTATTATCGCAAGATACTCGGCTTCCGTAACCCTCAGGAATCAAAGTTAACCCATCTTCCACATTTTGTGGAAAGCGCGTCAAGGGTGGACTTTCCCCGTCGAAGGTTGAAATTGACATAGTAATGTTCTGTATACATGTCCGTTGCGTCAAGAGTGACATTGAGTTTGCGATTGAAACTGTCAGGTTTATAATGTCGTTAGAAGAGACGTTCGCCTGTGTGCTTGTAATTTTGAAAATTACAATGCGACTTGACTAGAGAAAACTAGTATATTGTCGATAATAAATAACGAGTGATTTTAACGTATTTAAAAACCCAAATTTTACGGAGAATCTAATGCAGTAGCATCCCACTGCTGTCACCAGTTCTGTTACGAGTCGGGGCTGCGGCAACGCGAGAGGCCGGCGAGAAGGTTATTTCCCAAGGAATACGGTTTAGAGTTTGTTAGTTAGATGCGCGGACGAACCGGATGCGAAATCAGGGAGCCGCTAGGATTATTGACGGCGAGGACGAACCTGATGTGAAATCAGGGAGTCGCTGGAAATGTTAGTAATACCTCGTAACTCTTAATTAAAGTTTGATACAACTCGAGCGGTAAAGTTGTATCAGTGGGTGAGTGCTACTAATATTATAAGGATCGCTGGGTAAGATATTTGTTTAACGAATCTACTCGATTTACACGTGAACACCATTCGTATATTCAATAATCAGTTATTGTACAAATGTAAGTATCGCGATTGGTTAATTAAATAAAATGTGTAAATTACCACTAGTTGCACGGTGTTGACGCACTGGCGATGCGGGGCGTACGATGGCTATTTCAAAAGTGCCAAGTAGAATATAAACCGGACTCACGGATTCTATGAGGTTAATTTTGATTCTGACGGTGACTTTAGCCCAATCTTACTGAATATAATCAACTCTGTACGAGCGTGACACGACGTGACTCTACGGGTGACACTATAACTTTTAACCGACGAGGGTTGAAACCGGTTTATATAGTCCAAAAAATGAGAGGAGATGCGTTAGGAATTTCCATATAAGGAAATCCTTCGGGGTCGTCGTCGTGTCCAGATGGCCGAGATCATGACCCCCATTAATGATGTTTGATAAACGAAAGGATGTTAGGGCGTTTTCTCTTCGCAGACGCGAGCTCGAAAAATGGTTGAGAGCGGCGTATGGGAAAATTCCACATACGTAATAACAGATATAATCATTCTCCTTGTCGGGAACAATCTGTATAGTGAGCAACACGGTTTTTTCCTCAGGTGATCAACTGTCACCAATTTAGCCGTTTATCGGAACGTTGTCTCTACAGCTCACAAAGACAAATTTCAAGTATATACAGTTTATACCGATTTCCAAAAACCGTTTGATACCGTTGATCATGGAATCTTACTCTTGAAACTGTCTTCCTGGGGCTTTAGCGGTCCTTTTCTGAGCTGGCTTAAGTGCTATCTCACAAACCGTATGCAGATTCTCAAAGTATCTGGGCATACGTCTCGGATCATAAATGTCTCCTCGGATGTTCCGCAAGGGTCGCACCTTGGCCCGCTACCTACTGTTCAATCCTTTTATTAACGATCTGAGTGTTACCTTCTCCAATAGTCACTTTCTATTGTATCCCGATGATCTGAATGTATTTTGTAGGGTCTCGGATTTACGCGATGCTCATAACATGCATCTTGACCTTATGAGATTTGAACGCTGGTAAAAGATGATGCCTAATCTTTCAAAGTGTTTGGTAATGAGGGCACCTCAATCTTCTTGCTGTATAATGTACCCATATATGAATTACATGGCTCGGTTCTATGCCAAGCTACCGAAGTGACTGACCTTAGGGTCTCTATATCCCATTACCCATAACATTACCAAAAAAGGACTTATATTACTAGGCTATGTGAAAAGTTTTTTGGCCCATTTCTACAACAAGGAAACTCTAAGACTTCCATACACTTCCCTTGTTAAATTGCATGTTGAGTATGCCTCATTAATTTGGAATCCTGAGTATAAAAAGTATATGAAACTTTTCGAAAGCGTCCAACACTGGTTCCTGAGATTTCCAGCGCATATTTTAGGTCGTCCTATGAACATTACCAATCACGACTATCGGCCTATCCTTCAAACTCCCAACCTGAAAAATCTCTCAGATTGTCGGCTAGTCTCTGATTTGGTTTTTCTTTACAAAGTCGTTAATGGTCTAATTGATTGTCCGGATTTGCTTGTATCGCTAGAATTCAATGCGCCATAAAGAGCATTAGGCACGTTTTCCTTATTTGTACGGGGATTAGACATCCACAAATGTAGCGTTACGAATCCGATCAACTGATGTATGTCTGAAGCGAATGCGCACCTTGGAGAAAGTGACCTTTTCTCTAGATCGGTTATTATTATTATTATTATTATTACTATTATTATTATTATTAGTATTATTATTATTATTATTAGTATTATTATTATTATTGTTAGTATTATTATTATTATTATTAGTATTATTATTAGTATTATTATTATTATTGTTAGTATTATTATTATTATTATTAGTATTATTATTAGTATTATTATTATTATTAGTATTATTATTATTATTATTAGTATTATTATTATTATTAATATACAGGAAAACCCATTGTATACAAATTATTTTAACATGAGATTCACAGAGTCTGAACACTAGTATTTAAACAGTAATGAAAGTGTAATGGGATAAATCTGTAAGCATATCAGGCACACGCAGGCTTCACAGACAACACAGCTGCTATTGACACCAGGTATTAATTACTCTATATGCATAAGTAACGAGGCCCTTAGCGAATCTAGGGACCCTAGAAAAGGGTCAACGCCGCTGAAGATTTCGTTGGCCACAATCATCGCTCTATTAATAGGGTCCACTGCATAGTGGTAATATTTCGGAGTACTCGGCAAAAAGAGCGGCCTGGAACGCATATGCCTTACCGGGGCATTATAGGAAATCAAAGCAAGAAGATCGGGGCAATCTGTATAGCCATTGATAACCTTGAACAGAAAGATCATGTCTGCAATATGTCTACGACCCTCCAGAGTGACGATGTTGAACATTCTCAATCCCGGCCGATAATCGTGATCGTCCCTGTCCATTGGGCTGCCAAGAATACGCGAAGCGAACCTTAAGAATTTGTGCTGCACCCTTTCAATTGAACTATTATACTTCGCATGCCTTGGGCTCCATATGACCGAGGCATATTCAACATGGGGCCTAACGAAGGCTACATATAACAACCTTAATGACTCCTTATTTTTAAAATCCCTACAAAATCTAGAGATAAATCCCAAGGTCCGCATCATAGTGAGGTCTAAAGTCAAAGCACGGCGTTATACAGACACCAAGATCCACAACTTCAGAGACATCGTTCAGGGTGACATCATTTAACATATAAGGGTACTTCACGCAAAACCTACTACGCGTAGCCCTTAGTACCACACATTTTGCAATATTAAGCCTCATGTTGTTCGTTAAACACCATTGCTCTAGCTTGTCCAGGTCACCTTGCAAATCCATCGAATTCCCGACACAACGGATAACCCTGAAGATTTTCAGATCATCCGCGTACAACAGAAAGTTAGTATTAGAGAGTAAATC
This sequence comes from Andrena flavipes, assembly GCA_963971345.1. NCBI lineage: Eukaryota > Metazoa > Arthropoda > Insecta > Hymenoptera > Andrenidae > Andrena > Andrena flavipes. The sequence goes on from OZ020479.1 coordinate 56,030,281, forward strand.
CACAAGGTCGTTAATAAATAAGTTGAACAACAGAGGTCCAAGATGCGAACCCTGAGGAACGCCCGAGGTTACACTTATTGAGGAGGAAAGAGAATTTGATACCTTCACCATCTGCTCACGCCCCGATAAGTAGCTTTGAACCCATGATAAAAGGGGCCCACAAAAACCCCAACGCGATAGTTTACGAAGCAGCACCGAATGGTCAACAGTATCAAAGGCTTTCTGGAAATCAGTATAAACAGTGTCAACCTGCAGGCCCTCATCAAGGGCCCGAGAAATGTAACTATGATACACGGCTAGGTTCGTTGCAGTTGACCGTTTCGGGACGAAGCCATGCTGTTCCACGCATAGAAAACTTGTGAGCTGCGAGGATAACAAATCAGTAACTATCTCCGCAAAAACTTTGGGGATAACAGAAAGTTTACTAATAGACCAATAATTGCGAACGTCTGAACGATCCCCAACCTTAAATACCGGGGTTACAAGGCTTGCTTTCCAACCGGAGGGAAAGACACCGTTAGTTAAGGAGGCATTAAAAATGTTCCAAAGGGGCCTCGAAAGAATATAGCTACATTGCTTGAGGAGCAGGGGAGGTATGCCATCAGCCCCTGGGCCCTTATTGATGTCAAGGGCACTAAGTTTGGAGAAAATATCACCAATAGTGATAGAGAGGGACTCTAGATGCAAATTATTAAAAGAAGAGTGGAAAGTGCTCAAGGCTGGGGACTGTCCAGTCGGAGAAGTATATACGGACCCAAAGTAGGTAGCAAACAGATTCGCAACCGCAGAGTGGGATGATGCGGAGGAATTCCCATATTGCATTTTACTAGGCAATCCATGATTACCTCGCTTGGCGTTTACAAAGTTCCAAAAACTATTCACATTATGCCGTACATTACATTCGACGGTGTCAATATAAGCGCTATAATCCCTGTTACGTTCCTACTTCTATTTGGGTCGCGATTTTTAAAGGAGTTTATATTTTGGATCCGCTTTCGAGCTAGTCCAGGGACTTACGCTCTGGGATAATTGAGACTGGGTTTTGAGTGCATTTTAACGCGTCACATTAAATATGCTTACTTTTCAATAGTCGATGGGTGTTAACGTCCAATCTATGGGAGCGTCTGGGACCCCGTTGATAGCAGGCGCTTCTTTTTGGTTTGGGGCAGCCCACTCTCCTGGGATTAGGGTGTACCCGAATTTGGGGGTTTCCTCCTTTTTTTCTTTGCTCGAGGTCTCGGGAACTCCCAGGAGCTCGACGTAGTTTGCCGGCGTGTTCCAAAATTGCCACTGGAGTTTTCGAAGTTGGACTCGCCGTCCAGCGCGATGATTTCTTGGCATTAGTCTTTTGGAATAGTCAATAATAGTTATTGATTGATCGATAAACCACTCTCCACCTTCCGCATCAGGTGCTACCGCGGGCAACGTTCTGCTCATAGGTGACACCGTCGGCGGGGCAAGCGTGGCTTTTCCATATTTGCAATCATTGATTAGAAGTTGATTAATATTTAAATAAATCGCGGTGATCACGCTTTACGCTTAATCTTTGGTAAAACCGCGGGCAACGTTCTGCTCATAGGTAATACCTTTGATTAGCGCAACCCGTGAGCTGTCAACGTACATTTTTGTAATTCGATTCATTTTCCTTAAGACCAATGGTAAAATTATAGGATGAGGTAAGGAGTGGAAACACTTCACTCACTAATATAACAGTAAAACAAGCACCTTTATTTTCGTTGGCTGGTTGTTGCACTTTACAAGTTCTTACACTTTTGGTTAAATACAAATATTTGAAAAAACCTGGTAATGTTATTTATGATAATAATGAGCTCCGCGGGTGGTCCGATCCCTTTTTATAGGGCAATCGGTCACTCCTTCTCTATGATTTGTCACATGACAAATCATAGGTGGGAGGCCCCATTCCACAGCATCCACCTGGAATCTTCCAGGAAGAATCTTCCCATCGTTCTATTCTGGGAGTTTTGTTTACTACTTAGGCACGTTCCATTTTAACTGATTCCCAGCAGCGATGATAGTAAGATTCTTACATTAATTCGCATTTGATTTATATGTTATTCGTTTAAAATATTTTCTGTACGATCGGTTTCGTACAGCTTATTTACTAAGGGTTGAAGTTAAACATATTATTTTGGAGATTTGTTTGCGAGAAATAACGGGAGGGCAATCTTCTGGCGAGGACCAGGGGCACAGTTCCGGGAAGGTGATGTCGTCTCCACTGGTTGATAAGGGCCTTTGTATCACGCTGAGCATCAGCTGGTGTTAACTAGGTCTTCTTGGTGTTCATGCGGTCAGCTACTTGGTATCCAGCTGACTGTCCACCACCTCCTTGATCTGGTTGTCCTGCTCGCTGCCGTCCGTGTATTCTTCGCTTGATCTCTTCTTATCGTTGTTTACAGTTTGAATGCCATGTCGGCTATTTGTTGCACAATATTTGTATAGTATTCATATGAAGTAATTACAATACCTCTGAGTACGAAATAGTAAATGTATGCTTTAAAAGGTTAATTAACATTAGACTCCACGTCGCGGGACGTGACACTCTTTTCGTTAGAAACTTACAATGGGCACGGAGATTGGAGAAATTCAAATAGTCACAACGAGAGTTGGAGATTTTATAGGCTTTATGTGCAATCTTTTTATCATAAATAAGTTTCTTGAGTCGCGACGAAAACCAACGTGGATAGGACGAGCGTTTAAGCAATTTAATCGGAACAAAGGCATCGATTGCCGCATGAAGGTGCGCGTAAAGATTATCAACGGCAGCCTCCGGGTGAATCCCACCAGTCCCCAAGTCCCAGTCCACGGCGTTTAAGTAGTTCACCATTCCACGATAATCACCATTTTTGAAGTCCTTGTATGTAATCATATTATGGCTGTGGGTCGTAGATAAGAGTAAATATTGCAGACAGACTTTTAACGGCGGATGATACGGATCAGGAGAGATAAAGTAATCCGTTACGCTTTTTACAACTACATCGGTGTCACTAACAAAGATTAAATCCAACATAGTATCGAATGCGTTTACAATAGTGTTCACTTGAGCAAGATTACAAAGATTATAACCTTCCTGTAAGAGGTCAATGGAAGTTGACTCCTAGGAAGAAGTCCCGGGTTTTTTTGGAGCACAGCGTATAAGGACCACCAAACCAGACGGCATGGGGGAGATTATAATCACATAAAATGCAAAAGTTATCGTCACTATAAAACTGAAGAATCTCCGCAACACTCCCCACATGGTTGTCGTAAAGCAGCGACTGCGATGCTGGCGGGAGGTATAACGCACCAACTATTAGATACCCAGATTGCAAACGCACACGTACAAAGACCTGTTCGAGATCCGACCGACTAGGAATGATTTGAGAGCTGGTCAATGTGTTCCTTATTGCTACCAAAACCGCGCCACCCCATTGAGAAACCCCGCCATTGAGAAACTACTAGTGCGGGGAGATCTCTCTACGCGAAAAATATTAAAGTCGTCCAGCCCCAGCTCCGAAGACGAGATTGAAGCATTTAACCAGGTTTCTACGAGTACAATGATGTCATACCAAGTGGCAGAACACATAATATCAGATTTTAAATCGAAAAGTTTTGTTCTCAAACCCCGAACATTCTGGTAATAAACTTCGGGATGAGTTATTGATTTTTTGAGGCAGGGTCCCTGGTCCTCCTTATCGGCACGATGTTCGGCACGCCATGAATGTACCGGATAGTCTTGCTAGTATCCCCTCCATATTACTGTGTTGAGCTATTTAACTCAATATTACCACAATGTATTCTGTCTACGAGAGAGTTTTACCCGTTGACTACAATTATAATAGTACAAATTGTGTCATGATAACGACCAGTGTTCATGATTGTATTAATAAATACATTATAAACTGAGAAAAATATTATTTATATTCATTGATAATTATTCTACTTTCGATGTGTCGTTTCATCCGTATTCGGACGAGGATTAATGGGGTATAATGAAGTAAAAAGAACTTAATAGTCTCGATGTAGAAATTTTTTCGTTTTTATTCCCAAACATCAGTATTCTTTGAAAGACCGATAAAACCGCTAAATACGCTTAGACTTAAACGTATGTCGGCTTTCGTTAATAGTTGTACATTTCTAGCGTGCTTCTAGCGTAGCACTGGGCTGCATTTAGAAGCTTTACGATTAGAGTTAGGTACATAAATTACACGGGGTCTAATGAATAACAGCTCTACCATTAATCGCACATTCGTTCAGAATCTCCAGGAGACGCTTCAAAGATCAATCTACACAGTATGTTCGTACACTTTAATCCTCGTAGGATGGTTCCTTAGGTGATTTCGAAAGATTGAACAATTATGTTCAAGGCTGAATCTACACCACTGGATCAGTGGACAGTTGTAAAAAAAATTACCACAAAATTGTTTATAAAGAAGAAAATTCATAGTGAACTGTGTTTGCATCATTGTTTCCTGCTCAATGAGAAGAAAAATAGTTCAAAAGAAACCTTGTGCCGCAAACGCACCTGTTTATTTACATGTCGTCTGAGGCGAAGGATCGGCCACTGGGCAAAATTCGATCTTGGACTTTGGACACTTTATGCGCCTAGTGGTCTTTGTGGTATCATAAAGGCGGGATCCGGCGACCGGCGGCGGCCCCACTAGCGCAACGAAAACACAGATGCATACTTGTCCATTGTACCACTTTACAAAATAACACAACACGTAAATAGACACTACACGAAACGAATACTAGACACTAGGAGCGCTAGGCGCTTCAAACAGAGGCTGTTGCCTTTGCGAATTATTGCCGCGATGGGAGAACGTGCAGGTTTAACGACGTATTCCACGAACTGGTTCATCAACCGCCAGAGATCTGCAACGGGCGGGTTCGACCCGCCCGTCACCCGGCCGTGACTCGATTCATCAACGACACAACGTTTACCCGACCCGCTGCCGGGTTAGCGGGTCAGTGTCGATTTCTACGCGCCCCAAGCTATCGCGATACGTACTTGACTCACCTGTAGTCGCGTCGTTATCCGTTCGAACCCGTGCATTTAACTGCACTTCAATTCCAAATTTACTGGCACTTTATTCGGCAGTTGTTGTATCAAGATGCGGATTTATTTCATTCAATAAACAGAATGACGTGCATTGTATCAAATTCACGAAATTATGGATACATGCAGAAATTTAATTTAAATTGAAATAATGAATCAACAAAAATACTTGTAATATGTTTTGTTTCAGAATATGTAATGTACAGAATGAAACAGTACAATACTACCACAAAAAATGTTTTATATAAATACTTAATAAAATGGTGTAATTATTTACTTTTTTTTATCAAAGAATATAGAATTGACCCCTATGACACCATTTTAAATGTGTATGTATTGAAAGTGTCGTCAAAATAACTTTAAATATTATTAATACACAAAAAATAGAAACATAAAATTAATGGGGTATAGCGTACAGCAGGCCTGGGAATTAAGTGAACGCAACTGCCGATTTTCAGAGGCAACACCTCCTTTCTCCCGCCGCGCGGCTTGACCCCCGCGGCGGCCTAGCAGCTTGGAGCGCCACGGGCCCGTACCACGTAAACCGCGCGTAACGAATTAGGGCGACATTGTATCAATAGGATTCCACAACGTCGTCTAGCCTTCTCGTTAATATTTTAGATTTGCCCAACACGTCTAAACGTGCGCAAAAATCTAGTTTTCTCAAACATATTTAAAATTTTGATAGTAAAACGCGGTTTTCCAATCCATTTTTTATCGTGCGACACAGTGGAATAGGCCTATAGGTGATACCTCTGACAAAAAAAAACGCATCGATAATAGTACTCCATGGATGATGTGGAAACCTAATACGGGGGGTGCCCCAATGCTCTACGCGCGGTTCATATGGTACGGGCCTGAGGCGCTCCAAGCTCCTAGGCCGCCGCGAGGGCCAAGACGCGTTGCGGGAGAAAGGAGGCGTTGCCTCTGAAAATCGAACGCTGCGTTCACTTAATTCCCAGGACTCTCGTATAGCGTAGCACGGGTATTAGCGGGTATAGCGCGGACACGGCGGGTCGGATACAAGATGCGTCAGCTTCGGACGGGTAACGGGCTGGTAAACCCGGGATATATCCATCCGTTACAGACCTTTGTCAGGCGCACGGCGCTTCGCATTCGACGTTCGCGTCGGCTGAAAAACTTTGAAACGCGTGCGTCAGAATGGTTTACGCGTTCGGGTACATAGTTTCAAATGGTGGATTATTTTCTGATGCAACAGCTCCGTGGCGACACAATAAATTATTAAATCTTACACAAAAATCGGAGTGTGTAAAGCCACTCAGAAATCAATGGCTCCCGTTTCTTTTCATTCACACTCACATCCTTTCCTTCTCGCCTTTAAAAAACAAAGACGAAATCATGATCAATATATTGATCCGCGGAAACACAGCTGGGCATCGATATGAGTGGGAGTGAGAGGAAACAGGAGCGCGTAGGAGAACTATACATATGAAGCTCCCGAGACAGCGAAATATGCATGCCACGAATTGTGTGAGTGGCTCTACACACTCTAATCGTTGCGTAAATTTTAACATTTTTTTTTGCGTCGAAACGGTGCGTTTTCGGCACATGATTTCTTTTGAACTTCTTTTTTCCTCATGAAGCAAAGCACGTTTACGTAAAAGAAACGTTAACATTAATTTCCAGTCCAATAAATAATTTTGCGGTAAGTCTTGTTTATAAATGTCCACTGATCCAGAAGTGTAAATTCGCACCTAAAAACAGTGGTCATTAGTTTTTATACACATTGTACAGTTGAATCTACCGCGAGAGGTACTTACTGAAGAAGCCCTGACTTCGTGATACAACAAAATTACGGAATATTTTCGTTTACGACGAGAAGCATGTGTAGTACATACGGGTTAAACGATTGTGACCGATCGAGATTCGATTGTGGGATAGCTTATCATGATTGGCCTTTTTATGTCGCTAACATTCTATTGTATTTCATGAGCATGGTTTAGGGCAGTGCAAAGTCATTGATTTCTGTCTAGAACACTTCTATTTCGTGAGGAAACTAAAGACACAATTAGGGGAAATTAGAGGCACTATAATAATACCCTGGACACGAGCCACTGTCTGCCACGTTTGATTGAAATCCCACGAGAGAGAAAGAGATATACACCATTTCACTCTTAACTATACTCTTAACGACTCTTACGTTTGTGGCGGTATTTTACTGCTGTTTACTTCACGTAAATAGGTGTTCACATAGGTATATCAAGAAATTCTAATTGCGATTGCTTCATATAAAATGTTTGGCTGTACAGCACCCTTTTGCAATAACACCTCAGAAAAGGGTTATATTATGAGAGGTACACTTTAGTGTAGAAATGTGGGAACAAAGAACTAAACACAAATGGAAATTAAAACCAAACGCTGTGCCAACAATATTTGGATTTAATATAAAGAAAACAGTAAGGGGGTATCAACTGAAAGCAATAAAGCGAACGTAGTAATTGAACATATTGAATTAATAAAACTATTATATTTTTTACATATGTATTTATTATATTTATTTTTTACGTTGTCTCTTAACCTATTCCCTCTCTTTCGTACTTGCCTTTCCTTCTCTCTCCCCTCTTCCTAGCCAACCTCATTCTTCCTCTGATTTCAGTTCGATGTGTAAATGCAGAACACATATTAAAGTGTCACGATTTGTTTATTAAAGTTATAGAAAAGTTTATAGTTTTTAGATTAAGGATTTTTAATAAGAAAGGTGGAAACAATGTAAACAAAATGTATGGTAGCAAATCTATGGCAATGCATTGTGCATTTAAATAAGTATAATAAAAAACATATATCAAATAGAACACAAGATTTGGTGTTTTACTATAATGTTTTAGTATAATGGAAAGATTTAAAAATCAGCGGTTAAGAGTGAAATGGTATATATCTCTTTCTCTCTCGTGCGATTTCGATCAAACATGGCGGACAGTGGATCGTGTCCAGACTCTTATTATAGTGTCTCTAGGTAAGTATAGTGATCCTCTAGGTAGTGATTAGAAAATGTGTCCACCATTGGGGTCAAAAGCGGAAATTACAACTCAGCGGGCACATTTTAAATGAATACTGCCCTCTTTAGAATGTCCTGTCTACCATTTTGAAACAACATAGAAAAATGAAGTTTTTACCATTCCTTCTGCCGTTCTTCATTCAAATTAAAATATGTATTATTATTATTTCGTAACAGCCTAACACAAATTTTTGTAATAGGTGTACCCTAACTTTTTTTGTCGGAGTTAATGCAATAATCAGCACACTAAACAGAAAAATATAAGATAAAAATATAGTTAAAACAGTGAGTCCTGGAACTCCACTCATGTACATTCGGAAATATTTTTCACTCTGCATGCGTTCGCAACAGTTCGCACGTTCAAAGATTACAAATAGGTAAATTGTCGCCTCAGTATTAAACGAAGTTTGCTGTTGATCCCACTTTTCGCTCAATGTTGTAGAATCCAATGGGTGCGTTCAGCCGATACGAGCGCTGAGTAACCGGTGAGTGATTTCACTAGATTTTACTCGCGTCGACCAATAAACGAGCAAGTTCAGAGTAAAATCTGGTGAGATCACTCACCGGTTGTGTCGGCTGAACACACCCAATTTGTAGATGTAGTATCTCTTTTTTTCTACTTATTTACTTGCTTTCTCTATTTCCGGCTTTGATCCCAATGGCGTGGACGAATAGAAAACGCGGAACACATTTTCCAATCACTACCTAGAGAATCACTAGGTAAGTACCGCGGAGGGCGCCGCCTCGCAATCACTTTTTTGAAAAGTGGGATGATTAATTAGTTAAACAACAAACTTCAATATGGGGAATAAATCAATATTTATTACTTGGTGATTTTATAATGTGAATTTGACCACTCATCCCTCTGCAGTATACTCTTAATATTTAAAAAAACATCCTAGAGATCGCGCGAGCGCTCTGCGCCGAATAGTGATCCTCCAGGGAGTGAACGGAACAACCTGTATCGTTTGGCTGCCGCCAATTGTGGCAAAAGCGGAAGTAAATGGAGAAAGAAAGTTTAAAAAAGGAAGAGACAGAAATACGGATAGAAAGATATAAATAAACAATCTATTTGGAATGCAGACGATTTATGAATGTTTAGGTTATGTTATTTCCGGTTTTGCCACAAATGACATCGGTCATATTGATCACTCCCTGGAGGATCACTAGCGTCGAAGATATTAACCTAGTGCATATATGTATGAACGAGATATGGTGCTTCTACGGAAATTTGATAAGTGATACTTATTAGCGTGAAGCATAAAATTATTATCATTTTTCTGGAAGTTCATTGCGATAAAAATTATTTTGCATTTATTCTTGACATCATTTACACTACAACGTCCAACAGAGCAGACCGTGGAGATTTATAATATAATTATGATAATGCAGATGGTGTCACAGTGATGTTTCCCTCACGAAAGTGTTCTAGACGGGAATCAGTGACTTTACTGTGCCCTAAACCATGCTCATGAAATGCAGTGGAATGTTCGTGACGAAACAAGGCCAACCAGGGTAAGCTATCCCACGATCGAATCTCGATCGGCCACACTCGTTTGAGCCATGTGTATGTACATTAAAACATAGATTGCATTGCTTGTCCGTGGTGTACGAGTTATTTGAATCAGGATCTGAAAATGTAGACTCGTCTCATAAGTATGCGAATGATTCTAATATGATCTCGTGTAGTCCCAAAATCGTTATACACAACATGACACAAGTTGAATTGAAGCATCCAAGGAACCTAAACAATGAAAAGAATAAAATCCTGTCGTGTTGCTAACGCGAATTCGCAACTATGCTTCGATTGTGTGCAAATAACGCTTAAACCAGAGCAACCTTTGCAAAATCAATTATTGCAAGCGCTGGTTTAAAAGTCGATTGATTTCTCGATACTGCGATGATTTGCGGGATTAATGAATTTATTATAAATACCAGGGATTGAAACGGTTCCAAAAATAACTGTTTCAAACAGTTATATATCGGTTCTGACTGAAACAGTTATGAAGAACCGATATTCTGAATAACTGTTATAAGGAACCGAAATTTCTGACTATATCGATTTCGGTTACAGTTCTACAGAACCGATATTATATCGATTTCGGTTACGGTTCTACAAAACCGACATTATATCGGTTATAACGGTTCTAGAACTGTTATTTTTTTCGGTTCTATATCGGTTCTAAAACGGTTCTGGAATTGATTCTCGCATCGATTTTACAGGGATTGAAATAAGTAGATATTACGCTTACAGATTACTGTATATTAAGAATTTATTTTAAAGAAATATTTCTAAGAAATTCAATAATCTACAATATTGTTACTGTTTAAGCGTATTACTAATATATCATTAACCAGGCTTCCGTTCATTCTCGAACGATGCGGAGATAAAATAAATTTCAATGGCGAAAATAAACGCTCCACGCTTACTTACGTTGGTGGTACAGCTAAACTTCTTTCTACCCATTATAATTGTTCTTTTTTTAATTTTTATTCGATTATAATTACTGTTAACACTAAAACGCACCCTAATACCAACACTAACACTATTAATTTAATAAAATAATATATTTATTGTTATTATTACTAATATTAATAAAATAATTACTACTGATGATTGGCTTAAGCTAAAAAATTTTTACGTTAGCCCGTTTCAGAATTCAGCGGAGAGTTCGCGCTACATGTGCAAAGCAAATTACCTATACATTGTATAGGAGCATTCGTCCGCATCCGCGCCACATGATTACTTTGAAACAAACGCAAGCGGATTCCGCCACGGAGTAATAAACAGCTACACATCAAAAGATTGACGTAAATACGCTACTGAGATGATGGCTATAGCAAGAATAGACGTCTGTGTTCAAATTGCGTTGACAAAATACATCCATGTACAGCCATCGGAGAGTTAAAACATGTAACAATTTCGTAAGAACAATATAAGAATCAATTTACGAACCGAAATAAACCGACTCCAGAACCGATAAGTATAGAACCGAAAAAATAACGGTTCTAGAACCGTTATGATCGATATAATATCGGTACTAGAACCGTAACCGAAATCGATATAGTCAGAAATTTCGGTTCCTTATAACAGTTATTCAGAATATCGGTTCTTCATGACTGTTTCAAAAACCGAAACCGATATCATAACAGTTTTAAACCCCTGATAAATACTCATAGGAGGGTTGGATAATGCGCAGTTAACGTGACAACTTGACACCTCATTGGCGCGAGGAAATGCTTCGCTTACATGTTGTGGTTAAATAAATTTCGGGCTTCTTATGCATTAATGTAACAGTTTTGATTGTGTAACAATTTGTGACGACACACAACGACGATATCTTACAAATAAGTCATGCCATTTCAGATAGAACGATTCCTTATCTAGTGTTCCTACAGTCGAAGCTGCCAACTAAGGGACTTACAATTTTCGAGACTTTTGACAGTATTCCTTCAATTTTTCAAGAGGAAAATTGCAAAATTAATATAACATGTTACTCGTGTATAAAGAAAGAGGAAATTTATGTTGCATTCGATTCGTATTTGATTAATACGCCCCACACTGTGATATATTGCTTCTACGCGTCAAACAGCAAATGCTTTTCATATGTATTATTAAATAATCTCAACGTTATTGTCTCTTTCTCCTACATTTCTCAAAACACCACTCAACACGTTAACCATTCTTTTAACACCTAACATCACACTTGCACTTTACTGACTAATATTTACAATGATTTGACATGATTCACCGACCGGCGTTTATTAAATGCCGAAAAGTCGCTATAATCTAGTACAGTCAATCTTTTGGATGCTGCCAGTAAATGCCGGATTGGGGAAACCCTCTTCTTTCCTGTAGGACTTCTTTTGCTCGTAGCTTCTGAAAAATCAATGCAACATTGTGATCAACGAAATATTGTCTTTAGCAGGGCTCTCCAAGATCGCGTACGCGTAAGCTAGGGGTTCTCCCACTCTCGTTCGCGTTGTTAGGGATACCGCGCAACGCTAACCGCGAAGACGCTAGCCCGGCTAGCCCGTCATGGTAGCCTTCGTAGCGTCGCGTGGTATTTTTGACAACAGAAGGCATGTCACGCGAAGGAGAGATTGGAAGGAGAAGTAAGCGCGCGAGGGGCCACTACGCTACGGGTCTATAGTATAAAGCCGGATCCAGACTTGAATGCATATACGCTGAGCAAGGCTGAACGCGCACGAATGATGCATGAGTCATGGTCGAAAGTGCCATGTGTCTTTCGTCACCAACTTCTGTGCTTAGCTACCAAGGGGAGGCTGCGACATCTGGGACACGGATTTTGATGAATCTCATATATGTTGTAATGTAGGTGTGTAATAGATTAGGTTACGTATATTCGGCATCTACCTCACTCAATTAAATCCAGCGGGGGAACGCGGGGACTGACCTACAGTCATTTGTACCCTGGTACCTTATCCTCAAGCTTCATGGGCTCCTCGACTCGGGAGGGAGGGTGTGATGGGGGTCCATGGGGGCCAGCAATACTTAGAGGATTCGTTGACGCCCTGATACTTTGCTGAGGGAGTCGGAATGTTGTCCCTCCTTGTTTGATAGTCTTATGTAGTACAGCAGGCAGAGACCTCGGCAGGAATTCACAGGAGGGGGCGGGGTGGTACCCCCTTCCTGCTGGCCCCCGGGAACTCCATTTTAATGACTGATCACACGACACGATGCGAGTCGGTCGGTAGTACTGTGGTTATCCCAAAATCATAGTCCTCGGGCCAATATTCTGTCCCTTTTGCCACTTCCTACAAACCGACTGCGAATATGGCAGGGTGGGAGCTAAAAACCGGGGCGGGGCATTGTGGGGATTTCGGGGTCAGGAAGATCTATCGAGTGGTCGTTGCGGAGGTGGATCGGCGTCGCCCTCTTGGACTCTTTGGACTAGGGTTGACCAGTGGATGATACTGGCGTCAATGACCGGTGGACCACCGGTTTGGATTCATGGCAAGAGTCATCCCATAGGAAGAGGCTGGGGAAAAGAATGGAATGGCCGTAGGTAGGGTATTTGTAGGTATGTAATGAAGAGGGGCTTGTCTGATGTAAGACGCCCCGAGCCATTATTTCCTTTTCAGCTGTGTATAACCAACAAAGTGGTGGGGCAGTGAGAACAATGGGGGGGGGGGGAGAGGAAAAGTTGTGGAATTTAAGTGGGGGACCTTATAGGTTGGGTAATCGGAGTTCGGTCATTCGATCGACCTAAAGTCATCCGTTACTTACATATGTGTGGGGGAGGGGGTTAAAGTAGTGTCCGTAGGCGTGTCACCCAGTGCAAAAGGGGACCGGCGTCGCGGGATCACCAGCTACTTTCGACATGGCTCTGAGAGTGGTCCAGATCAACCTGCATCACTCGTTTGATGCGGACACACGACCTGGATGTGGCGCTCATTCAGCAGCCCTGGATCGCGCATGGGGGGCCTGAGGGAGGTCGGTATGACTTACGCAGCTTGTGCCAGCGAGGGAAGGATAAGAGCGTGCATAGTCGCGAGAAAAGGGATACATGCGACATTTAAATCCCACCTGAGCAATCCGGACGTGGCCACCATCAATATAACTAGGAGGGGCATTAGTAACACCGGAGGAGCAGGAATAATACTGTTTTCGGCCTACCTGCCGTGGAACGCGAATGAGGCTCCGCCAAGTGATAAGTGTATGGAGGTGTTCGAATGGTGCGAAGAAAAGCAGATAGGCGCCATTATAGGAATGGTTGCGAATGCTAGGCACGAGATGTAGGGTAGTACGGACACGAATCGTAGGGGAGAAAAACTTGCCGACTATCTCGATGAAAGCGGGGTGATCTGCCTAAATGTGGGAAATGAACCTACCTTTGTCACGGTCGACAGGGAAGAGGTACTGGACATTACAGTGGCCACCGCAAGAATGATTGGTGACATCAGGGGATGGACAGTACTGAGTGAGGATAGTGTGCCGGACCACAAATACATCAGGTTTGATATAGGAGACGTCTCGCAAGTAGAGAAGATATGGAAGAGAAATCCTAGGGCTACAGATTGGAAGGTCTACAGGGCGGAGCTAGGAAATATCGGACCCATAACGGAGGCAAGGATCAGTGATCAAGCGGGGCTGGATATGGCGAATGAAACCATTGTAAGCACCGTGATGCGAGCGTGGGAAAGTGCGACCGAGGCCAAAGAAGTGAGGAATAAAATCCATACGCCATGGTGGAATGGGGAGCTAAGGAGGTTACAGCTCAAAGCAAAAACTCTCACGAACAAAGCCCGAACGACAAGGCATGGAGTGCGGAAGACGGTCTGGAGGACCCAGGGGCTTCAAGCAAAGAGAGCGTTCACCAAGGCAGGTCCTCAAGGCCAAAAGAAACGGATGGAGACAGTACTGCGCCAGTGTCAGTAGAATACCGGAAGTGGCGAGGCTGACTAGGATCCTTGAGAGGAATGCCCAAGAGATGCTCGGCGATCTGAAGAAGCCCGATGACGCATTCACGGAGAATGATGAGGAGATAATCACCATGTTGCTGGAGGAACACTTTCCAGGAATACAGATAGAGGGTGCAAGGGGGAATCAGGAAGATGCAGTTCGAGACGAAGGGATGGTGGAAGTACGAGTATTGAATCCGGAGCCTGCACCTGGACCTTGGCCGGATATCAATGAGGTTAGCTGGGCAGAGGCCAGGAGTGTACTGAGCGAGGCGAGAGTCAAATGGGCAGTGGGATCTTTTGAGGCTTACACGGCACTGGGAGTCGATGAGATTTTCCTAAAGTTGTTAAATGAAGCCCTCCCGTGGATAAGTGGTGCCATGGTGAACATGATGAGGGTTAGCCTGGCATCGGATCGACTACCAGGGGCATGGGAAACCACGAAAGTGGTATTCATTCCGAAGCCAGGGAAAAATGACTACACGACGCCTAAGTCGTTCCGACCGATTTTCTTGCTGACGAACGTCCTGAAAACGATGGAGAGACTGGTGGATAGATACAGAAAATATGTGTACTTGGAGAGAAGACCCTTGCATCGTTTTCAACATGCGTTTAGGACGGGGCGGTCAGTGGAAGTGGCGGTTCATCACTTTGTGAAGAAGGTCGAGATAGCAAACAAAGAAAAGCTAGTGACGATGCTTTGTAGATATCGAAGGAGCGTTTAACAGAACCCCCACGGAGGTCATCATAAATGCGCTAAGGAAGTTTGCGGTCAGCGACACCATAGTGGAATGGATCGTGCAGATGCTGCCCACGACGAAGGTCCAGACCAGCAGGGGTGAGACTACAGCGGCGGGGGTGGTCAACAGAGGATGTCCGCAAGGTGGGATTCTATCGCTGCTCTTATGGAGTCTGGCGGTGGATGATCTGTTGTATACCCTTGAGAACTGCGAAGTCACCACGTCGGCGTATGCGAATGATGTGGTATTCATGGCCTTGAACAAAGATATAGGGGTGGTGGAGATAACGCTGCAGAGAGCATTGGATGCACTGGAAGGATGTGTGCAAATAATGGTCTATCGGTGAATCCGAGCAAAATATAGTTAATCCGGATGGCGAATAAGAACAGAAGACCAGAATACGGAGGGATCGTATATCAAGGTCGGTGACTGGAACTATCAAAGAAGGTGAGGTACCTAGGGATCACTATCAATGTGACGCTAACGTGGGGAGATCATGTCCGCAAACAGACTCGCAGGGCCAAGAACAATCTGAATATGATGTGCAGAGCAGGCGGACCGACCTGGGGACTGACACCGGTCACGATGAAATGGGTATATGAAGCGATAGTAATCCCCCGGGTGACTTTTGGAGCAGGGATCTGGTGGAGAACAGCAAATATGGCTACATATAAGGCTGAATTGGACAAAGTCCAGGGCGCAGCGCTTAGAAGGATTTTCGGCGTGATGAGGTCCACGCCAACTAGGGCGCTGGAAATTCTAGCGGACCTACCACCACTAGAGGTAAGAGTGAAGGAGCTCACGATGAGGACGATGTTGAGACTGAAGAGCTGGGATCAATGGACTGGAGGTAATGAGAAGAGTCACAGTTGGATATTAGAGGAGGAAGGAGGCGAAGAGCTGAATAAGATGAAGACCATGCCTAGGGACTTAATAGTGATGAAGTGTGTGTTCGACATGGACTTCAAAGTGGCGATCAACGATAGGTAGAATTGGAACGAGGAAAAGATCAGGAACAGTCATGACTCGGTCTGGTACACAGACGGATCAAAGAGGAAGGACGGGCTGGCAGGGTCAGGTTGGTATAAGGAAAATGATGTTAGGAAGTGGGGAACAAGGAGGCTGGGCAGATATGCGATGGTGTTCCAGGCGGAAATCGTTGCCATCCTAGAATGCGTTCGGAGTATTCAAAAAGAGTTCGACGAGGAGGAGGAGGAAGAGCGAGAGCGATAGGCGGTAGGGAATCCACTGGAATGGTCAGAGGAAATCGAAACAATAGTAGGATAGCGATATGTACGGATAGCCAGGCCGCTATCAAAGCACTGAGTATGAGTATGTATGTGTCTCAGCTGGCATTGGAATGCAGAATAGCATTGAACGAGCTTGGGAAAAGAGGAGCCAAGATTACCATATATTGGGTACCAGGACATGAGGGGACAGCGGGTAATGAGAGGACAGATCGACTAGCTAGGGCAGGGTCAAGCATGGCTCTCAGGATGGACGAGGCGATCCCCCTGATAGCTGATGTGGCCTTCAAGGCCGTTATCAGAGAATGGAGGGATAAGAATAGGAAAATGAAGTGGGAGGATACGACTGACTGTGCCACGGCGAAGCTGTTGTTGGGCCCTGAACCAAAAAGGGACAGGGCCAGGAAACTAATAGGAATGGAAAGAGTTGAAGCAAGGAATGTGGTGGGCATTCTAAGTGGGCATGCACCATTGAATGCTCAGTTACATAGAATTATGGCTAGTGAAACGGAAATGTGTTCGCCATGCGAAGTTAGCAAGGAGGACTCTGTGCACGTTTTGTGCGAGTGTCCACGTACAATGAAAACCCGGAGAAGGATATTTGGCATGGAAGTAATTAGAACAGAAGAGGTTAGCAAGCTGTGTATAGACAAGGTTGCGAGTTTCCTGGAGGAGGTGAACCCATGGAAGGGGAGGACCTTCACGCTGGCCCCCTTCTCGGTCAGTGACTCGGAAGTAGACTGAGAAGAAGGCTGGAGCCGCGATTCAAAGGGGACCATTACCCCTCGGCGTGGTTTACAGGGGGGGGGGGGCGGAGGCTGCCCCCCCCCCTCATATCTCCAACAGAAAGGCAGCCAATGAGCGCAGAATGGTTAAGTAGTTATTCCGACCGTGGTCCAGTGGTGACTGAGCCTTGGAAAGTTCGATCCGGGACCGCGGAAGATTAGCGGTGCCAAGAGTAAGAAAGTAAGAATGGTTCCAGTGCTCCAATCACTTAAGCGATACCGGCGCACCGGCTTTTACACACCTCTTTAGGAATGCCGAGTGTCGCTAGGAGCGGGTGGTGACCGCCCCCCTTCTGGACCATGCCTCGCTATCAGATTTCGCAATGTTTGATCAAGACTTGATTTAATTTGGGAATGGGTGGTGGAGGGGGGGGGGTGCGTCCCTAGGGCCCTCTTGCCCTGGACCTTTGTCTTAAAATACTATAATCTTAGGATTGAAGTGTGTAGGTCGTGGGGGGCGGGTCGGGGGGTGGAACAATGGGGTAGGGTTGCAGTGTAGGATAGCTATGGGAAGTCTCAGGAAACAGGAATAAGGGGAGGGGAGTACTAGGGCGTTGAGTCAACGGGGAGAGAGGGGGGAGTAGGAGGGTGAGATAGCTAGCTTTATAAGGGTAAACAAGCCGTCACTCTAGCAAGCTGGAGATATGGTATGCGCGTGCCTGCGCAGCGTAGAGGTGCTTCTAGCGGGGACGTAAAGGGGACCTGGCTACTCCAGGTACAGGACGACGAGTAACAGCGAGTTTACGGGACTGATAGGAGATCTGGTAGAGCGGCGTCGAGACACGGTTCCATATACCGCGAATCTATTTAGCGACGGGCTGGTACCGTCAAGACCGGAGAGGGTGGCTTGCGGAACGCATAATGACTCCGGCGCACCTATGCGTGCGTCTTAGGTAGGGATCGCCCACCCTTGTTAATGGTCACCCCCGTGAGTACGGTCCGTCCGCAAGCTGGCTCGAGCCTATAAAAATCGGACGCGTACCCGAGAAACGGGGTAGAATCCTGGCAGGTTAATGCATACCATGAGGAGGCGGCCATCCATAGCCATTCCCTCCCCCCTAGGGGAAGGCCCGTCTTCCCAGGCCGTGCAGGGTAGAGGGTGTGGTCCTCTGGACACACCCTCTTGGCACACACCAGGTGGCAAGTCGTCCCTCCCTCTTCGGCCCCGGCCGTTGAAGGGAGTCTCTCTAACCCCGAGGCAGCACAGGGAAAAAGATGCGATTATACCGGGCGGCATGATCAGCTCTGTGGGAATTTCCTCTCTTCGAATGTTTGTACACTCACTGGCTGCATGGCCCGAGTGACGCCCGGGACCTCGGCACGTGCCGTATGCTCCCCCCGCTGTATGTCGCAACTAAATCGACTAAATCGACTAGGTGTGTAGTAGACCAATATATGTCTCACATGTTGGGTCCACTACCCCAGAGTTTCAGAAATATTAATAACAAAAGATGTTTATACGTTGACGAACAGAAGCGGTAGCGAAGTTTATTGTAATGATGAATAGCGGCGCGTGTAACGGGCAGGTCTCGCACCAGAATTTTCACCAGTTCGATTCTCACTGGGTCATTTTTTTTCTATAAATGTATTTTGTATTGTAAAGATAAAGTACTATTTTTTACATTCTAAAATATGACATTTATCGTAAAAACATAAATCAAATGTAATGTCCACTAGAAACTAATTGTACAATTAAAACATATACTCCTAGATGTGCATGGTGTCGTGAATTGTATTTTTTCATTTGTTTTTGCGATAACTGTCATATTTTAGAATGTAAAAAATAGTACTTTATTTTTTGAGGAATAAAACTATACAAAATACATTTATAGAAAAAAATTCGGCCCTGACTACAGTTTCACCCGTCCACATACTCATTCAAGTCTGGATCCGGCTTAAGGTGTACGTCGTACATATATGCATATGGATCGAGCGAATAAGCCTTGCTCAGTTCAAAATTGTGTAGAATAAATGTTTGATGAGGGTGAATGAGGAAATAATCAAAATAGGACGTTTCGCAGAAGGAATGTGAAATTTTTGAATTCGTATGTATAGTTTTCTTAATATGCCGTTGTAATAATTCGACAGGAACTGAACGAGAAGTCGAAGATAATGTGAGCTTTCGCAATCAGACGACTTCGATTTATCGAGATTCTATTATGATTCAGAGTATTGAAAAGTGATAATTAAATTTAATGGCAAATATCACAGTAGCTAAAAGGTGGAATTAATGTTAATATATAAATATATTATTTTGAATGAATATACATTATTCTTAATCCATAGCTGACCTACATAATATTTTTTTATATTCTGTTATCCTTGTATAATGCACTATGATCGTCAAATGTTTCGATTTACATTCTATTTGCATTGGATAGAATATCGAGGAAAGAAATTCGTAACGTCATACAAGTTCGATATGAGTATTGAGATTCTTTCAATAAAAGAAGTCTGAAAATATATTTTGCTTTTAAAATGTTCAAATAATGAAGATTCAAGCGGTCATGACGAAATTTTCGCGGGAACATAATATTTCTTTATAAAACGTGCCGATGGTGGGTAACCCGGTGTCCGGTTATTGACATGAGGGTTAATTCCAACGGGTTGTAGCCACAGGATAATACTATCCGAATGAGCTGAATTTTGGTGTAGCGCAATTTTAGATTAAGCGGTACAAAACTGGGGGAGAGGAGGGGTTCCTTTGAAAATCAAAAATCGGAAAATAAGTAGCACCCTACTGTATGTACGTCCTATCACTCCAAGAGTATTCGCGTCCACCGGAGTGCATCTGCAGAAGTGTTATAAATTATAACTTATAATTGTGGAATATCAGGATATTATCAAGGACCAAGTGACTCGGACTCAAATGTTTCAAGTTCTAGGGACATAAACAGGACATGTGCGCATTTAGAAGGAAGACATGTATGCTAAAAACGGTGAGTCACATACTTATATACAGGGTCAACGTTTTATCCTGCAACCCGCGCTCGCGCAAACAGGTAAAACTGTAACAGCGCCTTACGGACGCATACCTATACAACCATGCACTAGCCCAGCGGAGAACTGCCACCGACCGCTGGACAGCAGTGATACCCGAGCTTCGAAAATTTTAGGATGGTCTCTTTTATGATCGGTTTACCACACGCACCCCAGATTTCTGTAATGAGGTTTGAAAATACTGTCGACTGATTTCGTACCCGTCTCAATTCCAAAAATTTTAGCTACGACAAGGTTGACCGCGGCAGTATACCCTTGTACGGTGAGATTTTTCGTCACCTGTGTGTAAAAGCCACAATAATGGCGCATCGTACCGGCCCGATGGACCTCGGGTAAGCACATGGAGAAAAATCGAGGGATGTAAGAGATACTCCAGCAGACTGGAACGGCAAATGTGCCTCATGACCTTCATTTCAGGGCCGGCTTCGGCCTGCGTTTACCCCAAGGGCCCTTTCCTAATGCCCAGTACGAAATCGCCAAAGGATTAGTGACGAACGCCAGATCCAGCGACTTCCGAGCGTCACCTGAGAATAACACGAGCGCCCGCGACCTACGACAGGTTCAGCGACCGACAAGCGTCAACAAACATGGAGCGCCGTCTCTATTGTATGTAGTTTGTAACTCACTTTCTTTTCAAAATATATTTACATTTTATTGTTATCCCCATAATTCCTGAGACACTTCATTTAACCCCCTTTCTATTCTCCTACTCCCATGTAAGTATAGTGAAGGCGTGCTTTAGCACCTTAACTGAGCGCGAACCCGGCAAATCATTTCAACCGCTCGAGGTGATTTACAGAAAGTCTCTTCAGGACGTAACACTAGAAATGTTTTAAAATGGTAAACTATAACTTAATAGTAGAATATGGTATTATGGATGGACATTTGATTCTTATTAATTACCTCCACGGCCTTTGATAAATTTTGCTGGTTCCATTCTGACTTCTTAGAAATTTTTTTATATGTACGTGGCATCTACGCCAGAAAAAAGGAATATTAAAAGCTGTCTAGAATTACTCCTCACTTTAGACCGATACTATCCCACACCTCATGTTCAGATATTTGAAATAATACACTGAATTGAATTTACATATCACCAAAAAGTAACTGTGAGTTTGAATGTAGAAACATTCCTCTATTTAATGCGATTAATATTAATAATTCATATCTATTCCATGTACTAACTCATTTAGTTATTGTTGAGATATATGGTATTATATCCCTTTTCTAGTATATAGTCCGTGTGGTACGAATGAATGTTTTTGTTTCTAGTTTGGTATTTTGAATGGCCCACGTGTGTGCGTGGAGCTTGTGTTTTCTGGCACTGTTACTGATTGTGAGCGGTTTTTATGGTGGCGCTGATGTCTAGCGTGCCTGCGTCTCCGTGCTTCCGGCGCTGTCCATCGGTCCTCGTGGCCCTTGCGACCAGTGTGCTTGGGAAAAGGCCCCGCAGCTAGCTACTACGCTCCGTTACGCATGCGCGAGAATGCGCGATGATGTCAAACCAATCAACGCCAAGATGGTAAACGAAACGGCGCTACCGTCAACTGAAGCCAAGCAACGTGATTGGCTTGGCTAGCTTGGCTTCAGTTGACGGTAGCGCCGTTTCGTTTACCATCTTGGCGTTGATTGGTTTGACATCATCGCGCATTCTCGCGCATGCGTAACGGAGCGTAGTAGCTAGCTACGGGGCCTTTTTCCAAGCACACTGCTTGCGACGGTGTGTTGAGCGTACCGGTTCTTCTTGTTCTCTCGACACGTGTTGGCGGTTCTGTTTTTTTATTTTTTTATGTGTTTGTACGCACGTGCAGTATTTTCGTTTCTAGCAGAATTTTTGGCTAGTAGTATATATCTATAACCAAATATATTAAACATTTATCTCAAACAAAGACGCTGGTGCGTTTATTAAAACCCAATAGGTTATGGGCCCAGCACGCTACCACTGCGCCACAAAGTTTGTTTGAGTAAAGTGCGTGTTTCGTTTTTCTGTTTTCTCTCGTGTAAGTTTTCGGTAATATCGCGTCGACGAGGCGTTACTGTGTTTTTTCCTGTTCACAAGATAGAGGATAAGGAAGTGTTTAACCTCACAAAGCTTGATGGCAAGAATTTCGCGTTGTGGAAGTATGGCGTATCGTTCTTGTTGGAGGCGCAGGATTTAATGGGGTGCGTTGATGAGACAGATATAGAGCCCGATAAAACTACGAGAGCAAAGGAATGGCTGGAATGGAAACTGCGAAAGTCAAAGGCCGCCGTGTTCTTGCTGACCTCGGTGGATAAGTCGCTGTACGTAAATTTAATAAATTGTACAACGCCGGCGAGAATATGGAGGAAGGTGCACGTGTTGTATGGAGATGCAACCGAAGATGCGAAGCAACGGTGCTGGCAGGATTTTTACGAATTTCGGACAAAGGATGGAGAGCCAGTCGCCACCCAGATAGAAAAATTCGAGACTATCTGTAAGAAATTATTCGATGTGGTAGAAAAGGTTTCTGACGTCGCAATAATGTCAAAACTACTCAACAGTTTACCACCAAGATTCTCCACGTTTACGATGGCGTGGGAGTGCACCGCAAAAGAAGAGCGGAAGAAAGAAAGTCTTAATCGCGAGAATTATCCGAGAGGATAAACGGTTGACAGCGGCCGAAGAATAAGTATCGTCCCTTGCTCTGCAGGTGAAGACTATGCAGGGGAAATCCAGCAATAAATCGAGAGCAGAATTGAACGCCCAACAGGTGAGGAAAAAGAAGCCGAATGCCAAGAAACTTGAAGAAAGGAAGAAGAATAGTTCATGTAACTATTGTCGTGAAATTGGCCATTGGTACAAGGAGTGTAAGAAGCGGCTCGCTGATGTGAATAACACAGAAAAGGGGCCGAGTGACGCGTCAGAAACTACGGATACAGAAGATTCCGTGTGGTTTTCAGACCCGGGTGTAAGTATGCACATGACGTGTCGACGTGACTTTTTCCGGGAACTTGGACCAGTGAAAACGGTGAAATTCGTAAAAGTGGCCGGGGATAGGGTGCTCCCTGTTGCCGGTATAGGCACGATAGACATTGTGGCATGTGTAAGAAACAAAATGGTTGATCGACAGTTAAGAGAAGTGCTTTTGGTTCCGGATTTAAAGAGGAATCTTTTCTCTGTTGGGGCGATATCGGATAGAGGATTCTCATTTCATACGTACAAAGATCGCTGTGAAGTTCGAGAAAATGGTGGCATTTTATCAGCAGAAGGAATTCGATGCGGTTATCTGTTTCGCATGTGTTTCAAAGTGAAGAGAGAAATTGAGTGTAACTTGGCGTTTGAGAACCCGCTTAAACTGTAGCATGAAAGGTTGGGTCACATTAATACTAGAGCCATAAAAGAAACTGCGGAAACGGGTGTGGTGAATGGTTTAAAAATAAACTGCAGAGATGACAATTTTTTCTGTGAAGCGTGCGTTTTGGGCAAGCAAAGTAAGAAACCACATTTTCCTAGTACGCGGGAGAGAATCAGGGAGCCCGGCGAAATGATTCATTCTGATTTATGCGGATCCCATGAGTGTGGAGTCTCCACGTGGATCAAGATATTTTCTCGTATTTAAAGATGACGCCACTGGTTTTCGGACTGTATATATGTTACGTAACAAGTCGGAAGTGTTCGGAAAATTTAAAGAGTATGAGATTCTGGTGTCTAAGCAAACGGGAAACAGGATAAAGATTCTACGTACGGATAACGGGACTGAGTATTTATCAAAGGATTTCTGTGGTTTTCTAAAGGAAAAGGGGATCGTTCACGAGATATCGGTACCGTATGTTTCGCAGTAAAATGGACGGGCAGAACGCGAAATGCGTACACTCGTTGAAAGTGCTAGATCAATGCTGATAGCAAAGAATGTTCCAAGGATACTGTGGGCCGAAGCAGTCAAGACGGCTGCGTATGTGTTAAACAGGACATTATCAAAACAGGTGGATGGTATTACAGCATATGAGAAATGGTTCGGCAGAAAACCAAAAATGAATCATATGCGGATTTTTGGATGTGATGCCTACAAGCAGGTGCCGAAAGGTAGTAGGAAGTAATTTGATCCGAAAGGTGAAAGAATAATACTCGTGGGGTACGAAGGTGAATCTGTAAACTATCGACTGTGGGACTCTGTGAGGCATAAAATACACGTCAGTTGTGATGTTGTTTTTAATGAATCATCTGAAAGGTCGGAGGAAACTTCTGAGGGATTCAAAGAGAAGGCTGAAGGACGATTGGAGTTCAGAAACTACAATTTTCTGGAGGAAGAAGAGGAAGCAGAACCATCACAACAAGCCGATAACGATTAGCTTGAGGATCAACCTGAAGATCAAACTGAAGATCAACTTGAAGATCAACCTGAAGAGGTAAATAAGCAGAGAACGAACCATGCCCCTAAAGGAAAATCATTGCGTGACAGAAGAAATTTGCGGAGTCCAGACCGTTATAGTGAGGCCGGTTATGCGTTTGTCGTGGATTCGTTACCGTTGACGTACGAAGATGCATTAGCTGGTGCCGAAGCTGATAAGTGGCAACAAGCTATGCGTGAGGAGATGAATGCACTAAACCAGAATAAAACATGGATTCTGGAAAAGCCTCCTGATAAACAAAAAATAATTGGTTGTAAGTGGGTATACAGTAAACAATCGGGTACCAACTCGAATATAGAACGTTTTAAAGCAAGACTTGTGGCTAAGGGTTTTGCGCAGCGGGAGGGAATAGATTATTCTGAAACGTTCGCACCGGTGGTGAGTTACGAGTCTATACGAGTATTACTGGCGATCGCGGCAGTGAGGGGTTTAGAAATTGCGCAATTTGACGTGAAGACAGCCTTCCTGTACGGCGAATTAGAGGAGGTTATTTATATGGAGCAACCACAAGGTTTTGAGGACTCAAAAAAATCTGATGCGTTTTGTAGGCTTCGTAAAAGTTTATACGGTTTGAAACAATCCCCTCACTGTTGGAATGCAAAGTTCGTGGAATTCTTAACCAAGTTAAATTTCCGTCAAAATCAGGTTGATCGTTGTGTATTCTCGGAGAAAATGTATGAGGCAACCGTGTTTTTGGCTCTTTATGTAGATGATGGACTGCTGATGTCAACCTGGAAGAGTGCTATTGCAGAGGTACTGAGGAAGCTTGAACAAGGGTTTGCAATCACCATAGGAGATACTAAATGTTTTATTGGCATGGAAATTGAACGCGATCGCCAAAAACGTATTATAAAAATCGGACAGAGTAAATATATTAAAAGGATGATTGAAAGATTTAGAATGGACGATGCGACTCCAGTGGAAGTTCCGGCTCAACCTGGGCTATACCTGACTCAACTGAAACGGTCGGAAGCGGAGGATAAGAAACAGTGGATGAAGACAGTGCCATATCACGAGGCAATTGGGTCTCTGCTGTTTGCCGCACGGGTTAGCCGACCGGACATAGACTATGCGGTTAATCAGGCTAGTC
Source organism: Andrena flavipes (assembly GCA_963971345.1). Lineage (NCBI taxonomy): Eukaryota > Metazoa > Arthropoda > Insecta > Hymenoptera > Andrenidae > Andrena > Andrena flavipes. The sequence goes on from OZ020479.1 coordinate 56,056,012, forward strand.
AATTTCAAATAAATCATGGGCCAGGGCACTGGCAAGCGGTTAAACGGATTTTTCGATATTTGAAAGGAACAGTTAACGTCGGGATTGTTTATGGAAACAGTGGGAGTGAGTATGATCTGAGGGGGTACAAACAGATGCGGATTTTGCCGGACGTTTGGATATACGTAGGTCAATAACTGAGGTCATTTTTACATTAAACGGGGGTGCTATTCTATGGTCAAGTCATAAACAGAGTGTGGTTGCTCTGTCTACAACAGAGGCCGAATATATTGCGCTAAGTATGGGGACAAGAGATGCGATCTGGTTACGACAGATGATGAGTGAACTAGGTTTCAAGCGTGAGCGTGTTCGAATGTACGTGGATAATCAATCTGCAATCAAGCTCACAAAGAATCCAGAATTTCATAAGAAAACTAGACACATTGACATCCGTTTTCATTCTGTTCGTGATAATTTCGAGAAGGGTGAGATTGATGTTGAATATGTAGAGACTAAGCAGCAGTTGGCAAATATGTTGACCAAGCCCCTGTCAAAACAGTCCTTGCAATATTTAGTACATAAGATTGGTATGCGAAACGGAACTATATAAGTGGGAGTGTTGAGATATATGGTATTATATCCCTTTTCTAGTATATAGTCCGTGTGGTACGAATGAATATTTTTGTTTTCAGTTTGGTATTTTGAATGTCCCGCGTGTGCGCGGGGAGCTTGTGTTTTCTGGCACTGTTACTGATTGTGAGCGGTTTTTATGGTGGCGTTATGAGATTACGGTGCGAAATAAACACTCACGGATTTGTTTGAAATAAAAGACTGCTATCGTTATGGAAACCATGAATATTAACCCGCCGCATCATTAACAACTGACAGTACCATACACAGTCAAGTTACGCGGTTTTTCGTTAAAGAAATAGAAGTGGCCGGAATTACCCCGCTTTCCCCTATTGTAATTGGCCAGTAGCCTGTCACGTCCTGGGTGGCGGGGTTTAGGACAGTGACATTTGTTGGGGGAATATTGGGAAGTCGAACACGAAATCCTGTTTCGCTGCTCTAGGGGTAGGAATAGTTTAGCCACGAAACCCTGTTTCGCTGCTCTAAGGGGTTGGAAAGCACGTAACCGTGTTTCGCTGCTCTAAGGGGTTGGAAAGCACGTAACCGTGTTTCGCTGCTCTAAGGGGTTGGAAAGCACGTAACCGTGTTTCGCTGCTCTAAGGGGTTGCAAGGCACGAAACCCAGTTTCGCTGCACCAATCGACCAGGGAAGGTAGGGAAGTGGTCGCGGACCCAAGTGACACCCGTTAGAGTACCCGTGGTTTGTTCTTATGGCTCGATAATTGGCTTAATTATTGTGTTGAGAAAATAACGACATGCATGGTAGTTTTTCAATATAGACGTAGTGTCGGGGATGCGGGACCCTGTGCGAAAGAAAAGTTGTAAATATTGATAACAACTCCCGAGGTTCGCGAAGGAAGACCAGCCGTTGCAAGGCTGTTAGGATTCCTGGTGCTTGGGGGACAATTGCGAGAATTTAAATGTTTAAGTAAATAGAACCGCTATTTATTGTGAGCGAGTGAATAAGCAGTGCACTATTGGTACGATAGTAATTTACAACAATGCATGGGACATTAAGCATTAATACAAACATTTATATAAACGGTGATCGATAATAATAATAAGAGTTAAGCAATAAGTATAAACAATGAAAATAATATAAAGCTATGAGCGTAACCAAGACTTATCAATATAAATGCAGATAAGCAAAGTATATATAAAGGATTAAGAGTAACAATGGAAATAGTATAAAGCGATAAAAGTAAGCAAACGAAGATATAAATATAATTACGTAGAAATTTATAATGCAAAGCATTAAGAGTAAGAAAATCAAAATTATATAAAGCAAGAGGATTAGTAATTATAATGAAATGTTAAGCGCTTACAGTGATGTCGATGGTTGTAGTTCCTTTGGTCACTTTGCACAGGAGCGAATATTAATAGAACTTTGATAGATTACTCGCGTAGCGGATGTTGCCCAACTAGCTGTACTAACTCTAATTCTAAATCTAGTTCATATGGCGCTGGTATTTATACAAAGCGATGGAATGTTGGTATGCGAGGAATGCCAGGTATGCGTGATGACTCATCCTTAAACTATGTGTGCCGTAATCGGCGCGTATTGATGACTCATACTTAAGGAATGTGTCGTTATAGCATATTTCGAGGGGAAGGGGGCCCTTTCGGCTTTGAGAAGGGAATACTCCATCCGTTGGATAGGTTTGGACGACTTTGGTTCGAAATGTGGAGGTTTGTATGTGGCAAGAGTTCGCGCCTCTAAGGCCGAAGAGGGGAAGGGGATTTCAAATTTAATCATCTGGAGATGGGGACCGCTAAGGTACATCGTCCAAACGATCCGGTGGTTGGGGAAAGGGGTTAAGAATTGAGACTTCATAGATAATAGTGTAGTTGTGAGGGAATTTATAAGGAAGATGCTAATTAAGACGACATGAGTCTAAATACACGGGCCTAGTACCGGCCTCCGAGGGATCATATTACTTATATTAATACAACTTAAAGGCCGTAAATTTGCGGTTAATTTGAGCCGAATTTCATTAAAATATCTAGACCAAAACCAAAGTTATAGATTTTTTGATCGCCACCGGGACGATGCATGGTTGTAGTAGAATGCGTCCGTGAGGCGCTGTTGCCATTTTACTTGTTCGCGCGAGCGCAGATTGCACGATAAAAGGTTGACCCTGTATGCACAGTAGGGAGGGTCTTGTTTTCGACTTTTGACTTTTCATTAACCCCCAGAATAGTTTCAAATAATACAAAAAAATCTGTGTAAAGTTTGAGTCGATCGGATAATGGAAAAAGGCGTGTGCCCCTAGGCCCTTGAGCACTTAAATAATTATTTAACAGCTCATAAAGTCGATTTTATATAATATCCTCCAAGTTATTGATTACATAAAAAAATATGGCAAACAAAAATTGTAGATCCAAGCAAGGAGCATCTTTCATGGTCTCTCACTTTTTCTCGTGCGAGAAACGATTTTCGAAAAATGTGGAAAAACTGGAAAAAACTCTTTTTTTTTTCAAATTTTGAAAGTTAATCCTTCTCGAATGTTTTTTATTTATGAAGGCGACAAAATTTTTTTTTTTAAATATTTGGGACGGGGCATATACCGTGTTAGCAGAATTACGGATAGCGCACATTGGAGGAGCTGGGTATTCGCGAGAGGCTTCGTTTAATTTAAGCTTTTTAGTCTTAAGCACTGATTTTAATCGTAAACACTGTTTACAATTTATAGAATAAACGAGCAATGAAGGACTATGATACACTGGTATAATTAATAGCACGAGCTTTTCTACGCTGTAGGAAGCTTCTACATTTAGCAATCGACCCGATTCCCGATACAAAGCAAGCGATAGAAGCAAAGGCAACGGTTACTTATTAGACGGCTCGTCGACAAGATCGCGTACAGAGAGCGAGATCCAGGAAGTCGCTCCGATTTCCTGGAAGGAAGGGAAGTCCCCCTTCCATGAATCGCAAGGTGATGGAAGGGGCAGTGATCGACGCTTGGAAGATGGCGTTAAACTGCAGAATTCTCTTAAAACATACCGAGATATACCAAAAAGGTAACATTTTTTTACATATTTTCAGTGTTTGATATGTCGTGAATGTTTCCTGAACATTAGGAACCGAAATTCGCAAAAATATCGAAGATATAGACATTAGAAGTGAGGTATTCAAATGCACTTTTCTCGAAATCATGATTTTTAAACATGTTACCTACCATTACTCAAAAACTATTCAACCGATATACTTCAAATTTTGCATGGCTATATGATACACTATTAGGGGAGACCGGGGCTGGTTGTCTCAAGGGGTAGGTTCACTAATTGTTAATAACTTTGCCACGACCTATGCTCTACTGGGGAAACATTCACAGTAGAAAGAAGTCACTTCTACTATACCATGCATTTATGTCCGACCCCGTGAGCGCACGTTTTTTAACAGCTATCAGCGTTTGTCGAATAATTGTCCACGTAAATATAGTAGGGTGAAAGCACTAGTAGTCGACCACTTAAAGCTAAACTCGAATGAAAAGTTCTAAAAAAAATAAACAATCAATGTTATAAACTATATAAAATGTATTAAAGTAATTCAGAAGTATTTAATGTATCACCAAAAATGTTTTGTTAGTATCAAAAATCGGGGAAAATAAATAATTAGCGTTAAAAATAAAGGGTCCGAATAATATAATAATCGACCGCTTAACTCTAAAAGTCGACCAGTCCGATAGCTAGTAATCGACCATCTTCTTTTAATATAAAATTCAAAATAGGTTATGTGAATAGTTCAAATGTGAATTAAAGTTTCGTTTCTGTCCTTTCGTTTCTGAGGTTAAATTAAGAAAAATTATAGTTAGGACATGGACGATTTTTAGCGTTTATTGTAACTGCAGTTAGCTTCAGAAGTCAACCGCTGTGGTCGACTATTGAAAATTGAAAGGGAATGATGGTCCAGTTACCGACCTTCCATAAAGAAGTAAATTGTCTCATTTTTTTTAAATTTTTTCAGCAAATATAAAATTGTTGATGCTTTTTCTGTGAAATAGCATCATTTTCCAGTAAAGAATGTATAGAACTGAATTACATTGGTCGTTTCTATTCAAAGCGCATTTCTGCTTCTCGTGTTGGAAAACAGCAATGGCGCATGAAGAATCAAAATTAGTTTACAAATCACTTTAAAAGCATTAGTTATTTTTACCTATGAAGAGCGCTTTTTGTCGTATTTTAAAGTTAGAAATTCAAAATATAATATAAAATTATCATTTAATAAATGCTTTATTTCAGTACTTATTTCCTTAAGCTAAATAAAAAAAGTGGTTGACTATTAGAGGGTGGCCGACTAGTAGTGCTTTCATCCTACTTTGCGTGACAAGGGAGAGAAGTAAGCGATTTTGACGAGCATGAAGTCCTTGCTGCGTTCGGGCAGTAATTCATACGAGGCAAAATCGTGTCTCTCCCTTTTCACGCACTATATTTTTTTTCAAAACCTGCATGAAAGGTGTGCTTTTGAAAGCTTGCTCAGCGATTCGCAAAAAAAAAGTATGGAATACTGTGCCCAAAATGTTGATGGCTTAAAGTCTTCCTTTTCTTCGTTGAAATAAACTAAAAAAACTGCTTCCGATAATGATTCTAATTTGTGGTTATCTCGCCACTCCATAAATTTTTTGTATATTGTCTCGTACTTTTCTTCTGTTTTGATGACAGCAAATTTTCTTCAATAGCTTTTGCAGCGTCTGCTACTTTGACGGGCGTGTGGTATCCCGTATCGCTATCACTCTCATTATTACTCATTTCGAATGAGTAATTTTTATAAAAAGGGGTGCTGTGACAGTTGTAATATCAAGTTAAAACAAACATGTTCGATAACGATTAGTCGAACAACTGCATCTTCACACCACAGGGTACCTAACGCCAAACTCCAGTTTCCTTGGGAGTAAAGTAAAAAATTGCGAATACGCATGCGCGTAAAGACTTTTCCCTTGGGAGAAAAGTAGAAAACATGAATATATCTGAAATTAGTCAGTTTGTTCCCGCTCAGCAGGCGTAAAAAAATACCCATTTTCATGCAGGTGTTGAAAAATATATTTTTTCTTAAAGATTTTATTTTTTCACGCTCTATATAGTTAAAATAGAATAAATGTTAAGGAACTATTTCAAAGTTTGTTTATTAGCTGATCTATTGACACAGTATTTTTGTTTATACATAAATAATTGAAGGTTATATAGATTATTGAAGTGAAAATGATTGGTCAGGCCTGGTTGACTAATAACGTTAATAAGGTTTAAACTGTTATTTTGTTATTCATAAAGCGGTTTTTATTTTTTGTTTAAATTTCAGTATGTTATAAATACATTATAATTAATGTTTAACTTGAAAACATTTTCAGCTAATTATTAAAATATGAAAGCAAGAAATGAATAATGAAATAATTTTGTAATGAAACAACTCTTCTGACATTGTATCATTTTATTACCACTGATAATGAGATAAGTTACTAATAACATTTTCTTAACTAATTGTACCTATAATTAACCTGCCCCATACTGTAAGTCAGGCCTGCACAGCGAGCCTTTTTCAGCGCCTAGCGGCAAGCAACCAGCCGTACGCCGTTACTAAAGGTAGAATCGGTGAGGCGAATTGCAGTAGTGTAGGTGCGGGCTCGTAGGCGCGTAGCGTAAGTATATATGGCTGGGTTCCTTGTGGGGCCCCAGTGACCCCACCGAATTATATTGCGGGACATGCTCTGCACTGGGGCCCCAGAAGGAACCCAAGCATATATACTTACGCTACGCGGCTACGAGCCCGCACCTACACTACTGCAGTTCGCCTCACCGATTCTACCCTTAGTAACGGCGTACGGCTGGTTGCTTGCCGCTAGGCGCTGAAAAAGGCTCGCTGTGCAGGCCTGCTGTAAGTCAACCAACTCCGATCAGGGGGCTGGTTGAGCATCATGGAAGGTGTTAGAAAAACATTAAAATACATTAATTGTTGGCGCTTTCAGTTAACATTAACAATTTAATCAGATAGCCAAATGTATGCCCTATCAAATATACTAATCGGTTTAATGATATTTCGTCTACATAAGTTATTAAAAATCAAAAACAGAAATTTTTTATTTGATTCATAGTTTCTTTTTTATTCCTTAAAAGGGGCCAGATTTCATGTCCGATTTTTTTTTAAATTTTGAAAATTTAAATGTATATCGAACATTTCTTAGTTATGAAGACGAAAATAAATATGTATTTTTTATTTTCAACCCTAAAGATTAATGCTGTTACGTCTCTGTCACCAAAAAGCATACTTCACTTCTAATGTTTATATCTTCGATATTTTTGCGAATTTCAGTCCCTAATTGTCAGGAAACATTCATGACATATCAAACACTGAAAATATGAAAGAAGTTATCTTGTTGGAATATCACGTTATGTGACCCCCGTCCCTTTAAATATTTAAAGAATAGTCCTTGGAAAAAATTTTGTCGCCTTCATACCTACCCCACGAGCCAACAGTTAATGCGAAATATATAACAATACCATTGTCAACTCATTAGCAGTAGTTATGGCAGGTAGAGAACCGGCCGAGTAGAATCATTGTGTTCAAAGTGTACTTGATATGATCCATCAGAAAGTCTTTGGAACGACACCGAAGAAAGCTTTAATTGTATGTGAATCTAAACCAGTGGCGGGTGGAGGATGTTGAACGAGAGTACGACATGAAATACAACGAGTTGATTTACAAACTTTGAAAGATGACATTCGGAAACATATAACAAGGGATCAAAAACTACAGACGGAAATATATGATGCGAAGGTAGGAGAAGCAAAGTAATATCAGGAATGTAACCTGGTAATGGTGCGGATCCCCAGTGACAATGCGACGGAGACTAGTCGGAAATTAAAGTCGAAGTATAAAGAACCATTTAAATTGCTTAGGGTGTTGTAAAATGATTGATATTTGATAGAAGATTTGAGAGAGGGGCGGAGAAATACAAAGACAGTGATGCCTGCCACCATATAAAGGCGTGGATTACGATAAAAAATACAGATGACTAATTGAACGGAGGATAATATTGAAGAGAGATGAAATAAAGAAAGTGGGAGGAGCAAGTGGGTTAGAGAATGCAGTTGGCCTACACGCTGAATGGCTCACTCCTGTCCTGGGAAAAAAAGCGAGCTAGACCGAGAGCGAGGCAAGGGGACTGAAAGCGAGGAAAAAACGGTATGAGACAGGCGATACGTTGATACATTGTCCAGCTCCGTTGTTCGTATGCCTGATACTCCGTCCTTTCCGTCCGCGATGGGAATGAACGTTTAGACTCGCTGTCATTCCATCTCGGTCTCGCCCTTCGGCAAGAAAGACGCGAGAAACGATCACTCGGACTAGTGCCCCCTCTATGTTAAATGCTCAGTGTCGGTCCCGAGTCGCGAGCTCTTAACGAATAAATTTCTGTATTGAAGAATTGAGTAGCAGTTGGTGTTGGACGGTATAGGTGTTGCAGAGGTTACATCCAATAGGATGGTAATAACCTGTAGTTGTGTTTGAGCAGTGTAGGTGTAATAGAGCCTACAGGTGATAACTTGCGGTTATGTGGAGGGGTGTAGGTTACGACTTGCGACCACCGGCAGGATTCGAACAAGGCAAATCTGACCATAAGCACATTGGTTAGAAGTGCGTTGAGTTGTTGCAACGTAGAAACAGAGGGATGCAGGTAACGTCAGTGTTGACATTGTGAAAGATTCGCAAACATGAATTACGGGGAGAGTATTAAGTTTTGAGAGAATATTGGACAATATAAGTAGAAAATAATGAGGTTAATTTCAGTTATTTTAACATTACAGGTGAAATCTGAGGACAGATTTCCTTGCAGGATGGTCGAAGGTAAGTGGATGTGAGGAATCCTGGTAGCGGGTAGTATTGTGGAGGCTCCACTAAGAATGGAAAAAATGAGCACGTGTCGATGGAAAACTCTAGAAAAAATGTTTTAGTTTCCCTTGTGTTCTTTTCTCTACGTGTTTCCTGATTTTCCTGGGATTTCCCACGACACTTGGGATAGGGATCCGGGACCGCGCCAATTTGTCAATATATTTTTGACGTCTACAGCAACATAATCATATGCTAATAAAAAAAGGCAAACAAATAATGAATGAAAAAAATATATACATCACTAGTACGGGACTCAAATTGAGGCAGAATCAAAAGAAAGCTTCCGTAGCCTGACACATTACTGCCTACGCTATAACGCATTGGTGACAGAACCTTAAAATGTATAACCGATACTTGCAGACTAAAATTTTCACATTTTCAACAATCTATTTTTCGAAAACAGGGGAGAGTTACGTCTTACTAATTTCTCAGATTGTTTTGAATGACCTACTATACAGTTCAAAAATTGATAAAAAAAAAAATCGGGAAACCTTTCGTATATTCCAATCGTTAAGACGTGGGAACCTTCGTAATCGAGCGCTTGACGCCCTAGAGCAACGGGGCTACAAAAAATAAGGAGAGCAATAACCATAAAGAAAGGAAGCATGTCAAGTTCTGCATTTCTGATCGGATCTTCACGAGAGTGACGCCAATGATACCAAACACAGACATAATTCGGGCATATAATTAACAGAATTACATAGATAATAAATTTGCAGAACTTAAAGCCAACTTTGTTAAAAATATTCCGATTTACATATTATTTGTTGTCTGTTTTAATCCGTTATTGTCACTTTCATATCAATACGATTTGCTTTTTCAAAAATTGATCCTCACCCGGTCGACCGTAGGCACACGAACACGTCGAAACCGATGAGCAGCGAATTTCAAACCGTGTCATTCAATTTTAGAAAAAGTCAAGTACTTTATTTTTCATCGTATCAATATGAAAATGACACTAATCTATTCCTGGCACTCCCCCGATTAACTCGGACTATTTTTAAACATCCTTTAATATCTGCAAATTAATTGGTTGCGCAATTTCGTTAACTATACCCCGAATTATGTCGTGCTTCGTATCATTTCCATCGGAAAAACAATAGGAATCGATTGATGTCACTTTCCGTGACGATCCGATGAGAAATTTGCGGAACATGACATATTGCTATCCTTCACGGTCACCTATTCTTCAGCACCAAAACCCATAAAATTCAGAGACCTGTGAAATCAGAGGTGTGAAATTCGCCTATTATTCCAGACAAAACGTACACTCCGGAAAATGAAATTATCAGCTTAGCCATGGTCCACTATGTGTACAAGAGTGTTAAATAAAAAGGTACAAAATTTTACGTACGAGGCTATGCAGGGCATCCACCAAAAACTTTGGTCTTTACCGAAGTCGTTACCTTCTTGAAGGGTCTCTGGCAAATCTTGGTTCAAGGTTTCTGGTAAGCCTAAAGTCAAGAAGGCGTGCACAAATGACAACAAACCGAGGGTAACCAAAGGTAGAGCAGGATCAATATCAGCCTAAACAGAAAAACATGGTATTAGGGACCCTATTAGAGGTTACATAATGTTACAAATTTAGTTCTTCTTTATTCTCTAAAATAAAACTTAGGTAATGCCCAATGCAATCAGTAGGTATTTCATGTAAAAAGTAAAATAGTTAATAAATGGTATTATTTTTAATAGGGAAAATAATTTTGACATCTCAATGTCTAAAATATCGAGTTAAAGCAAAAATTCTGTTCATTTTATTTTCAATTCTTTCACTTTTCCTCAATTTTTCCTACATCACATCAAGGCTCAGAATTGATTTTCACCGAAAGAAAACAGTGTTTCATAATATGTATAATTGTGAGATGTAAAAATGGATACATCAGATTGAAATTAACGGACTCCACATGTATTTAAATACAAACTTGAATGTGTTCGGCACAAGAGAACGCAAGACATCGCAATCATAAATATTCTCCCTATTTGCACATTAAGGCTGCCGTCTCCTTTTTGTTATGGTCCGAATCGACCGAAGCGTCCCCAGTAAACAGACGGATCTTAATGAAACTACTGTTGTCGATAAAAAGAAGTACAGGGGTGACATCTCCAGGTACTCTGTGTAGACGAATTTTTGACGCATAGTTGCCACATTTTCTGTTCTTTCTGTCTCTGTCGCGCTGTTGCCACAGCTCCTTCTATTGAGAATACTTGGAGGAATACGACATGAGAGCTGCGTCTAGGCAGGGATCGGCGGGCTCCAGCTACCGCTGATGGAGGGGGAATACCTACAGGAGCGGTGGTTATGTGTGCGGAACTGCGGTGCGCCCTTCACGCACACATAACCACCCCTCCTCTAAGTGTGTTCTTCTGCATCAGCGGTAGCTGGAGCCCGCCGATCCCTGGTTGTATGCGTTACGAAACTGTGCGTACACCAATACGAAATGAAGCTATCGAGAAAGAATGAATGTCCTGACCAATAAAGCTCCTGAATTTTTTCGGAACGAACGCACACCTATTCTGATGTGTGTATTTCTACGCTGGCAGCCAGAGTTGGGCATTATTCGACTAAATTTTCATTCGAATATATTCGTATAAATCCCCAAAATTTATTCGCGAATAACAAATAACGATCGTCCGTTGTGTTCGGTGCTCGCTACTCGACCTTAGCACTCGGCCGGGCTCAACCCTCAGCCAAGCAGATTCACAATTTTGCACTTGTTTTACGCTTTGAACATTCAATGTCTGAGATTTTGTCAAATTGAAACACCTTTACGTAGTGCATGTGAAAATAAGAGCGGTTGAAGTGATCACATTTTGTTACATTCAAAATTGTTTTATAAATACAGACCCTCAAAGTACACAACTTTCATCGATTTTTTGAAAATTACCTTTAGAATTTGGCAAAATGATTATTTACATCCTCCTTATTTTCACATGGACTTAGCATATTTCAATTTGAACAAAATCCCCAGGACGATGGGGAGGTCATAGCCGTGGGGGAACAATATTTATATTTACTCATAAAAAATATATTAAAATGATTGTTTGCGTTGTTTGTTTTGATAGAATGTAAAACTTCCACATTCGCTATCGTATCGGCATGAACGTTTAACATGCTGCTAAGATTTTCCAGATGAAAATGAATTTAAACAGGGTATAAATCTAGGGTAGTTCTAGAAATAATCCGATTTATACCGTGTTTGAACTCATTTTAATCTGGAATATCTCAGCAGTAGGTTACTGAATACTGAAAACGGCACGTTTTACATTTTATCAACACTGTATACCTCTCCAACTGAGATTACAAGCCGCCGCCGAACAGCCCAAGTCCTCGCTGGTCGGGACCGGCGTTGAGCCCGTATCGTGAACAGACCCCTAATTCTCAGTGTTTGTTTCTCTCTTCTTTCTGGCCGAAGGCGGGAGCGAGGTGGAACGCTTTGCCTGCGCGACGGCCGCGAACGCAAAGGACGGAGTGTCAGGCATTCGAAAGACAGAGCGAGACAAAACATCATTCCGTCGTCTGTCTCGTACTGTCCTCGCTCGTTTTCAGTGCCTCTCGTGTTCGCACATCGTGTACACCAAACCGCGACCGTAATGAGACAATACTATAATATCTTTTATTTGAGTTTATCCAGATATTATCTTTGTCCATCTCTGTTCTCCAGCCGTTTCGCCGTGATTCATTCAAGGCTCCCTGACGACAAAATAGTAATAGGGGAAATGCGGCAACAGCGCTACCCGACTCTCGATACGTATCGGCAACTATGTCTTTCCTATATTTATCGGCTAGCTTGGCCTTCCACCGATTTTGATGCTACATGGCGCAAATATACCATCCGCGCCGGTGACGGAGAATCCTTAAAGCTTCATTCTGTCATTTCTCGAGTCTGTCTCAGTACACGATTCATAAAATCGTTATTATTTCAACATATGCTGCTTATTAGAGTTTGAACGCACTAGACCTGCTTGCACAGATGTCTACTGGAGGCACCAAAACCCGCAAAATCTTCCTTCTTGGTTGAAACAGTTTGTTTACTACATCGCGTATACGTACACCTAGCTTTTCCTAGCTTGTGTTAGCGTACGCATACATTCAAGGCCCAGTCAGACGGCAGCCTTAACACGTACCTATTCGTTTAAAAATAAAAAGTGAACAAAAACAACTAAGAAACAAGAAAAACTTTTGTTTCGTCGTAATGTACAACCTTCACGTTTGATAAGGTATAAAGTATTGGATAATAACAGTACGCCTCTGACGTAAAAATATTAATTTGAATTACAAAACACATTAATTATTCTGTGTTTTTTTAATAAGAAGTCTCGCAAAGATAGAATTTCTATTTGCCTTGCTTACCAAGTAGATAATGTAGGGCCCCACAATGTGCGCCAGGTAGCCAATGTTGTGGATCAGGGACACGCCTTGCGCTCGTACCACAGTCGGTAGCATTTCCGCCGCATATTGGAAACCAATATTCACAGCGATATTGACTCCAAGACGCGCTATAATCGCCATAGCGACGGTTGGCGCGCCTAGAACAAGGTGAGAAATATGGATATACCGCATACACAGCATTCTCATCGACGAAGTATAGGTACTTTATTTTTGCAACAATACCGCGAGATAGCCCGCGCAAGATCAGTAAGATTCTTTGGTAAATAATAGAATTTCAATTTGTATAAATAATAACCAAAAACGTTATCTCTGCCGATTTTTAATATTGTATTTCCTTACAAAATGGCTATGTGAAGAATAAATATGAAACTTCCATTGCAGAAATCATTCTCTTTGTAATTCGCAAAATTAAGATAGAAATTGTAAAAAGTCCTTTAAAGAAATTGCTTTAGTTATTATTATTTTTCATCTAACATTTGGGAGATTTTAATTAATAAATATGCCTCTTAATGGGAAAGATTCAGTATGATATTTACTAACACCTTTTCCTAAACAAAATCCTGAATTTGTGTTTTTTTTTTGGACGGAGTGTCAGGCGTGAGAAAGACGGAGCAAGACAAAACATCAACGCGTCGTCTGTCTCGCACCGTCCTCTCTCACTTTCAGTGCCTCTCACTTGCTCTCGTTCCATCTTGCTGTCGCCTTCGCCGGACAAGAGTCAGACAGAAGTGGTGGGATAGCGAAAAGTCCGTATCGTATACACCAAACCGAACTCTCAGGGAGACAACATTGTACTTAGAACATAGAAGTACATTCTCGAACCGTGGAAGCACTCTTTCTGAGTTTCGAAACCAGCATGTATAACCTAAATACTTTGCAAGTATGTATATATAATGAAACGTCACCTCTTATCAGTAGTATTGGAATCCCATGAAGTGAAATTTTTGTATTGAAATTTACTCGGATTTGTGAGTACATATTGAACTTTATCCCATCCCTACTGCGAAATACTTGAAATGTTCAAGTATTTGAAATTCAAATCGTGTAAAACTCGTTTTTTTACGAACCGAGCCAAATACCCGATTATCCAAGTAATACTTCAAATAGCTTAAACACTCGAATGAGCTTGACAAAATTCGATCTTTTCGAATGATTTGAGTAGCTTCAATCTTTGAACGATTTACTTGTATACAAGCTACTTGATTTCAAATGAATACTCGATCAATTTCGAGTTACTTACAAATTCTCATATACTATTCGAAGATTCGTACCAATAATAACAATTATTACTTAATGAGGATGGAAATTTAATTTACGGCTCACATTCAATATAAGTGCAATATGTATATTATTCTGCAATGAATGCAATGAATAACAATGTAAGATTTTTTTAATTTATTAGGTTACTTATAATGTATACGGAACAATTTTTTAAATACACTTTTATTTGTGTGTTTCAATGTTATCTGGAGTTAAAAATCGCGCCTTTGAAAGGTTGGCGTGAGTGATTTCAGCTCACAGACTCGTCAGAAACAAAAAAACCAAACTGATTCTTAATCATTATGAGTACCGCTATCGCAGGTGCCAGAATTAGCCAAGTAAGTCAAAATTGAGCAAAATTGCGCGCATTCAAACTTCAAGTAAAACTGGAAAATTTCGATACTTGAAGTTTAAATGCACGCAATTTTATTAAATTTTGGCTTGTGTAGCTAATTCTGGTACCTGTGATAGCGGTACTCATAATGATTAAGAATCAGTTTGGTTTTTTTGTTTCTGACGAGTCTGTGAGCTGAAATCACTCACGCCGACCTTTCAAAGGCGCGATTTTTAACTCCAGATAACATTGAAAAACACAAATAAAAGTGTATTTAAAAAATTGTTCCGTATACATTATAAGTAACCTAATAAATGAAAAAAAGTCTCCCATTGTGATTCATTGCATTCACAGAGAAAAGAAAAACTTGCGGCGTGATTACCAGAATGACCCCTTAAGATACATGAACACTTCTGTTCTTGAAATAACTTCTCTTTATAACGATTCATTTTATTCTTATAAGACCTTTGATTAATCAAATAGTTTGAAATGATACGAGTAGCTTCTTGTTTTTCACGTAGTTCAAAAGGATGAGCCATTATTACAAATTGAGTAGGTTGACTGTAAATAAGTAGTTAAAACGGGCAAGTTGCTCAAATCATTCGACGACATCGAATTTTTTCAAACTTGCTTGAATGAATAAGCTACTTACAATTAAACATTCCAGTATTTGGCTTGGTGCAAATGATTCCGGGTGACCCAGGCGCAGCTCTGGCCATTCGGCCTGTGGGCTTACATACCATCGGAGAACGGTGGTCACCCCAAGGCTGATCGCGCCGTCCAGCGCAACCGCACTTCTTTCCCCTGCACTATCACGGGGTTGGAGGACCTCGCTATTATAGGAGGTACGACTTGCCATCCGGCTGCAACGGCCGCACCAACTTTCCTGCATGGCCCAGGAAGAAAGGTCTCCTCTAGAGGAGAAAATGGCTTTGGATGGTCATCTCGTCAGAGTGCACATTAACCCCCCAGTATTCTACCCCGTTTCTCGGGTACGTATCCGCTTTTTATAGGCACGGGCCAGCTTGCGGGCAAACCGTACTCACAGGGGTGACCATCAACGAGAGTGTTTCCCTATGTAGACGCACCATAGTGCGCTGGAGTTTTATGCGTTGCGCCAGCCACCCTCTCCGGCCGACGGTACCAGTCCGCCTCTAACTGTATCCGCGGTGTATAGATCCGTGTCTCGCCCTGCTGTACCAGATCTCCTATCCACCCTTGTACTCTCGCACTTACTATTAGTACCATTGCTAGTAGTTCTGGACCCGAATTGTCAGTGTCCATTCATCGTCCCCGCCACGACCCCCCGGGCTGTGTTAATCCGCGTGTGTTCGCCCTCGGCTTGTGGGGGGCGGCTGGTTACCAGTGTAAGGCTAGCTATCCCTCCCTCCTAGACCCACCTTCTTCCCCTATGCCCCTGACTCGACTTCCTGGCACACTCCCTTTTCTGACTTCCCGCGCCCTCGCGAGTAAATCCGTCCCACTTTTCCCCGTCCCACCCTCTGTTCTGGGTCAGATCAGGTCTATTCGTCGAGATCTGATAGCAAGGCACGGTTCAGATTGGGACGGCCATCACTCGCCCCTGCGGCCATCCTCTTTGCTTGCTCGTTGCCACTCCTAACTACAGCCCTTGCCGCTCGTACCTCTCGCCCAAAGGCTCTTGCTTTTTTCACACGAAGTCCCTTGCTCGTCTCATCCGAGGGCGCTTGCTTGTCTCGCCCGAAGCCCTTACTTATCTAGCCCGAAAGGCCTCGATCGTCTCGTCCGACGACCTTGTCACTCCAGTGAACCGCGCTGAAAGGGATTACGCCCCCTCGAATCGCAGCTCCAGCCTCCTACTCGCGAGGGGACCGTCGTATAGGTCCTCCCCTTCCGGCGGTGGTAGACTTTAGATGCGTTTCCACGGGTTCACCTCCTAGAAGAATTCTGTCACTCTATCTACTCCTATTTCCCTTACGTCCTCCTTTTTGACTATTTTGCTTCCCAACCACCTTTTCCTTAAACACATTGTCCTGGGACCCTCGCACAGGACGTATTTCCCCAGGCTCCTAACACCCCATTTTACAGTTCCGTTCCCTTCGCACCATCCTGCTCCGGCCAGTTCATCCTCCCTCTTCGAGTCATCCATGTACCAAACTGCGTCGTGCTTATTATTCAGTTCCTCCTCGTTCCAGTCCTTTCTGTGTCAAATTTTCTATTGAACACATATCTTTTGACAATCAGGTCCCTGGGTAGCTGCTTTACGCGGTTCAGCTCGACGCTGCCTCTCTCTTCCAGTATCCGGCTGTAAATGATCGCGTTCCCTCCTTCCCAGTGCCCCCAGCTCTGCACTTTGAGCATCGTGGTCATCGCGAGCTCCTTAATCTTGATATCGACCGATGGTGTGTCAGCCAGTACTTCCAGTGCCCTTCCTGGCGCTGTCCTCATTGGTCCGTAGATCCTCCTTAGTGCCGTTCCTTAGATTTTGTCCAGTTCCGTCTTTGTCGACTTCATGTTTGCCGCCCTCCACCAGATTCCCGCCCCAAACGTCACACGGGGGATAACGATCGTTTCATATATCCATTTCACTGTGACCGGAGTGAGGCCCCAAGTGGCCCCACTGCTCTGCACATCATATTCAGGTTGGACTTGGCTTTGCGGATGTGTTTGATAACATGCTCTCCATGTCAGGGTCTCGTTCGCCGTGATCCCTAGGTATCTAACCCGACTGGACAGCCGAAGGTCCTGCCCCTGATACCTGAGTCCGCCGAACGGCAGTTTCCTGTTGACGTTCGCGATTTGAATCACTTCCATCATGTCGGGGTTGACCGACAGGCCAGCCCCCTTACACCATGTTCCAAGGGCGTTGAGCACCCTCTGTACCAGGACCTCGGCTTCACCTATCTTGCTGCATGAAGTCCATGAACACTACGTCATCTGCATAACCTGAGGTGGGGACTCCGCACCCTTCCAGTGTGTACAAGAGGTCATCCACGGCTAGGCTCCATAAGAGGGACGGCAGGACCCCCCCCCCCCCCCCGAAGGCATCCTCTGTGGACCTTACCGGTTGCCGGTACCTCTCCTCTATCGGTTTGTACCCTCCTAGTGATCAGCATTTTCTCTATCCATCTGATTATCGTCTCGCTGACCTCAAATCTCCTCATAGCGTTGATAATGACTACCGTCGGAGTCCTGTTAAAGGCCCCCTCTATTTCGATGAAGCATGCCAGCGTCACCTTCTAACTACTCGGAAAACTCTATTAGCACTAAAGCTGTTCGAGTACTTGAGTGCTGATACGACTTGACTAATCAAACCGATGCGCGAACTCGAAGAAAAAGAACGGCTCAAAGGAACCGAGTACACAGTTACCGCGCAAACCCATTTTCACGTTTTGAACTACGTGGGTTTGTAGCTAGCGTACCTCCAGCGTGTGCGTACAAGCGGTCGTACAATATTAGACAAAAGTATATGAAATTTGAAATACTTGAATATCTACGTCTTACGCATAGTAAACCTAGACGTAAGGAACTCGAACGACAGTTGGAATCTTATTTTTAGTCCTAGAGAAGTAGTTTTTTACTTTGCGAATGCTTTTTCAAGCATTATTTGCGGCTTTCTTCATTTACGCTAAACTTTTAATACTGAAAATTCCCTGAATTCATCTGTATAACGCTAAATTTTTCCAAACTAAAATCATTATTTAGCGGTGCTGATGAACAAATGTGACTTCAATAACGTGAAAAACGATAGTATATATCATGTGAACGATAATTTGGAATATTGTTCATTATAAACATTGTTAAGCGATTCTCTGAAAAAGAGTTAAACATGACTGTATGATTTGATTCTCTTTAATCGTAACTATACACACAAATTTACAATAAAGTACGCGAAGCGAGTGATTTACAGCGTTTATTTTAGCGACACGAAAGCCCGCGTTCATTCCCCCGAGCAGGAAAGGCAAAGCCAAGCGTTTAGTGGTTCTAGCCTAAAGCAGATTGGGCCAGGTTTAGAGGTAAAACTAGTTAAAGCGTGTTTGCGGTCTAGGACGCGACGGCGAACGAACTAGTTTATACAAGCAGCGTAACCTCAGCGAAATCGTGACTAAAGTTATTTGAAAGCACGGCACAAGCGTTACTCGTCCAACGCAGATAAGGCGAGTACCTTTAAGTGAGTTCACGACTTAGCACACGTTCGCGAACAACCAAGCAGTGAAGTAAAAACATACAACTAAAGTCCTTTTCAGATTTATTGGCCGGTGAGCTTCGTGAGGGGTATTTTCCCACCACACCGCTTGCCTGCCTCGGTGCTCCTTTTCTCTAGGTTCTCGCTCTCTCTAGGGCTACGTCTGGTCGTTGCGCGGTGGAGATTGGTGCAGGGTCCGCCGGCCTCGAGCTACCGCTGATGGAGGGGGAAATACCTACAGGAGCGGTGGTTATGTGTGCGTGACTGACCAGCCGCAGTTCTGATGTGAACCACCGCTCCTGTAGGTGTTTCCCCCTCCATCAGTGGTAGCTGGAGTTCGTCGATCGCTGGTTAGGAGCCCGGCGACTATCCCCACAATTTCTTGGAATTCTTTGGTCGAGAGTGAGAGAATCCGAGAACGAGCGAGAGCGGAAAAAAGAGTCACACGTAATTTCCGTCAACTACGGAAGAGAGAAAACATGATACTTTGTCTCGTTTCGTCGTTCACGCGTATCGTACGCTCTACCTCTTCACTGATACATTGTATATAGTCGCGCACGTGGATCGAGCTCGAAGAGATAGAGTGCACGCACATTTATTCATCGTTCAATCAGGTCGAATAACGTCTCTTCCGTAGTCGACGGCAATTACGTGTGACTCTTTTTTCCACTCTCGCTCATTCTTGGATTCTCTCACTCTCGACCAAAGAATTCCAAGAAATTGTGGGGATAGTCGCCGGGCTCTTAACCAGGGATCGGCGAACTCCAGCTACCACTGACGGAGGGAGAAACACTTACAGGAGCGGTGGTTATGTGTGCGTGAACTGCGTCTGCATCAGTCATGCACACATAACCACCACTCCTGTAGGTGTTTCCCCCTCCATCAGCGGTAGCTCGAGGCCGCCGGTCCCTGCATACACTATTACGCTAAGAATAAACAACAGCCACACGGCTTCGTCAGGCGGAGTCGAATAGCGTTCCCGTTACCCCACCATACCCTTTGGGGGCCACGCAACTTCAACTGCCAATCTACGATCGTCAGGTAGTGGTGGCTGATTTCTCCTCGCGCGCTGCTCCCGACTCTGAACTCATCGGCCAAAAAATCTGAAAAGGACTTTAGCGAAGCACACTAGAGATTCCGAGGCATAAGACAGCTTCAGGAAATCGGCACGGACTTTTCGATGTTTTCCAATACGGTTTGATTATGTAGTCAATGTGACCTCGGGTGTCCCTCAGGGATCACACCTTGGTCCTCTCCTGATCCTTCTCTTTATTAATGATCTCAAGCAGGTTTTCCTGCACAGTAAATTCCTAATGCACGCGGATGATCTAACAATTTTCCGCACTATTAGTGGGGCTTTCGAAGGGGACCTGTTGCAGGCTGACCTCAGTAGGTTCGTGCAGTGATGTATCGTCAATAGAATGCAGCTTAATACCGGGAAATGTGTGTTATTAAGGACCCATAGAGCTGTCAGTGGCATTCCTTCGAAGTATATGCTGGGCGATACCTCATTAGCTGAGGTGGCGGAAATCTTGGACCTTGCTGTTACGTTTTCGACAGGTCTGAATTTTCGCAACCATTATCGTAGTATCACTTGTAAGGCGATGAAAACCCCTGGGTTTATCGCCCGTTTTGCGAAACAGTTCAAACAGATCAGGACATTGAAGTTGTTATATGTTGCACTGGTAGGGCCACAGATTGAATATGCGTCGGTGATTTGGATCCCCAGGCATAAGCAATATGCCAGCGTAATTGAAGGGGTACAGCATAAGTTCCTTAGGCTAGCCATGAGGGCATCAGATAGCCCTATGCGGTTCAGTGACCACAATTACAGTCCTGCCTTACTAAAAACGAGGCTCTCTACTCTTAGCGACCGCCGTGTCTGTTCTGATTTACTATTCCTTTATAAAGTTTTCCACGGTCAGATGAATTGCCAAGAACTTGTCGCACTGATTTGTTTTCATGCTCCGCAACGGTCACTACGTCCGAGACCCCTTTTTGTATCGTGCGTCCCGGAATATCATCATTACACTGCCGTTTCCATAAAGCGCGCTATGGACGAGTTAAACCAGTGCCTTGCGGACATAGATTTATTCTTAAGGTCGAGTTTACTAGCCGCGATCGGCAGCGGCGGCCAGCGACCGCGGCCGGTGGCCAAATCCTAAGCACCGCTCTTATGGAGAAGCAGCTACCTAGGCTACTCGAGACGCAACACAATGCGATGAGTGTCTGTTTTCCGCCACGATGGCGGAATCTACTAGCCGCGCGGCTAGCCACGGCGGCAAATCGCGTGACTTCTCCAAACTGAGTCATAGTCGCGGCCGTACTGCGATCCTACGCCACAGTCGGACAGTAACCCGAAAATAAGGAAACCAGGCAGAATTCGAAAGTTATGTGATTATGTTTTTTTTTTATATATTTCTTGTAAAACTAATAATATGAACTCCTAAAAAAAGGGAAAATATCGTGGCGTCTGATCTGTGTGTAAACACGTGTCAAAGTTTGTATGTTTTTTCTGATGGAAAATTTTTAATCGAGTCTTTTAAATCGTGATGATATAAATTTATTGAGAACCGAAATGAGTAATATCGTTTTTGGTAAGCAATAGCAAATAATTAGTTACATACAGTTCTTTTCCATAAGAAACCCATTGAAGAAATATCAGCAATTGTCGGCTTTTTAGTTACCCTCCGGGAACTTCCGAGCAAATTTCTTTTTGTTATATAATCAACATCTATTTGGCTTTGCAACTGCGAAAACAAGATTTGGCAATATTTACAAATAATGGAGAAATTACCTGTATTCTATGTCGCACAGCGAGGCTGAATCTCAAGAAATAGGTGGAAATTCAACATCACATTTTGTGCACTGAAACTGCGGAATATAGTTAAGAAAGTTCATAAAAGAAAGTATTAATATACAACACATACGGAGGATTGACGTTATTTAAAAAAATGATGTCAATAATTCCAATAAAACTAGAACAATTTGATAAATATACCTATATTACTATGGAAAGTGTAGAAATATTGTACGCGCAAAATAATCTCATTGCGACACAAACGAAGATATTTTAAACTTTTTATCTTTTTATTCAGATCCAGTATTAGTGTTTTATAAAGTATACCACTTTTCTTCCTGTGTCTTTCCGCGAGGCGTATTGATGGTGGACTTGGTGAATATTACTAATAATAAGCACGACGGAATAGGGTTCGACTAAACGACCACCGCTGTTTGTCGTTTACCTAACTCGATGGAGGCCGTGACGAGGACAACCACTCGCAGTGCCTCACCGAATTTTATGGCTTTCGACCCTCGAAAGGATTCGAATACCATTAAAAAGTCAGAAATGTCCAGGATTTCCGCATTTCTCATTGGATCTTTGTGAAAATGACGTCAATGAATTCCTTATGTTTCACCGATGAAATTGACATCACGAACGACACAATTCGGACCATATGAAGGAAATTTCATGAAAAATTAATTTATATCGTTTCAAGTTGTCTTCGTTAATAATAGTCCGATTTACATGAAATTTCATATAATTTTCATTGCAAAAACATAAGGAATCCATTGGTGTCACTTCCATATCGAAACGATAAAGAATAAAAAATTATTTTATTTCTGAAGCAGGTATGAATCCTTAGCCGTAGACCCTTTCAAGTGCGCTTGAACCAAAGTGGGACCCTGAACCAGGGGTTTAAAACAGTTATGATATCGGTTTCGCTTCTTGAAACAGTTATGAAGAACCGATATTCTGGATAACTGTTATAAGGAACCGAAATTTCTGACTATATCGATTTCGGTTACGGTTCTAGAACCGATATTATATCGGTCATAACGGTTCTAGAACCGTTATTTTTTCGGTTCTATACTTATCGGTTCTAAAACGGTTCTGGTGTCGTTTTATTTCGTTTCGTAAATTGATTCTTATATCGTTCTTACGAAATTGTTACATGTTTTAACTCTCTGATGGCTGTACATGGATGTATTTTGTCAACGCAATTTGAACGCAGACGTCTATTCTTGCTATAGCCATCATCTCAGTAGCGTATTTACGTCAATATTTTGATGTGTAGCTGTTTATTACTCCGTGGCGGAATCCGCTTGCGTTAGTTTCAAAGTAATCATGTGGCGCGGATGCGAACGAATGCTCCTATACAATGTGTAGGTAATTTGCTTTGCACGCGTAGCGGGGACTCTCCGCTGAACTCTGAAACGGGCTAACGTAAAAATTTTTTAGCTTAAGGGGGTAGACACGGGTAATGCAGCGCGCTGTATACCGACACAATCTGGCCCGAAATATGGGTCTGGGAAATTACGTTGTTTGTCCTTAGATGAGCAGATTTTGAGCTGGGCGAGGTCTCATTCGAAAGAGGAAGGTTCAATGCAGCCCGCTCTGGTCATGGCTCAACGAGATTGTGTTGATATCTGATAATACGAGTGTTCAAAGTAGAGAAAAAATCGACAAAATACACTCCCAGATTCCAAGCATTTGTAAGTCGCTAAAAGATTTTTATGACTCAAATGATGACCAGAGCGGGCTGCATTAAAGCTTCCTCTTTCGAATGAGACCTCGCCCAGCCCAAAATCTGCTCATATAAGGACAAACAACGTAATTTCCCAGACCCATGTTTCGGGCCAGATTGTGTCGGTATGCAGCGCGCTGCATTACCCGTGTCACGTGGCGTGTTTACCCCCTTAAGCCAATCATCGGTAGTAATTATTTTATTAATATTAGTAATAATAACTATAAATATATTATTTTATGAAATTAATAGTGTTAGTGTTGGTATTAGGGTGAAAAATTAAAAAAAAAACAATTATTATAATGGGTAGAAAGAAGTTTAGCTGTACCACCACGCACGTAAGCGTGGAGCGTTTATTTTCGCCATTGAAATTTATTTTATCTCCGCATCGTTCGAGAATGAACGGAAGCCTGGTTAATGATATATTAGTACTACGCTTAAACAGTAACAATATTGTAGATTATTGAATTTCTTAGAAATATTTCTTTAAAATAAATTCTTAATATACAGTAATCTGTAAGCGTAATATCTACTTATTTCAATTCCTGTAAAATCGATAGGAGAATCAATTCCAGAACCGTTTTAGAACCGATATAGAACTGAAAAAATAACGGTTCTAGAACCGTTATAACCGATATAATATCGGTTCTGTGAAACCGTTATAACCGATATAATATTGGTTCTGTGAAACCGTTATAACCGGTACAATATCGGTTCTGTGGAACCGTTATAACCGATATAATATCGGTTCTGCAGAACCGTAACCGAAATCGATATAGTCAGAAATTTCGGTTCCTTATAACAGTTATTCAGAATATCGTTTCTTCATAACTGTTTCAGTCAGAACCGATATATAACTGTTTGAAACAGTTATTTTCGAAACCGTTTCAATCCCTGCCCTGAACGCTGCGCGGTCGGAGTCTGGCCGCCGCCACGGGCCACCGGCCGCCGACCAGAGTGAATGGGAAATGGTTTGATCAGTCCGGCCTACGCTCCGTGACGCATGCGCAATGATGCCGTGATGACGTCAAACCAATCAACGCCAAGATGGTAAACGAAACGGCGCCACCGTCAAGTTAAGCCAAGCGACGTCATTGGCTGGGCTAGCTTGACGGTGGCGCCGTTTCGTTTACCATCTTGGCGTTGATTGGTTTGACGTCATCACGGCATCATTGCGCATGCGTCACGGAGCGTAGGCCGGACTGATCAAACCATTTCCCATTCACTCTGCCGCCGACGCCGGATCGCGGCTAGGAAACTCGACCTTTAGCCTCCCTTGCTTCGTTTAAGAATCAGTTGCTTAGGAGACTGCCACCTCCTTAACTTGCGCATCATTGGCACGGCGATTTCGCCGCATGTAGCCTGTTTATGTTTTTGTTTTGTTATTTTCTATTTCGTGTTTTATTTTATTTTATTTTATTTTCTAATTTTTTCACTAATTCTGTTCACATTTTGTATTCTAAAGGGTTCTCCCGTTGAAACAATAATGATAATAATAATAATAATAATAATAATAATAATAATAATAATAATAATAATAGTGAAAAAACTTGCCATTAGTGATTCAGATTAAGCGTTCAGATCAGGTACGGTAAGAACTTTGAAGCATTAACTTTTTGTGCTTTTAAACATGTTTTTAAAGTTGTATATGGTATGCTAATGTTTTATAGCCTTAATATGTCGACAGTTCAGACCTTTAGTGTACCTACTCGTCTCTCATGCGTCCAACAAAGCAACAGAACACTTAGTTTAATATGATTAAACATTTGCGGGTAAATTTGTCGAAAAGCTACCTCGTTACCAATTACGATGACCTTAACATACAGGGTGTCCGCGGGAAGACTGAACAGCCGGATATCTCCTAAAGTATTGGAGGTAAAAATTTTAAAAAAATACGCACATGAATTGTTCGATGGGGCTAACAAATTAGCCGAACGATTTTTTTTCGATTATTATTTTAAAAGATACGATGGTCAAGTTTCGTTTTATAAATGGGACTACATTTTCTGAACACCTGAATTTATAGTGCGTTCCAAGACAAATTCAGCTTTAATATATACACTTGATTTGCACTGGATATTGAGATATTGCACTTGCGAAATTACTGATTTCCACTGGAATGAAACAATTTGAAATAGCAAGAACCGGGGATGGTCTTGTAGGCGCCACGGGTGGTAGTGCCCGTTGAAAGCGATACCTACCTGCCGAAGGTCTACGCCAGGGATGGTAGGCCCAAAGGCTGGACAATTCTTTTCCGTCAGAAATGCTACTTAGGTAGGTACATCTGCGGTATCGAGAAGCGTACCGTTAATGTTTCAAAACATCACTCGGAGGGATGCAAGTTCGATTGGTTAAGTTAGATGGTGTGAATGTTGCTAGACCAAATTTCTCTTCACAACAATACCTCCTCCCAATGCCCACCTTTTTTCGCACGGAATACGTTAAAGGGAGAGGTCACTGAAAAAATAGCGATTTCGACCATTTTTAAGAATTTTTTTTACATGTTTGGCAAGTCTGAACCCTTGTTCAACCGTACACAACATGGTTTAACATTCAGTGTTGCCTTTCTACCAGAAAAACCTATTTTTCTAAAACCTTGCGAAAGAGCCGAAAACCAAAACCTTCGTTTTTCTTTATATTTCTCTATTATTTAGCTCTTTGAGTATATTCAACCGCTGGCTAGTGTTTGGGGAAATCTAAATTAACTGCGTGGCCTTGACATTGTTTATTTTCATCAATGGCCAAAATGCGTTTCACGATTCTAAAACGCACGCGTGCTCTGTAACAGAATCCCTTGGACTGCGCGTACTAAACTACGAACGCTTTCTTACAAAGTACAGTATGTGACTGAGTTCGTATATGTAACGCGGCCGATAACTCAGCCATGTACAGTTGGTAACTATCTAAGCGGAGAAAGGAAGGGGTGATGGTAGCCCTGCAGTGAGGGCCACCGGTTCGCCCGCAGCGAGGACCGTCGCGGTCGCACCGTGGCAGGGTGTTTGCGCGGCGGCGGCGTTGAAGGGTAGGAAAGGGGGGCTCACAAGACTGAAGCCCTCCCCCCCTCCCACCTTGGAGATTTTAGTGGATTCTAGTCCCACATAACCCCCGATCCTCCACCGAGGGTCGGGGGTATCCGTGAGGATTTCCTCCAACCCAGAAAGAAGAAGTTTGCAGGTGCGTGAAGTATGATAGCGAACCGATGTGAGTATGTATTAGTAGGTTTTTTGCAAATATCTCGTAAACTGAAGCCGATCACCAAAAAATTTAAAAGGAAATGTTCAGAATGATGACCTTGACAACAATAGCGATATTGACCACATCGTGCGATGCTTATAACCGCAGTTTCATTTTGAACATACATAAACTCACATCGGTTCCCATACAACACACTCTCGTTGCTGTGCAAGATTGCAACGTTTCTATGCCCGCCTCCTGCAACCTTTCGGGCAGTAGGATAAAAAATATAAATAACAGTATATATATATGTGTCTGTGACGAACGCGACGATATTGAATGTATGCAGAATCATAGAATCATATAATCATATATCGAACTTTGAGGCCATTTTTCGAGGTAATCCCATCTGATTTCGAAATTAAAAATGGTATAAATCGATTCGTCTTGACGAGATATTTCCAACGGTATATAGCAGACGCTGTAGGCTCGTAGGTCACTACTCCCTTCTGCGGCTTAATATTGTCCTTTAAACTCAAATTATTCAAAAACGAAGGCTCATTTTTACAAACTCCATTAGGGTTTTTTAACACTAGGTATGTACTACACCTTCCAGCCTCTGTGATTCTACACATTAAAATGTACAGGCTGAGTCACATAACATATAAACTTAAAATATCTCTGTTGCTTTTAATGATACAAGTCTTTTTTTAGGATTTATATCCAAAGGATATAAATCGATAAGATTTTTGTACAAGTTTTTTTTTGTTGACAATAATGGTTGTTTGCAACTAAAAACGATATCCATAATTCATAATGGTTATTCCTAACCATAAACATTTAATGAATATTAACTTTTATGCCATAACTTTTAAAATTTAAGTTATGGCAGTTATAGTCTCTGAAATAAACCAAAGTTCAATCAAAACAACAGCAAAACAATTTTTATAAAACGTAGGCGGTTACCGCGCGTATTCGGAAATAATAGTGCCACCGTGTATATGAAGGCGTCGCATGCGAAACGGTTGACAAAGAGGTAACAGACGGTAAGCCGGAGAAAATCGTAGGCGGTTAAGTGGTGAGTGGGACCAACCAGCGCCTCCTCATAATTATCCCTGCGCGGAACGGGATTTTTCTTAGGATGAAACGGGTATACTATAGAATTATGGTAAGAAACTCCGGGGTGATGCATATGTATAACAAGCAATAAAATTGAAAATATAGAAACGTATTATAAAATTTCACCGAAACATAACATATTTAGAATGTTAATACTATATAAATAAATAACTTACAAAGATAAAGAACAGAATTGTATTAAACGATATATATATATACATTTGCAAAAGTAAAAAATTATATACTAATAAATATATACATACATATTATATATATTTGTGTATTAGTCTTTATTGCACTCAGCGATCCATGCAAGCGCAAAATTATATACATATACACATTTGTGTATTAGTCTTTACTGCACTCAGCGATCGATGCAAGCGCAAAATTATATACATATATACATTTGTGTATTAGTACCAAAATAATTGGTTATGCGATTTAGGATTCATGTCTGATTTAGCAGATCATTTAAATTCTCTAAATTTAGAATTGCAAGGAAAGGGCAACACAATTGTTGATTACAACAAATCAATTTGTGCTTTCGAAGCTAAAATTGAATTGTGGAAAACACAATGAAACGAAAATAATGTCTAAAACTAGGATCCCTAATCACGCCCAATAAAAGCACTGATCAGTATAAAAATACGTTAAAAAAGTTGGGTGATGAATTTGCAAAACGATTCGGTGATATAAAGGCGCTCCAAATTCAATTTTAGACACTTTCAAATCCATTTTCAATAGATATAAACACGGTTTCAACTACGCTGCAATTAGAGCTCCTAAATTTAAGATCCGACCTATTCCTGAAACAGAAATTCTTTATTAAAAACGATCTGAGTAGTTTTTATAAAAATTTCCGAAAAATAAAATACCCCCATTTATATAAGACCGCATCGAAAATATTAGCAATCTTCGGTACAACTTATTTATGCGAACAGCTATTTTCTAACATGAAAAAAACAAAATCATCAAGTCGGGCATCATTGAAAGATTACAACTTAAGATGCAGTTTAATGCTAAGTGCACACAAAAATCTGGCCCCTGATATACCACGTTTAGTGAAACAAACACGACGCTTCAATTTCAAAGATTTTGGCTACGATAGGGTTGGCTTGATTTTTCGCCACCTGCGTGTGAAAGCTCCACTATTGTGGCGTATGGTTTCAAAAGACGATATTAATGCAAATCACCCTATAATGGCGCACATCAGGCTCAAGAATATGGTTCCAAGTTGGAAAACGTTATTGCTACTATCTCAACTTCGAAAATAATGTAGGTTCGTCCATTGTTTGCTCTCACCGCCTCAATTAACGATATTACGTATCAAATTAGTTTGCAGGATTAAAAGTCAGTTTCATTAAAAGTAATGCGATTTAATTTTTTTTTTGCCAATTTAATCGGGAGAATACAAGGAATCCATTGCTGTCACTTTCATATTGATACGATGAAATATAAAGAAATTCCGTTTCTGCATAATCGATGACACATCGCCCCGCAACCTCGCACTGCAGATTAGATGGGTGAACGATATAATGTCGCTCGGCTCGAGGAGCCGACGGCTTCGATCAAAGGCGTTCAAGGCTCGATCAGCTTGAAATAACTTTCGGATATGAATATAAATGAAAGGGAGAATATTATTTAAAGCTTCGGGTGAATTCCAGTCGAATGAAAACATTATTTACGGTGCTTCGAATAATAAATAACTCCGGGTTATTTATATTTGATGAGTTGCGATTAAAATTTTTGTCTTTTATTCAAAACCAATTTTTATTTAATATAATTTTTTGCCCATCTCTGGTTCCAATTACCACTGATGCATGGTGGGGAAGGTATCCTTCCATGCGGCCGCCCGGTCGAGTGAAAATGCGCAGGCTGGATGCGCATGATTATTATGTGGTCTCCTCTTCGAAGTAACAGAAAATATAACGCTATTTCATTCTTTTACGCTACATTTGTCAACTTTTGTATGACTTAACATCCTTCCAAAATATTATTACGCCGCAACTGTATCTTTATGAAATCTGGTATAGCAGATAGGTTATATTTTCTGTCACTTCGAGGACGGAGTCACATAATAATCACGTGCATCCAGCCTACGCATTTTCATGTGCCATTCCAAAAGATGACATAAACAGAAGCCACTACAGGGTTAAAACATTCTGACACAAAAATTGTAGAAAAAATTGAAAGACTGTTAGAAACTACTTCCGATCTGTAATGCATGCACTACATTGAGGATAACATTACATAAAAGGAAACCAGAGCATTAGATTCTGAGGCTGCAGAACTAATACAATATAATTGAATAAAAATTTAATTCCTCTACTTGTAAAAGTAATTGATACAAGGATAACTAGAATATTGTTTATCAGCGCCATGAATTTTAAAAAGAGCATTATATAAAGTATTTAAATAAACAGTTTGCAAAAACTTTACGCAACAATTATGGTTCAAATATTGAAAAAAGAAGAATTAAGTAAACGTAAAATTTGGTAAATTTTCCACGATTAGAAGGGGATAATTTGTTCCCATTTTATGGCACAAATTGCATTCCCATATCTTTTGTAGTTCAAAAGTTATGCAAAAACAACCCCAAATTCTTCAACCCGGGCCACTAACGCGTCAGCGTGGTCTAATACAGAGTTCGACAAAATGTAATCTAATTACAACTATTAAACTGTAATTACAGTTTAATCGTAATTTGTAAATAGTAATTAGATTACATTTTGCTCAACTCTGGTCCAATGCCGCTGCTGGGCCATTGCATACGTAGATAACGGGATCGGCGCGGTCGCACTCTTAAAATGGTTACCGTTTTCATACCCGTCTGCTACGTCAAATTTAATATTTTCAGGCGAAACCCAAAAGAACCCTGCGCTCGCCACTGACACCTAAAAATCTATACTTTCATCATTGGCTCATAGATGGCGGAGGTATCGGCGCATGGTTGTAGTGGAATGCGTCCGTAAGACGGTGTTGCCAAATTTTACCTGTTCGCGCGCGCGTAGGTTGCAGTCTTAACGAATGACCCTGTATCGTATTATGTATATAATGTTGTACAAATTTGATATTGTATGTGTAGAATGGGTTACGCAACTGGAGCTACACTTTAGTTACTAAAGTTACTAAAGTTTAGTAACCAAAGTGCAATTCCAGTTGCGTAACCCATTGTACACATACAATATATGCAATGGTGCATATATATGGAATTAGAACATATCATGTCAGTCTATTTTTATTGTGTCTTTAGTCAACGTTGTCGTGTTTGTTTCACTAAACGTGGTATATCAGGGCCCAGATTTCTGTGTGCACTTAGCATTAAACTGCATCTTAAGTTGTAATCTTTCAATGATGCCCGACTTGATGATTTTTTTCATGTTAGAAAATAGCTGTTCGCATAAATAAGTTGTACCGAACATTGCTAATATTTTCGATGCGGTCTTATATAAATGGGGGTATTTTATTTTTATGAATTCAATTATTTTGGACCTCTTGTCGCAGATTAAAAAATCGATCGAGAATTTTTCCCCTGCTAAACCATCGTACTTCGGTGTGCAATGGTAGCTCGCCGCAATCCCAATGCACGTCTTCCAAAAGTATTCTAAATTGCCGTCGTTTTAGGGAATTCATTCTAATATAATTGGTAGTTTTAATTACCACTGACATAACATGTTCTAATTCAATACGCTTTGCACACAAATTTTGTTGATGTATAGTACAATGTATTGCGTCAATTTCTTGAGGGACTGCTAAATTTCATAATTTGCTTCGGAGGCGACCAACGAAACTTGTATTCCTGCCAGCCATGGCAGGAGAACCATCAGTGGAGACAGATACGAGCTTCGTCCAATTTAAATTCAAATTATCGACTGCCTCCTCCACACACGACATGATGTCTTCCCCTGTTGTGGTGTCTTTCAAGGGGCACAAATCTAGCAGTTCCTGTTGAAGGAAAAACCTTGCTCTGTAGTATAATCTGTTTAGGGCGCACGACGGGGGGCACCATCGAAATACGGTATGGCTCCGTCACTGAGAATCGCAAGCTCCGCGATTGTCTATTGTTTTTTCTCTCTCCTTAGTTTGACTCACGGACTACCAGTCGTCGATCTGTTGTGCTGCGACGCAGTCGTTCTGTTTTCAGTCTGTTTAAATATATTGTCCATTACGAGAACCAAGTAGTCCAAAACCTGAATTTATTCCCTCAACAGGTTATGGGCCCAGTAGTGCAAGTGTGATAGGTTAGAAGCTATACACGTGCGTGCGTCATAAAAGGCAAGCAAAAAGCCATCTTTGAAAGTTCGGGCAGGCGGATTTTTGCGGTTATTATATACAGCAATTGTATTTGCAAGAGGTGTGCCAGGTGCAGCGAACGGGAATCGATAAGACAATGGATATCGGTAAAATAAAGGTGGAAAAATTGCGCGACGCGGACAACTGGCAGCAATGGCAGTTCGTGGTTCGTACATTGTTAGAAAGTGACGACCTAATGGGCGTGTGTGATGGCACGTTACCGAAGCCAGAGCCTGGTTCAGAGAGTCATGCGGCAGCAATGTTTGCATGGAATAAAGCAAACAAGGCTGCGAAAAGACTAATTGTAACAACAGTTGAATCCAATCCGTTACAGTTTTTAATGAACTGTGAAACGGCAAGAGACATGTGGGAAAGGTTGCATAATGTGTTTGATATGAAGTCTGATGAAAGTTTGTCGCTAATTCAGAAGCAATTTTTTGAATTTCGATGGGAATCAAACAGTAAAATCGCAGAGCACATTTCGAAACTGGAACAGTTGGCAAATAAAATGAAAGCGCTTGGCGGGGAAATACCGTCGTCCATGCTGATCACGAGGATCCTGTCGACACTTCCGCCAGCTTTCGGCCATTTTCACAGCGCATGGGATTCGACGGAGGCGACAAAGAGGACGTTGACTAATCTTACAACTAGATTGATGACTGAAGAGCTTCGACTGAAGAAGAAAGAGAACGAGCCACAAGAAACAACTGTGGCTTTAATGTCAAATTTGAAAGTGCAACCAGATTCTTTGAAGAAGACAAATTTTCCGAAAAAGAAGAAGAGGACATTAAGCTGTTTCGTGTGCGGATCAAAGGAACATCTCAAGAAGAATTGTCCGAAGAAGCGGGAGCAGAAAGAAGACTGCAACAAGCCGGGCGTGCTGCAGGCGTTTGTGGGCAATGCTGGTCAAGGAAGCAGTGAAGACTGCTGGCTGATTGACTCCGGTGCATCCGACCACATGACGAGTCGACGCAGCTGGTTCTCCGAGTTTCGACAGTTTTCAGTGCCTACTAAAATTCGTATAGGTAACGGTGAGCAACTGTTGGCGCTTGGACAAGGCGAAATTCTGATTGAAACGTATGTCGATGGAACGTGGATTCCAGGTATGTTGTATGATGTATTATTCGTGCCGGACATGAAACAAAATCTGTTTTCTGTAAAAGTTGCCGCGAAAAGGGGTGTAGATTTTGTAATAAGCGATAGAGGCCGCCGGTGTGAATTTCTCAGAAACGGTACAGTAGTGGCGACTGGTGCGGAGGTCGGTAGATTGTATAGTATCAGTATGAGAGTCCTACCTCCGAAAATAATGTGTGTCGCGAATCAACTCGATACGTTACAGTTGTGGCATGAGCGCTTAGGCCATCAAAATAAAAGATACGTCCAAACTTTTTTGACCGGAATGGGGATTGATGTGACCGAAGACGGCGAATATTGCGATGGGTGTGCGTATGGTAAACATCATAGGTTAAGCTTTGGCGAGAGAAGGAATCGCGCGACAAGACCGAGGGAGCTAATACATTCGGACGTGTGCGGGCCGATGAATGTACAATCGCTCGGCAAACGAAGGTATTATGTGCTCTTTAAAGACGATTTCACTGGTTATCGCAAGGTCTATTTCTTACGCGAAAAGTCGGAAGTTAAAGTCAAGCTTGAACTTTTTTGCAACGAAATTAAAACGCAGTTTGGAGATAATATTAAAGAACTGCGTACGGATAACGGTGGTGAATACGTCAATAAAGATGTACGGCTCCTTCTCGGTAAGCTAGGTATAAAGCATACGGTCACTGTTCCTTACACCCCCGAGCAGAATGGGAGTGCTGAACGCGAAAATCGTACGATTGTGGAAGCGGCGCGGTCAATGCTGTACTCTAGATCGCATTTGCCTCAGCACCTGTGGGCAGAAGCTATGAATTCTGCTGTCTATGTTTTAAACAGAACGGGTCCGACAAAAGTAGCTGACAAAACGCCGTATGAATTGTGGTTCGGTAAAGAGGCAAGTGTCGATCACCTAAAAATTTTCGGTACTGAATGTTTCGTTCACATACCGAAGGAAAAGCGAAGAAAATTGGATAAAAAGTCCTTCAAGGGATATCTAGTTGGCTATCTTGACGATGTTCAAGGCTATCGTGTATGGGTTCCGGAATTTTGCGATGTAGTTATAAGTCGGGATGTCCTATTTAAGGAAGAAAGACTGTCTACCACTTCAATGGAAATCGAAACAGGGCCGATTTTAAATGAAGGCGTAGCGGAACCCGAAGCCAAAATGACAACAAACAAGCGTCAAGAAGAAGGTAATCCGAGAGAGACCGACGAGACCGACGAAGCCGACGGGAGGCTACTGCGAGATAGAGCAAAACTGAAGAAACCTAATTTCTTTGGAAGTCCAGTGGCAGTTTTTGCTGAATCCATACCTGCGAATTATGCGGAGGCAACAATCTCTGATGAAGCTGAAAATTGGAAAACGGCCATGATTGAGGAAATGCAGTCGTTGGAAGAAAACAACACATGGGTTTTAGTCGAAAAACCACAAGGAAAAAAAATTCTCAACAATCGATGGGTATATCGTCGTAAGCCTAGCTCGGATGATGCAGAAGATGGATACAAGGCCCGTCTGGTAATCAAGGGGTGCTCGCAGATGGAAGGGACGGACTACACCGAAACATTTAGTCCAGTTGTACGCATGGAGACCTTGAGAGTCATATTTAGTGTTGTGGCTCGTGAACAAATGCATGTACGCCAGTTCGATATAAAGTCAGCATTTTTGTATGGAACTCTCCAAGAAGAAATCTATATGCATCAGCCCAAGGGTTTTGAAGACAACACGAACCGAGTGTGCAAACTTTTAAAAAGTCTGTATGGCCTGAAGCAAGCTCCTAGGTGCTGGGCGAAACATTTTAAAGATTTTTTGTCAAATTGCGGTTTAAGGGAGAGCAGTGCCGACCCGTGTCTGTACTGTCTGATGCAAGGCAAGAGGAAGCTGTTACTGGCTCTGTGGGTCGACGACGGACTGATAGCGTCATCGCATGAAGGGGACGCAGATGAATTAATCCAACGTTTAAAAGCTCGATTTAAAGTAACAATCACGACTGATGTGAAGAATTTTCTGGGTATTGAGGTGCACCGTCTACATGATGGCTCAATTTTCATAAGTCAAGCAAAGTATATAAGAAAAATACTGGAGCGCTACAAGATGACTGACTCGAAACCAGTCTCCACACCAATAGAAACAGGATGGGAAGCAAGTGACTTGTCAAAAGAAGATCTTTGTGTTCCATATCGAGAAGCCGTGGGGAATTTAATGTACCTGCAAGTAGTCACCAGACCCGATATTGCATATGCTATCAATATAGCCTCAAGAGCTTTGGAGAAGCCAACTGAATCTCATTGGCAACTCGTTAAACGTATCATGCGGTACGTCAAAGGTACAGAAGACGTAGGCTTACTATACAAAACAAGCGGCGAGCTTAAAGTTTTTAGTGATGCGGACTTCGCGGGTGATAAGACTACAAGAAAATCGACCAGTGGTATTTTGTACAAATTTGGTGACGCGGCGGTAGTATGGCAGAGTAAAAAACAGCAGCGTGTTGCTCAGTCGACTACTGAGGCCGAGTATGTGAGTGCGGCAAAAGCAGCTAAAGAGATGGTATGGCTAACGCGTTTGATGAATGAAATTGGTATTGAGATAAAGAAAAACACTTTGTATATAGACAATATGAGCGCGATAAAGCTTTTAAAAAATCCGGAATTTCATCAGCGCAGTAAGCATATTGACGTAAAATATCATTTTGTGCGAGACTTGTATGAAAAGGATGTGCTTGATGTAACGTATGTTCAAAGCGATGATCAAGCCGCTGATATTTTCACAAAGGCACTATGTAAACCGAAATTTGAGTATATGAAGTCACTATTGGGACTTGTATGTAAAAAGCAACTACTCAATGTAAACGATTAAGGTAGATTATATGTAATCGTCGCACAGGGTTTTTAGGGAGAGTGTTGAAGGAAAAACCTTGCTCTGTAGTATAATCTGTTTAGGGCGCACGACGGGGGGCACCATCGAAATACGGTATGGCTCCGTCACTGAGAATCGCGAGCTCCGCGATTGTCTATTGTTTTTTCTCTCTCCTTAGTTTGACTCACGGACTACCAGTCGTCGATCTGTTGTGCTGCGACGCAGTCGTTCTGTTTTCAGTCTGTTTAAATATATTGTCCATTACGAGAACCAAGTAGTCCAAAACCTGAATTTATTCCCTCAACAGTTCCTCCATTGCTATTAAATTTTCATTAACCCCCCGAATAAATATCGCGACTTGCGGAGTCCCTGACATATCCGTGGATTCATCCACGGCTAGGCTGAATGCAATAAAAGTATGGCATAAATCCCGTAACTGGCGCGTCACATCTTCAGCCATCTCCTGAATGCGGCGCGTGACTGTATTCCGCCCAACACTGAATCCAACGAATTCGTCAAAATACACGAGGCAGCAATAAACTCATAAAGCTAACAGATCTGTCAGCAGCCAACGTCCTTCAAATTAACTTTAACCACTTCGAAGCCTATATTTCTACTGCATTTTTGTCACCATGGCCTACACTGGCCTACAGCCCTACAGGCCAACTCGGTTTACAACTTTATTACTTAGGAGTGGGCTGCAACCGGTCATATTAATTTTCTCGCGACGGTAACGGTTCCAACAGTTTATTGACCATTCCCTTCCACCACCAAGAAGGCAAAGAGGTACCAGGTACGTAGTTTTTAAGAAACATGTGTTCATCCAACGAGCTTTCATTCCTACTCCAAAATTCAGAGACAATCTGGAATATATTGACTGATATCAAGAAAGAAAATAGAAGAATTCTTAATCGGTTCTTCCATCTTCGACAGGAATTTTCTGGTTTTATGAATGCGGCAGGTTGCCATACCCCATGTACGCGTGGAAATTTGGTCTCTAACATAACACGTTTAGGCAAGCAAACACGACAACATATAGTAAAACGTACCGATAAGGAAACAATACGACACGATATATTTTAATTACATACATATTGCATATATTATATGTGTACAATCGGTTATGCAAGTGGAACTATACTTACGTACCCCACTTTGTATTATTCTTGAATTATACGTGTATCGCAGTTATGTATATAATTTTGTAGTTGTAGTATCAATATGTGCAATGATGTGTATTTACCTGCATGAGGTATGGTTCTGAAAGGCACCGGTCGCCGATGGAGATGTAACTTAGTGGGGTTTTCCGCGGAGTGTGGATAGACCCCAAATATAAAATTTTAGCTTCGGGAGTTCACCCGTTTGGAAGATTCAGTTACTTTGGGGGAGCTGTAATTGCTGTGCACGACATGGAGCATTACATGATGGGCATGTAACATTTATGTTTGTTTTCGACCAAAACAGGAAAGAAACAATTGTTGCAAGTCGCCGCGCGATATTTGCAACTACAGTCTCATTTTTAGCATCCTCAAACTCACATCGGTTCGCTATCATGTTATACGCGCCCACAAGCGGGGCGCGGCCACTACCCCCTCTCCCGGACTAATCTAACCCCAACCAATATAATAGCCGAGACAGTGTGGAAAGTGGATTGCATTGTATCGAAATAAGTCATCAAAAATACTGTTAAGAGGGGTGACAGTGGTAAAGCGCTTAAAAAAATCCGTTCAAATCCACGAGGAAAAGTTTACTAAAGTTTTTGTGAATATCTTAGAAACTAAGGCCGTGCGGCGGTTATATAGGATAAAGTTGTTGAGAATGTTGAGGTTTACAACACATTTAAATTTCATCGAAATCGGTAAGGTGTGCTGTACCCTTTTGTGCACAATTACTCCTGCATCTTTTGAACGCATTAATTCCCGAAGCTAAGATTTTATATTTGGGGTCTATCCACACCCCTCGGAAAACCCCACCAAGTTTCATCTTGATCGGCAACTGGTGCTTTTCAGAAGTACAGCTCTTGCATATATAAATGTATATCTTATTATTATTGGTTTATTAGTTCACCACACTAAATTTTTGTTAATTCCTCGTATGACGCTAATGTACATATACATTCATTATGCATATAATTTTGCGCTTGCAACGATCGCTAAATGCAATGATGACCACTAGACAAATATAATATATCGTTAAATACGATTTTGTTCTTTTTCTTTGCGACTTATTTATTTATATAGTAATAACATTCTAAATATGTTATGTTTCGGTGAAATTTTATAATAGATACGTTTCTACAATTTTAATTTTGTTGCTTCTTATACATATGCATCATCTCGGGGTTCCTTACTATTATCCACACATTGAGGACGGTACAATTCAAATCATATCAAATGCCCACAGTAGCAAACAATTGCATCGCTGAGCGTGGAGCTGATGAACGAATAGCTCAACGCTTGACTCCTGAGCCGGCGCCCAGAATCGCAAAGAGGTCTCCGGGCCCAAGCTACAGACTCGTGGTACGAGCCTATATGGACGCACACTCATGCAGTTCTCCCAAAAGCCATGCTGTGGTTAGCAACGTAACCAGTCCCGCGCTCGGTTTTTGCACGGGTCCCAGAAATTTAGGAGGTATTTGCACCCGATGGGGCAGACCTGTCGTAGACGAACACTACCGCTACAGCTACAACCGTTGATTGAGAAGATTGCTTACGTATTCGAACTTATACTCCTACCGTGCAACACTTTAAACTCAAATTATTCAAAGACGAAGATTCGTTTTGACAAACCCCATTACATCTTCCTAATTGTGGGGCCGGATATTTCACAACAAATTCATTTCGACTCTTGATGTTGTATTAAGTTGATTCATATTCATGTTCCGTATTCAGTGCGGATTCGATACAAGAACGTTGCTCATACGTTACGAGCGCCGATCTTGCAACGACGATCACAGAGTCTGTCTTCTTCCGGGACGTTTTTATTAGGTATAATAAATTAAATTTCAGTAGAATGGACATTGGCAGTAATTGACAGATGTAACACTTTTTTACAAATATCTTTTGTTGCTGTATATAGTTTATGAATTTGTTTAAACCATATATGTTAATTAAGTAATTATATTAATTATTTATATAAGATATTGTCCACGTTCGCATATATTCCCTCGCTGGTTGCCTGTGGAATTTTAGACTATATTCTGTGTGTCGACATTTCAAGAACTTTCCGCGTAATGCCGTATTCAGTGCGGATCATTGAAGGAACGGCGCTTATACGTTACGAGTATAACATTGCACCGTATTTTGTGGTCGATGTTGCAGGAAAGATCCACGTGGGTTGCATCGCAATATATGCACAATATTCGACGGCAATGTGTGCGAAATATTCCCGAAACATTACACAAACGTAGCCATTGTAATATTACATGGCAATGTGTGTGCAATATTCCCGAAACATTACACAAACGTAGCCATTGTAATATTACATGACAATGTGTGCGCAATATTCTCGAAACATTGTACATACGTGGCCATTGTAATATTACACGGCAATGTTTCCACAATGTTGCAGTAGAAGTGTAATGCAACGTGTAACCAAATGGCAACATTGCAACGTGCTGCAACGGTTATGCAACGTTCCTGC
The DNA here is from genome assembly GCA_963971345.1 of Andrena flavipes. Taxonomy (NCBI): domain Eukaryota; kingdom Metazoa; phylum Arthropoda; class Insecta; order Hymenoptera; family Andrenidae; genus Andrena; species Andrena flavipes. The sequence goes on from OZ020479.1 coordinate 56,095,360, forward strand.
AAAAAAGTGTGCTATAGGGGTATGTCAAGGTCATTGAAATCGGTAACGAGATAGCTTTTCGACAAGTTTGCCAATTTGCGTTTTCAATTGTGTAGATAATATATGAACACTCCTGCATCGTAGCTACTTTCATCAGTTGTTGGACAGCAGTCAGATGGGATACTGGGTTCGAAAATCTAACGAATATGTTCCTTTTAAAAATAAGTGCAATAAAATAAAATTCATAACACCGATAAATATAATAATTTTTAAAAGGTCATATACGTTTCTCGGTGTTAAAACATAGCCAATGTTTCGGAGTAATTCAGGGATAAACTATTAGTCCGATTGGTTTAATTCTTTTTGTGTTTTATAGGTATGCATTTATAGATTATAAAACAAGTTTGAGAATTGGAAATATTTTAAAAATGTGGCGTCCTCGGGCAATAGCGTAGAACATATTTTCTGATGCCGCCCAAAACGGTGGGCATGATTCAGCCCGCACGAGTGGTCCGAAACAAAAATCACCGATTTTTTAAAAATCTTTGGGATCATAGTTATCGGGTGACGTCACCATTTTTTTTAAAAAAAAATATATATATATTCCGGCAATGGTAACACTTTGAAGAAAATGGTCGTGATTTTCGCTATAAAAGTCGTACGTTTTTGCTTGATATTAAAAAATGGTTCAATTTAATTGAAAAAGTTCGACATCACACGACAACGAATCTTATGTAGAATATGTGTGTAAATTATAAAGTTAATCGGATGAACAGTGAGACAGTTATCATGCCCACCGTCTTGAAATATACTGTTTCGAGAAAAAACCCACATTTTTTAAATTTTTCTAATTTTCATACCTCAGGTATATAACTATAGGTATATAAACATTAGCTTGTAAAACAAAAAAAATAATTAAACCAATCGAATTAATAGTTTATCGCTGAATCACTCGCAAACATTGACTATGTTTCAGTGCTGGGAAACGTATATGACTCCTTAAGTGACTTGTGGCACCTGAAACATTCACATATGTTAACAGTTTAAAAAACATTATAAAAGGCAACTTTTGCATACTATTAAAAGTCATGAAGAATAAAAAAAAATTGTGCCCCTATATTTCGGTCCACCCTACTGTATAATTAAATGAGACATTGTGAGTAAAAATCCATTCAGAAAAACCATACGAAAGCAATTTTTCAATAGTTTGAAATGTTTGTATACTTAATTCGCGTGTAGTACCAATACTTCAGGCATTTCCTCGGTAAATTCGTGGGTTATCGAATAATTCCAATGACAAGTTCATTTATAAAAAAAGAAAAAGAAGAACTCACCAGCTGGAGTGGCCAGAGCAATAAAAGAAAATGTGCCGCAGAGGAACATCGACACGAAACCCATCCATCGTCTGCCCCATCTGTCCAAGAAGATAGCGAGGAGAACGGCAGCCGGAAGTTCAGTGAGGGAGGCCAAAGAAAAGGACGTGAAAACATCGGGGTCCAGAAGTTTCATGTTCCAGACGTGGCCATCAAATACCCACCCCATAAGGAGCCTAAAAATGAGCCAATGAAGTACTCCACTAATTGTGAACTTTTATTCCCCCCCCCCCCCCCCCCATTCTACTATTATGATTATTGTTACGCAATTTACTCTGTCTGTACCTATCATCGATAATTTCTTTCAATCTGATGTTTGAAAAATGGTTGCCATTTACAAATAAAACGCTTAAATTTTTTAGATATTAATGCAGTTTATTGCAGAAGCGTGAAATATCAACTAACCAGTAAATGATGAGCATGATGGTGATACGACCGAGTCGTGGTAGCTTGAACAGATCCAAGACGGTATACTGGTTGTGCGACTTATCCTTCTCGATCATCAATTTACAACTTTTTTCAAACTCGTCGAATATCTCTTGTTTTACTTCCTTGCCATTCACCTCCGCGAACTTCTTCAACATCTCGATTGCTTTGTCAATCTTGCCGCTAGTAATGTACCAACTGGGGAATAGAGATACATAAAAACAAAGACGTACATAAATATTATGAATTGAATTCCATAAATGGTTCTATCTATTTATACTGTAGTTGATACATGTATTACAACGGAAAATTAATTGTAAAACTTCTGACTCTGGGAATATGACACATATTTTATATACACAAAGTGCATTATTCTCGACACAAGCCGCAATGAAAGAGCTGGCCCCCCTCCTTCGCGCGCTGCGCAAGGAAGATATAGGGAGCGCCTACGAGGAAACGGCTTTTTCACTTTGTGCGTGCAAGTGACTTCTAAGAATCAAATGCATTCCCTATAAAAAAATGTTATCATCTTCATAATTTCAGAATATGTAGAACCATTAAGGCGGTACGAAGAGTACGACTTGTTTAGCCTGTCTTCACCAGGCATTACTATTCTATATAATATTACGCCTAAGGTAAGCACAAGTTTTGTTAGAAACCTTCCTAGAAACAATTTTTCCTGCGAAATACGAAACACCACATTTGGGTACCTGTCGAATTGATCACCTGAAAGGCATTTCGGGGGGCCTAAGTCATATACTTGCCCGGCGGCAGTCATACCCCCCCCCCCCCGGAAACAAGATTTCCTAAATTTCGTGTACCTTTCTGGTACCTACAGTACGTATATGTCTCGCCTTGAGTCATGTCATTTTTTTTATTACTTAAGCGTTTTAAGTCGCATCTACTGCTATGGTCATTATTGACTACAATGGATACATAAGGTTAGTTAAATTAAAAAATAAGAAAAAGGGCAAAGTTCCTGGGGCTCAAGCATCTCAGGTACTGGTAAGCAAAGCCGCTAAATCAGTTGTCGGATTCCAATGTCTTCAAGGAAGGTGAGCACATTGGTGAAAATGTCCGGATCGGTGAGCATCTGTATCAGGTTGGTGCCAACTTTATGTTGATTTCCATTTATTGTATACTTGGCGCATTCCGTAAGTATGTGTTGGATGGAGACAGGTACTTTGCAAACATCACATTCTATTGGTCCATTCTTAGTAATGAGATGGGAATGGGTCAAGTGAGTGTGACCGATTCTCAGACGAGTGAGTGTCACTTGGTCTTTCCGATTTTCTAGGGAGATTCCATTTCTTTCGAAAATATCTTTCCTGATAAGGTGCAGTTTGGTGGTTTTGTCCGTAATCCATTTGTTATCCCATAGGGCCCTAACTGCGATACAGATCGGGGCTTTAAGATCGTTGTAATGCACAGGGATAGACACTTCAGGCACTGATAGTGAGCATGCTGACTTGGCTAGGGAGTCAGCTTTTTCACTTCCTTCAATGCCCACGTGAGATGGTATCCAAATTAAAATAATCTGTTTGCCCTGGTTTTTTAGATTAAAAATGGTCTTTTGGAGCTCTTGGATAATGTGGTCGTCTTTACTGGAGTCTTTAATTCCCTCAATAGCAGACATAGAGTCAGTGAGAATGGCAAACATGGCGTCATCACTTTTTCCTATAAATTTCGCAGCCTGTAAAATAGCATACGTTTCGCATCTGGATATACTGTAGAAATCCGGTAACTTGTTTAACTTGTGACCACCGAGCTTCCACATCCGGTTTTAGATTTTGATCCATCAGTATATATTTGGATGTGATTTGGAAAGGAGTTGGGGATGCTATTTAAGGCTATTTTAAAGTTGTTAGGGTCAGTTAGATTTTTCGGAAGTTCGCGAAGATCAGTGTTAATAGTCGGTATTGGATATTCCCAATATGGGGAGATGTAGAATCTTCTACAAGCGATCCTGGGGAGTTTCCAGTTTATATCTTGTAGATATGTGTTCAGTCTAATATATAGGGACGAAGAAGCGTTGGGGTGTTTTTTGTATTCCTTCTGATAATTTCCACGGAAGAGATTTCCGTACACAGGGTTTTGAGGCGTTGAGGCTATCGAAGTAGCATAGGTCAGGCTTAGTTGTTTTCTCCTGAGGTCTAGTGGCGATTCTCCAGTCTCAGCAAGAATGCTGCTAACTGGGCTAGAGATGAAGGCGCCCATTGCGATTCTCAGTTCAGCGTTACGTATGAGGGAGATCAAGTTTAAGGCATTTGATTTGGCCGAATTATATATCACAGATCCATAGTCCAGTTTGGACCTGACAATGGCTTTGTAGGTATTTACCAATAGTTTTTGGTCGGATCCCCAGTTTCTTTTAGCAAGAGTTTTGATGATGTTTAGTTTTTTGGCATAGTCTGATTTCAAGTACTCGAGGTGAGGGATCCAAGTGAGTTTTAGGTCAAAGAGGAGACCTAGAATTTTGATTGTGTCCACTACTTCCAGTACATGGTTTTTCAGATAGAGGGTAGGATTCTGGTTGTAAGATTTCTTTTTTGAGAAAAGTATGCATTTGGTTTTCGTTTTGGAAAATTTAAAAACGGTTTTCCCTGCCCAATCTTGGAGTTTATTAAGACATTCCTGAGCTGCTTCTTGTGTGACGAGGAAGTCTTTCCCACTGCAGTAAACTGTAACATCATCAGCGAGACACTCTTTTTAGAGGCCTGGGAATACATCTTGTAATATCATTGAAGGATATTAAAAAAAGTGTGACACTCAGAACAGATCCTTGAGGCACTCCATTCTCAAGTTTGACCCTTTTAGATAGATATTCATTAACTCTGACCTGGATGAATCTTTCTAAGAGGCAGTTTTTGATATAAATTAGCATGGATCCGTCGATCCCATTTTCGAGTAAGATGTGGAGGATTCTATTTCTTCTCATCATTTCGTAGCATTTCTCACTGTCCAGTGAGACTGCCAGTAGGTGTTGGTTGTTGATGAATGCGTCATGTATACATGTTTCGAGATCAACCAAAGAGTCAAGAGTAGATCGGTGCCTTCTGAAGGCAGATATCAAAAAATCCTTTGCTCTACAAAAACCATCTAAGTCTATTGTTGACTATCCTTTCCATGGTCTTACACATATTACATGTTAGGGGGATGGGTCGGTACCTGCTAGCTTTCAATTTGTCTTTCCCTGGTTTTTGGATTGGCACAACAAGAGCTTCTCTCCAACTTTTTGGAAAGACTTTGCGAGTCCATATGTGGTTGAACACCTTAAGCAGGTATTGTAAGCCTTTCACAGGGAGGTTTTTGAGGAGGATATTGGGGATTTTATCAGGTCCTGGGCTAGTGTTCTTGGATTGCTTCAGTACTGGCACAAGTTCAGGTAATAGAAAAGGAGTGTTTATAGCTAAGTTATTGTTTTTTTTTCGAATCTCGGGCAGAAGAGGTTTTCAATGTCACGTTTATTAGGTGAGAAAATTTTCATCGTAATTTTCGTTAGTGGAATTTGATGCATAGTTGTCGGCCAGTACGTCGGCAATTTCAGTAGAGTCAGATGAAATGGACACATCAGCTCTTTGTAATGCCGTAATGCTCGTAGTAGTCGAACTTTCAGGAATTGCGTTAATCTTTTTCCATGCGTTGCAACTTGGTGTATTGTATTTTAGCGATGAAGTATAGATGATCCACGAGTTCCTACTGCTCTGCTTTGTCTTTTTCCTTGCAATGGCTCGCAGTTTTTTAAATTCAATCCCATTTTCAGTAGTGTTATGTTTTTGTACACATTGAAAGCATGTTTTTTCTGTTTGATAGCTTCTTCAACTTCGGGGTTCCACCAAGGGACTTGTTTTTTTAATGATTTGCAGGACGTTTTCGGTGTTACGTATGTGGAATTTTCCCATACGCCGCTCTCAACCTTTCTTCGAGCTCGCGTCTACGAAGGGAAAACGCCCTAAAATCCTTTTTGTTTATCATATACCACTCATGGGGGTCATGATCTCGACCATCTGGATCACGACCATGGGAACGGGAGTGACACGACGACGACCCCGAAGGATCTCCTTATATGGAAATTCCTAATGAATCCCCACTCATTTTTGGGACTATATAAACACTTTGGTTCCAACCCTCGTTGATTAAAAGCTATAGAGTCACGCGTAGAATCACGTCGTGTCACGCTCGTATAGAGTTGGTTAGATTCAGTAAGATCGAGCTAAAGTCACCGTCGGAATCAAAGTTAACCTCATAGAATCCGCGAGTCCGGTTTATATTCTATTTGGCACTTTTGAAATAGCCACTCGTACGCCCCGCATCGCCAGTGCGTCAACACCGTGCAACTAGTGGTAATTTACATATTTTATTTAATTAACCAATCGCGACACTTACATTTGTACAATAACTGATTATTGAATATACGAATGGTATTCACGTGTAAATCGAGTCGATTTCGTTAAACCTATATCTTACCCAGCGACCCTTATAATATTAGTAGCACTCACCCACTGATACAACTTTACCGCTCGAGTTGTATCAATATTAATTAAGAGTTACGAGGCATTACTAACATTTCCCGTGACTCCCTGATTTCGCATCAGGTTCGTCTGTAAGTCTACCAACTTCCGAACAGCTCCCTGATTTCGCATCAGGTTCGTCTGTGAACTACATCCTAGTGACTCCCCGATTTCGCATCGGGTTCGTTCACGACGTTTTACCCTCCTGCGGCTTCCTGATTTCGAATCAGGTTCGTCCGCACACCTAACTAACAAACTCTAAACCGTATTCCTTGAGAAATACCCTTCTCGCCGGCCTCTCGCGTTGCCTCAGCCCCGGCTCGTAACATCGGTATAGCAAGGTCAGCCGCTTCAGCAATGGTGTCCATTAATTCTGTGACAGTGCAGTCAATGTCGTTTGTATTTTCGATTGATGGAGTTTTCACTTGGTCAATTTTTGTATTTATTGTAGACTGATATAGCTCCCAATCGGTTTTTTTTTTAAATTTCGATCCCGGAGTGTAGATGTATAAAGTAGGGTGAAGGTTTTGGACTTCCAATTTAATAAGGAAGTAATCACTATCATGGAGATCTCCCAGAGCTTCCTAGTCCAGCCTGTGAGCTATATCAGCACTGCAAAAGGAGAGGTCAATCGAACTGAAGGATGCATTGGAGATGTTGAAATGAGTAGGCTGATTGTTGTTAAGAAGAACGACTTCAGGTTCTTCTAAAAGCTTTCCAATTATCTTTCCTCTTGGATCAGTGTGGTTTGAACCCCATAGAGGGTTGTGGCTGTTGAAATCTCCTAGTAGAATATATGGTTTTGGAAGTTGAAAAATGAGGTTCTTGAGTTAAAAAAACTGAAAACATAGCGATTAGGGATGTAGACGTTACAGACGTATAATTCGTTAGGAGTTAGTACTGACACTGCGACAGCTTCTAAATTGGTTATAAGTGGTATTGTCTTATGGTGAAAAGATTTATTGAGGTAGATTGCAACTCCTCCACTAGCGAAGTCTGTATTTGGTCGGTTTTTGAAGACGGAATCGTAGCCTCTGACCGCAGCACAGAAGGAATCCTTGAAATTTGTTTCTTGCAGACACATTATGGAGGGATTAATTTCTTTGCTAAGTAGCTGCAAACTTTTACGGCGGGGGAAAACCCCATTTAGATTCCATTGTATAATTTTTAGACCCATTTGTTGGATCTCGATATACGTGTTATTGAGGAGTTGTGTCTTCGGACAGTGAGTGGGAGTCATCTTCAGAGCAGGAAATAAAAAGGTCATTTAGAGTTTTTTCTAGCAGGTTCGCTAATCTCGTACTTCTATACTTCGCATAACGGTCTGTTAGTTTAGGATGTAGTTCTCTCATCATGGTGATGAGAGATGCAGTGTCATCAGTGTACTCTGAAGCGAGGGTAGCTGGATTTTAGGCTCCCGCTGCGCTATCGAAAAAACTTTTATACTGTGTGTAATTTAGAGGGTATTTGGTAGTGGAATCTTCGAGGAAAACTTTGATCGAAAACAAGAGTTCGTCAGTGGTTTTGTTGTTGTCAGAGGTGATGGAATTGCTTTTCTTAGGCTTTTTCTGTTGTGTCGGTTTCATAGATTTCCATTCCTCATCAGTTTTTTTGCAATGTTTTTGCTTTGGTCCACTGGGAGTTCATTACTGATCGGTTTGTTAGCTGTTGAACAAGAGCCTGTGTCGGAAAGAGGTCGTTTGTTTCTCACTATTAAAGGTGCAGTAGATTGGCTTGGAAGTGGAGGAAGCTCAGGAAAAACCTTCGTCTGGTTTCTGGAGGGCAAGGCATGGTTCTGAGAGGCGGTATTTACATTTTGGGTGATACCGATAATTGAGAGTAGTTGGTGTCATTGGATTTGTCTGATATCACCTTGGGGACAGCTTTACAATTTTTTGCAATGTGCCCTGCCTGTTTGCATAGAAAGCATGTCAGCGTATCAGTTGTAAGGTATATCCAGTAGGAGGTGTCTTCGTAGTTTATTTGTAGCGACTCTGGAATTTTTGGAACACTATCGGGATGTATATATACCTGCCTTCGGAAACTAAAAATGTGGGCAAATCCAGGCTCAGGTATTCCTGCTCTTAGGAATGTTATTTGGGAGGTCATATTAACTCCAATACTTTCAAGTGCTGCAGTTATAACAGAGTGTGGGATAACAGGACAGACATTCGATAGCATGAGTTTCTTGTGTTTAATGATCAGTGGTCGGAGCTCCAGTGAATGTCCCTTTATGCTGACGGTGTTGTACTTGTCCGTAAGGTTGTCCGCTAGTTGTTTGCTTGCTAGGAACATACATACCCGTCCATTGGAAATTTTGGAGGCGAATCTGATGTTGGTTGGTCCGACCATTTTACCTATCTCAGTAGTATATTCCGATAGAGGGATATCCAATATTGATTCGATTACAATTGCTTGATCCTTTTTGGGAAATACATCTCGTTCTGCAGCAGCTGCGTAGCTGTTTCTCTTATTGGTAGAGTCATTTTGGTTCAAGACAGTGGAGATGGGTGGACTTTGGGTATTTACACTAGGTTGGGTATCCATCATGGGAAGAGTGTACTGAAATGCACACTTCCACAGGAAGAGAGGCACAGGTTCACTCACAAACGAAAATCACACCTTGTAAAATCACTAGGGGAAATTGGCACACGCGGTCAAAATGTAAACACTGATAGCGCTCGTGAAAACACGTCCGATCACGTCAAGAGCCGGGACGGAACTCTGAGTCATGTCATGTTACTTGCGAAGAAAGGAAAATAAACTTACCAGAAGTTAGCGTTCAGCAATACTTAAAACCTTTAAGATCCATAAGATAAACATGATACCTGTTTTAGGCTACCGGTACTATATTTTCTAATTTTCCAGGTTTTGGATTTTTTACGGCATCTTTGGGTATCCAGGAAACTCGATGCTGAATTTGAACATTTTAGGTCATCGGAAAGTACGAAGAAAAGCTTCTAGACAGATTTTACTAACAAACCTTAGCGTCTTATTATATAGGATAGTAGCTCAAATATCCGGCGTTGCCCGGGTTAAGGGGGAAGACCACTGTAACGATTCGAAATGTGAGGGTGTTTTCGGGAATTTATTTCAACCAAACAACGCAAGTAAATGAATTTATTGCTTAGTATAGTTAATAATGTACATATCAAAGGGTAAGAAAATTTTGTTTTCAATCAAATTCATAAATCCGTTTTCTGTATACTCTTCGTCAAAATTTGCGCTGCAGCAAAAACATGCTAGTCGCATTGACAAGGTCCAGGTCATATGGTTAATCCGAATTCAAAAAGACAATAATATTTAGAAACTAGAAGCCTGCTTCTATTACGTGACGATAAAAAAATATCAAAATTGTAAAAAATTACAAAATGGCGGATCACTGAAAAAATCATGGTTTCGGGGTACAAAATTGGGGAAATGTTGATAAGAAAAAATAAAAGCAGATTGAAAATCGAAAAAAAACTGATCGTCACGTAATAGTGAAAGGTTTTCCGTACAATAAATGTCCTTGCTCATGACCTGTCTCCAGACCAGAGCCCTGCAAAGGGCGGGTTTGATCCGCCCGTCACCCGACTGTATCTCGATGCGTCCAAACGGTCCAGACTCGAGTCGGGTCATTGTTGAATTCTATCCACCCGAGGTGCCCGAGGCGGCCGAGAGTGTTGTATACACGTGGTGACGTCATGACGCCTTGGGCGGATAGAAATCAACCATGACCTGACTCATCCGCCGCGGACACGGGCGGCTAGGGTGAATCGAAAGACAGCCGGGTAACGGGTAGGTTGACCCGCTTGTTCGACTCTGCTCGAGACATGCCTCGAGACAAGTCTCATTGTGTAGAAGCTGCTTGAAGCGGCAACATTAACTGACCCGGATCGTGCGTCGTCATGCGAATCGGCGAGACAGTCGTTCAGTATAGTGTCTATGTAACGAGTCATGATCAACCTGGCCATATTTAAAAGAAGTTTGAATTTGCTGTTAAATTACTGGATCCTGTTTTTAAATTACCTGGTATTTTTATTCTACGAGATCAAAATCATATTCTATAAGGTCTGGTATTTTTATTTCATGACGATCACGGAAAAACCTCATAATGAACTGATCACGAAGATGCATTCCATAAGATCACATTACATTGCATTTTTCTGATCTTGAATGAATTTGTAGGACATATGACAGGTCACAGAACACGTTCTGAAGGTGGAATAAATCTAAAGAATACCGTTTACTTTTGGTCTATTTAGATACCAGTAATTTTAACGATGAGCTACTATCTTGCAAAATTATTGAAATAGAACGGCCATTCATATTTGATAGTAAATATCCGAAGCTTTAATTTGTCAACATTTACAATACAGTCAAGGTCTCTTTCCGACATGCTTATATCTTCAAACGATAGTGTGTCATAAATCAGTGAACTCGCCTTGAAATCAATAAAAAGCAAAATTCACTGCAAATACAAATATCATTCGCTAAGAATAAGGACTCCGAATTTCTTTTAATGCAACTTATGAAGTTAGCCCCCATTTTATGAAAAATTAAAAAATCATTCTTGTATTAGTTTGTAATAGTGCTGTACCGCGTTGTACCGTTGAGATGTTTACAAAATTCGAAACCGTTTTCAAAAAAATTGAGGAAACAAAATTTAAAGATAGCCCTCCTTTTTTAAAAACATCATTTTCGCGATTGTACTGCGTTGTACTCGTTGCGCCAAGCATTGTTCCGTTCTAAAAAGAGTAAAAAAAAGGCAGTGTTCCAAGCACTCATATGAAAAGATTTTTGTGGAAAATTAAAAAATTATTGTTCTACTAGTGTGCACTAGTTTTGTACCGCGTTTTACCGTTGAGAATTTTCAATAATTTGAAACCGCTTTCGATAAAATGGAAGAAACCATATTCAAAGATAGCCGCGGTTTCTTTTGTTCAAAACCACAAAATCTCGAAATTTGAGGTCATTTTTCGGGGTAGCTCCATCTGATTGCAAAGACATTTTTGACAAGATGTTTCCAATGTTGTATAGCAATTGCTGTACGTTCGTAGGTCAGTAATCTCCTCTCGTACTTAACATTGTCCTCTTCTGTATCGTTTTTTTATTGCTATGTTCCCAATTTTTTTATTTATTTTTTTATTAAAACCTGGATGATATCAAACATTTGTCGGGTGGTACCACGTTGGAACACCTAGCAGAATCCGGTACAAGGTGTTACAGCCCAAAGAATTGGAAGATCTGGTTGGTCCCAACCTACATTTCCGTGATAATTTTTTTGAACGGTACAGTATTACATACAACTAGTACAAATTAGTACAACAAAAAAAATTTCATATGGAAGCTTGAGAGCTTGGAACCCTTTTCATTTTTTGATTTTTCTAGGAAACCAATAAACCATTTGTTAAAACGGCACAATGCTCGGCACAACTAGTACAATGCAGTACAATCGAGAAGATCGATGTTTTTAAAATGGGGGAGGGACTATCTTTGAACATGATTTTGTTCATTTATTTTTGAAAATGGCTTCGAATATTTGAAAATTCTCAATTGTACAACATGGTACAACGCTATTACGAACTAGTGAGACAATAATTTCTTAAATTCTCACAACATGGAGAACTAACTTCACACACATTATACGCCTCTTTAAAGATTGAAATTCAGATTCTTTTAAGTTATATCAACAAAAAAGTATTTTTTCTATTTGACTTCTTACATGTATTCTTGCATATATTGGTCAGTCAAGCTGTGCCCATGACCGCATCGAGTCCCCTTACTAGCCTTACTACATAAGGTTTGCCCTGCATTTATAAATACAGCATTGATCGAGTTACCGTGCACTCTCCGGAACTATCCACGGGCCAATGAAAGCGACTATCATCGGACATGCGGTAGCCATGCTCAATATCCTCCAATCGGCGATCCAGTAAGCGATCCAGGGCAAAAGACTTGCAGCTACCGCGAAATATAGTCCGAAGGACATGTTCGCCACGAGAGTTCGGTATTTTGGGCCCACGTACTCGATCACTGAAATCAGATTTACCACACCATAAGTTTAGTACAGCACACGACATACCACGTACCAAGTGCCAATAAAGCATAAGCGTCGTTTTCTATGAATTGTTCCATTCTATTTATATATCCTATGTGGCATCGTCGTTTAGATATTACTTCTTTTATTTTCTATCTACGCAAAGCACGAAAAGTCCTTGGACCTCCTTAATTGACACTTACCAAATAATTGCCATTCGATGATGTTTGATACGAAGATATCATGACGTTTCAAACTATTTTTTATATCGAATTTCTTGGATATCTTGGGGGTGAATTTCAAGCGACTTACCGATAATAAAAAGAACGTTGAAGCAGTTATCGAATGAGGTGCCAACCACCAATCTTGCCAAGCAGAAACTCCAGAAACTGTTGCAGAAAGCCGTGCCCACGGATGCGATGAATCCAATGGCATTGCAAGCAACTAACGCTGGAATTCTACCATAATGGTCTGCTATGTAACCGAATACTAAGCCGCCGATGATGCTGCCTACGAAAAAGGCTGATTGGGCCGCAGAGCCCAGGAAAGCGTGATCGCAGACCCACTCCAGCTGGAAGAAAAATCGATGACGTTTGTGTACAAAATTCTATTTCGTTTAGCTTCGCTGCTCCTCAAATGCGACAAGAATCACGAAAGTGGCCTAACAATAAATAAAAACTCTGCAAAAATTGAGTATGTAGTAAATCCTCGTTATATGATCGCCACATATTATTCATTGTGTAATCGTCGCTCTCCCCGTCCAACTGGGGGTCTCTCCTGAACGTAGCCGCGTGAAATGTTGATTACAGCCTTAAGGCTGCTGGCTCATTTTTGTTATGGTCCGAATTGATCGAAGTGTCCTCCAGTAAACAAATGGACCCTAATGAAACTACTGCGGTCGATACAAAGAACTTGTACAGAGATGACATCTCCAGATACTCTGGGTACACGATTTTTTTACGCAAAGTTGGCACATGTTCTGTTCTCCCAGTGTCTGCCGCGCTGTTGCCATAGAGTTCTCTCTTTTAATCGAGAAGTCTTGAAGGAGTACAGCACGAGTGGTGTTTCAAATAAAACTAACTCTGTGATATTTTTATTCGAAAACAAATAAAGATAAAATCTCTTTAATCTGACAGTTTATTTCAATAATTTATGAAACAATACTAATTTGCGTATCAATATCCCTTCTAAACTTCGCAATTCTTATTTTCTTCTCTTATCCTGTGCAATATTTGTTTCCTTGTGAAAAATATAATGATATGATTGTTCAATGGCTGTTTATTTTGTTTGATTTAATAGAATGTAAAACTTTCACATTTTGTATCGTATCGGCATGAATGTGTCAGTAACATACTGCTGAAATTTTCCAGATAAAACTGAATTTAAACACGGTATAAATCAGATTATTTTTAAACTATTTTATTCAGCTTCGATTCTCGGTTTGTTTGTATTTTTGTATGTATGATGTATGTATGGTTAAAATCAGGTAATTCAAATTTAACTAACTTGCAACTATCAAGTTGTCTTGAAAGGACAATGTTAAGTCGCAGAGGGGATTAGGGACCTACGAGCCTACAGCGTATGCTATACACCGTTGGAAAGATCTCGCCAAGACTAATAGATTCATACCATTTTTAACTTCGAAATCCGGTGGGATCACCCCTTTCCCAATACCCAGTATGAAATCGCCAAAGGATTAGTGGCCCATGGAGCAAACGCAGGCCCAACACGGCCCTGAAATGAAGGTTGTGGGGCACATTTGCCGCCCCAACCTGCTAGAATATTGCTTGCATCCCTCGGTTTTCTCTCAGGTGCTTACCCAAGGTCCCCCGGGCCGGATGGGAATTTAATACCGGTTTCTTTTGTTCAAAACCGCAAAATCTCGAACTTTGAGGCCATTTTTCGAGGTGATCCCATCTGATTTCGAAGTTAAAAATGGTATGAATCGATTGGTCTTGGCGAGATTTTTCCAACGGTGTATAGTATACGCTGTAGGCTCGTAGGCCATTAATTCCCTCTGCGACTTAACATTGTCCTTTGCAGACGTGCGCAGTTTGGATGAGAATACAATAATGACGTCACGGGGGAGGGGGATTTCAAGATGGCGTCGATCGAGTTCGTGGACGAGGGAGTTGACGTCACGGGGGAGGGGGAGTATTTTCAAATTTTCAAAATGGCGTCGCGCGCATTTCGTATTGCCGCCACCTATTGGATGTTTAAGGTAATTTTTCATATTTTTCATGCATTTCGTATTGGTGCCATCTGGTGGATGTTTATGGTACTTTAGGTGCGCGTCGCCGCCGCGCAATCTCCGTACGCGTGCGGGGATCGGTGCGCAGGCGCGACCGATTCGTGAAAATTCGAATCGCGTCTTCGATGATAATTTCTGAGATAGAGGGCGAACCAGGATTTCTGAGAACAGATAAGGAATCATGGCGCGCGACAGGATTGAACGCGTTTTGTGACACCTACGTGCACGCGCTTCCTGCCGTGTGTTTATATTCGAATCGTGGGACCGATACAGCGCACGTGCAATGCTTTAAACATAGAGCGATAATCATTGTAAATCAATCATCGCGATAGCCCATGGAATAAACATTGCACCGCGCCATGCCGCGTGTTTATATCCGAGCAGGATTGAACGCGTTTTTTGGTGCCTACGTGCCTGAATCGTGGGACCGATACAGCGCGCGTGCAATGATGTATACATCTAGCTTTGATTTATTAAAAAATTGAATAAACACTACATTGCATTCGATGCTGATTTCTGAGAAATCGTAGAGCGAACCGCGCCATGCCGTGTCTCTATATCTGAGCATTGACTTTTCCTAAGACCATGCCTCTAAGAACAATAATTATTCGAGGTTGCATTCGCGCGAGCAACCGTCATAAACATAGAACGATAATTATTCGGGGTAGAGTTCCGAGTATTTCATATCGATGATGCTGTAAGTCAATCCTCGCGGTAGCCCATGGAATAAACATAACATTGCACCGCGCGATACCGCATGTTTATGGGAGAAGCAAAGCAACGGTGTAAGGGTGAGAAAAAATTTGAAGATACGTTCGAACTGTAACTAACGTAAACATAGTGCGATGGCGTCAGAAGGATCTCGGGTAGGGCAGGCTGCTAGTATGTATTAAAAATCATGCAGTCGCTCGATGAAGATCGTGAAATACGTTACGCGTGCATAAGTATCACGAGACATTGAAATCAGGGGAAATCGAGCGTCTCTGGGAAATAGACTATTTTTGAAGAAGTAAACTTTTTGTGAATAAGCGAACATGGAGGGGTTCATGGATACGTACAGGGTTTTGTTCGAGATGTCTAAGCTTTTACGCTCTATTGCGGAATTCCGAGACTGGATGGATCATTGCGACACGTGCCTGCAGCTCATCGTCGAGTACCAGAGCAGCGAAGAAATGTCCGTGACCGCGAAACAACGCCTAGTGTCGCTGATCACGCGAATAAAGATATTGCGCGCGATCGTGCGGGAAAATTTTTGGCGAGTTGCTTGCGGTGTTTCGGGCCGATCGACGGCACCCAAAGTCGTATGGGAAGACATGGAATCTGCGTTTATAGGCCGTATTTCAACCGGTGCGGTCATCAACGTGGGACACGTCGATCCGCGTCGATTTTTAGAGGGTGCTCGACGAACTGTGATCTCGCGCGTCACGGACGCTATCACGACACATAAGAGCGTGTCTGTGAATACGAACTTTAACGCGGAGTTTATGTTGGGTGAGAATACGGAGATGAAAAGTTTCGGTACCCGAAATCGCGTACTGTTTATGACTTCGAACGTTCGCGAGTGATACTCGAAGCACATGGTCGCTCCCACGTTAGTGGCGATCGAGGAGTTTCAAGATCACGACAGTGGATGGACCCTAAGGGCTGTGCTAAATATTCTAGTAAATATTAATAAGCACAATCCACTTCGAGGCGGTTGCAACGTACCGCTTCCGTCCGCCGTTGTCCTGAAGAAAGCGGTGGTCAACGTACAGAACAGAGACAATGCGTGTTTCTTGTGGTCCGTTGTTGCCAGTTTGTACCCCGTGGCTATGAACGTGAGTAGGGTCGCATCGTACTATCACTATTCGGAGGTGCTTCGCACGGGCGATATGACTCTACCCGTAACGTTGGACCAGCTGACAAAGTTCGAGAGGATGAACGATGTGTCGGTGAACGTGTACGCGTGGTCCGACGGAAGCTGCGCGCCCCTGCGTTTGACCGAGGACAAGCGAGAGAGACACGCGAACCTCTTACTGGTGCAGGACCCCAACGATCCCCAACGATACCATTTCGCGTGCATTCGGAGCATGTCGAGACTGATTTCGAAGCAGCTAGGCAAACACAATGGACGAGTATTCGTTTGCGAACGGTGAGTAAAATATAGTATATTTCGATCGATGTATTATTGATTATTATTTTATTAATACTATTATCGTTGCAGATGTCTCAGCTTCTTCCATTCGAACGTGCAATTGACGAAGCACAACGTGGACTGCCAGCATCTCAACGAGCGCGCCGTCAAATTCCGCCGTCCGGGGAAGATAAATGGTTGCAGTTCAAGAACTTTAAAAACAAGGAACAAGCACCATTCATCGTGTACACGGACTTCGAGTGCATGCTGGAGGACGTCGAGCCTGCGGAGCGGAGTCGGACGTACACGTACCAGCAACACAGAGCGTACAGCGTGGGATATTACATCCACCGATCCGAACAGAACCGAACCGCTCCGACTCGTAATTTATGGAGAGGAACAGAAATCTCTCCATAAATTAACTCGACCGTTTGCGACCGGTCAACCGACCAGTCGGCGGACTGGTCATGCCTTCGGTTTGGTTTCGATTGGTCTCGTTAAAAGTACGGTCTGAGATTCCCGGTCGAGAGGCAATCGGTCTGGAGTTCGGTTTCCCTCCACAACCTCTCACTGTTACGGTCACAATAGCGGTCCCTTTTCGCCTCGGTTACTGGTCGCTAGACTGGTCGCGACCGGTCTGAAATTCGGTTTCTGCTTCGGTCTCGACTCCCTGCCAGAATCGGCATAGCCTAATTAGTTTTATACGTTTTAATGACCCATTAAATTTACGAGATGGCTTTTCTAATATGTCAATAAAATATACTCTAATATGTCCGAGAATTTATTATTTAAATACTGCATTATGTATTAACCTTTGGTAGTTTTAATTTTGTTATATATGTAAAACACCAGAAAGTAAATTCTAAAATTTATATTTACAGTTATTCAAACTTTTGCGCCAAAACTAATATATCCGGTTTTGACCGAAATGGCTGCGGTTATACCGATCACTCCCTTGAGCATCACTAGCGCGAGTATACCATCAGCGCCGGTGACGAAGAATCCTTGAAGCTTCATTCTGTCATTTCTCGAGTCTGTCTCAGTACACGATTCATAAGTTCATTATTATGCCAACGTACGGTGCTTATTAGCGTTCAAAGGCACCAGACCCGTCTGCACGGATGTCTACTGGAGGCATCTATATCCGCAAAAAATTCCTTCTGGCCGATTCCAAAAAGGAAATTGTGGTCTGTAAATAGGCCGCATTTTTCCCGGGCAGCATCAGACTACCCAGGAAAATGTAATATACTGTAAATTGTAATATACTGTTTTTTTACTACACGCGTATATGTACACGCTTAACTTAGCTTGTGTGAACGAACTCGCACCACCCAAAGGTGAGAGCCGCAACGTCAAGTTCCTCCGTGTTATTGTACCGAATATTCATGTCAGTGCCCCTTCTAATTTAGTCTAAAGCATTAGATTGAAAATAATATTGTTGCGAGCATCCTATGGATAGAAATTCATGGCCCACTGGTGCTTATATCACTCATTATATCACTTATATCACTCATTATATCACTTATATCACTCATTATATCACTTATATCACTCATTTTTTTTAAAACGATACTGTAAGAACATACGCAGAATTCTAACAAACTTCACTCTCAGCTTTCCATGTCATGGAGAAAAAGTTTTTTTTCAAAGTTTTTTTATTTTTAATAGTAGCTAAAAATCTGTATTATAACTTTGATCAAGAATATGTGTTAGAATTAGCCCCAAAGAGCATTAAAATGAGCATCTCAGGCAAAACAATTGAAGAAGTACACATGTACGCATAGTGGGGACAATGTCGTATTATAACTGCAAAAGAGATGATACATTACACAAAAATACAGTTACATACTCCTTCCCGTCACGGTGGAAACACTTTAGGCCGTCCGTCCACGAAGCGTCGCGTCATAGACGCGTACGCGTAGCGTATTGACGAAACACCGTCCACGAAACGTCGCTTCATAGACGCGTACGCGTAGCGTATTGAAGAGACGAGACGGATACGGCCATACGCTTTTGTTTCTATCCACGCAATGTAGAGCAAGCTTCGCGGCAGTTCCAATGATGTATAAAGACCAATCATACGAGGCATCTGTCGATCATTGATCTGCATTTGTCAAGATGCCCGGCGTACGATTGGTCTCTACGCGTACGCGTCTATGACGCGACGCTCCGTGAACAGACGGACTAACGAGATGTCAAGTGACGAAGAAGATTTATTAATAATACTTTATAATCATATTCGACGCAGAAGGAAAAAAAGAAAATTCTGGTTACACCCTTATATTCGCAGAAATATCGATTGTCGAATATTTGTGGCTGCGAAAAAATTAGCAGAAGATGATGCTAAGTTTCAATCATTTTATAGAATGCGGAAAGATACGTACAGAAATCTTGTACGAATAGTGGGGCCAACTATAGAAAGGCAAAATACTAATATGCGACAATGTGTAAGTGCTGAAGAAAGGATTTTGATAACATTAAGGTAGGCAAATAAAAGTAATTTATTTATAATAAGTTAAATGTTATAAGTTATGTTTGTGTAACGTGTTCTTGCTGCGGGCGTGTTAGAAGTTCGCCCAGTACATTTAAAACTTTCATTTGAAATTCCCGCATCTCACCGTCCGACAGTTTGTGGACATCGGGAAGCAAACTAAGCAGAAATAATTTACGGTAATCATCCGTAGAAGAACGTTTTGTTCTTTCTTTCAAATAATCTACGAAGATTTTATCGACTTCAATTGCCGATGGTTTCTGTCGTTTTTTGTATCTTCGTGACACCGAATCTTCATCCTGGGTCGAAGGACATGTTTCGTGGCTTACATCTTCCTCCATCGCCGTTTCATCTCGTTGTTCTGTTTCTTCAGTTGGTGGAGGAGGTGGAAGATTTCCAGAATCATGAGTAAAAATCACGGGTTTCACAAATGGCAACACAAATTGCATCACATCGTGCAAATAATACGATTTTTTCTGCTTTGTAGAAGATCCACTTGCTGGTGGTTTCAAGCTCCGTACAAATCCATTTCGAAAATTCTTCCATTTATCTTTACAATCGGCAACTGCAGAACGTCAGAAATGATAATAATATTAAATAATATATGATATTTCGTTTTCAGATATTTGGCAACAGGATGCACTTTTGTATCACTGGGATTGTACTTTGCAAGAGGAGAATGTACCATATCACGGGTTGTTGAAGAAACTACGCAAGCAATATGGACTGCATTATGTGACTCTTATATGCCCGTTCCTAGTACCGAAAAGTGGAAGCAAATCGCAACAAGATATTTTGAATGTTGGAATCTTCCAAAATGTTTGGGAGCTATTTACGGGAAACATATTCGAATTCAAAAATTTCCAAATTCTGGGTCCACAAACTTCAATTATAAAGGATATCATTCGGTCATTTTATTGGGTTGCAGTGATGCAGATGGTTGTTTTATATCTATCGAATATGGTTTCGCGGGTAGAAACAGCGATGGGGGTATATTTCGGACATCAGCATTAGGTCATTGTCTACGAAGAGATGGTATCAATATTCCTGTGTCTTCTCCGTTACCACATGATGAAAGAGTTAACGAATTTCCTTATTATTTCGTTGCCGATAACGCCTTTCCATTACAAAAAAACAATGAGACCGTATTCCCAGAGAACTATTAATAATACAAGAAGGATTTTTAATTATAGATTAAGTCGGGGCAGAAAAAATATTGAATGTACGTTTGGTATGTTGACACAAAAGTTTCAAGTGTTTTTAACACCTATTCGATGCCGTAAATATGCAACCATAGTTTCTATAATTAAATGTGCTTGTATACTTCACAATTACATACGAAAAAACGATGGACTCTCATACGAAATTTATGCACGCGATGAAACTGTTTTTCTTTCAACGCCTAGAAATATTCCCAATGCACAAGAAAATATTAACATTTCTGAAAGATCTCCTCCGCTAATTTTACGTGACTACTTGGCCAACTATTTTCTAAAACCACAGGTTGCTCTGCCATGGCAGTGGAATGTCTGTATTTACAATGAATAAAATAATAATGTATAAATAAAAATATATTCTATTAAAATTACCAGGCCATTTTATTTCACGCGCTACCTCACTCCAAGCTTTTTCTGTCGCATCTTTTCTGGAATATTCAGGTACTGTATGATCGTATAAACAGGGATATTTTTCGATAATTTGCACGAAGTCCGCACTCGACATATTTGACAGGAGCGAAAATATACGCCTGGCGACCAACAGTGTTTATACGCTGGTCGTCATGACGAATGCAGATCGCGACGAAAGCGTAGCGCTGCGTCTTTGTGGACGGGTTTGCATTGTTTTACATTGGTCGCTGCACGGAAGCGTACAGCAAGCGATGTCGCGTCTATGAAGCAACGCTTCGTGGACGGACGGCCACAGTATCGCACGCTGGTCGTCATGACGAACGCAGATCGCGACGAAAGCGTGACGCTGCGTCTTCGTGGACGGGCTTGCATTGTTTTACATTGGTCGCTGTATGTAAGCGACCAGCAAGCGATGTCGCGTCTAATACGCGTCTATGACGCGACGCTTCGTGGACAGACGGCCTTATAGTTAAACCTATTCCTAAAACAAACTCTCCTACCACCTTAAATTCTCTCCGCCTCATTTCGACTCTTCCTTTCCTTTCCAAAATCCTAGAAAGGCTATGTTTTATACAACTACATAAATTTCTCGATAACGCTAATGTACGCTAATTCGACCAAACTACAGCACCACAACATCGCTTCTCCATATGTCAAATATGGTACTTAGGACTTTTAATTCGCGTCGAGTATCTTGTATTGTCTCGCTCGATTTCTCAAGAGCCTTCGATACCTTAAATCATGATCTGGTTATCAACAAAATTCGTAATTTTAACATTAAAGGCCCAGCTCTGGACTGGTTTCGTTCTTGCCTTGATCAGCGATCGCAACAAGTAGTAATTTGTAATCCTTTTCCGCAATTCTCTACTTCACGCATAGTTATGCAAGGAGTTCCTCAGGGCTCGGTTCTGGGTCCGTTACTCTTTAATCTTTATGTAGCGAAATTACTTCTCTTACCTGAGTTCTGTGGGGCGTACATGTATGCAGACGATACACAACTTTTTCTATCGTTTGACCCTGCTGGCTCTGCTTTGGCTGCGAATCAAATTGAATCAGATCTTGTGAGGATTCAGGGGTGGTCATCGTCTCATGGTCTACACTTGAACCCTTTAAAATCCTCTTTCCTCCTCGCCGGATCAACTACTCTCCTTAAAGGTGTTGAGTCATTTTCTATCTCAATAAACCATACCATAATCCCTGGTAAATCATCTTTAAAAGTGCTTGGTGTTACTTTCGACTCCACCTGAGACTTTACCCCACACACATCCACAAAACTCCTGGCTGTTCGTCTCCGTCTAAAACTCCTATTTCCGTTTAAAAGAATCCTCTCTTCTTACCAAAAACTCCTTGTCTAACAACTACTTGTCCTTTCATTGTTCGACTATGCAGATATTGTTTACTTTCCTTGTATTACCAAGGCGACACTTCGTCGCATCCAATGTACTCAGAACTCTTGTCTTGGTTTTTCGTTTAACGTGCGGAAGTACGACCATATTACTCCACTATTCGCTCAAACAGGCTGGCTAAACATGTCTCAACGATAGATTCTTCATCTTTGCTGTCTAGTATACAAAGTTCTCTCCACACAAACGCCTCCTTACTTTCGCGATCTAATCCCTTGCAACAGCGAATTCCATTCCTCCAACTCTTGCTGCACGAGAAGAGAACACTGTCTTTCTACTCCTATCTCTCACTCTGCTAAATTCTCCGGCTCATTCTCCTACGCAGCATCTCATTACTACAATCTTCTTCCTGAAGCTATCTGCTCACTTCCCACACTATACTCGAGCTCATTTAAGAAGGAACTTAATTCGCGCATGTAGAATGCGCTCATTGGCTCCGAGGGAGCGTTTGTTTGTGGTATAGCCAATAGTAACTTGTTTCGTCGCCAACATGTGCAGAACCGATCTAAACTCGTCGGTCGGCAAATTCCTTCTTAAATGAGCTCGAGTATACACTCCTTCAAAAATGCTACTAAAGCATTTCTTCTTAATCATCCTATTATAACATAGGGCTGACCGAACCGACATGACTTACTGCTGAGTCCTAACAAAAATTGTTTCTATACATGTTACCACCGCTCGACTGTAGTTTTCAAGATATTAATAAAAATAGTAATAAATGTTGGTGCATGCTTGTTGACCAATCGACCAACCATTATTGAGATGGCGTCTTTAGATTATAAGTTTATCGCATCGTGTCGCTTTAGCGCATTAAGCAAATATATATATATATATATATACATATATATATATGTTGTAACATGTTCGTTTGTAACCATTACTTTACTTTTCTATTAAAATAGTTATGCAACTTAAGGGGCTAGACATGGGTAATGCAACGCGCTGTATACCGGCACAATCTGCTCTGAAATATGGGGTTTGTAGAATACATTGTTCGTTCTTATATAAGCAGTTTGTGAGCTGGGTGAGGTCTCATTCGAAAGAGGAAGGTTCAGTACAGCGCGCTCTGGTCATGGTTCGGCGAGATTACGTTGATATCTAATAATACGAGTGTTCAAAGTAGAGCAAAAGTCGACAAAACACACCCGCAAGATCCAAGTATTTTTAGGTCACTAAAAGAGTTTTGTGACTCAAACGTTCAGCAGAGCGCGCTGCACTGAACTGTTGGATGCCAGCTAAATGTACACCATAAACATCCTAAACACACACCAGCTCATCACAACTAGTCACCCTCGCAAAATCCTCCGTACACCGATAACAAATTAGTCATTATCATCGACCCTTGCACTTTCCATAGTTCTTTCCGCGTCATCCTTATCCCTTCTTCTACAACCCCAGTATATATAACCCAGTCCCAAAATCCCAAAGGCAGATCATTCTTGTATCGAAGAGCGAAACCTCTGTCAAACGCGCCAGTTAAGACTTCTGAAATAAAAACCTCTTGTGAAACTTAGAATTATTTTACGCGTTCTACTCGATTTCCTGCTACGGAATCCAACACAAAAATTTGGTGTCAGAAGTGGGATGATCTGACGTTCATCGATTTCGTCGAACTCCTGGTTGAGAAAAAAAACACCCAGCACGATTCGTGGACGACAACTTCAGTTGTTAATTGGATCATCAAGAAGCTAAGTCACAAAGAAGAGGAAACACATTTAAGAAGTCCATCAGGGTAAGTGTTGTTCAGGGACTACTCTTGCAACTTGATCAGATCTTCCTATACATATCCTTTGCTCTCTAAATCCCGGAAATCTTAATTACATCTCAATTTTTGGATTTGTAACATATATAACGAGAATCATGTCAACTACGACAGAAGTGGATACTAACACTTCAACTTCGACTTCCACGTCTACTTCGACTTCAATACCGCAACTTTCAATAGAATTACTGATCAAATTGCTACCCGACTCCTTCGATGGTGACAGATACAGACTACGTAGTTTTATAAAACAAGTTGACGCTGTTTTTGAATTAGCCAAACCATTTCAAGTTTCACCATTACTATTGTATGTAAAAAATAGAATCACGGGGAAAGCACGCGAACAAATTGATGTTCATTGTAATTTGACTACTTGGGAGGAAATTTCTGAATTATTAATTGCACTATATCAAGACCGAAAATCACTTGATCAGCTATTAGAAGAGCTGAGTTGCATGACGCAAGAAAAATATGAAAACGTGTCGCAGTTCTATCAGAGGTTGGAAGATTTGCACTCTAAAGTATTGGGCACAATTCATAGTACAGAAAATAACCAAGAAGCTTTAAACGGGCGGTTACTCATGATCGATGATATCACTCTGAATCGATTTATCCACCATACTCATCCGCAAATTTCCCAAATGCTAAGGTACAGAGAATTTAAAAATATTAATAGCGCGTTTACTGCTGCCATTGCCGAGGAAAAAGCTTTGCGTTTAACATACAAAGAAACATCTCATCAATGTAGAATTTGTAGTCGCACAAATCACACTACAAACAATTGTTATAGAAATAAGTCCAATCCTTCCATACGCAGTCACAATAACTCCAGACCCGTTAACTTCAGCCAAATCCCTGCGATATCCACAAACTCACAAAGTCAGGCACAACCAACTAAACAGTGTCGCTATTGTAAAAATTTGGGTCACACCATAGAAGAATGTAGGAAACGTCAGTATAACAATGCTATTCGACAGAATCAATATCAAGGTCCTTCTGATACTAACCTAGACAAACCAACTCAATATCACAGTTCTTTTAAGCAGAACCAAAACTATCCAAATCCCCTTAATTCAAATCAAGAACAACGTAGCAATGATAATGCTAGATCCGTAAATTTTCACCAACAGGATTTTCAACCAATTTCGCAACATCCCAATCCTCCAATATCGATGAAGCAAGCAACCGTAGAATTCAACCACTTCAGAATGTGACAATTTCCGAATCTCTATTAGCTTCAAATGATTTAACTTACGTGTTCTTCCAATCAAAGAATTCTAGCTCTAACGATGGGACTTTAAAATTTCTAATCGACACTGGTGCATCAGTTTCCCTAATTAAATCAACTAGTATAACTACTTCCAGGAATCATAATAACGTCCCAATAATATTAAACGGAGTATCACCGAGTGCACCAATTGCAACATGCGGTGCAACCGAAATCGAACTCGAAATTCATTAAAAAAAAATCGTAGCTAATTTCCAAATTTTAGACACTCCTACGAATATACCATTTGACGGACTCCTAGGAGACGACTTCCTTCGGTCCCAGGGAGCCAAAATCGACTATACTACTTCTACTATTTTACTGAATTCTATTCCATTTCAACTTCCTCTGCTTCACAACACACCGCAACGATCCGTTGATACAATTAGAATCAACCCGCGAACGGAAACGGTTATTCCTATTAGGGTAATAAACCCATTCAATGTCAAAGAAGGTATAATATTGTCTCAACAACTAAATCATGACAACACATTATTAATTCCAAATGCCATTGTTCGAGTTAATGATCAAAATAACGCAGTTCTTACAATCGTTAATACCTCCACTAAAGTCGAAACTATTCCAATTCCCGAATTATATATCGAACCCCTTCCAATCGAATCATACGTGTACAAACTAGCTCCAAACCAATCAAATAACGAAATCTTAAAAAGATTACACGTGCTAAATCAAAATCTTAGACTCGATCACTTGAATGAAGAGGAGCGAGGCTCGTTATCCCAGATCTGTACAGAGTTCAATGATATATTCCATTTGCCTACCGACTTACTAAGCCGAACAACAGCAAGTACTCACGAGATTCCCACCACGGATGAAGTACCAGTTCATGCGAAAACTTACCGATATCCACAATTACACAAGGCCGAAGTTGATAAACAAATCGAGAAGATGCTTAATCAGGGCATTATAAAACCTTCCAATAGCCCTTGGTCCAGTCCCATTTGGATCGTTCCAAAAAAATTAGATGCCTCTGGGGAACGTAAATGGCGTATCGTAATAGATTATAGAAAGCTCAATGATAAGACAATAGGGGACGCATACCCCCTCCCGAATATCGAAGACATTTTGGATCAATTAGGTCATGCTAGATACTTTACCACCCTCGATCTCGCCAGCGGCTTCCATCAAATCCCCATGAACCCTAGTCATTCTCAGAAAACAGCTTTCTCTACACCGAACGGTCACTATGAATTCACACGTATGCCGTTTGGACTAAAAAACGCACCATCATCCTTTCAAAGAATGATGAACAATGTCCTAACAGGTTTAACTAACACACAGTGCTTCGTTTATTTAGATGATGTTGTTTTATATGGATCCTCTTTGGATGACCACAATAGAAAATTAATCAACATATTTTCAAGATTACGAGAAAATAATCTAAAGTTACAGCCAGACAAGTGCGAATTTTTAAAAAGATCATGCGAATATCTAGGTCATATTATATCTGACAAAGGCGTGGAACCTAACCCCAACAAGGTAGATTGCATACAACGCGCTATGAAACCGAGAAATCAAAAAGAAATTAAGATGTTTCTAGGTCTAGTAGGTTATTATCGAAAATTCATTAAAGACTTTTCCACAATCGCAAAACCGTTAACACAATTATTGAAGAAAGACGTTACTTTTGTTTGGGCGAATGAACAAGAACAAGCATTCCTTACTTTAAAAGAAAAGTTAATAGATAAACCCATTCTCCAATATCCAGATTTTTCAAAGCAATTCATCTTAACTACCGATGCTTCCAATGTAGGTATTGGTGGTGTGCTATCGCAAATAAAAAATAAAGCAGACTTGCCTATCGCGTACCACTCCCGAACTCTCAACAAATCAGAACAAAATTATTCAACGATCGAAAAAGAACTATTAGCAATAGTCAGCTCAGTAGAACATTTTAGACCCTATTTATACGGACAAGATTTCATAATATATACCGATCACCGGCCATTACAATGGCTCTTTAACTGTCAAAATCCATCTTCTAGACTAGTTAGATGGCGATTAAGACTTGAGGAGTATCAATATCAAATAAAATACAAACCAGGCATAATTAATTCGAATGCAGACGGATTATCCAGATTGCCAGCAGAACCTCAAAGTCAAATTAACATAACAATCAAAACTGTAAGATCTTATGAAGATTTTATAAAATTCGAAAATACGAATCAACAAATAACCACGTATGAAAAGACAAATTCACCGTTAAAGAAACAGACAAACCCCATCCTGTTATTTTGGTCTCAAGATCTAAATGAAAATAATCAGTATTCAAAATATATCTCAGATAAATTTGACACTAACAAAATCACACCCATGACAAATGGTGTTTGCAAACTGGAAAATTAAGGTAAAATTGCTTACATACTATTTCCTACACACATGCATTTCGATAAAATAGAATTCAAAAACATATTCGAATGCCTCATAAACGTGAGATACCATATTAAGGACGAAACATTCATTTTAATCCCTCCAGATGAAAAACATAATATAAATTCAATGCGTCTAGCTAATATGTTAAAATTTGTATTTTCCAAAAATGACATTAAAATATATGATAGTAGTATAATAGAACTTCAGAATGCAGAACAAATTAGGGAAATATTAAAAGAAAATCACGACAGTAAACTTTCAGGACACTACGGATTCAACAAAACTTATTCTAAAATAAAAAAACATTATCATTGGGATACAATGAAAGAAGATATTAAGAAGTACGTCAGGGTCTGTCCGTCGTGTCAGATAAATAAAACAAATTTTAAACCTACAAAACAGCCCATGGAAATCACAAGCACATCAGAACAACCCTTCGAAAGGTTAGCTTTAGATGTAGTAGGACCGCTACCTTTGACCGAAGCTGGTAATAAATTCATTTTAACTATGCAACATGACCTAACAAAATTTAGTTTCGCAGAAGCAATACCTAATCACGAAGCCATAACAATAGCTAAAGTTCTGACTAAAATTGTTACGTATTTCGGCATTCCCAAAACTATACTGTCAGATCAAGGGGCCGATTTCATGTCACAACTAATGAAAGATTTAACTAAATTATTTAAAACAAAACACTTATCAACTACACCGTATCACCCACAAACAAACGGAGCGCTAGAACGATCCCATTTAACTCTGAAAGATTATCTGAAACATTATGTAAAACCAGATCAGACTGACTGGGATGAATACTTACCTTTTGCTATGTTTAGCTATAATACATCAAATCATAAAACAACTAATTTTCCACCGTACGAATTGCTATTTGGTTTCAAAGCATATCTGCCATCGTCGATCGTCCAAGAGCCTAAATTCCGTTACACATACGACGATTACATTAAATCCTTACAACAGAAATTAAACACATCATTCAAAATAGCAAGGGAAAACATAATTAGCTCAAAAACCAAAAGCAAACAATATTATGATAGGAAGGCTAATCCCCAAAAATTCAAGAAAGATGACCTCGTGTATATTTATAACAAACAGTCGAAAGCCAATCTGTCCAAGAAGTTGTGTCCAAACTTCAAGGGACCATACAAAATAATAAAAGCATTCTCAAATAAAACAGTGGAAATCCAAATAGGCACGAAAAGAAAACGATACCATACTAATCTGCTGAAACATTCTGTTTCAGATGGGACCCATTAACATCCTAATCGCCTCTTTTCTGCTCCCACCTTATGCAGCATCCCATGTTTATATTAACACTCCTCACAACCGATCAAGTGGAATATTCTATAACAATCTAGGCGAAGCAAAAATCACTAATTCGAGACTAACCTTGCTCAATTACGTAAATTTCACGCACTTGAGCCAAGCGTTCGAACGGACTAATCACTATTTCCTCCAGTCTCAAAATCTCTGTACATTAGCACTAAAGGAGTCATCAAAACACAGTTACACAAGTTTTCATTGTGAACAAACGTTGGGAGTGATAAAGAACCAACTATCTGATATAACTGCTAAAGACGAAATAATGTATCATATATCGGGCCAAAAATTACAATCACGCAATCGTCGCGGACTTATGAACGGTGGGTCATATGTTCTTAATTGGTTGTTCGGCACACAATATTACACCGATAGCATAAACACTTTAGTAAGTGACAATAAACAAACGCAGACTCTTCTAAAAACACAAATACAAGTGATTTCCAGTACGATAAAAAATTTCAATAATTCAGTAGCCTCATTACAATTTAACGAAAATCGATTAAATAAAAATATAGAAATGATTAATAAATTGTCATCAGAGACAAATCAATATTTAGACGAATTAAAACTACATACCATCATTACGCAGCATATAATGACTTTATCCTTATTCACTACTAGATTATCTAATGAATACGACAATTATATTAATTCCATAAATTTAGGCAGGCACGGTATCCTGTCTCCTCAAATTCTTACGCCGAAGATTCTGTTCGACGAATTAATAAAATATAAGGGTCATCATGAATTACCCATCCAAGTAGATTATTCAAATATTCACCTCTATTATAAGATTTTAGAATTACAAGTTATATCAGGCAAAGACATAACAATATTCCCTATAAGAATTCCCTTAACCGACAAAAATACATTTAACTTATATGAATTGATTCCACTCCCCATGCAACATAATAACAGTAGTATCTTTTCCTACATCGAACCAAGACAACCCTTCCTACTACTGTCCCAATCCAAAATCTACTCCACTTTCATCAAAGATCTGTCAAGTTGTATCGAGTACCTAGATCAGCACTTCATCTGCCGTGGAGTGCATATCAACAAAAGGACCGATCAACTCATGTGTGAAACGCAACTCCTATCTCCAAAACTCGATCGGATACCAGAAGACTGCAGGACCGAAACATTCAAGGCCGAGACAGTGATCTGGAAGTACCTCAAGTATAATCAGTGGATATATGTACTCCAGAAGCCCATCACAGTAACACTCATCTGCGAAAGTCAAACAAGTCACATGGAGGATGTAATACTACATCAGACCGGGATCCTTCAACTGAAACCGTCCTGTAAAGGATATACGGATCTTTTTGTGTTGGAAACGACAAGCACCACGATTCGCAACATATCACACTATGTTCCCAGACTCGACATCACTACCGATGATTGCTGTCTTTCCACACGGAAATTCAATAGGACAACTCCAGTCCAGCTGACTCCAATTAAGCTGACAAATATAGATCTTTCGGAATTAAAATATGCTAATAAGAAATTAAGCGAATTCAATAGAATAATAACCGACCAATTAAATAAACCATTTATAGTACGACACACTAAATGGTACACGATAACACTATCTGTTATCGGGGCAATATTGTTCTTAATAATTTGCCTGAACTACTGTCATCGGTTTGGTTGCCTCTACCTACTGAAACAATTATTTTGTTTCATGAGAAGTTCGCGTAATGGCGACATCACCACTCCAGCTATTAGAAACCTTGTGAATCCTCACAACTTTCATTCCGATACACTCTCGGAACACAGCGGTCACACTCAGGAAATCGTAATCTACGATCGCAACCAAGACGCCGCGATCGCCCGTGTGACACACACCATTCCCGAGGACGAAGAAGGATCTACCCAATCAGCAAGGACTTGCGGCAGAACCCTGTCACGCAGAAGTACTACACCCATGTAACCAGATAGAAGAAGGATGAATACTCATATCCTAAATTTCGCACTATATATATATATGTGCTACACATCCTATATTTTATATTATATTGTATATTCTCTATATCCATCACATATTTATATGTATCCTAGGTATATTCTGCGCTGTATATTTGTGCTACATATTCTACAACATATTGTATATCTTATGTTCATCCTACGTTCACAACATATATCTAGATACTAAGTTT
The DNA here is from genome assembly GCA_963971345.1 of Andrena flavipes. Taxonomy (NCBI): domain Eukaryota; kingdom Metazoa; phylum Arthropoda; class Insecta; order Hymenoptera; family Andrenidae; genus Andrena; species Andrena flavipes. The sequence continues at coordinate 56,126,477 of OZ020479.1, forward strand.
TTATAAAATGTCCTATTATTGAAGACTCTTTCCTTTTCATCATAGTCTTCAATCTTAATGGAGGGAGGTGTTGGATGCCAGCTAAATGTACACCATAAACATCCTAAACACACACCAGCTCATCACAACTAGTCACCCTCGCAAAATCCTCCGTACACCGATAACAAATTAGTCATTATCATCGACCCTTGCACTTTCCATAGTTCTTTCCGCGTCATCCTTATCCCTTCTTCTACAACCCCAGTATATATAACCCAGTCCCAAAATCCCAAAGGCAGATCATTCTTGTATCGAAGAGCGAAACCTCTGTCAAACGCGCCAGTTAAGACTTCTGAAATAAAAACCTCTTGTGAAACTTAGAATTATTTTACGTGTTCTACTCGATTTCCTGCTACGGAATCCAACAGAACCATCCTCTTGCGAATGACACCTCACCCAGTTCAAAATCTGCTTATATAAGGACGAACAACGTATTCTCGTGACTACATTCCCAAATACGAGTTCCGTCGTATTGGCGATACTACACAGCAAGTTGTGGTTTAAAATGATGGTTGGGTTAATGGAATAATGTGACACACATTTACAAAATTTGAAATGAGTATAATTATAGAAAAAAGAATAATTTATAAACTCAGTGCACTATTGCTCTCTATATCACGTGACAGACGAACAAAGAAGACTCTTCCGATCTTCCAGTCATACTAACTTAAAAGTAGTATTATTAATAGGAATTTTATTCTGTCATAAAAATAACCCCACACAAGTGACATGACAAATTTAGTTGAGGTAGTGGATACGATATGGCGCCTACTCGTGAGGACTGCCAACGTGGAATCATAGCAAAACTGAAGCGTTAGCTGGATACACGAGTCACAATAAAAGCGTGATGTAGTCAATGCAGCACTTTCGGACGATTGTAGGTTAGGTTATATTCATTTTAGGCATACATTGACTAGGAACTGCTGTGAATTGTATACATTTACTAAATTAACGCGGAGGGGAACCACGTGACGTGTGTGAGAGAATAATTACGCAAAAAATTACGAGGTCAGGTGGAAATCGAAGGGACAGTATAATCGACAGTAAATAAAGGGTCGAAGGGCAAGATAAAAGGTGAAGAGGAGAAAGTGTGAAACGAGTGCACGAAGTATAAGATACGTGGCAAGGATAAGTGACATCTACAGGAGTGGAAGAAATATGAAGACAAAGCGGAGACAGCAGTAAGTAATGAAGAGCGGGGACGCTAACGAGCCGAGCAGGCGAAGGCTCGGAAGTGTAGAAGGAAAAGAGAAGAAGGGGAAGGCCATCGTCGGCGGAACAGCTGGAAAAAAGAAGAGCAGACAGCGAAGGCTCAATACTTGACTCATTAAAGAGGAAACGGGAGGGCGTGGAGGAGCAGATGAGGATAAGGGCCGAAAAGGAAATAGAGGAAGAATTCCCAAAAGTGAGGAAAGTACGGAGGTCGCCTCCGATGAAGAAAACTGAGATAGTTATAGGAACTGCAGAAACGCCAGACAGCCAGAAGACAGAGCAGGAAAAATAAATTAATGCAAAATTAGACAAATTGATGGAAGGTGTGCTGGCAATTAAAAAAAACATGGAAGAGATAAGAAAAGATAATTGAGATCTGAGGAACAAGTGGAAAAGTAGAGATGAGATATGGGAAAAGGAAAGGAAGGAAATGAGAGGATGGATAGAAGTACTGGAGGCCAAGAAGGTTCAGGCAGAAGAGCTAGAAAGGAAGGAAGAAGCTAGAGAAAAAAGAGAGAGAAGAAATAATACTACCCTAAGGGGAAAGGATTTACCGCGTAAAGAGACGCCGTAGGATACGGTGGAGTATGTGTTAACGCACGAATTGCAGGTAGAAGCATAAATCGAGGAAGCCTACTGATTATGAGTAGGAATGGGAGAGAAAAGAGGGCTACTGATAGCGAAGTTAAAAAGCTGGCAACAGAAAAGAGCAGTAATGCTAAAGAAGAGTACATTGAAAAATAAGAGGCTGTTGATTGACAACGACCTGATAAAAAAAGAGAGGGAGATATAAAGAAATATTAAAGATATTGCCAAGGTGGAAAGGGAGCAAGGAGCAAAGGTGAAAGTTGGGTACAGGAAAGCAAAAATCAACGATAAGACCTTTATTTGAAAAGAGGATGGTGGGCTGAAAGAAGTAAATTTTTGTAGTCGTCAAAATTCTGTGAACCTCTAAATTATTGGAGGATCGCAGAGCTTACAAGGACAACGAAATCAAAACAAAAGGCAGTACCAACATCCGTTACCCGTTCGCCTGCGGATGCAGATGTGCGGGGAAAGGGGGTACACAGAACTGAGAAATGAATAAGAAGTTAAAGAGAAATAGATACATTTAAAATAGGATACTGGAATGTAGCAAGATTATGCAGCAAAGACAAACAGTTTTGGGACTTCTTAAAAGAACTCGATGTAATAGGATTAATAGAAATGTGGATTGAAGAGAAACAATGGGAAGGATTGAAAAGTAAATTGCCACAAGAATTCTCATGGAAATGTAAATATGCCACCAGAGAGAGAAAAAATGGGAGAGTGATTGGCGGAATCATCACAGGTATAAGAAAGGGTATAGAAGAGGAGGATCGAACACGGGAACGGAACATATTCAAGAGAGAAGAATAAAGATACAAAATGAAAAGTGGAGAATAATAACACTGTACAGCAAAGATATGAAGGAGACGAAAAAAAGCTGGAGCAGATAATAGAAGAGAAGGAGGTGGAGAAACTGATAATCGGAGGAGATTTCAATGCAAGAATTGGACAAGAAGGGGGTGAGTTTAGGGTAGAAGAAAAGCATGACGTAAGGAGATCAAAAGACAAAGTTAAAAACACACAGGGAAAGTTGTTATTAGAGATGGTGGAGGAAAGAGGATGGAATATTCTGAATGGGAATATGGAGGGAGATGATAAAGGAGAGTATACATGTACGGGGAATATCAAGATATTCGCAGATCAATAAAGAGTTGAGTCAGACCATATGCCTCTGATTGTAGAACTATATAGGGGAAATAAAAGGAGAGAACGAGAGAGAAAACAGGAGGAGAGGTGGAGAGAGAAGAGTCTGGACAGTGGAAGGGAAGAGAGAGTTTCAAATATAATTAAACAAAATAAGCTTTAATAGGAAGGAGGTGAATGAAATGGTAGAAGAAATAGTATAAAAAATAAATAATACAGTACAGAAAGAAGAAGTAAAAATTAGAAAATGGACATTGGGCAGTTTTAAATGGTGGAATTGTACAAAAAAAAGGGAAGCCAGAAAGCTCGAGGAACTGGGGAAGGGGTAAAGGAGACATTGAAGACTACCAGAAGAAAAGAAGGGAGTACAAAAAAGAGTGCGAAGAGAGGAGGAGGGAATTACAAGAAAATACAGAAAATGAGATAATGCAATTAAAGGGAGAAAATCAAATATGGGAATATATAAATAAACAAAGAAAGAAAATAATAGGAATCTCCAATAAAATAGACTTAAAAGAATGGAATTCATAATCATTTTAAAACATTGCTAGAAGGCGTCGAATGTAAAAAAGAAGTAGGAGAGTTGGAAGAAATAAACAACATGGAAGGAGGAGGGGGAGAAGAAATAACAGAAGCAGAAGTAAAACAACAAATCAGGAAATTAAAAAAGGGGAAAGCAGCAGGGGAAGACAAAATGGAAAATGAAGCCTGGTTTTACGGTAACGTGAAAATAGTTAAAAGGATCACAGAAGTTTTTAATAAAGTGTGGTAGGGAGAAGGATTCCTGGAGAGGTGGAAAGGAGTGATTTCACCAATATTTAAAAAAAGGGGATAGAGAAAATGTAAGCAACTACCGGAGGATAACGATCCTAAACATGTGGTATATGAGGAGTGGATATTCAGTACAGCAGTCAATATACAATGACAAATTTAACAGTAATATAATAATGATAATACTGATAATGGTTAAATCTCTTTGAGTACAACACGCTTCTTCACCCAGAATACAAGGACTGCGTCTTTTCGCCTTTACACAGTATTACCAACCTCTCATTTCATCATTCCCCATACATTCGGCCCATTCACACACACACTCATACCAACTCTGAGATAAAAAATAACTCCACAAAACACAGCGTACAAAATATATGCTATGGTCCTGGAAAAAAGATTAAAAGAGGAATTGGAAAAGAACCACACAATACCAGAAACACAAGTAGAATTCAGGAGCGGTAGGTCGACAATAGATAACATTTTTATTCTGCACTATGTAGCTAATAGAAAAATAAAAAAAAGGAGGAAAGCTGTATACCTTTTTTGCGGACCTAAGCGCTGCGTTTGACAAAGTGGATAGAGTAAAACTTCAAAACATAATGAAGAAAAGGGAAATAAGTAAACGCTTGAGGATGAGAATCGGAGAAATTTATAAAGAAACAAGAAATACTATAAAAGCAAACGGAGAAATGTCAACCAAATTCCGGACAACAAAAGAGGTAAGACAGAGATGCCCACTGAGTCCAACGTTATTTACAATATATGTAGCGGATTTGGAAGAAACCATGAGGAAAAATCAAGCTGGAGGAGTTAGAGTAGGAAAATAAAAAATCTGGACTCCAGCATATGCGGACGATATAGCATTACTAGCAAATGAACCAAAGGATCTTAAGGACATGATACGAAGATTCGGAAAATATCTTGAAAGGAAAGGGTTGCAACTGAACGCAGAGAAGTCAAAGGTGCTGATTTTCCATAAAGGAAGAGGAAAGAAGAACAGTGAAGAATGGGGTTGGCAGGAGCACAGTTTGGAAGAAGTAAAGGAGTTCAAACACTTAGGGTATAATTTCCAGAAAAATTGAGCAGAGAGATGCATATAAGGGAAGTCACAAAGAAAGCAAGAATAACAATGGCGCAGATATGGGGAATAGGACAACGAATGTTCAAGTACAATTTTGAGAGAAGAATGAGAATATTCAGAAGCATAGTGAAAAGTATCTTGCTGGTCGCAACAGATATCTGGGGATGGATGGAAGCAGAAAAGGTGGAGAAAATACAGGAGAAATACATAAGGTGCACCTTAGGTTTGGACTTCAATTCACCAGCATATTTAATTTTGGAGGAAACAAAAACGGATAAAGTAAGAATAGAAGCGGGGAAAAGAGCAATAAAATATGAGGAGAAAGCGAAACGGCTGAATAAGAATAAAATAGTACAAGAATGCTGAAGGGAAATAGACGCGAAGAAAGCAGAGATAAAGTCGAAATGAGAGGAAATGAGAGACTCATCCTACAGGCAAAAAGTGATAGATATCCAAGAAATGGAAATGGAAAGAAGGAGAGGAAGAGAGTTTGCTGACGAACTAGTGCAAGGAGACAGGGCAGAGCAGGTTCAATGGCAATACGACAGAATACTAGGAGGCAGATAGAACGCACATTACACAGAAATCAGGGATAACCATAGAGTAAATTACCTAAACGAAAACAACAGAGGTAGAGACCAAAGCATGATTGCAAGGTTTAAATGTGGGAACGAAGAGCAGGGAAGGAAGAAAAAGAGATAGTATGCAGATTATGTAATGGAAGTAAAGAGACGTTGGGTCACATGCTACAAGACTGTAAGGAGCTGAAAAGCGAAAACTCAACGATCAGAGGGATACTAAAGGGAGAAGAAGGAGCGGAGTAGATGCGTATGGTTCTGGAAAAAATGAGAAGAAACGAAGAACAAAATGAAGGAAGAAGTCAAACAAAAGCACAATCATAAGTTAAAAGTCCCAGAAATACACTTACACACATAACACATGTAACCCCATTTTGAAGCCGAAAGGCAAAAAATAAACCTATTTACTACTACTAAATTAACGCTTTTACCGTAACACATACATCACTTGAAATCGCTGTCAAATTTATGTTATAATTATATTGCCACATTATATAAAATAAAAAAAGAAAGATTGGAACTTTTTTACTAATACTCGAAATATTCATTTATTGATATCATATTTTCAGAATGTGGAAGTTACAGCAATTATTTGCAATTATTGCTTTTATTAGTATTCTTCCGACTATTGTTTATAACATACAGGGTGTCCCAAAAATGTCGGATTTCCTTTAAAGGGGTGATTCAGGGGGTGATTTGAAACAAGTTTTTCCTTAGCGAAAATATTGTCCGAAGCTTCGTTAACGAGATGTTAACAAAAAAAAACCGACCAATCAGAGCGCGTGCCTATCGTCCGAGTTCTCGCGATAGCGTTGGCTACGCGGTAGGCAGCCGCGCTTGTACTACGAACGTACGAACAAGCAAGTCGGCATGTATCGAAGGAAACGGCGTTACACAGTTTTTTTTTTAAATCTTAAATAATAATTATTTGAAGTGAGCGGACAAGAAATACGTAAATTTCGTTTTGAAATAACACATAAACGAAAAGGTAATATAACAGAAAATGTACGACAAGTGATTGTAATTCGTTATTGAGGTGAAAATCCGTAGTTTAATAACGGCCAACACAACTAAATTTAAAAAATAATATTAGGTGTATGAATAAATTCTTTCCGATTGGATTTACATAATCAGTAAAAAGCTACCGAATTTCTATCGCGGTGATATTCGTAAGCTGCCAGAAAAATGGCAAAAGGTAAATTATAATCACTTATGTAGACGATTTGTTAATTACATCAAACGATTTAAAAGAGTTAATTCAAATTAAAAATGTATTAAAACAAAAATTGTGTATGCAAGTTCTTAATACCTGTAAGCAGTATTTTAGGGATCAATGTAATCCGGAATGGTGATACCGGAGATATAAAACTAAACCAAAGAAAGTATGTTTTAGACTTATTAGAAAAATTTAAAATGCAAAATGTAAACCAATATCGACTCTGATGGAACCTGGATTAAAATTACAAAAAAGCACATTATTATCGGAGGAAGCGAGGGATCAAATGAGTCGCATCCCTTACAGAGAATTAGTTGGCGCATTAATATATTTAGCCAATGCTACTCGCCCTGACATATATTTCGTTGTAAGTACGCTAAGTAGGTTTTGTTCAAATTACACCATGGAACACTGGAAATATGCAAAAAGGGTATTAAGATACTTAAGAGGTACTCGGGACTACTGTATACATTATAAACGTACGGGCGAAGAATTAAAAGCATACGTTGACTCCGATTGGGCAGGAGATATTAACGATAGAAGATCATGCTCCGGTAATGTATTAATTTTAGCAGGTGGATCAATAAGTTGGGAGGCTAAAAAGCAACCGAGTGTGGCGCTTTCTACAATGGAAGCGGAATATATGGCGCTTACCGAAGTATCGAAAGAGATCATATACTTAAAAAGACTGTTAAATTATATAAATCTTGATAGCTTAGCGAAAAATCCGTCAGAAATTTTATGTGATAGTCAAAGTGTAATACAATTATGTAAAGACCCTGTGTATCAAAATAGAAGTAAGCACATAGACATAAGACATCATTTTTGCAGAGAGGCCTATGAAATTGGTCAAATTACAGTAAATTATATTAGTACCGAAAATATGTTGGCGGATGTACTAACGAAAGCATTGCATAAAAATAAACACGAACTGTGTATAGCGTCATTAGGTCTGCGTTGTTTAAATCAGACTTGCGTAAATAGCGAAGATGATGATAGAGAGGGTGTGAAAAATAATCATCATCTTGACTAGATTGGCACCCTTGAGTGTATGGCGGTTTCAGATATAGAGTCGTTAAGATGTTGCTTGTAGTTCATGTGCGTAGAAATAGAGTCTGTACTTTTTAGTCCTCATATAAATAGTGTCAATCGGTAGTAATAGATATTATATCAATAAAACAGCATTGTAGCATCATTTGCGTATGTTTATTGAATATCATAAACGCAAGAGCATCGTGATAAAATTCAACAATCCTAAGGTCGTATTCAGAATTCAGATATATTGGCCGGTTGATTCGTTTTCGCGAACAGCGAACGAGGAAAAATCAGCCATCATCATCTGACGATCGTGGATTTGTCAGTTGGAGTTCCATGGCCATCGAAGGGTATCTCTTCGTTTATTTTCGCTGAATTACCATTAGTATTTAAATTTCCTGCAACAAGACTTTCTGCCATGCGCACTCACCGCCTCCGGACACATTTTATAGTCTCTACACTTAGTATACCAAAATGCCACTCTATTTCTATATAAGTAAGTTCTACGTTAAGTTGTATATAACTAAAATGTGGCTTTTATATATATATTATATATTTACGGATAATCAAAGTAGAAGATAGTGCAGTGTGATCTACGTCAGACTATGTACGCACAAATTTGCAGGTAGGGTTTTGCATACGCAGTTATTCATTCAATTATCTTGACATGTGTGATAATTGATGAGCACGTGTAATAATTTATAAATAATTAGTAAATGTCTCCTATTTTTCAGTTAACGATGCAGGCGAAGAGAATAATTTCAACAGCTGAAAGAGAAAGTAACCCTGCCGCATGAGCAAATGAAATAACCACATTATGATGTATTAAATAATAAATTTATTTTTATTTTTTTTTTATTGGCCGCCGCCACGGCTCCGACCCCGGCCTCAGCCTCAACCACGGTCACGATATTGTTCTGAGATGATCGTCCGGAGGTTAAGGCCTGATTCACATGTGGTGCACATGGTTTCTTTTCGTAGTTGTTAAACTTACGTAGAATTTATCCTTAATTCTGTCCCGTGATAATTTGTAAGTTATAAAATTAAAAATTATCTGAAGTCATTCCCCATGCGAATTATCTTTGTAAAAAGAAGTGAGATCCCCATAAAAAAACTTCAAAAAAAGTAAAAAAATTACGCCAGGTACATGAAATCAAATAAATCACAAAAAATATAAAATATAATAATTACAAAATAAAAAAAACTGTGCTTAAGATGGCACAACTCCATGTACACAAATAAAAGGCTGTGTTCATACATTCCATTACTCATATCGCGGACATTGTAATTAACCCAACAAAAAGAATCCCATTTAAAAACATTGTCGTAAATTAATAGCTTTGCAACATTAATGATATACAAAAATTGCGCCAATTATAACAATGACTATTTATACAAAGAAAAAAATGTATTAAATAGTATTAAGGGTGCCGTCTCACTGGGCCTTGAATGTGTGCGCGCGCTCACACAAGCTGGGAAAAGCGTGTACGTATACGCGATGTAGTAAACAATCCGTTTCAACCAACTTACGTCGTGGAATCGGCAAGAAGGAAGCTTTTGCGGGTATAGTTGCCTCCAGCAGACATCCGTGCAGACGGGTCTGGTGCGTTTGAACGTTAATAATCACCATACGTCGAAATAATAATGAATTTTTGACTCGAAAAGTGACAGAATTGAGGTTCGAATACATTAGCGCCACCAACGAAGAAGCCTTGAAGCCTCATTCTGTCACTTTTCGAGTCATAAATTCATTATTATTTCAACGTACGGTGCTTATTAACGTTCAAACGCACCAGACCCGTCTGCACGGATGTCTGCTGGAGGCAACTATACCCGCAAAAGCTTCCTTCTTGCCGATTCCACGACGTAAGTTGGTTGAAACGGATTGTTTACTACATTGCGTATACGTACACGCTTTTCCTAGCTTGTGTGAGCGTGCGCACACATTCAAGGCCCAGTGAGACGGCACCCTTAAGCAGATATATTTTTATAGAAACAAATATTTTAATACGAATAAATATTTTATTCAAAATACTTGGCGCTGCAAAACCGAATAATGTTAATTATCTTAGTATTAATAATTTACAATAACTCCTCTAAAATCTAAAATACAAAAACATATACATATACATATTAGAAACGCAGTCAGATTTATTCTACATATATTTAATTCTAATATCATACGTAGAATATGTACACGCGCTCATACACACATTCACGAACGCACGCACAAGAAAAGAAAAAGATGAATGCAATGTATACATATTTATTCAGCTTAGCACTTTGGCTGTGTTATTAGCCAGGCCGCCCCTAGGCACTTGTGCCAGCCGCCTCCCGAGGTGTCCCCGGGTCCTCGGACCCGGCTGCCGAAAGGCCCCCTCGGGATGCGCGGTTAGGGGCGGCCCTCGGGTCAGCCAACGCCACCGCCCGGCCCGTCTGCTACGAAAGGGCCGGGTAGTAACTCGATCGGGGGGTCGCGGGGTGGGGGTGTCGGGGGACACCACCCGCCCTAGCAGCAGCGACCCCGGAAGTGGCGACGCAGACGCGTGGTCCGTTGCGCGTCGTCGGTGAATGGGGGAGGGTAATCTCCCCCAGGGAAGGCCCCGAACTGGGGCCGTTGTGTGCGGAGTTGCATCAGGCGCGGGAGGGGGGGGGGCAAGCGGATGTATCGCTAGTTTGCTCCCGTATAGGGCTGCCATCCGTCCGGGTTTCCCCGGATTTGTCCTCTTTTTTAGGGCGTCCGGGGACGTCCGGGCGGGTTTTCAGTAATAATCCGGGTTTTTCGATGCTGTTCCCTCACTTAAGGTTTAGACATACTTTTACAGGTACACGAGGGCACCGCGCCGGTACTGTAGTAAGAAGAAGAGATAGCTACACTGTGTCGTCGCGCAACTGATAAATGTGGTTAGACCCCACCAATCATCCGTGTCCTCCCATGCTATGTGTGCGTTGCGTGCGGTGAATCCCCGGCTAAAGAATTCGGGTCGTTGATGTATAAATTGACAGTCGAGGATAGTGACAAAACACTATCGGCTCCTGCTTCGACAATGTATTTGTTCACTGCTAGGTTTAATTTCGCTTAGCAAGTTGTACCCTGACGTCGCATCACGCCATCGCGGCAGCGTACAACGTTGGTAGGGAAAGTTTACGTACTTACGGGGAGTTCAGCAGTTATTATGCCTAAACGCAAATGTACATTCAACGATGATTTACAAAAAAAAATTCCAACATTTAGAAAAGGAAAATTTCAATGGGAAGTTTTATGTACAATATGTGACACGAAGATTTCCATTGCAAATAAAGGTGCTACCGACATAATTGACCACAGCAATACCATGAAGTATAAGACCAAAATAAGGTGTCAAGAAGGTGTAATGGCTTTTCACACTGTAATACATCATCTATCTTTTAATTCTCTAGACTGCACTAATGCACTGAACAAACTATTATTTTGCGAATCTAATACGGTCAAAAACATGACATGCAATCGCACTAAAGCTACAGCAATTGTAAACAATGTGCTAGCTTCTTTATCCATTACTGAACTTATGAATGATTTAGAAACTGTAGCATTTGTAAGCGTGTCTACTGACGCTAGTAATCACGGGAGCACAAAATTATTTCCCATAATTGTACAGTATTTTGATTACCACAAGAAAGGTGTAACTTCAAAACTTCTCGAAATAGAAACTGCAAACAATGAGACATCAGACACCATTTCCGAGCTTATTATAAAACAACTTAATAAATTCAACATTTTAACTAAATGCATAGCATTTTCTGGGGATAATTGCAATACAAACTTTGGGGGAAGACAACGGACAGACACCAACAACGTTTTCTGTAAATTACAGTCACAATTGAAAACAAATATTGTTGGTGTTGGTTGTTCTGCATATATAATTAATAATGCTGTACAACACGGATGTGACATATTACCTGTGGACGTGGAATCTATTATACTAAAAGTTCACAATTATTTCTCAGTATATACAATTCGAACTGAAAGCCTGAAAAAATTTTGTGCCGAAGCTGACACCCAGTACAGACAGCTTCTTTACCACTCAAAAACTCGTTGGTTGAGTTTATTCCCAGCAATCGAACGAATTCTTCAGCTTTATAAGGCTTTGAAAACCTATTTTGAAGCTATTGAAAAACCACCCGTAATAATACAACAGTTTTTTGAGAATGATTTATCAGAAGCGTATTTGTTTCTCATCCACTCTTCCATGAATATTTTGCACACCAGAATTGAAAAATTGGAAAAACCAAAGATCTCCATTATTGAAACAAACAAGATACTTTTTGGTATCATAAAAAACTTAGAAGACAGAATCGCGGACAATTTCTTGCCGATGAAAGTTAAGAATATTTTAAGTAAATCGACAGATGAAACTGCTAAAAATGAATTTATGAGAAATTATATATGATTCTATAAAGAAATGAAAGATTACATTCAAAACTGGATTACACCTTTAAAGGAGTTTACTGTATTTGATTGGATGGATTTATCAACAATAGCTGGAAACACACCATGGATCACTGTTCAAAAATGCGTTTCATTCTTACAAGAAAAAAACATTGCGTTAGATGACATCAAATTTTTTGATGAATGGATAAATTTAAAGACATTTTGTCAAGAGCTCAATGAAAAAGATAAACAATTAAGTATAAATGAACTATGGCTTAAATTTTTTGGAACTCCGAATGCCCATACTTATTCTGAATTAATAAAAATAACGCAATATTTCTTTAGCATACCCGCTCACAATGCTAATGTCGAAAGAATCTTTTCTTTAATTGCATCGCAATGGACAAAAGAACGAAATTCTTTAGAATTCTGTACAGTTTCATCATTAATGAAAATAAAATACAATTTCAAAGATTATACTTGCAGTAACTTCTACAAATTCCTCATCACCAAGAAGGATAGTTTAATGGTCATTGGAACGATGGACAAGTACAAGAAGACTGAATGATATTAGTAGTTTGATCTCGTGCTAATTTTACCAAAGATTTGCATAACTACGTTAATTATATACCCAAAATAGTTTGTAAGATTATTTTCGTGTTGACTTTTGAAAAAAAAAAAGAATTTAGCATAATCGATTGGTTACAATTTTTTTATTTTATTTTAGTTGTAAATTAAATTTGCGTATTTGATATGTTATTTTAGTTATAAGTGTATAAAGAAGTCATAAATAAATTCCTACTTTGTACAACTATATTTTATCTATCTTTCTTGATTACGGTCACAGTCTATATTTTACAGAAATTGTAGTCTTGGGATGGCGTACCTAACCTAATACATACATATAAGAAATAGTTAAAAGTGTTCGGGTTTCAAGTGTAAATGTCCGGGGTTTTAATGCTCTCTGTCCGGGATTTGCGATTTTACACACGGCAGCCCTACTCCCGTACCAAGTCCTCCCCCTCAGGCGCGCGACTCCGCACAAGATGGAGACCACCTAGGAGGTTTTAGTGGGTTCGAGTCCCACATAACCCTCGGCCCGCGGGGGCGGACCCGGGGGCGGACCGAGGGTATCCGCGGGGATTTCCTCCTAGTAAAAAAAAAAAAAAAAAAAAAAAAAATCGGGGCGCAGCGTCAAGTATTTTGAATAAAATATTTATTCGTATTAAAATTTTTATTTGTATAAAAATATATCTGCTTAATATTATTTAATAATTTTTTTTCCTTGTATAAATAACCATTGTTATAATTGGCTTAATTTTTGTACATCATTAATTTTGTAAAGCTATTAATTTATGACAATGTTTTTAAACGGGATTCTTTTTGTTGGGTTAATTAAAATGTCCGCGATATGAGTAATGGAATGTATGAACACAGCCTTTTACTTGTGTATATGAGCTATTTCACGTGAAAACGGATAGAGTAAAAATTTAGTTTCACCAATTCTCTTCAAAATTACAGCATTTGTCGATAGCCTTGCAAAAACAAAGTATACTGAATTTGACATGCCTATTTCAAATAGTTTTCAAAATATTTAATGTTAAAGTTTCAAAAATTGATACAATATCGGCTGACATGTCATCACTTAAACTGTATTATCTCTGTCATTTTTAACGATAATGCCTCCTCCTTGGGCTCATTTTAAAGCTGAAGGAATGCTTTCTCTACCCGTATATAAAATATTTTGTTCATTGTTAAAAAACTTGACAGTAATCGATGTCAAAATTTCAAATCGCGATTTGACGTCGTTCTCACCCACGGTACGGCTTAGCCTTCAGCTAATAAGTGCGTTTTTCAAAAAAGTGGAGAGATTTTGGGAACAGTTAACAAAAAAATAAAATTTACGGTAGTGCACACCGCTTGGAACTGCACGAATCCCATGGTCAGGGTTGTTTTCAAAACAATCGCCTAGCGTAGGAAAGTATTTATATATGATGCGACAAGACAAACTTTTCGTTCAGTGTTTTCGGTATTCTCGAGAAAAATAATAGGAATATCTGCTCACCATATAAAAGATTAGCAATAGTAGGTAGTTTTTAGACCTTTCCGATGTGATGTTGCAAGAAAACCATTGAACGAAAAGTTTGTTCTATCGCATTGTATATAAATGCTTTCCTACTCTAGGCGATTGTGTTGAAAACGCGTGCGTGCGGACTGACCATGGGATTCCTGCAGTTCCAAGCGATGTGCACTATCGTAAATTTTATTTTTTTGTTGACTGTTCCCAAAATCTCTCCACTTTTTTAAACGCATTTATTAGTTGAAGGCTCAACGAATCGAGTGGTATTTTTTTCAAGCCGGACCGTGGATGGGAACGACGTCAAATCGCGATTTGAAGCTTTGACATCGGTTACTGTGAAGTTTGTTAACAATAAACAAAATATTTTATATACGGGTAGAGAAAGCATTCCTTCAGCTTTAAAATGAGGCCAAAACGGAGGCATTATATTTAAAAATGACCGCGATATTACAGTTTAAGTGATGACACGTCAGCCGATATTGTATCAATTTTTAAAACTTTAACATTAAATATTTCGAAAATTATTTGACATAGGCCTTTAAAATTCAGTATACTTTGTTTTTGCAAGGCTATCGACAAATGCTGTAATTTTGAAGAGACTTGGTGAAACTAAATTTTTACTCTATCCGTTTTCACGTAGAATAGCTCATATGCAGTTGTATTATCTTGAGCGCAGTTGGCAAGCACCATGTGCTTTTTATGTACTTGCAGCTCATTTTGATTTCACATCTTTTTTCTATTTTGTAATTATTATATTTTGTATTTTTTGTAATTTATTTGATTTCATGTACCTACTTGGCGTAATTTTCTTACTTTTTTCAAGTTTTTTTTATGGGTCTGCTTTTCAACGAACAATCATAATGTTTCTGCCTAAACAATAAATTTGTTGCTTGGGTTTAATTCAGACTTCAATACTCTATATACCAAGTAAAGAAGAACCTCCTCGACTCAATTGTAAATAACAATGACACACTGGAAAAATTTTACAATATAATTGTACGAGAAATACATTGAATCTACTCACCTCCACGGCAATAGATTTATACGGTATCATAGTGAGATTGAATGTCCATCCGTGTTGACACGATTTAACCGGCCAAGATGGATCCGCTGTTCTAATACCATTCTCCAGTTTTTCCTTGTAGTTTACGTCGTACATACTACATCGCGAGAACGGTGTTGCACCTTCTATCTTTAACTCTTCCATTGTTGCTGATGGTATGGACAACGCAATCCTGAGGAGAAATAAAACTTTACCAGCTTTTCCTTGTATTTTCTTTGTATACATCGTGGATACAGTAAGGATTGCATGGATGATCAGAACAAAACACCCCTTTTTAAGGTACTGATAGACTGAAAATGAGTAGACGACACCTTGTATTGGAAGTTAAGTGAATCAAGTTGTTTCTTTATCACAATTTACTATGAGGTGGTACGTAGTAAAATAATATACGACTCCGTCTAACACCACATTCAATTTATTTAATACAATAATTGCGACGATATAACCAGAGACTCGCATGAGGTCATCGGCAAATGTACACAGTAACTGGTCGATAGCGACTGACTATTTCCTCACAAACCGCACCCTTAACCAGGGGTAGAAGAAGTGATGGAAAGCAATAGAAAAAGAGAAAGCTATGTGAGAAACGATTCTGCTTAGGTTCGCGTGGAACTGGTCGCCACATGTTCTTGACGAACGCCAGGCCCAGGCGAAATCCTCAAGAAACTAACTGTAGAAGAATAGGCAGGAAGTTGTAAATAGTAAGAGAATTTAGAAATGTGAAAGTTAGAAACGTAAGGAAAGAAAAGTACCGAAGAGAAAGAACGTGATGGCAGAGATGAAGCTGCCATAAGTATAATAACATTTTTTTAACATTGTTGCAGCGGGTAGGTATCTCCTCGATAACCATGTTTATTTATTCACGTTATAACGCTATAACACAATTTACGTGACACAATACAATAGTGTATTCAAATAGTTCAGAGCTTGCTTTCCTAATGCCTTTCCTGATGCCCAGTACAAAATGAAGGTCATGAGGCATATTTGCCGCTCTAGCCTGCTGGAGTATCGCTTACATCCCTCGGTTTTCCCTCATGTGCCTATCCGAGATACGCTGTAGGCTCGTGGGTCACTAATCCACTCTGCGGCTTAACATTGTTCTTTGTCAAAAGACATAGCATTAAGGGGACCAGCCGGGCTAAAAATCGATTTTTTTAAATTTCATTTCTGGAATGTTCAACCTTTTAGGAATATGCGTTAAAAAGGATTCTTTGAAATTCGTAAAATTCCCGAAGTTATAGGCATTTGAGTAACGACAAATGCGTGGGTAAAACCCGGCCACTTGGCACTCACGTAAAACTTTAAACGCGTTTTTCTCGAATCATGATTTTTCCGAACGGTAGACAGCATAACAAAAGAAATTATTAACCGATCCGAAAAAACTTCATCACCATTTGACCATCAATTTTGAGGTCATAGTTCTTCGTTATTAACATTTTTAGGCGCAGAATTACCCTCTTTTTCGCATATTTGTATTCAACGTGTACCAAACATCGCCATTTTGCTTTATTTGCCTTCTTAAAGGCTGATGCGATAGTGATTGATACAACCTATAAGAATATCTTTGGTTTTTTTATTTCAGACAATCCTATGTCGAGTTCTACTGTTTACCGTTTACGCCTCTTTTGTTGCAGCAGCGCACTGAGCGCCACGTAAAATTCGAACCATTATAGGAAAATTAAGAAAAAAAATTTATATCCTTGAAGAACGAATAAAGAAAGGCCATAAATTTTTTTTTACCGCAAGTTGTATACTTTTTTGAAAAAAAAATCCTAAAGAACTTATTTTGCCTCGCCACGCCAAATATTTGACTGAAAGCACCTTTATGTACTGGCAGCTCATTCTGATTTCACATTTTTTTTATTTTGTAATTATTATTATCTTCTATTTTTGTGATATATTTGATTTCATCTATTTAGTGTAATTTTTTTACTTTTTTGAAATTTTTATGGTATTCTTGACAGTGTACTCCGGCTTCGCTAGGTACATATGTGTATAAGGATTATACTGTAATATTTCAATACTATGAAAATTATGTATTAGTTTCTTCAAAGTGTATTTAACAAGAAAATATCGCAAATAAAATTTATAAATCGAAAAAACTAAAGAAACGAATAGAAAAATGTGTAAACGTAAGATGCATTTAGAAAAAACAATTATAGTTTGGTTGTAATCGAAAATTGTATTTTGAAGTTGGAAAATAATACGAAGAAACTAAACAAGCAATAGGACATAGACGGATAAAGAACAGGCTATAGAAAGATAATTGACTCAAAAACAAAAGTCAAGGATAACCACATGCAGGGAAATGGTGGATTTTCTTCAATCTTTTTCAGTTTCAAATAAAACACTTGTCCTTCTTACGTAATTGACGGGATAATGCGAAAAGGCAATGAACATACAAAGATAAACAGTAGGAAAGACGAAAGGAATAGGTATGTAACAGACACTTCTACGGGGATAATTAATGATAACCATTATTGTCGACGGAAATATTTTTTGGTCACTAATAACGGTTATAGTCGACGGAAATATTTTTTGGTCACTAATAACTGTTATTGACGACTGAAATTGTTTTCGGGCTCTAATAACTGTTATTGACGACTGAAATTGTTTTCGGGCTCTAATAACTGTTATTGACGACGGAAATTGTTTTCGGTTACGAATAACCATTATCGATGACCAGATTTTTTTCGGTTACGAATAACCATTATCGATGACCAGAATTTTTTTGGTTACGAATAACCATTATTATTCGACGAGAATTTTTTTTTGGTTACGGAATAACCAATATGTTTTGCGGGAATTGTTTTTGGTTACATTATAACCAATATGAATTACGGGATTCTTTTTCGGTTACGGTATAACTATTGAACTATAGAATATTTGCAATGCGAACTGTGGGTATTAGGAACCGTGGCGCGCTGTTGAAAAGAGATAGTTGCTCTGCGTGGGATGCTGTTTCACTCTTACACACACGTCTATATCTGCCTGTACCCAAATTTACTACAGGATAGAAGTACATTTATTACAGGATGGTGTATAATGCAGGATAGATACTCATTGTAAGAGTGAAAAAGCATCCCACGCAGAGAAACTATCTTTATTTCAACAGCGCGCCACGGCTCCTAATTCAATAGTTGTACCGTAACCGAAAAAAAAATCCCGTAATATATATTGGTCATACCGTAACCAAACAAAAATCCCGCAATAGATATTGGTTATGCGGTAACCAAAAAAAATTCCTGCAAAATATATTGGTTATTCGTAACCAAAAAAAATTCTGGTCATCGATAATGATTATTCGTAACCGAAAAAAATTCTGGCCATCGATAATGGTTATTCATAACCGAAATCAATTTCAGTCGTCAATAACGATTATTAGTGACCGAGAACAATTTCAGTTGTCCATAACAGTTATTAGTGACCAAAAATTATTTCCGTCGTCTATAACAGTTATCAATGAGTAAAAAATATTTCCGTCGACAATAATGGTTATTCATAACCAAAATAATTTAAAGAAAGATATTAATTCTTATGCCATAACTTTTAAAATTTAGGTTATAACAGTTATGATGTCTGCTTAAAATACACTCAGTTTTAATTTAAAAAAAAAACAATTCCATCGTACAAAAGTAAAAAGATTACGAAGTAAATAAGATAAGTAGGTAATAAAAATGCAATTAGAATTATCTGAAAGGGTAAGTAAATGACATATCGACGTGCGTTACGAAAAGTAGCACGTTTCATTTTTCTTACAAATAAAGAACAGCACGTTTTAGTTTGCCACGTAGAGAAGTACATTCTATCGTTTCTGACAAATATTAGCACGTTTGGTCTTCCGCAGCGAAAACTAACATATTTGGCAGCTTCGCCGACGACTAGTAGATTTCGTACTTTGCGGCGAAAACTAGCACATGTCCTGTTTC
The DNA here is from genome assembly GCA_963971345.1 of Andrena flavipes. Taxonomy (NCBI): domain Eukaryota; kingdom Metazoa; phylum Arthropoda; class Insecta; order Hymenoptera; family Andrenidae; genus Andrena; species Andrena flavipes. The sequence goes on from OZ020479.1 coordinate 56,145,626, forward strand.
CCTACGAAGAATACTTAGCACGTTTTGGATTATACTGCAGAAATTATCACGTTTCTGCGCTTGATCATTTTAAATTGTTGAAGTCTATTTTGCATCCAAGGATTCAGCTTTTGAAAGTATTGTTTAATAAATAATAACACCATCTAATCTCCAAAAGGAAACACATATGAAAATTTTAATCTCCATTAATTAAGTACGATATTTTAATGTCTAAGAAATTACCGACCTAGTACTAAATAAAAATCGCGTCGGTATTTAAGTTGACGCAATTCATGTTTTGTAGCCAACCACCCAAACGTGCTGCTTTTTGTCTTTACAAATGGAACATGCTACTTTTCGTGGCAAACCACTGAAACGTGGCAGTTTTCACAGCGAAAACCGAAACGTGATAACGAAGACAAGGTGCTGTTTTTCGTAAGAAAATTGAAACGTGCTACTTTTCGTAACGCACGTCGGTATGTACGAGGCGAATAATGATTTTATTCAATTACGCTTGCCTCATAACTGACCCATCCCACCCGTCATACCTTAAAAAGAAATGAAAAAAGAAAGAACTAAAAAAAGTGGGTAGTAGAAATAAAAGTTAGAATGAAAGGCAAAAGCGAAGGACGCTACCGTGGAAGGACAGGAATTGCATTCAATTGCAATTAGACTTAATTGGCGAAGGCACAAAGTACCGGGAACAGTTGGATCGGAGCACTTTTCAGCGTATTTATCTATTTCACATGAAATGCTAGAGGACACGGTGCTGTAGCATAAAAAAAGCATTCCCCGACTTGGAAACACAGCACAAACTGGTTTCCGCTCATGCGTCAAACAGTAGGAAATCAGTATTTGCGCAGTTTCTCGCGGTGATTCAGTGGAAAACACGGCATAATTTTCCTGATCTGGGCCTCCCCCGGGACGCATTTTGTACACCAAATAATTTAACACGGTTCTATTAAAATGAAATCCCACAGATGCAGTGGTTTCCTTCAATCTTCAACTTGAAGTGCTTGAGACGTAACGGTTCCACGGCGCTGACGTTGGTTCCAGCGAATGTTATCCATTTTTATCGTTACCTATTCTATATAGATACTTGGCGCTGCAAGGCGCACGAGAACATTGGATTGATCAAAAAGGCTTCTTTCTAACACAGTATTTTGGTTGCGACGTATATTGATATGGATTACTTCAGCTTCATACATACAATTAAATATGAAAGTTTAATCGAGAAATTAGAGAGGAATTCTCTATTAAAATCCAGTGAAATGTATGAAATGTTTTCATTTTACATATGAAACTTGTCTTTGAGTGCTCTCAAAAAGAACGAGCAAACTTTTTGAACAACCCAATAGTATAGTATATGCAGATCTCGTTCCTTTCATAGGAACGAGATCTGCATTAGTAATTATGTCAAAGTGTAACGATACCTTATCATTCCAAGCTAAAATCCCTCAACAAACGGAAAATTTCTCACAGCATGCTTATCACTATCTGTTTAAAAATATATCCTGCAAACATGACGGCTGCTGGGAAATCGGTTTTAATCCACAGGCGAACATCTTAACAGACTTAACGCATGAGCATTATAACGTTTATAGGTGCTATTCAACGATTCACAGATCATTTTGTCATCGTTATGGGTAGTTCAATCAAAACTTTCGCAATTCATTTCGTTCGATATTAACCTTCGATTGATAGGGTGAAACGGTAGCTGGTGGAGATAAATGTAAAATGTTACCAATAAACACTACATTCAGCTTCCTTACATTTTTAACCGACTTCAAAAAGGAGGAGGTTATATATTCGACCCATTTGTATTTTTTATGTTTGTATCCGCATAACTCCTCAGCATATGGACCGATTTTGATGGTCTTTTTTTATTCGAAAGAGGGCGATGCCCCGATGGTCCCATCCTACACGGCATCAACATTGGGCCAATATTTCGCCAGTTCTGGTTAATAATAAAGACTATTGTCACCTAATTATTATTATTTTATGTACGTACGCGCATATCTACTCAGCATGTTGTGTCCAATATATATAGAACTAAAAAGTTAAAAATACAAACATTTAAAAAAAAATTAAAAAACCGACTTCAAGAAAATAAAATTACACTAAAAAGTAAAAAATAATTTTTCCCCTTATTCAATCTACGACTCTCAATTTTTTTTAGTCGGTATCATATCATTTGCACTGTGTAAATCTGGCGCTGATTTAAAAAATATGAGAGTCGTAGATTAAATAAAGGAAAAGTTATTTTTGACTTTTTAGTGCAATTCTAATTTTTTTTTTTGAGTCGGTTTTAATTTTTTTATCTCCGTATTGAATTGAATGTCAAACAGCAAACGAGAGCACGCGATCCGATACTCTTTCTGAGCATAAAGCTGTTTCAATAATATTGGACAACATAGAACAAGTTAATAGCACCATAGAAGTAGAAGGTTGTACTTTACGATAAAGACCTTGCAACTTGGCAGTCATCTGTTGTAATTACAGGTTATTGCTACTACGAATTTATAGATTGTTTTACAGCGACCACCTTGAAGACAGGTAGCACGACGCTACTTCATTCTCGGAGAGTTTATGACCGAGTCACGACCAGAAAGAGGTCTTGACATAAGGGGTTGGGCCACCCCTGATGTTTGACAAAGTCGGTTTTTTGTTTGCTTAAATCGTTAGTTTTTAGTCATAGAAATATGAAACAAATGGTTTTATAGACAAATTCCAACTCTATTCAGCTGATATACCTGTTTTAGTGAAGAGCGATTCCAGCCGGTCTGGAGTAAGTTAACTGGAAAATTAATCGACGAATTATCGGCTTATTATGCTTGGGCAATTAGACGTAATTCTGATTTACTAGACAATATGAACAGGAAAATCTGAGAATCACATGTTGAAGGTTACACACGCTCCCGTGTGTAACTCTACTTATTTAACTAAATAGCCATAGCATGCTACGGACCGCTTGTTTTCGCCCCTCTTGTTATCTAGTATTTATCTTATGTGTAATAATATACATATGACCGCGGTTAGTGTTCGATAATTAAGGGAATTCGATGTACATCAAATAACAGCAAACTCTTTTAGAAACAATTTAGACTGGAATATTATTCAAAATATCAACAGGACTGAAGTCAAGCACCATACTATACTTTTTTATACTATCTATACTCCAAGTCATTTTAGAAGGAACTGATTTCGCGCATGTAGAATGAGCTCATTGGCTCCGAGGGAGCGTTTGTTTGGGGTATAGCCAATAGTGGCTTGTTTCACAGGTCTGAACTTGTCTGTTGTAAGTTCCTTCTGAAATGACTTGGAGTATATATAGTAGTGCCTCGAGACTCGGTGGTGCGTCTTGAAACAAATGACGCTCTACAGACACATAGTTGCTTTTTACTACGCTCGTGTATATACCCTAAATGTTCGATCATTTTTTTCTTTTTCATAATAATAATCCAACATTCCAAACCTACAATTAGCTATGTGATATATAATTTTCGTAAAAGTGAAGCTATCGAGCTGAAATTTAAATTACATCCTTGAAAGGATTTGTAATAAATAAGGGTATGGATATTTTTTTCTGAATACTTATTCCTCAAATTTTTTTTCATAAACGGAGGACATTTTAAAAAAGAATTATTTTCGCACCATTAAATTCAGTGTATTAGACGCTGCAAAAGTACATATCCTATCTGTAAACCTGCTGGTACTTGATGCCCATGATATACCTATTTTTTGTTCCGACAATGGAACGGACCTGTAAATCAAAACACCCCCTGAAATAAATTAATGGAGCATACATTTTCATATTATTATCATGCTCATGTGTGAAATCGTAAAAGATATTGAAAAAAGTTTCATACAAAGTTTTATTGTGCTCAATGATCTACACTTCCACCATTGTGTTGCAAATTTTTTTACCGTCATATTGTAAGTTGTTGAGCACAATATTTAACATTTTTAACACAGTATTGAATTTTTCTCAATATATTTTACGATTTCAGGGATAAGCATTATAATATGAAATCTTACCATTTCTTTCAGGGGTGTTTCCGTCTCTGGATTTCTTTCATGGTATGTTATTAGAACCATTTCAATTATATTTCTGCAAAGTATCATGATTTTTTAAATTTTCGTGTCGCGGAACTTTCCTTGTTAGTCAAATAAATGTTTTGTTATGCGAAGTAGTAGTTTGCATTCTTCTCAAGTTCATTGCAGCTGTAAACCCTTGACTACGAATGTTAAAACGTGTGTGCGTAAATCCTCTGGTCGCATTTGTTCATATTACCTATTCACAGAACGCTAATCGGTTGCCCGCACAAACTCTATACATAAGCTCCGTTCACATTAGTCAAGTTTACTGACTTCAAGTCGCTTGAAATCTGTAAACTGACCTGTTATTCACTTTACTTGAAATATCCTTTCAAGTTTCAAGCGAAGTAGAGAGTGTTCCAACTTTTCTTGCCTTGAAATGATACAACTTGAATAGTGTGGACATACGTACAAGTGTGAACTTAAAGTCATGAAGCGACTTGAGGCCAGTATACTTGTCTAATGTTAACGAGGCTTTACACTAACTGAACGCATGCATATGTGTTCACAAGAGTGGCTGTTATTTTATACCTTTGAATTTTCTTCGAGGCAACCCCCAGAATAATTACAAATAATTTAAAAAAATCTGTGTAAAGTTTGAGCTCGATCGGATAACGCAGCGTTGTTCAAGGTCGCTCCCGCGGGAGGTTGGGGTTCTCCCACTCTCGTCCGCGTTGCCAGGGACACCGCGCGACGCTAACCACGAAGACGCTTGCCCGGCTAGTCCGTCGTGGCAGCCTTCGTAGCGTCGCGGGGTCTCCTTGACAACCGAAGGCACGCTGTGCGAGATAAAGATTGGAAGGGGAAGCAGGCGCATGAGGGGCCCCTACGCTGGACAGCGCTGGGATAACGGGAAGATGTGCCCCTGGGCCCTTAAACATTTAAATCACTTTTAACAGCTCACAAAGTCGGTTTTATATAATATTCTCCAAGTTGTTGATTATATAAAAAAAATATGTCAAACAAAAGTTGTAGATCCAGACAAGTAGCATCTTTTATATTATATCCCCTTTTCTCGTGTAACAAACAGTTTTCGAAAAAGTCCGAAAATCTAAAAAAAAATTATTTTTCAAATTTTGAAAATTTATATCCTTTTCGAACACTTTTTATTTATGAAGGCGAAACAAAATTGCAATTTTCATTTTCGAGGACTATTTATAAAACATTTAAGGGGGGGGGCATATTCCTAGATATACAAAAAAGATAAAAAAATCCTTATTTTCAGTATTTAGTATGTCTTGAATGTTTACAGAAAAATTCGGTCCCAAATTTAAGACTACATCTTCGATATTTTTGCGAATTTCGGTCCCAGAATTTTCAGGAAACATTCATGACATAGCAAACACTGAAAATAAGGAAACAAATTTTTTATCTTTTTCGCATATTTCGGTATATGCCCCCGATAACCCCATGTCAAATGTTTTGAAAATAGTCCTCGAAAATAAAAATTCCATATTTTGTAAGCCTTCATAAATAAAAAATATTCGAGGAGCATTTAAAATTTCAAAATTTTAGAATAAAGTTTTTTTTTGTTTTCCCTACTACTTTCGACATCCGTTGTGTTCTATGAGAAAAAGTAATACAACATAAAACATGTTCCTTGTCCGGATCTACAACTTTTGTTTGACATATTTTTTTATTTAATCAATAACTTGGAGGATATTATATAACATCGACTTTGTGAGCTGTTAAATGAGGCAGTCAGAGCAACAACGGACCAACCCACATTAAAATTTTTTTTTCCTATTTTATATGGTTAGTAGAGCCTATTGAAATACGTTATTGCTACTAATTTAATTTCGAAAAATATGTGGGTTAGTTCGTTGTTGATTTGACTACCTCAAATAATGATTTAAATGTTTAAGGGACCAGGGGCATCTTTTCCTGTTATTCGATCGAGCTCAAACTTTACACAGATTTTTTTTTAATTATTTGGAACAATTCTGGAGGATGCCCCAAAGAAAATCTTGAAAAAAATTTACCAAGAGTAAATAAGAGCCACTCTAGTGTTTATTGTAAGTAGAGGAGACCGGGGCTAAAAGTTCCGGGGGTAAGTTGTTCCGAACGGTTCTATCTTCAAAATGCAAATAGCTTTGTACTTCAAATAATTTTTTTGTGTGAGTTGATTCCGAAATCTGAACTTTTAGCCCCGGTCTCCCCTACGAAGCTATTTTCATTTTGAAGATAGAACCGTCGGAACAACTTACCCCCCGGAACTTTTAACCCCGGTGTCCCCTACTTAAAGGGTTAAAATTTAAAAGAGAAGAGGAAATGAAGTTCTTTGCTTACTTCTCGTGGTCGGTGAGATTCCAGCTCTCAAGTTCTGGCACGGTGCACCAGTGCTCGGCTGGCAATAACGTGATGAAGAATTGCGTGAAGTAGAGAAACGCGTAAACGAAAGTGAAGGGCAGAAGTACGATGAAGAGAAAACATTGGTAGCGGCTGGCCTCCCCGATGTATGGCAGAATGTCGTCGAAAGTGCTGATCTTCGGACGTTCGCCCTCCTCGACTTTCATCGACTCCACCATGACCGTCATTATTTCAATCTCTGCAAAGTGACAAAAACACGGTTGCAAAACGTACGTTTCGAGTGCATAATTGTAAGTAAAAACTGGATGTGAAATGAATTTGAACCTTTTTGTTAGAAGAATTGCAAATGGAAGTTCAGAGTGTACATAGATTGGGGAAGAAAAGAAGACAAGGAGAGGAGTTGTACATATTTGTAACACTTTTTCGTTGTCATTTGTATATTTGAATGCTTTTTATTTTCATTTTTGTGTGTTTGCTTATTTGAGGTTTATTATTATTATTATTGTAATATTTGTGAGAAATGTTTAAATATAATGTTGTGAGCACCGTGTAGAACTTCATGGCCTCGTATCCTTATGGTACTACATACCTCTAAACTTCGGTCAGTAAAGAGTGTAAACACCAATCGAAGTTTTTATCGATTTGCCGTATCGATCGTAAAATCAAGCTCTAAACACATTTTTAGGATTGTATCGTAAGTATTATTAAATAACTTCTGTTCTCAAATATATTATCACGTATGTATATGGATTGACTTGAGAAGGCTTTTGATACGAATTATACGGATAAAGCCGGAATGCTTTTAGAAGGTATTATAAGTAAAGAAAATATGTAGGTATGGTATAGCGAAAGGACAATTTATAATTAAATAAAAGATATTTAAAAAATGGGCAATTTTTTCATACATGTTTCTGCATCTTTATCTGTAAGGGCAATAAACAATAAGTATTGATAATACCCTAACCTTTTGGATTTCGATAATGACACCAATCAAATGTCTGTTGTATCAAGATCATTTAATACTATTACTGATGAAATGAAATTTACACAAATCTGTACCTTTATATGATAAAAGTAAATTTAAAAATGCGATTAAGGGGTTAGGCCACCTTGGATGGAGCAAAATTGCAGTCATGCTCGGCATTTTTTTGGGGGAGATACTGAAATAAAACAGAAAATTCAATATGAAGTCTGTTATTGTACAAAAAATCGCCGGAAAAAATCAAATCTTTTTCTTACAAAATGGCGGCAGTAGAGCCATGATACGCAAGATCTTGAGGAGCGACATTTTCCACGGTGTTCAATCTTACGGCTATACCGTTTGACTTAGAACAAAAAACCAAAAAGTTTTATATTCTACATGCCTAAAACTAGAGAAGTACATATGGGTTTTGCGATATCATGAGCATATTCTTTGCAATTGAAATCTTTATAAAAAAAATGCACTTTTTCTCCGCATGTTCACCATTTCAAGATAAATGAATATGGATGGATTTCCATATGTACTTCTTTAGTTTTAGGCATGTAAAAAATAAAACTTTTTGGTTCTTTGTTCTAAGTCAAACGGTATAGCCGTAAGATTGGACACCGTGGAAAATGTTGCATCTCAAGATTTTGCGCATCACCGCTCTACCGCCACCATTTTGCATGAGAAAATATATGAATTTCTTCCGGCGGGAGTTGTGCAATAACAGGCTTCATATTGAATTTTCTGCTTATTTCACTATCTCCCTAAAAAATGCCGAAAATGACTGCAATTTTGCTCCGTTCAAGGTGGCTTAATCCCTTAATCCGCAGGGACAGGAGCGGCGCACAGTGGATCCAAGGTGACTTTTTGCGGATAAAATTCCGTATCTCCGTCAATTCTCAACCGATTTTTGATTTCTTTGGCTCGTGAATTCCTGAATGAAATTCCTGAATTGCGACCAAAACATGTTTTTTCTATCTTTTTTTCTGACAAAGTTGTATGAAAACTTTAGTAGACCAATCTTTGGGGCTAATTTGATATTTTATCTAAGTATCTTTTTTTACCTAAAATTTTTAATTGGCACTTGTCAATAGCGGAAACATAAAACAGGCGATTTGTTGACACGTCACAATGTTAGAAATACAACTTTACAATGGCTGAAAATATGGAATGTCTACCGAGTTTATTACAACCAGAATCATCTAAAATATCAATTTAATGTATGATTATAGAACCTAATAGTGTTCAGAAATGTCGAAGAATGTCAAAATCGTGATTAATTTTTTTACGTTATTATTATTGTTTATTAGTAAATAAAACTTTATCAAATCTTCCCGAACCACATCTTTTGCATTTTGAATGTGGGCAAGAATGTAATAAACAAATGCAGAAAGGAATTAGCTGCCACCATTTGCCACTGCGCACAGTGTTACGCGTATATAATCAGTTTTCGTCCTAAGTACCCTAATACTTTTTTAAAGAGAATATAAACATGCATCGATTTGGTGTATAAAAAAATATAAGTTACGTTAAAAAAATTAAGGCGATCTTGATTTTTCAGTGAATAAAAAGTTTTTTATTAATATTTACTTTTGGAATTTGTTGTCAACTGTATACTGACTAACTTTTGTTCGAAACATTTTTTTATCAAATTATTTTTATCGCGTGTATCGAGTTTGACTACTATTTTAAAACTGAAGACAGCATCGAGAATGAAAAATTCATGGTAGATATCGTATGAACAATTGGAAAAAGCATATCGGATGTGTATATTCACATAAATATCTTATGCCTTCGCGGAACGCACGAGAGGAGCCCCAGCGACTACGCTAAGGGCTGGTGCGGTGAGCGTCTTAATAATGATTTTGACTATTTTTTCTGTTTCGTGCAAATCCGTACAGATGTAATTGATGTTAATATAAAGTTTAATGATCTCTAAATCAATATACAAAAACATCACGGAGGTATTTTTTGGTGCTTTTTTTTTAAAGTTCCATCGAAGTTGATAAACATTTAACATAAAGAAATAATACAAATTGTTAGTATTGTAAAAACCTGACGCGGCAGTTTTGAAGGTATGACAGTATTAAACACAACTTATAAACATCAAATGAAAAGCATAAACATTCTGCCAGTGGCAGGTGTTTGAAAAAATGTAACGAAATTTGTAATGAATTTCTAGTATCACTTTTGACAACAAATTAGTAAATTCAGCAGAAGTTATGGGTAACATTGAAACCTACGTTTCTTCCATACCATTTTAAGATACAAGAATTTGTGGATCAAACACTTCGGATTCTTGACTTTTGTCCATTACACGGAACACTGTGGCTGCGGTGTCAATCCGATTTGGTTTAATTGGCGATAGTGCCCAAAGTGCCTTTCTGTGGATAAAATTCCGTATCTCAGTGAATCGTTAACCGATTTTTATCTATTTTTGTTCGTTTTGTCTGGGATTAAATTTGCTAAAATGTCACACAGTAGTTTTCCAAAATTTTCTTGAGGGATTAAAATAAAACAAATTCTGAACTCGTGGTTCCGAAACAACGAGTTTATTAACCAGTTTTTCCATAGATCATTAAAAGAAGATAAAATAAAAAATAAATATAAATTAAACAATTTAAATTTAAACAAGTTAGTCTTCTTCTATATATTTTGATGCCAAGCTTATTAAGTTTCAGTACAACAGAATTCGCTCTGAATCCATTAAAAAAGATTTTTTTATTTTTCCTACGGACAAAAAACATTCTTGAAGCGAAGAAAGAATGGTATCCCTCAATAACAATTTCAGATAGAGGAGAAAGTATAAATTTACAATGGTTACTTGATTGTACTGTTTCGATGTTGTTTTCATCATTACACAAATCATTCATCAAAATTCCAATCTTTTTCTCTCGAAACGGCGAAAATTTTTATTAGGAAGTATGGATGGTATTTTATGCCATCATCAGTACACAAAATTTTAATTCACTTAAAAGACGTTTTAAACTCGATTATTCTGCCGATTGGTCAGATATCAGAAAAACCCCAGGAATCTAGGAATCTTATAAAGATGATGTATATGATGAATATTGTAAATGGAAAAAGACTAACTTGTATAAATTTGAATTGTTTAATTTATATATGTATCTTTTATTTTGTCTTCTTTTAATGTTATATGAAAAAACTGGTTAATAAACTCATTGCTTCGGAACCACGAGTTTAGAATTTGTTTTTTTCTTAATCCCTGAAGAAAATTTTGGAATACTACAGTATGACATTATAGCAAATTTCATCCATAGCCAAAACGAGCAAACAAAGATAAAAATCGGTTAAGAATTCACTGAGATATGCAATGTTGTCCACAGAAAGACACTTTGAGCGCTATCGCCAATTAAACAAAATCGGATTAACACTGCAGTGGCAAATGGTAGCAGCTAATTCCTTTCTGAATTTCTTCATTACATTCTTACCTACATTCCAAATGCAAAAGATGTGGTTCGCAAAGATTCGATAAAGTTTTATTTACTAAGAAACAATAATAATAACGTAAAAAAGTAAATCACGGTTTTGACGTTCTTCGATATTTCTGACCGCTATTAGGTTCTATAATCATATATTAAATTGATATTTTAGATTAGGGTTCTGGTTGTAGTAAACTGGGTAGACATTCCAAATTTTCAGTCATTGTAAAGTTGTATTTCAAACATTCTGACATGTCAACAAATCGCCTGTTTTATGTTTCCCCTATTACAATGTGCCAATTAAAGATTATAGGTAAAAAACTACTTAGATAAGCAAAGTTTTCATACAACTTTGTCAACAAAAAAGATAGAAAAAACATGTTTTGGTAGCAATTCGGGTATTGGATATTATAGCATGTTTAATCCCCGACAAAACGAACCCAAGAAATCAAAAATCGGTTGGGAATTAACGGAGATACGGAATTTTGTCTCCAAAAAGTCAGTTTGGAACCACTGTGCGGAGCGGGCGTACACCGTACGCCTCACCGTCACAAAAGTCTAATATTTTCCGTTTTGATGGTGTCTTTTTTACGTAGTGCTTATTTGCCCAATGTCTGGATTTTTGTCAATTGATACTGACAGAATATATTTTTTTTGGTAATTTTATTTCTTCTTTATTATTATTTGTATTAGATGCTTAAAAACTGTTTTTTTTCAGCCTAATTATCTACTATCAGAAATAGAAAATTATTCAATTGGAATGACGCACGCAGTACAATGCCCGTGTCTTAACTATTCATTGCTCGTGTCGTAGACGATTAAGTTATAAATTTTTTTCACGATAATACTACTACGTTAGGGATTCTCTTAATATTGATTACATTCAAAGCATTTAGAACCTTCCACAAAGAGTAGTGGAACTAAAAAATATAAAACATATAGCGCAAGAAATTGCATGAATAAATTAGCATTGGAATACATATGTAACTGTATCCACGTGAAACAAATGTTAATTAAGTACCTACAGTCGCGTCACGGAAATCAGCGATTTTCGACCTTACTTTGCAATCTTTAAGCGTTTATAGCTCATTGTCAGAGCAACGTTAACCTATTTAGATGAAATTTTTAGCATGTATACAACTTACTTCAATCTACAAACGGGTTTTTTGAATTTTCATTACAGGCTCACAAAAAGAAAGTTTAAAAAAACGACCTTTACTATTTTTTTTTGCTATTCGGACCAAGTACATTGCTTTCAAAACGTTGAAATACATCACCCAGAAAACTAATTCCGCTAGCTTCTAAAAAAAACTCAAGTCGTTTGGATCAATTTTAAAAAAGTTATGCGATTTCAAAGAGTGTCAACTTATTTTCCAATGTATATAGTAGGTATCAAATCACAATCCTCTACCATAAAATTCTGTATACCTTAATAAATTCCTACCCAAACAGAACTTGTTTTCTTTTAAAACAATTTTATTTGATTTCGATCCTCTGTTTCTTTCTTGCTTTCGTTCAAATATGGAAACTCAATTTTAATCCACTTCCAACGATCCAATTGACTTGAAACTTTGCAGGCGCACTTTGTTTGGATGACAATACAAAGTTATGAGAAAAAACCGGAAGTTTAAAAAATGATCCAGTCAATAATAAATACAAACTATAACCACAAATCGAAGCGACGCGAAATCACCCTATAACCACAGGTCAAATCAACTCAATCGACATGAAATCTGCATCTAACAACAAATCAAAACTTAGACACTAAAAAGTAAATAATAAAAAAAGTATATAAAAAAACTTTTAAGTTAAACGATTTTATTTAAAATGTACTAAAAACTAAAAAATAATTATTTTCTTGTACTACAATTTCGATGGTGTTTTTTCACTTTAGATTAAATCGTGGAGTAGAATATATCATAACAGAATATGAATCAAAGTAATACAGAATCTAACGTCGAAATGAATTTGTTGTGACATATCCTGCTCCACGATTATATTTAAAGTGAAAAAAGACCGTCAAAATTGTAGTACAAGAAAATAATTATTTTGTAGTGTTTAGTAGGTACATTTTAAATAAAATCGTTTAAGTTAAAATGTTTTTTTATAAATTTTTTTTACAAAAATTATTCGGTTAACGATAGAGACAGAATGTGAAAGCCATTACTGTACATATCATATATATTGTATTAACAGGATGATAGGTAATATTTCGTGTTATATAATAAATTGGAGTTTGCGTTCCAAGCTGTTTAATTTAGAGTTAACATTTTCGTTAATCACACTGATACACTCTGTGGGTGTCATTTAACTTTGATTACTTCAATTTTATATGATTCATTCGCTATTTAGTTGGAGGCAAGGTTACATTTACTGACACCAGTGCAATTTCTTTGTTTAACGCCACGATAGCTATTATTTTTTTTTATTTATTTATTACGGATACTAGCCCTTTAGTATATCATAATCAAATGAAACATCATGAGCTAGAGGATGGACAAATAAGAGACGGACAAATAATAAATATTAATGGAAAGGGAATTGGAATCGAGGAAATTTCCCCTAATAATAAAATTGAGTTTCTAATTTGACGCTAATTAAACACTTTTTCCGATCACCTTTGTCTTCAACAATATCTTTTTGTTCCAAAAGAGAAATCCCATTTTACACGGTTGTTTTCCGACCAAGACCCGATATTACAATATCGTATTGTGCGATTACTGTTTGCCCGCTTGGTTCTATGATTTATTTTAACATTGATCACGCCGGCAAGTACCAGGAAATGAATGCAGTAAGGTGAAAGAGAGACGTTATCCCTCTAATTATGTATCACGTTATCCATGAGTATAAAATTCATCAGCGTTTCGAGACCTTAAAATCTTTGTGTGTCATAATCCGCGATTTGTCACAAAAAATCTGCACGAGGTTGTTCCACAGGTTGAACCACTAGCGCACAGACAGCACTTAACGAATCCATAAATGTTTCATAAGTCAAGATTAGTATTTATTGCGGCTACGTGTAATTGGTTTCGTTGCTGGTACCACGCGTGGTAGATGAAAAATAAATAATAATAATGGAAGTACCAGAAACAAGGAAACCGTGACATAACTCCCATTTTCTATAGGCTCGGAAAATCCTGCGATGATATAGTCGCGAACGACGATACACCGTGTCGGGTCGCAGAGGAGACAATGTTGATGGAAGCATTCGATTGAAACTCTTAGGATGATAAACATCCTTACAAAGCTGTTTCTTTAAATAAAGACGATCAAGTGAATAGATTATTTATTGGTAATGATTTTGTAAACGTCAACCAGAAACGATCTCAATTGAAGTGTACCTATTCCTGAACCGACAGCAACAAGTTGATCGATCACTTATCTGTCATGATTATTAACACCAAACAGCGATTAATTGAATTGAAACGCGTTTCTTCATTGAGCGCGGGAGATACTAAGGTCATCTTGATTTCCAGCACAATCGTAGTTAGCACTTAGTTGCCATAACTTTGAAACGACTAACTTGAAAGATTGTAAAATGACGAAACAGACGTATAATGATCGATCGTATTACATATTTACTTCCGTTCCAGCTACCAAACACGGCGACGCTCGTGCGAACTGATACGCCTACCTATCGCAACTGGTCGCACAAAACTCTTTACCTTGAATAGTTTTATCCCGATGAACTAATAATTAACGGGACGGTCGCAGCACAGATACATGACTTTGCATACGATTTTACACGGTGTTTTCTCGCCTCCTCGCACGAGAGGGAAGCTGTTGCAATTGTAATTCATCGATAGACGTGAGATAGGCACCGATCGATAGAAGTCTGCGAAGCGTATAAACACCGGATAATAATATTGCAATGAAAAATGGAGCACCAATCCACGCCACCTTCGTCAGTCCTGTTTCGCCTGCACCTTTCCACGTAAAAACGATAGAACACGTTTCGAAAACAAAGGGAGGAAAAATAGAAACTTATGACTCATAGTTACTCCGTGTTCGCCACATAGGTAATTAGTTTGTTACAGCTACCAGATCCGTTTACCTTTTACCCAGCGTTCGATCGCGATCTTTGCTACGATTTTTAACGCACGTCAATATCGAACGAATATCTCTGTGCACCAGGCTAGTGCCGTTCAAATATTTATGAGCACGAAACACCGCGATCTTATTAGCACTTTAACAGTCTGATGAAAACGTAACGAGATTTAAAAGATTACCTTTGTGACGTTTTTTGCACGTACAATTTGTTACGAATCCCAGCAAGTCGAGGAAAACTGCCTCAATGAGAAACACAGAGATTCTTGTCACTTGGATTAATCGAAGAATCAACGAAAGGAATAGAAGGTGACAGGAAGAAAAATCGAGGTACTTGCGCTCGTCTTCTCGTATGATCTATCTATCCCTCCTGGTCCGAAGGAAAAAGAATAAAAATGTAGTATCGCGACGGTCAACTGGACCCCCTGCGCGGAACACGTGCTGAATCGCGATCGTGACAGTGATCTTGGTCAACGAGTGCACGAGATTCTGGAATTTTTTAAACACCGCGCTACATCATCGTTTAAAAGGGGGCACGCACGAACTGTTCGCGTCGTGGACAATTAGTGGGGCTTTATAGCGTACGCGGACGAAAGAGATACCCCACCATCGATACCGTTCGGCCATTGGACGATGGCTTTGGTTGGGCTCGTTGCTCGTCCATGACATCAACTTCCTCGAACCGGGGATTCCATGATTCTAGCCACCTCATCTCCCGCCACGGCAGCGGGTTTTCGCGTGACGTCATTCACTTTTCTTCCTTTCTTTACGCTACATGCAAGCGAAGACGAGTGGATGCAGAGGTAACCGCACGGCAGGCTAATGCCCGGCAGCATTGCGTACTTGATTGGATTTAACCCTTTTGCAGTCACAGGCGTGTATAGTTGTGTGCAGGGTCGTAGGTTATTTGTAATTCAACCCGAAAGGGGATGATTCTTTATGGAAGAATAAGTCGGAAATGTGAAATAACATTCTCCGAACTTGGGCCTTGATTTACAAGAAAATCGAATTGCCAGAATACAGTAGTGAATGTGCTATATGCGAAGCAACATCGCTCACTGTGTACGGCCAAGCTGCAACAATAATCGTCAATGCACAGAGCACTTACGCGCTTACTTATTATATAAAAATAATCAAAATAATTCATATAAAACATACAAATGCACATTCTTTAAATAAAAGTAAAGTTGGTTTTTTTTCAGTTGTTGTATCTACCTTATCATTGGCTTATAAATTTAGCTGCCTGGCCAATTATATTTTTATTCGCATTTCTTTGAAGGCATATTTAAGGATCATTTTGTACAGCTGTGTGTATAAGATGATCGATTAAGATGATTAATTAAGACGAACATTTAAGGAGCATTTGATTTATAAATTTTTATTCAAATAAAAACAAATTAAACTCCAATCACAAAATATACGAATACACAAAATAAAAACAATCAAATCTTAGATAATTTTTGGTACATAATCAATGAGTAAAAATACTTCAAATCAACAAGCAAATATAAGAATATGAGATTAGCTTCACAGAGTCAAATTTTTTTCGCGCACCACCTGGGATTCCGGGGATCGTTTTACCCATGCTAGAGAGGGATCATATGTCAAATTATTACACGCGGTAATGAAACATATGTACATTAAATTATTGTTGAAATGTCATTAAATCCGCTAAAAAGAACAACTGACGTATTAAACCGTTTATGACAAAAGTTCCACAACATTGAATAAGACCTTACCTTATCCAAAAAACTAAAAAACAATTTTTATGTTAAACGATTTTATTAAAAAATGTACTACAAACTACAAAATAATTATTTTCTTGTATTACAATTTAGATGCTGTTTCACATTAAATAATTCACTTTAAATAAAATCGTGGGATATGATATTTCATAACAGGATATGAATCAAATAATATAAATTGAATTTCGATCGCAAAAATTGTTCTAATTAAAAGAGAAATGATTTCGGCGCACTGGTTCGGTCTATTGTAAACAATACTGTTTATCTCAGTCACTTGCTAACCGACCCGGTTGTCGCACGTTCCTAACAATGCACGTTGTGTTTATTTAAAAAAAAATTTCATATATAAAGGTATCCGCAGTATTTTTTGTTTCTGTCAAACTTTCCTTGAAAATGGTCATAATCATTGACCGAAACGTTGGAATTCGATAAAATTCTAAAAATTGCAAAATAGCTTTTATTAATTGTTTAAAATAGATCGAACCAGTGAACCGAAATCATTTCTCTTTTAATTAGGATATGAATCACTTTAATACAGAAGCAAACGTCGAAATGAATTTGTGGTTAGAAAGTTTTCATTTGCATTACTAAAACAAAATATTTTAATTGCGAGATACATTTTGTAATGTGACGTAAAATTGATAAACTGTAATTGATAATGTGTTACTTGCCAATCAATACTTCAACTTCTGGTTGCACATGGTGCACTACGATTTTATTTAAAGTGAAATTAACGCCATCGAAATTGTAGTATACAAAAAGAATTAGTTTTTCGTTTTGACTGCATTTTTTAATAAAACCGTCCAACACAAATTTGTTATTAGTTTTTAGTTTAATAAAATTGTTTAAAATAATTTTTTTATATATCTTTTTATTTTTTATTTTTCAATTTTTCTACCCCTGCCTTATTTAATATTTGACGCTCGACTTGTTAGTTTAATTTATTTGTGCTTCACGTACGCCTGCAAAGTTTTAAAACTATTTGTTTGGTGGAAGTAGGTTAAAATTGAGTTTCTAGATTTGAACCAAGCATACATACCAGAAACACACAAACATACAGACCATTAAACGGAGGATCGAAGCTGAATAAAACCGTTTAAAAACAGGACGTTGGATGTTTTCTTGTTTATAACACACAGAACGCTGATATTCTCAAGACAGAACTATTGTACATCAATATTTCGGGATACCACCACTAAAAGCCACAGAACAGCCAGGAATTATTTTACCCTGAGGGATTACAAAAGATAACTAGATACGACGCATGACAAGAATAAGCGATATCGGGAAAGGTTAATAAAAGACGTGTTATTCGTTGAGCTCAGTGATGCCCGAATCGTGGAACGCGGGACCAAACGCTTACCCCCGCTATGACCTACCGGCGTCCTCCCCTTTCTTCCCACCGCACAGCACACAAGCATATTTTTACTCTGGTCCGTGTGAGCTGCCTGTTGGGCTACCGAGCACACGGCAGGGGTAGGGATATGCTTGTGTGCAATGTGATGGGTAGAAAGTGGGGACGCCGGTAAGACATAGTGGGAGACGACGATAGGTCATAGTGGGGATAAGTGTTTGTTCCCGCGTCCCACAATTCTGGCATCATTGGTTTGCAACGACTTTACTTTGCGAGTCGACTGCAGACTGAGGCCCACCTTGATCGTCTGTTTTCAGCCAGACGCTCCATGACCAACGCCGTGTTGCTTGGCGCGCTTTTCGAATAATTCTGTTCTCAAAATTCGGCCAGACCTGACAATCGTTCGACCTCGACCGTCGGACTAAGGTACAAGAATCACGCTATGGTTCCATAAGAATACATATAACGAAATAAACGAGTAATACAATGATAAACGCTGTACATGTACAATAATTAACAAAATAAAATGAATATATTCAAATACTAACTACTAAAAATAAAAAAAAATAAAAAGGATATTTATATACAGTATTGTCTCCGTATTTGCTCGAGTTTATGCACGGGATACAAGCTTGTCGCTATCCCCACCACTTTTGTCTCACTCTTGTCCGGCGAAGGCCAGAGCGAGATGGTCGCGCGCATGCGTCGAGCATCATCGGGCACGCAAAGCGTCCCATCTCGCTTCCCCCTACGGCCAGAAAGAAGCGAGAAACGAACACTCGGAATTAGAACTCTGTACGGAATATATGCTCACCGCCGGTCCCGACCAGCGAGCAAATACGGAGACAATACTGTACATATAATCACTCACAAGGGAAGTTTGGCAACCCGGAAATTCAGAAAATTATGAACCTCGGTGTGCAAGTAGAGTAGTTCATCCGTAACGTAACCCTATCTTTTGTAGGTGTCATAATGCAATTTTTGGGGGTGAAATTACCCCTTGAAAAAAATACAGAATTTTATTTTCCGTGGAATATCTCGGGAAGGGTGAGACATATCGAAAAGAAGTTCAAACAAAAATTGCATCCTTTTTTTATATATATAAAACCGCGTAAAAATAATTTTCGAAAAAACCATATTTTTCAAGTTACCCCCATCACCAACCCTTAAAATTAAGTTTTTGTATTTCTTAAATATAAGCTGAAATACCTCAAGATAATCTTTTTTTATACATATAAGTGATTTATGTGTTAGATTCTTTTTGCAAACGAATAAAGCCTCTGTTACCGAATTTGAAGTCCATTTTGGCAGTTTCCATTAATAACATGGTTTCTTAAAGCCATATTTAGATTATTATTTATGTAAAGTTCAGACAGCTTTCAATTATTTAAGCAAGGCAGTACGCATCTAAAATTTCATCAAAGGTAAAACTCATTAAAACTAATCAGTGACGTGCATGAATCAATATGATAACAGCACATTCGTATATGCATCACTTGAAGTATAATCTTATTAAGCTATTTTGGAAACCACACGAACAATAAATAATGCGTGAAGATTTACAATGACTTTACAAAATACATATGTTATTGAAATGACGCAGAATCGCATTGATGCCGATAACCTTGTCGAACCTTACGATTTGCATAATGCGTATGTATATGAATTTTAAATGATTGTAACTCAATTTTAGTTTTACATCACACTTATAACATATATATAATATTACAGTTAATATTAAATTTAATTATAACATTATAGTAGTTTTCATTAAGGAAGTGGCCGCATAAAGTAATATTTAAACATTCGCAGTCCCTTTTTGTACATGCTGTATTGTTTGATTATACATTGGAAGAATTATACTAATAGAAGGCGATAGATACATTGAAAATTACGCTTTGTAATTGGCACAGTAATGATATTTTTCGTAGAAATGATTGAAACAAAAATACTTGCCACACCATGCACATCGCATAAAAGCCGGCTCCCCACAAATACTACATTTGGATATAATCTTTTCATTCCTGAAGTAACAGAAATCTACAGGATTTTCAAATTCGCTGGGATGCGTTTCTAGATATACGCTTTTAAACCAAGCATATTGAAAATGGTTTTGTGAATCTAGGCGAAGAAAACTGGTTGTGGGTTAGGGATTGCAATTTAATTATTTCATTACGTAAGTAAAAAGTTGTTTGCAATCACCCCCTGAATCACCCCCTTCAAGGCAGAGTTCTGCAACGGGCGGATATATCGCGGGTTTACCCGTCCGTTACCCGTCCGTTTTTCGATTCACCCGACCCGCCCGGACCTGCCGGCGGGTAAGCGGGTCAGCGTCGATTTCTATCCGCCCATACCCGCCCGGAGCTGACGGAACTTTTATCTGACTCGCCCGTATCCGCGCTATATCCGCTAATACTCGCGCTACGCTATACCCGCTAATACCCGCGCGTTCAAACCAAGTTAATTTTTTGTTTATATTATAATTATTAACAAAGGGAATGTAACAAAAATTCCAATAATGCAGAAAAAATAAAAGCTTTTAATATAGGACTGATAGCATAAAATTAATATTGCACTATATACATACTATTACAAAATAATAACCGCAAAACATTGTAATTAAACATAAATAAAATGACATTTAAAAATGATATTTCCACTTCTTCATAAGACAAGAAATACTCAATGGCTGCATTACATATTGCACTCGCAATCTGCGTTCCTTTAAAAGCATAAGCCATAAGCGGTCCAGAATTTAAATTACATTTTTGCATGTATCCATAATTTCTTGAATTTGATACAATGCATTCCATACTGTTCATTCGTAGAATAAAATAAATCCGCGTCTTGATATAACAACTGCCGAATAAAGTACCAGTAAATTCGGAATTGAAGTGCAGCTAAAGGCACGGGTACGAACGGATAACAGTGCGACTACGGGTGAGTCAAGTACGCGTCGCGACGGCTTCGGGCGGATAGAAATCGACGCTGACCCGCTAACCCGCCAGCGGGTCCGGGCGGGTATGTGTAGCTTGGTAACGGGTATCGCCGGGTGAGTGCAGATACGGTTACGGGCGGGCGGGTGAATCGACGTCATGGCCGGGTGACGGGCGGGTCAAACCCGCCCATTGCAGAACTCTGCTTCAAGGACCCGCAACATTTTTGGGACACCCTGTATAAATACACATATATATGGCCATGTATAGTTTTATATATGTAAACATATTGTTGCGAGCACCCTATGGATGGAATCCAACGCTTTGTAGTGCTTGCGACAGGAACAAGAAGACGATCGAGAAGGAGGCAATCCGATCGATCGGATTGCCTAGCTGTTTCGAGACTCAGCCGCCATTACAAGCAGACATACCGATACTTCCTTTACTACATATTAGAGCTGTTCAAGTACCCGGAAAAAGCAAGCCGAGCCTAACTCGGCTTGAACGATCGAGCCGAGCCGAGTACCCGAATGAACCGAGCGGCTTGAAAGAACCGAGCGGCTTGAATAGAACCAAGTAGCTTGAATTTTTCAAGCGGCCCGAAGTAAGCGGGCGGCTCGAACAGAACCAAGCGGCTTGAATTAATTCAAGCGGCTTGAATTATTTCAAGCCGGCCGAAAGAACCGAGCGGGCCGAAAGAACCGAGGCGGCCCGAATGTATGTCTGTACATTGTACATCGAGCAGATAGGTGGGAAATAGGTTATGTAAACCTAACACAATTATAATAAAGACTGCGAAAGTATATGTAAATGCATGTTTTTATTGGACTGACTTAAACAAGCGAGATTTTGACAGAAGTATGTCTCGTCATTAAGAGGATGTTAAAAATATATTTTCGATTTTACACATTTTGAATATTCTGGATATACGTTGCACATTCTGCATATTTTTCATATTTTTTATAGATACGGAATTTGTTTACAAATTAGCTTGGTGAACCTCGCCATTAGAATTTAATAGTTCCATATGTTATAAAGTTTAATAGCGTAATAGTTACACATATATTCAAAAGTTTAGTAATTCAATAGTAGGTACAACGGCTTGATACGTATAATATATAATTATTACAGTATAATTATTAGTATACTACAGTTTTGTAAAAGAGGTTGAATATAACCCCCCGCTACCTTTTTCAGCATATTTGCATATTCGCGGCATATCATACTTGGATAAACTTCCGCAGTCTACGCATAAATAAATAAATAGACGAATAATTTTTAAACAACAAACACACAATTTAATTTTTTTATTTAATTAATGTAAGAACACGGTAGTAATCCGTTTGAATGAGGATGGGAAATATTTCTGAAAGAGCGTATGAAATCACAAGAAATGAAATAAATTTAGTTGCATTACACACATATTTCATACATAATGACGCATACAGCATAGTATGTACATGCTATACACACACTATATTCATGGTATACATACATATTACTTATTATATACACGGATTATATAATATAGACAATAATAGACATACAATGAACTGTCGACCCTACACACATCGCAAGGTCAAACACCACCTGTAATATAATCTAATAGTATATAGCGACGCGCGTTACGAAGAGTAGCACGTTTCAGTTTTTTCTTACGGACAACTGCATGTAGAGTCGTCGATAGTATCTAGTATAGTATGATATGCCGCGAATATGCAAATATGCTGAAAAAGGTAGCGGGGGGTTATATTCAACCTCTTTTACAAAACTGTAGTATACTAATAATTATACTGTAATAATTATATATTATACGTATCAAGCCGTTGTACCTACTATTGAATTACTAAACTTTTGAATATATGTGTAACTATTACGCTATTAAACTTTATAACATATGGAACTATTAAATTCTAATGGCGAGGTTCACCAAGCTAATTTGTAAACAAATTCCGTATCTATAAAAAATATGAAAAATATGCAGAATGTGCAACGTATATCCAGAATATTCAAAATGTGTAAAATCGAAAATATATTTTTAACATCCTCTTAATGACGAGACATACTTCTGTCAAAATCTCGCTTGTTTAAGTCAGTCCAATAAAAACATGCATTTACATATACTTTCGCAGTCTTTATTATAATTGTGTTAGGTTTACATAACCTATTTCCCACCTATCTGCTCGATGTACAATGTACAGACATACATTCGGGCCGCCTCGGTTCTTTCGGCCCGCTCGGTTCTTTCGGCCGGCTTGAAATAATTCAAGCCGCTTGAATTAATTCAAGCCGCTTGGTTCTGTTCGAGCCGCCCGCTTACTTCGGGCCGCTTGAAAAATTCAAGCTACTTGGTTCTATTCAAGCCGCTCGGTTCTTTCAAGCCGCTCGGTTCATTCGGGTACTCGGCTCGGCTTGGAAATCGAGTTTCAGCTTGGTTCGGATTTCAAGCTACCCGAATATTCAAGTACTTGAACAGCTCTACTACATATTAGAGATTGTATTTCAGTTACTGTTATTACTCTTCTTGTGCATGTCCTGTTACTATTGTTGTACATTAAACCGTTATGTCGAGCACAAAACGTAACAATATTTTAATACACCCTATATGAGTATACCATTTCAAATAAAGCGCGACGCATGCGTACTACTCCGCCAATCATAAGCCGTCCACCACGACTTCTGGTATTCCGATCAACTGGCTCAACCCCCTCGTCACAGCCAACTCTACTACTAGCCGTGCTGAAAGCAAAACAGCAACACCGCGGGAGACCGGTTTCGACATAGGATATATATCTATATATATATGTATATATAGATATATCCCTGTGTCGAAACCGTTCTCCCGCAGTGTTGCCATTTTGGCTTCAGCACGGCTAGTAGTAAAGTTGGCTGTGCCCTCGTCTATGCTGAGATTCTGTGCACCGTCCATTTAATTCTTAGCTCCATGGGTGAGACGGCTCCCTTAAGGCTGCCATCTCACCGGGCCTTGAATGTGTGCATACATTCACAGAAACTAAGTTAAGCGTATTCGTATTTGCGATGTAGTAAACAAATCGTAAATTACAACTTTCGCCCTGGAATCGGCAAGAAAGAAGTTTTTTGCAGGTATAGTTGCCTCTAGTAGACATCCCGTGCAGACAGGTCTGATACGTTTGAACGCTAATAAGCACCGTACGTTGAAATAATAATGAATTTATGAATCGTGTA
This sequence comes from Andrena flavipes, assembly GCA_963971345.1. Classification (NCBI taxonomy): domain Eukaryota; kingdom Metazoa; phylum Arthropoda; class Insecta; order Hymenoptera; family Andrenidae; genus Andrena; species Andrena flavipes. Next base: position 56,169,712 of record OZ020479.1, read on the forward strand.
CTCAGGACAGCCCATTCTCCGTCACCGGTGCTGATGGTGTATTTGCGCCTAGTATCATCAGAACCGGTGGAAATCCAAGCTAGCCGATAAATGTAGGAAAGACATAGTTGCCAAGACGTATTGAGAATCGGATCGTGTTATTGCCGCATTCCCCCTATTACTATTTTGTCGCCAGGGAGGCCTGAATGAATCACGGAGAAGCGACTGGAAAACAGAGATGGCCAAAGATAATATCTGAATGAACTCATATAAAAAATACTTTATGTTGAACGAGTATTGTACGTCTCTTGTACAAAACTCAGAGTGGTACGCTAGATGTCCGATACACGTTCCGAGTGGTACGATAGACGTTCGATGCGCGTTCAGAGTGGTACGATAGAGATTGCATAGGTACACGTTCCGAGTGGTACAATAGACGTTCGATACGCGTCCAGCGTGGCACGATATACATTCGATAAGCGTTGAAAATGATGCGACAGACGTTCGATACGGGTTCTAAGTGATATGCTCTTCGATTTGTTTGTTGATTTCTAATTTGTTTGTTAACTTTATTTAATTCTTCCTGATGTTTGATTATCATTTTAAGCTCGAAATTTGTGTTTCGGTACGAATTTACAGTCGTCTGTGGAAGTGTAATTGAGGCATTTGATGGAAAAAGGGCACATAGGCTTATGTGCCCTTTTTCCGTAAATCGTTTAAATCGACTCAGATATATGTTATATATATATAATATATCCAGGACATTTCTTCTCCCGCGTTTAAATTAGCTAGTTTTGTTACGTTTTGTTATGTAGCGTGTAACGTACCGCTACCAAACGCCACAAATTTTTCCAATTATATTGTTATATTAAAGATAAAATAGTGTATAACGCATACTAAGCATTTCAAATAGCGCGCTAGAAAGATAGTGACGAGCAACACAGGCGCGTAGACGCCAATTCAAGCAACAGAGTCAGCGCCGCGAGTGAACCGAGCGCGCATGCGCATATCTCACGAACAACCGGACGCCAAATATTCCGAGCGTGGTACGCAAAGTGGCGCGAACCGGAAACTAATTTTCATTGGCACGCAAAATCACGCAGGCTTGTGATTGGCGCAGGCCAGTCAGCACCCCGGTATAAATACCGGCCCGCCGGCAGCTGAAAATCAGACTTGGTTCTACCACCGAACCTACCAATCTTGGTCGCTTTAGCTAGCCCCCTTGTTTTGGGAAAAGTCTGAGTACATCCTTATCCTACTACCTAAATCCTTCGAGGTCGCTTTAACTAGCCCCCTCAAAATCCTTCGAGGTCGCTTTAACTAGCCCCCTCTAAATCTTTCCGAGGTCGCTTTAACTAGCCCCCTCAACATCTTCCCGAGGTTGCATTACTTAGCTCCTCATCTAACCTAAGCCTACACCACTACCACAGCGTGGGGCCAGCTTATAGGCACCCAAATTCAAAACGACTCTCCACTAAAACCAAAAGACCTAGCGTCAAACTCTTGTATTATATACCGCATCCGACCTAGCGTTAAAACCGAACACTGCGATACGTCAAACGAAACCACCATCATCTATGTTCATTATAGACCTAGTGTCTCAACAATTTATTTGAATAAATCTTTGTTAAGTATTGTTAAAGGAAGGACTCTAGTACCTTGAAATTCATTTCTTAATCGCACGCCACCCGAACCAATCCTACAAATTCACAAGTAAACCGCTCTACTTGTGAAAACTCCTGTAAGAACGGCAACGTCTCGTTCGAGAACGTTACAAGCGTGATCGACATGCAGCTACATAGTCGCTGAGCGGTCGCGCTACCGCGCTGTCTATTGTCGAGTCGTGCAATACGTTTTATTTTGTGTAAGAGATGAACTATGGAAACTGAGGTGAGTATCGAATCCGCAAGGAAAGTAATAGTTTTGGAAAAATTTAACAAAAATTACATATTTAACTTCTATAAAAATACTTACTTAAAACATTACATTTTTTGTTTATTTTTGTGATTCATTTTGTATTTTTATTTAAACAAAGTATAAAACATGTGTAACTAAGTAAGTAAACAAAATTATATTTAAATAAATAAACAAAGAAGCAATTTTCTACGAATTTACCACTTTTATGGAAAAAGGGCACATAAACCACTTGCATAAAACTATTAAATAAAGACACATACCACTTTCAAATCATGACTTCTGTTTACGAAACGTTTCAAGGATATGGTACTACATCCTTAAAAAAAATTGGATTTAATTGCATTACTTTTCACTAAGTTATAATATAATGAAAACTTTGAAGTCGATTTACTCGAAATGGCATTTTGGCGTATGTGCCCTTTTTCCATCAAATGCCTCAATTTTATCTAATGACAAATTGTCATCAGGTAAGTAGTTCCTAGGGTAAAGGCCCCAATTACTGACACATTAAGCGTTGAAGCTGACATTATGTTATAGTTATGTACTTATATGACTAAAAGTATATGTTGTTCTTGTTATTTATTATTATTTAATATGTTTACTTGATGAAAAAAAATTGGTGGGTCGTCAAACTTCGATTTTTATTTATAAATTCATCAATTTCAAAAATATATTTGAAGATCTATTACTGACACCTTTCAAATGTATTAGACTGAATTACTGACATGCCAATTACTGACAGCTAACGTAATACTGTTTATATCACTTTATGGTTATGTCGTGTCATGTACATGACAAACTACTGCTATGACAGTAATACTACAATGCTTAAAACGCTTGTACCAATCACTGTAACCCAATTAAAAGGTAAGAAGACTTAATAAATCGTTGAATTCGGATCTTCATTACTTTTTATGATGGTTATATTATTTAAAACATTATATTTTCTTATGTTAATAGCTTAAATATTACAATTACAGCATTTTGTTTAACGCCTTGTTTTCTCTTTCGCTAGTAAGAAAGTCATTGTTTCCATTCTCCTAATATTTGCTTAAGGGGGTAGACACGTCACGTGACCTGGCCGATTCGGCAGGTCGGTATTACAGCAGGTTTTTTCTGCACAGAAATGGTAATACCGATAGATCGACGATTGCCCGGTAAACACGAGAGGGAGCTGTTTGCTATTTCCGTATTCAATTCTGAATAAGGAAAGAAATTCTCAGCTGTTGCGTTGTACTTATAAAAATTTAAACGGAAAGTCGGCTGGTACTGCAAACGTAGAAACTTCATTGTACATTTTAATTACTTGAAATGTACTTATGCTACCGTATTCTACGTTAGCAGTGAGGAATTATAAGTGAAAAGGGAAAATAGATGAGGCGATGTCCCCAGAAAATGAAGTTTGTTATGTTAGAGATTTTTTTACTAGCAAAACTTCGAAACAGAACATAAAATACACTTATTACACGTTTTATGCAGAAAGCAGTTATGAACAAACATCATATATAAAATTGTAAGGAATCGATTGACGTCTCTTTTGCAAAGATCTGATTAGAGATTGCAGAACTTCAGATTCGTCACTGCTTAGCGTGCAACATTGTATAGTCCCGCTGGTTTCGAGCGTCGAAGCCCACGAAACTCAGCGAGACACATGATTGTTGGCGAGCATCGCGTTTGACGACTCTAGCTAGAGAATCAACCCGTATAAATGCTAAGAAACGATAGTGTGAAGCGGCGTGCGTTTCAACTGCAAATTGACAATATCGTAGATTCTAGAGCCTAGAATATTAGCTCCGTATTACGATGTTCTTCACCAGAGCACTGCATTACTGATGGAAATGATGCCAAACATGGAGCAATTCGGTCTATTTTTAGTGAACGTAGTGTGTGTGTGTCCTAATCATGTATTCATAAGGAAAAATAGATCGAATTGCTTCGCGTCTCGACTCATTTTCGTGGACATAAACTCACCAATCCATCGGTGGTAACAGTCTTATCAAGGTGTAATGAGAAATATGAACATTTTCATATTCAGTACTGGATGACTCAAGTCGCCGTCGACCGAGGGTCCTAATAAATGTGCATTTATTTGGGAAACTAAAGCCGCGTCACTTGTGACACCTACTCGCGAACAGATATATGTATGTACGAGAAGAAGCAATGCAATTTCCCGATGACTTGAAGCAACATTTCAATAGGTAAATGCATGAAACTCTGGGATCAGGAATTCCCAACCAAGTGATGCATATGTAAGAACTGGCGAAATTCCACAATAGTTTGTCGTCAAAATTTTACAATTGAGGTATTTATTTGACGTGAAGGATATACTACGGTATGACCCAACCAACGGAATGAACTGAAATTTTGAGAGGTTGGGCGGGAGGGGAAGAGAACCTCTAACATAAAATTTTAGCTGCGGATATTTGTTAGTTTCTGAGATATTATTAAAAAACTTTCGGCATAATACAATGAAATCTACCTATACAGACGTTACTAACACAACCATCTTCTTCGTTTCACAGTTGACGATACAATGTACAATATTGATCTCATCGCGCGATGCTTGTAACTTCATCAGTTTTTATTCCCAATACTATAGTATAGTAATGCTAGGGTATTTCCAAAGTCACATCGGTTTGGTACCATGCTTTAGGCGCTCGCAAGCGGGCGCCCCCCCCCCCCCCCTCTATCTAAACCAAACTAATACTAATACCCGAAAGAAATTGGAAAGTCGAATGCGATGTGTCGGAATAAGTCAACAGCAATAATGTATGAGTTCGTACGCAAAACCTAACTGAAAAGTAAATCTGACAGATGTTGGAAATGATCGACACGTTTTGATTAACAAACATTTATTTACACACTTGGCTTGCATCCAGTTTCTGTTACCGTATCCCTATACATTGTATCGTCGACTGCGAAACAATCGACGACGACGAGACTTTGGATGTGTTAGTAACATCTGTATAAGTAAATTTCAATGTATTTTGCGAAAGTTTTTTATTAATATCTCAGAAAGTAAAAAATACCCGCAGCTGAAATGTTATATTAGAGGTTCTCTCCCTCTTCCGCCCAATCCCTCAAAATTTCAGTTCATTCCGTTGGTTGGGTCATACCGTAATACAGCCGACGTGAATATACATGTGTAAAGTTTCTCAGCAAAGTCTTTCCCGATTTGAGTTCTATAGAAGGCTGACTTTCCTTCGCTGAGTTTCGTGGGTTTCGACGCTCGAATTCAGCGGGGCCATACAATGTTACGCACTAAGCAGTGATAAATCTTCAGTTCTGCATTTCTAATCAGATTTTTATGGAAGTGACGTGAATCGATTCGTCATGTTTCCTCGATCAAATTGGCCCCAAAAATGATATTATTCGGATCATAATTAAGAAAATTATGTGAAAATTTGTTTGCAGAATTGGAAGCTCGTCAATTTAATCAGGAGAATGCCAGGAATCTATTTGTGTCACTTTCATATTGATACGATGAAAAAAAAATTCTGGGTAATGGTATAGATAGAGGGCAACCTCACGGATTTTGACGTCCTTGAAATATGTTGTCAAGGACGTCATTCTGACCAACTTTTTCCTCTAAACTTTTTGGCGGTCGACCTTAGTTTCCGAAATAATTGCAAAAATCTTTGGTAATTATTTAGAAGTTTTACGCCCTCACCGATTTCAAATGATTTTTGGATATGTTATCAAGATCAAGATTCTGAACAACTTTTTCCTATATATGTTACCGTCGCACGGCAGTAGTTTCCGAGATATTCGCACAGAACATCGCCGAACGCTGTGCTGCTACGAACACGTAGATATAGGTAGAATACAATGTCGACCTTTCGGTTGATTTATTCCGACGCAACGGACACAGCGATCAACTTGAGGTGGTTGGTCATCTGGGGGATGTGTTTATCTCCGTCTCTAGACACCTCTAGACACATATTGGATAGCACGTAGTAATGTGATTGTAAAAAATTACATTCTTTTTGAAAAAAAAGTATTTTCTTTTTTTCAATCACACTGCGACGCGCCTAGAGACGAGGATATACACATCCCCCAGATGACCAACCACCTCAAGTTGATCGCTGTGTCCGTTGCGTCGGAATAAATGAATAGAAGTTTTTCGCAAATATCTCGGAAACCAAGGTCGACCGCCAAAAAGTTTAGAGGAAAAAGTTGTTCAGAATGACGTCCTTGACAACATATTTCAAGGGCGTCAAAATCCGTCAGGTTGCCCTCTATCTACACCATTACCAAATTCTGTTTCTATATAATCGATGACACATCGCCGAGCAATAGCGATCTCGTGCGGCTCCAGTCACAAAGGTTCTCGTTGGTTCTCCCATTCTCGTTCGCGTTGCCAGGGACACCGCGCGACGCTAACCGCGAAGACGCTTGTCCGGCTAGTCCGTCGTGGCAGCCTTCGTAGCGTCGCGGGGTCTCCTTGACAACCGAAGGCACGCTGTGCGAGATAAAGATTGGAAGGGGAAGCAGGCGCATGAGGGGCCCCTACGCTGGACAGCGCTGATCTAAGATCGTTCGGGCTCGGTTTGGTGTACACAATACGGACTTTCCGCTATCCCCACCACTTCTGTCTCACTCTTGTCTGGCGAAGGCGAGAGCGAGATGGAAAGAGAACGAGCGAAGGCACTGAAAGCGAGCAAGGCCAGTACGAGATAGACGACGCGTTGAAATTTTGTCTCGCTCTGTCTTTCGGACGCCTGACAATCCGTCCTTTGTGTGTGCGACGGGCGTGCGCGATAGTCGTCAGCGCTTACGATGAGCACGGGAACCGCTTCGCAAAATCGCCCGCCGCGCACGCAAAGTGTTCCATTCCGCTCCTCCCTTCGGCCAGAAAGAAGCGAGAAACTCAGCCTCGGAATTAACGCTCCGTTCATGATACGGGCTCAACGCCGGTCTCGACCAGCGAGCGGCTAACGAGACTTTACATTCAGATATATTGGCCGTTGAGTTTTGTAACGCGTATTCTCACACCATTGATACCGCTTGCCTGCCTCGGTGCTCCTTTTCGCAACGTTTTCTGACTCGCTCTCGTTCCATCTCACTCTCGCCTTCGCAGAATAAGAGTGAGCGAGAAGTGGTGGGGATAGCGCCAAGCTTCTGGTGTGTATAGGCCAAATCGAGCTGTCAGCGTAGAAATACACACATCAGAATAGGTGTGCCTTAGCTCCGAAAAAATTCAGGAGCTTTATTGGTCAGAACATTGATTCTTTCTCGATAGCTTCATCTCGTATTGGTCTACGCATAGCTTCGTAATGCACACAACTGCTACGCTAACAATAAGAATAAATAACAGCCTCACGGCTACGTTCAGACGGAGCCGAGTAGCATTCCCGTTACCCCACCATACCCTTGGGTGGCCACGTAACTCCAACTGACAAATCCACGATCGTCAGATGGTGGTGGCTGATTTCTCCTCGATCGCTGTTCGCGAAAACGAAGCGATCGACCAATATATCTGAATACGACCTTAGGATAAAGATATAATTAAAGATGCAAAATTATTCGAAGCCCAAGATGAAAGTCCTTCGAATAAACAAAGGAAACTAATAAATACCCGAAGCTAAATAGAATATTAGATTTAGGGTTTCACACACAATCTCTCAAACCTCGTACCGATCGGCCACTGGGGCCATTCGGAAGTATATTCTTTTATTTAAATAATGCCCATCTCTGCATAGGACCATAAAGAATTACAAACAAAAAAATCAGGGAGTCAACTGTTGACCAATTTGGAGACTTTTCCTTGTCATATGTTATATACAATAGTCGGAAGAATAATAATAAGTGCAATAATTGCAAATAATTGCTGTAACTTCCACATTCTGAAAATATGATATCAGTAAATCAATATTTTCAGTATTAGTAAAAAGTTCCAATCTCTTTTTTTATTTTAAATAATGTGGCCATATAATTATAACATAAATTCGACAGCGATTTCAAGTGATGTATGTGTTACAATAAAAGCGTTAATTTAGTAAATGTACACAGTTCCCAGTAGTTATATGCCTAAAATGCATATAACCTAACCTATAATCATCCAAAAATGCATGCAATGACTGTATCACGCTTTTACTCTGGCTCGTGTATCCAGCTAACGCTTCAGTTTTGCTACGATTCCACGTTGGCAGGCCTCCCGAGTAGGCGCCATCTCGTATCCACTAGCTCAACTAAATTTGTCACGTGACTAGCTCTGTATTATCGCCAATATGGCGGAATTCATATTTGGGAATGCAGTCACGAAATTACGTTGTTTGTCCTTATATGAGCAGATTTTGGGCTGGGTGAGGTCTCATTCGAAAGAGGAAGGTTCAGTGCAGCGCGCTCTGGTCATCGTTTGAGTCAAAAACTCTTTTAGTGACCTAAAAATACTTGGATTCTTGCGGGTATATTTTGTCGAATTTTGCTCTACTTTCAACACTCATATTATTAGATATCAACACAATCTCGTCGAACCATGACCAGAGCGCGCTGCACTGAACCTTCGTCTTTCGAATGAGACCTCACCCAGCTCAAAATCTGCTCATATAAGGACAAACAACGTAATTTCCCAAACCCATGTTTCGGGCCAGATTGTGTCGGTATACAGCGCGCTGCATTACCCGTGTCTACCCCCTTAAAAATTTCTATCGTTTTATTCAAATTAAAGAAGAAAAAATTATGTACTGTTTTTTGTATCGTATAAATAACAGTTTGAATTGTATGCTAAATTTTTTTTATGCATCATTTTATAAGATTTATTTGTTATTTTACGCAAAACAGCTTAAGGTGACAGTAATTGGGTAGGTAGCAGTAATCGGGTCCCTTACCCTAGTTTTTTTCTATTCCGTGTTGTTATCCAGTTTCTATTGTGAATTCGGCAGTCGTGATTGTACATTTGTTTCTTATTGTTATTATACGAGAATCCTTAATGCTGTAGATATTTTAGGCAGTCAGAGCAACAACGGACTAACCCACATTTTTTTCGAAATTGAATTAGTAGCAATAACGTATTCCAATAGGCTCTACTAACAAGATAAAATAGGAAAAAAATTTTAATGTGGGTTGGTCAGTTGTTGCTCTGACTGCCTCATTTGTGCTCTTGTCGTTGCAAGTTACTACTAGTTGTATTGGTTTCGGCGTGATATAAATCCACGTACCTAGTTGTTGTAATTCTATCAGGACCGTATGATTCAGTGTCATAATTCGCATTTTACAATTGTTTAGGGTTTTTGTTAATTTTGCGTACAACTGTACTTCGAACGGTCTGTATGGTATCGCTTTGAAGATTGGGCGATTAGAGGTGCAGAGGTACAGATCGTTTGTTGTCTTACATTTTGCTGGGTCCTGTTTGCTTAGATGTGTGTAATCTTGCACAGAGGTGTCAAGTATCGCGTATGAGTCGAGGGGTTCTATATACGCATAGAACAATTCGTTTATCTTCATGGGTACAAGGTGTACCTGGCTCAATTTAAATTTTTTCACGTTTAACAATGGGATATTTAGCACTACAGTAATTGATTTGGTATCCGAAAATGCGGAGAGCATAAGGATTTCGTACTGGATGTACATGTTTTCTAATTTTTTTTCCGATTGGGAAGTCTAGTCCTTTCGGAATATGTGCGGAAGTGAGGTACGTTACGATTTCTGCTGCTGTTAATTGTTAAGATATTTAAATTATTGACGCTTTTATTTCGTGCTGAAGCGTGTCGCAACTCAGAGCAACTACTCTAGTCAAATTATATATTTCTTTTGTTTTTCATGACTAGAGTGGTGACACCTTTTACTTCCTTCTTCTTGCGAATTGTTACCTGTTTTGAAAGGTGTTCTCAGTTTTATTTTTCATGTGCTTGATTGATGCAAACAAGAGTAATCGAAGTGTCAACGATAAACTGTTTTACGTGGGAACAATATACAGAATCTTTACAAAGATATCAGTTTGTATTCGTGTTGCTAGCCAAGTGTTTAATTTCATAACCTCACTTTTAATATTAATCGTGGGTTTAGGACTCCTTTTTTTATATCCATAATGAATTCGAACAAGTATTCCATGTCGCGTAATAGTGTTTCTGCGACACTGTTTATTAGTATGAGTTATTCGTCTACTGCCTCTCGAAATTTAGTAATATTGCTTGCCTGTTGGAGTAAGTGTTGAATTTCCCAAGTCGCATTTAAGAGTATGTTTTCGTTGTCTTTTATGTCATGTATAATTTCGTTGAGAAGTACAGTCTTTGCTCTTACAATTTGCATTTGTGTCTTGATTGCATTTTTTAGTCTGTTATCTTGTCTTTTTAAAAGGTCTATTTAATCATTGATTTTCTTTCTTTCTTCGGAATCCATTAGCCCAAAGAGTGATTTGTCTATATAACCTAATCTGTCTATTTGTCCACGACGCTATTTTGTGCTGAGCTTTTAGTTTGCAAGACATAGGTAAGGAGTTTGTAGACGCGGTCTACCTTGTCTTGGATTTTCGTGGCGAATATTTTACAGAATTTTTGTAAGTTGTCGGTTGGTTTTTTTTACATTGCACCAGTATATCATATAGTACAGTTTGGAGGTGCGTTACGCGTCGGTAGATGTAAGATATATCTACGTGTAATACTAGCTTCCAGCTATCTCAATAAATCTGCAAATCGTTTAGGTTTTCGAAGTAAATAATCGGGGTGGTGTTGGAATTCTTTTATAGTGTAATCTGTGTCGGGGGGTGGGGGGGGGGGGGCGATTCTTCCTGTGGGTATTATTGTTGTTCGTAGGACGAAAATCTAGTAAATTATAATATCAAAGTGTAGTCGGTGTTTCGTTTTGATGGTCGCGAAGTCTTTCCTTGTGCGTGCGCGAGATAAATTTTTTGCTAACGTAGGACAGTTTAGCTTCTTTGCCCGGGCTTGAATAGAAGTGAGAAGTGAGGGCATATGGATCTCGATTTTCTTGGTCGCTTCTTATTTCGTTGCGATCTACCGGCCGAACATGACTTTGTTGACCATCCCGCTGGAGCTCGCGATATTTTTGTTGATACTTTAAGTGCAAGTTTGATAGTGTTTTCGCGTCTTTGCATGGGTTCAACGTTCGTTATTTTTCTAGAGTTCGGAGTTTCCGGTCCCGCCGGGTTACATGAACATGAACAACGCTGCCTGGTTGGACGACAAGGATACGTGGGGCGTGCGGGCATTTTTCGGTGAATTTCCCGTTGTTTACGTTTTGTTTATTTTCCGTTGTTTAGCGTCTGGTGATTGTCCTAGAGAATTACGGGGATCAGTTCGTTACGCCCCCGCGACGGCCACGTCTGTGGTCCCTTTGGGAACCCGCCATCGCGGCCGCCCTAAGGAACGGGAATATCCAGATTAGTTAGATTACTTATTTTAAAGTCTTATTTAAAATTCTTCAAAAATAAATAAATATATTTCGCCCCCTTTTTTCATTTCTTACTTAGTCGTGCTTATTTTCCCTCATAACTGCGACCATTTCCCTATTCCTGCCCTATTCTATAAAGTGTTTTACGTTCAGAACTTAAATTTTTTCTTTTCGGTCAGAGTAGTTATCAACAACGCCTAGCGTTATGGGAAATCCCTCGTTGACTATACTCCTGCCTATTAGTTACTAATAGTTTTGGTAGAAGAAGAACGCCTTTCATTGGAGCGTCGTCGCCTCGACATATTGCCTTCCCGCGATAAGGATAAGGCGCTGCTGACGCAGCGGCGTTCTCACCAGAGAGTCGCGTTCGGAAAGACCCAGTTGTTCTTCTGTTGTGCCGAATTCGCTCTGTGTAAGCGGCGGGGGTGCGTTTCAACAATGCCTTGCAGTATTGTGAGAGAACCTTCGTTGAGAACGCCTCTGACCTTTGCGCCAAACATTGTAACATAATCAATAACAGCTACATCAGGAATGCGCAGACTGGATCACTTTTTAGTAGATTGACGGAATTATATACCCTACATACGGTGCAGGGAACCGCGCCTTCCCACGGTTTTGTCGCACGTTTCGCAGCATGTGTGAATTATTAATTAATTAGGAATTGTTTTGTTAAAATTATATACCTAACACAATTTCTGATAGACTAAGGACTGTGCTGTGTGGACTCACTTCTTTCCCCCTTAGTCAAAAATTGTGTATATGAATTTATGAACATTGGGGGAGGACCCTCAGCTGTGTGAAATTGTATGGATTTCGAGATGTGGGATGTTATGTTTTCATGTGCGTATGAATGTTCCGTCAAGATCGATTATATATTTGAATCAAGAGTCTGATGGATGGACGTGAGCACACACACACCGCCTCGTTAAGTAGAGGGGCCCATAGTAGCGTGGCCGAGCGATAAAATGCAGCGTAAGCCTTTTCACTCTGTGACGGTAAATCGTGAGGTGCGTGTCATTGGGTGCGCGAAGTGTTTTAGAGATAGATTTCTTCGGTCTACTGTGCAGCCGCATGGAAAGACTCAACTTTGCGAAACAAATTATTCTAGTACCTTCTAAACTAATTATTCTAATAGCTTTGAAACATTTATTCTATTAATCTACAAAATAAAATTTTTTGTTAACGTTTTAATCTAAATTCTCAATGGATTTGCTCAGTTAAAATTATCATTATTTCAGTTCCATTTTATAGTTCAACTCGTGTGTATTAGACCTTATAATCAAATGTGTGCGTGTTCGCGTCTCACCCCTCTTTTTGATTCAGGTTTACCAGAGACACAGAGCAATCCAAACTTCAAAAGGGAAATTTTAAATGCATTGTCATTTACATTGTTGTGACTATCTGGTGAGTTGCACCCCTTATCTCTTTTTGTACACTTTACTACACTATTATAATTAATCCGTATTCAACGATGATTTTGACAGTCAATCGACTGTGGGATTCCCTTAGTCAGGAGTTATGTCTGATTATTCGATTACAGTATTGTCTCCGTATTTGCTCGCTGCTCGGGACCGGTGGTGAGCATATATTCTGTACAGAGTCCTAATTCCGAGTGTTCGTTCGTCGCGCACGCAACCCCTTCCATCTCGCTCTGGCCTTCGGCGGACAAGAGTGAGACAAAAGTGGTGGGGATAGCGACAAGCTTGTATCGCGTGCATAAAATCGAGCATATACGGAGACAATACTGTACCTATGTTTGTAAACTGACTGATTGATCTTTTCCATATTTTATTCTGTTATGTTCTTTTGCTTCCATCCACTACTTCAACATTAAAGCTTTATTTATCATTAAATTCTCCTCTTTCGTTACCTATCTGATTCCATTGGAAAGACCCGTATGGGACTAGAGCACCAACGATCCCAAAATCTACCCTTTATGCTTTTGATAAGATACTTATATATTTAAAAATTAAAAGAATTGACTGTTACGAGTGCGGCGAGCTTCCTTGCTCTTGTTACAAAATATACTCAATACAACAAGTTCTCATAGTCTAACGACTGTGGGATACTCCTAATCGGAATTTGTGTGTATAAATCTTGCCGCTCGAACACTAAAGGCCGCGGCGCGTAACAAGTGTTTAGTCGGTTCGCGTGAACGCGGATTGTTCGTCGCCCTTTATACTGTAATTATTGTTATCGTCCGTGTTTTGAATCGTGTATCCGCGGTTTTCTTGTCGTAGTATTGGAATTAAAATTAAAATTAATTTAATATTGAAATTTATATAAATACAATAATGAATAATTTTTAATTAATAAAAATTACAGAAAATATTGTTAGAAATAAACTTATTTCATAAGAAACTGATTGTGAAAATGACCCAACCGCTACTAATATTGAATAACTAGCAAAATACCTGTGCTTCGCGATTAGAGACTCTTTAAGCCGCGAGGCCGTGTGGTGCCGCGACGTTGCTTCGTCACACATTTTTTGTTATAAAGAAAACAGGAAATATTAAACTATATTAAGTTTTGGTGAAGAGGCTTATTGCTTATTAATCTTATAATCTGATTACTAAGCTCCGTTAATAAACTCACCAAATCCTTTAAAGAAGCGTCGTTGTATTGCGAGTTATCTACATATCTGTTAGGGTCACCAAATTTAAGGGTGAGGTCGAGGGCAAATGGTTCTATGCTGTCGTGCCTTCAAGGATTTTATGACAGGGATTTAGCCTGCGTGCGGTATCGATAAAGAGTACGCGAGATTAAACAGACCTGACGACGGGCGATGGCTGATGACCACGTTGGTTCTCCTAGCTATCGGGTGTCAAAGGATTGATCGTTTCGAGTGAGGTAGAGAATATGGGAATGGCAAGCGGCCCAACGCCGTGTTGCTAAAGAATGGGCACTCTGTTCCTGGAGGATCTGGCCACGAAGTGGGGAAGGATTTGCCTTTTGGTAAGAGGACTGTGATGAACCACACAGCACTTACCCCAGGACTGGCCTGAAAGGAGCGTCTTACAACCTTGTCCAAAGTTGTTTCTAACATATTTTTTTTTCGGTGAAGGAGAGTGAGTTTTTAAAAAGGTTTCTTAGCGAGCACCTAGGGACTAAGGGGCTCGTACTAAAATTGCTGCAACAATTTTTAAAGTACTTCTTTCTACACGACATTATTCGTTTGTCTCTCTGGCTGTAGTATCACCAGGTGCCACTCCGGACGGAGGAGCATACACAGAACCGAAGAATTCTGCAAAAAGATCGGCAACCGCTGACGATGTTGTCGCCGAGGTTGTCTCAAGTACTATGTTGTTAGGAATCACATGACCTCCCCGCTTCGAATTGACGAACCTCCAGTAACCTGTGACATCGTCCAATAAAGAATTCTCGACATTCTCGATGTAAGCACGGTGATCACGATTCAAGAACACTGCGCCCGGAGTGCCGAAAAATTAAGGTAATCGCTGTGTGCCCCCGATTGCTTATACTCCTTATGTGCCCTCTTCTTAACCCGGATAAGTTGTTTTAGCTGTGGAGAAAACCACTTCGGATAAGTGGATCTAAACACCGACCTTACCGGTACAAAGGCATTTATGGCTGTGTTAATATGACCATACAAACAATCAAGGGCAATACCCGGATCGATGTTACCAGTCTCCGAGTCCCAGTCAATTGCGTTAAGATATTCCCTCGCCCCTGAATAGTCCGCTTGCTTAAAGTCTCTATATATGAAGTTATCAGCCACCGACCCAATCGAGGTAACCAATCCCTTAAACATTGTGTACAGGGGAGGGTGGTGCGCATCTGGCACAATTAGGGGATCAATGACCAGATCGGCAACTACATTGGAGTCGCTCGAAAAAATAAGGTCGAGCATGCCATCGTATGAATTGAAAACCGTGTTCATTTGAGACAGGTTGCAATATTGAAACAGCCTAAGAGGAGATCAATGGCCTCTGATTCATTCGATGACACCCCCGATTTCTTGAAGCATGACAGTCTCTTGTCATTGAACCAGACCGCATGCGGGAGATTGTAGTCACCATAGAGAGAAATTATGTCATCGCTGTTGTAACGTTCTCGAACGAGACGTTGCCGTTCTTACAGGAGTTTTCACAAGTAGAGCGGTTTACTTGTGAATTTGTAGGATTGGTTCGGGTGGCGTGCGATTAAGAAATGAATTTCAAGGTACTAGAGTCCTTCCTTTAACAATACTTAACAAAGATTTATTCAAATAAATTGTTGAGACACTAGGTCTATAATGAACATAGATGATGGTGGTTTCGTTTGACGTATCGCAGTGTTCGGTTTTAACGCTAGGTCGGATGCGGTATATAATACAAGAGTTTGACGCTAGGTCTTTTGGTTTTAGTGGAGAGTCGTTTTGAATTTGGGTGCCTATAAGCTGGCCCCACGCTGTGGTAGTGGTGTAGGCTTAGGTTAGATGAGGAGCTAAGTAATGCAACCTCGGGAAGATGTTGAGGGGGCTAGTTAAAGCGACCTCGGAAAGATTTAGAGGGGGCTAGTTAAAGCGACCTCGAAGGATTTTGAGGGGGCTAGTTAAAGCGACCTCGAAGGATTTAGGTAGTAGGATAAGGATGTACTCAGACTTTTCCCAAAACAAGGGGGCTAGCTAAAGCGACCAAGATTGGTAGGTTCGGTGGTAGAACCAAGTCTGATTTTCAGCTGCCGGCGGGCCGGTATTTATACCGGGGTGCTGACTGGCCTGCGCCAATCACAAGCCTGCGTGATTTTGCGTGCCAATGAAAATTAGTTTCCGGTTCGCGCCACTTTGCGTACCACGCTCGGAATATTTGGCGTCCGGTTGTTCGTGAGATATGCGCATGCGCGCTCGGTTCACTCGCGGCGCTGACTCTGTTGCTTGAATTGGCGTCTACGCGCCTGTGTTGCTCGTCACTATCTTTCTAGCGCGCTATTTGAAATGCTTAGTATGCGTTATACACTATTTTATCTTTAATATAACAATATAATTGGAAAAATTTGTGGCGTTTGGTAGCGGTACGTTACATCTCGCCGCCCGGTTTTTCTCTCGTCCCGAGAGATGTAGGTTTAGGTATGGGTGCTGTGCTGATTACTGGTTCCCTTGTGGAGGTTTGATTTTCGATTCCCTCTTCTATACTCTGGAGCGCTTCCGTGTCCTGGTTCTTCTTGGTTGGTGTTCCTGTTGTTGGAGGTGGTGCGTTTCCGGTCCCGAATAGAAATATGTATTATTAAATATTCTATCTCGCGTGAAATAACGGATCGCGAGAAGAAGTCTGGCGCTTTGGTTCCTCTTCTACAACGCGACTCTATTCTACTTATAGTTCAGGAATGCGCGGTTCGTTTGACCTCGGTATATCTCTTCTTACGCTTTTGTTTTTTTTTTTTTTTTTTTTTTTTTTTATTTACGGATTTCGGCGCGATGTCACTCAGTGGGAAAAGGTGTATGTGTGGAAAGGAGGAACGTGTATATATGTTTTTCCCTGACATTGTAAGTGGCGATGGTCTCACAATATCCATGGATATTTTGTCAAAGGCGTCTAGTGACGTATCTGTTATTATCGTTGGTTCCTTAGTTTTAACTCGCACTAGTTTTTTTCTTTGACAAGTTATGCATGTATTAATGTGTTGCCTCACATCTTTCTTCATGTTTGGCCAATGGTACAGGTTCCTGATTCTGTTGTAGGTTTTGGTTTCCCCTTTATGTCCTCCTACTGGTGACTCGTGGTTTTCCTTAATTATTATTAGGCGATCTTGTTCTAATGGCATTTGTACAGTGCCATTGCAGGTTGTGATGCTGATATTGGTTAGTAAGAACCTTAGGGTGATCATTTGTTTTAATTTTTCCCATGATATATTAATTTCTGCTTTGGGTAATGAGATTTTGTTAATGTTATTTTGTTTTAATTTATTATATAGGTTCCTAATTACGGTATGATAGGCTTCTTTGTTTGGGGGATCTGGCATTACCATCCCTAAGATGGTTCGTCCTGGTTTGGGAATTTCTATTATACTTCCTGCCTGAAGAGGTAGGGGTAACGTAATTTTAATTTGTTCCTTAGTTATAAACTCCATGCTTTCCTTGCCTACTGGTTTCCCATGTGTAGTGATAAATATGCCTGCGGTTTCTCTTCTCATCCATAAATAGTCTGCAATTTCTTTGACTCTACTTTGATATACTTCGTGGTTGGTTATTTTTGGTAATGCTTGTTGTCGTAGCGGTTTTTGCTGTTGTGGTAACCCTTTTTGACGTGATGATACTTGCTGTCGGGTTGGTCCAGTGAATGTTTTAAAATTATTGTTTACGTCTTTTTTTATTATTTCTGTTTCCATTCGTTGTGGGCTACGAAGACTGTTAAGGGTGGTTGGTCTGGGGTTTGATGGTGGAAGACCGATTTGTCCATTGGAGGGGTGAACCTCTACTGGCACCTGTATATTTCTGTTTGCTTCAAAACTATCGGTGGATACTTCCATTTCTTCAGACTTTTCTCTTGGCGCAATTCCTCTTTTCTTCTCTGCTGGTTTGTTTGATGATGATGATGAGTATCTGTCTCCCTTTGGTAATTTTCTTGGGCTTGGGTTTGGAGATCCTGAACTCGTGGTGGATTGGGGGCGTGACCTTTTCCTTTCCACTTGTAGTGGGAATAAAGTTACTGGATTTCGTGAAAGAGCATCTGTATTAGTGCGGTTTCTCCCGGAATGTATTTTTATTTCCTTGGAGGATGTGTTTATGGCGTAAAGATATCCTATACCGTTATGATTTGAGACTATGGCGTTACCCATTAGGATATGGGGGTGTACGCCTAATTTCGGCACGTATCCCCTTTTCAGACCTTGATTTCGGATATTAATTGGCATTTGGTATCTAATTCGTGCCGGAATTGTTATTTCTTCGTTTTTGAATGGCAGTAATTCGTTCCCTATCAGGATCCCTAGCCTTGAGTAATCTATAGTGGCCCTGTTCTCTCGGAAAAAATCTGATCCCAAAATTCCATCCTGCGTGAGAGGTAGAGTTTTAACTACGTGAATTTCTGTTACTGTGTCTAATATTTTTGTTTGAATATACCCCATAGTGGGTAGAGAACCCTTTGTTAGTCCTTTTAGATTGTAGGTGACGTCGGTATGAATATGTGTTCCTGGTGAGATGGCATCTAGTTTGATCACGCTTAAATTGGCTCCTGTGTCTATCATCATTAATGCCTTGTTCTGTTTAAATTCTGGAGTTAACAATGCTACACTGGGGGCTTCCCAGGCTTTTATGGATTGTAATGTAAGCACGGCTTGACTGCGTACAGGATTTTGGGAAGGATTGGACGTTTGCTGTTCGGGATTTGGTGACTCTGCGGACCTTTGTTTATCGTTATACATTTTCTTTCGACATTCTTCAATAGCGTGTCCCTTGTTTTTGCAGTATCTGCATTCGACTTGTTGTGATTGACGCGACGCGGGATTACGCGACGTCGTTTGTGACCCAGATTTATAAGGTGTTGATCGCGGCGCGGTGTTTATCTTCCGGCATTCCTGAACCGTGTGTCCTACTTTTCTACAATAATTGCAATACTTTGATTGTCAACTAATTTGAGCTATTTGTCCTGCTGGGAATTTACTGCTACACTCGGTGGCGGTGTGTCCGTACCCGAAACAATTACTGCACTGTGCGTAGTGCGATAGTCCTTCTGCGAATCTATTCCTCATAATGTTTTCCTGACACTCTGCCTCGGCCTTGATAGCGGCGCTAATGGCGGTATCGAGGTCAGTAAATTCGACGGTTCGCATACGTGCGTAGATTTCAGGTTTTAAACCTGTTAAAAAGGCTTTAATGGAATTTTTTTCCGCGGATTGATTGTACTGCGCGACATGTAAGGGAACCTCTATTTCATTGCAGTATCTTAATTGTAGGAGGATCCCGGAGACTCGACTGCTATAATCAACAGTGGCTTCGTTCGGTAACTGAGCGATTTTCGACATTTCTCCGTACAATTGGATTGAAGAGTGTAGCGGAGCGAAACGAGAGCTAAGGACTTTAATTACTTCCTCGATTGTGTTATAATCGCCGTTGAGTATGACTCGAGAGGCTTGCCCGGATAATTTACATTTGATTAACTGTACTAAACCGTATTCGGCGTTCGGCGTAATCATACTTTTCGCGTTTCTACAGCATTTCGCGAATTGATGTATGGTAATGTTCCGCCCGTCGAAGGCTGGAACCGTGTCCGCAGCATCGCGAATTCTAATATTAGGCTGACGCCCGTTTTCCTGGCTTAATTGTAGCCGTTGCAATTCTTCTATCACCGCGTCCACCAGAGGGGTGTGAGTAGCCATGATTTAGTTATAAAGAAGGATTCTAGTTCTTCGCTAGGAGTGTTTATCTCCTATGCCACGCGATCGCGATTTCAAGCGAATGCATCCCACCGCTGTCACCAAAATTAACTACCTGTAACGTTCTCGAACGAGACGTTGCCGTTCTTACAGGAGTTTTCACAAGTAGAGCGGTTTACTTGTGAATTTGTAGGATTGGTTCGGGTGGCGTGCGATTAAGAAATGAATTTCAAGATACTAGAGTCCTTCCTTTAATAATACTTAACAAAGATTTATTCAAATAAATTGTTGAGACACTAGGTCTATAATGAACATAGATGATGGTGGTTTCGTTTGACGTATCGCAGTGTTCGGTTTTAACGCTAGGTCGGATGCGGTATATAATACAAGAGTTTGACGCTAGGTCTTTTGGTTTTAGTGGAGAGTCGTTTTGAATTTGGGTGCCTATAAGCTGGCCCCACGCTGTGGTAGTGGTGTAGGCTTAGGTTAGATGAGGAGCTAAGTAATGCAACCTCGGGAAGATGTTGAGGGGGCTAGTTAAAGCGACCTCGGAAAGATTTAGAGGGGGCTAGTTAAAGCGACCTCGAAGGATTTTGAGGGGGCTAGTTAAAGCGACCTCGAAGGATTTAGGTAGTAGGTTAGGAGATACTCAGACTTTTCCCAAACAAGGGGGCTAGTTAAAGCGACCAAGATTTGGTAGGTTCGGTGGTAGAACCAAGTCTGCTTTTCAGCTGCCGGCGGGCCGGTATTTATACCGGGGTGCTGACTGGCCTGCGCCAATCACAGGCTTTCGCGATTATGCGTACCAATGAAAATTAGCTTCCGGTTCGCGCCACTCGCGTATTACGCTCGGAATATTTGGCGTCCGGTTGTTCGTATGATATGCGCATGCGCGCTCGGCTCACTCGCGGCGCTGACTCTGTTGCTTGAATCGGCGGCTACGCGCCTGCGTTGCTAGTTACTATATCTTCTAGCGCGTTGTTTGAAATGCTTTAGCATGCGTTATACACTATTTTACATTTAATATAAGGAATTTAACAATATAAATGGAAAAATTTGTGGCGGTTGGTAGCGGTACGTTACACTGTACAAGTTATATAATTCCGAAACACAGTCAACATGACTGGTATACCGAGCCGCACGGGACGCAGGCGGGATATAAATAGCCCCGAAAAGTATATATTTACTATTATTGAGATGAACTCTAACAAAAACTTGCTCATTATCATCACTGCTAAGTGTAATAAGACGGCAAGGCAACGACCTCCTTACGGCTATAAGAACTTCCCCCGCCCCCCTTGATAGGCAGCTAGTACTAAGAGATCTGTCGCTTCTAAACACAGTATAATCCCCCAATCCAAGTTCTACAGAGGAAATGGAAGAACTAAGCCACGTATCCACAAGAATGATAACGTTATAAGTTAATGCAGTTGTGTGTAGCGAATTAGAAAGAGTACTGAGTTTTGTGCGCAGGCCACGAACATTCTGGAAGTAAACTAAAGAGAACTGCCCACATTTTTTGAGGGAGAGTTATGACGGTGATTTCCACGCACAATTTTCGGGACACCACGAATATAACGAATTGTCATATCAGATTCTCCTTTCGCGTGGAGGTCACGCAGCTTCTCCCTGAGCAGCTTGAGCGTTGCACGTTGCAGCCTGGTCTTGTCGTCAGAGATCTTGCATGGCCCACCGTATCGATATTTATTCTGGAGAATCCGTTTGACAGTAACGGATGAATCAAGGCCCACACGTAAGGGCCTACTCGTTGAACTGCCAGACTTTCCCAAGCGATGGACGATCGTCTTGAGGCTCCAGGGGACAAATCCCATGCAATAAGATCCTTGCACCCTCCGCATCAGTGGTCCTAGCTTGCTCCAGCGACACATTCTGGGGCTCAGGCATCCCAAATATTATAATATTTCTGGCACGCGCCTCCCGGTCATTCCATTCTTCAATGACCTCCTCCGTGTCTGTTGGACGCGGAACTGCCTGATCAAAGGTGTTCGTAGGATTCGTTTCCCACTGCCGGACTCGCTCAGATAATGAGCTAATATCAGACCTCGTTTCCGCTAGCTCTGTTCTTATTCCGGAGAGGATATCTTCACGGAATTCAGCAAACTCACTCTTAATCAACTCTTTAATCGTGTTCCTCATATACTCGGGAAACTCATTCTTAATCAGCTCCCTCATAATGTCCCTCATATCATCGGCCGATGATAACGCCGAGAGTGATTTTAGTGTCGCAGATGGTATCGCAGTCATTGTCTGTGACGGTCCGCTCGCGGGTCGGTTGACATCGGAGCTAAGCATCTACAATTCAAAAGACGGCCGTTAAGGTTGGGATGACCCGAACGGATGAGACAGAAGGGTCCAGGGTGGGTAGATATCCCGCATCCCGGACACGTGATAGGATTAGCCACTATGGCACTGCAACCCTTGCACTTTTTGGTATTGCCCGTCGTAGCAATGAGTAAACCTTAGATGCGAGTTCATACGTCCCCAGACAGGGAAATTCCAGCACGAAGAACTAACAAATTTGACGAACTATTTAGCAGTTAAAATGACTCGATTCGACAAAAGAGCCGCACTACCAACACACGCACTCCGAAATGTTAGGAGAAAATAAAAGAATCCGATAGACCCCAGAGACAGATGAAGGGGCGGGCAAGCCGAATTGAGGGTAATAAGCGCGAGGCTTTCGGGTTCTTCTTCTTGTTCACGCGATAAGACGGTAAACAGGCGCTGTTGATGTTGCCGACCTTTTCGCGACTAACCACGTTTCGGACTCGGGCTTCGAGCCTTTTACTGTGTATCGCGAATTTTCTGTATCTCGCGATTAAAATTGTTGCCTCGTTAAGACGAGCTTTTCGCACGTCTGTGACTTCGATCTGTTGGATCGGAGTAAAATATACTTTTCTTTCTAAACCCACGTGTGTCGGAACCGATTTCCCGTTTGACCCACCGTTAACTTTTTTAAACTATTACGGGCGTGATTAATATTTCAACGTTGAAATACATTTTGCTCAGCGTGTCACGAATTGATTTTAATACGATCGCGCAACAATAACAATTCTCTAATAGGATCGCCGATGTTGGAGCCAGAAATTGAATTACTTAAAGTGCAATGGCGGATGCCTTATGTGACCCTAAACCATATTAATAAGCTATCGTTGCTACATCGTTGCCACTTTGGAAAGTGGACAACACCCGAGCATTTGTTTTCAATCGTGGGATCTGTGCGAGTATCCTCTCTTACAGAGCACGATCAACCATTCGTAGGCCGTGAAGGCATCTGCGCAGCTGCTGAAGCCGCGATGCGCTATCCTTGTTCTATAGACTGATCGAAAAGAATGTGATGAGCGAAGATGTTACTGAGTTCAACAACTGCAAATTGACCAATGTAAAACTTTTTCTCAACTCCGAATTTTATTCATATGATGACCTGAACTTGGACTTTGACAATAATAAGCATGCCATCTTGTATCACATATATATGCAATTCCGTAAATCGCATTATGGACATAGTTGCAACGAGGCATTATTCACCCTTCATAGTGATTGATTGCTCGCGACAAAATGAATCAATCAAAAATGGCACCGTGGACGTGCGCATAGAATTTGAGTGTAAAGAGAATGTGCCTGCCTATACTACGGCCTACTGTCTGATTCTGCACGATCGGGTGGTTGAATTAAATTGCCACGCTACTTACCAGCCCTCTCCTGTGCCAAATTCGTACAAAATTTCATCGTGAAAATCGAGATGCTTTAAAGATTGCATTCTCCCATATGTCTTGGAAGCAAACAGACCTCTAAATTGTACCGATAATGATTGTACCAACATTTCTTGACCTGCAAGGGTTCATCGTTGATGGAAAATTTGTTGTCAAGGAAATGGCTGTCCAACGAAAGGGAACAATCATCACGCACTATATTTTTGGGAGTTCGATGCCACAATATGTTCTTACGAAATCTGACAAATTAAGCATCCGGTGGTTGGTGGCAAAAGTCATGGATTGTGGTGGGAAGATCGAGACGTTCCGTACAGTATGGCTAAACAGCTAATTTCAAAAGCTGTTGCTAGTGCGATCGATGATGAAGATGCTGGGTCCACATACGTTAAAGGACTGCAGAAATTCCACTGACGTGAGGATTTCCTCGACGAAAATACGAGAGCGGATGTGATCATTTAGAAGCTGGACATTGACTACAAGGATATCAAATCCCTACATAAGCTAAATGTAGTTAATACTTTGCGATGTGCCAGACATGCAAAGCACTGTGCCTTGCAAAATGTATTTAAAATATTCAACTGGTGGTCTAAACCAGTGGCGAACAACCTTTTGTCCGAAATGGGCCCCAAGTAGAAACTTACTACTCTACACGGGCCGCAGTATTAAATACAGTCCGATATCTTTTACAGTTCAAAACATATATGGGCGATGTTCAGGTGGGCCACAGATCTGCGGTTGGCGGGCCAAATGTGGCCCCCGAAACGCCGGTTGCTTATCACTGGTCTAAACACCAGAGAGAATTGCATAAATAAAATATAATCAATTCTTAATGTATATGAAAATGTTTTTCTTCGCCCTCCTAAACCTAACCTCCTGCATGTGATGTATGCTAGGTTAAGACGATAATTATAATTATTATGTAGAAGCGGTTTAATACATGACCAAAGTGGTACGATTCACGTACGATAGACGTTCGACACACGATCCAAGTGGTATGATTCACGTTCGATACACGTTCATTACGCGATCAAAGTGGTACGTTTCACATTCAGAACACGTTCAGAGTGGTGTGATAGACGTACAACATGTTCAGAGTGGTACACTAGATGTTCAATACACGATCAAAGTGATTCAATAAACGTTTGATACACGTTCAGCCGAATGTTGTGCCGAAAAAAGGAGAAGCGATCCACCCAAATGTTGCATGTGCAGAAAGATAAGATGGCCAGTGAATAATTCCAAGAAGATGCATAGAAGGTGAGGATAGTCAGCGAAAATGCAGGTGGAGCACAAAGAAAGGATGGTCAGTGAAGAAGCAGATGAAGAACAAAGACATCCTACTTGTACAAAGCTATGCAACTTTAGGCATGGGTTCACATGTGACAAATTGTATGGGTTCTGCGGGACCAGTTGCTAATCAATCGTGGCGACCGACAGTCGGATTTTTTGGTGACCAGTTAAAAATTTTCTTGTGACAATGGGGTCAGACTGGATTGCGCCACAACGAAACGAGGAGCCGTGCCGTAATAACCCTGAAGTATGTATATAACAATATTTGTAACATTTATCGCGTTTAACCATTGAAATCTAGTGCTATTAAATCGGATGATCGTGTCAATATTATATCGCGGATTTATACGTTCTAGAATTCGCCACCACTATCACTTTTGTGGTCGCCCGATTGGGCCTCGCCCAGTTCGTCGTCGTCGTCGTCGGCGTCGTCAGCGCCGCCTTAACTCCCCCCCCCCCCCCCCCTCTTCAGTTATTTATATTTTTTCTCCTTTTTTATTTTTTTTTATTATTTTTTTATTTATTTTCTTTTGTATATATCTATTTCTGTTTCTATTTCTATTTCTATTTCTATTTCAATTTTCTATTTTTATTTTCTAGTAGTAAATAGATTTGTTTTTTGCCTTTCGGCCTCAAAATGGGGTTGCATATGTTATGTGTGTAAGTGTGTCTGGGGCTGTTAACTCAAGATTATGCTTTCGTTTTGGCTTCTTCCTTCATTTTGGTCTTCTTTTCTTCTCCGTTTTTCAGAACCATATGCATCCATTCTGCTCCTTCTTCTTCTCCCTTTAGTATCCCTCTGATCGTTGAATTTTCTCTTTTCAGCTCCATACAGTCTTGTAGCATGTGACCCAGCGTCTCTCTGGCCCCGTTACATAGTCTGCATACTGTCTCTTTTTCTTCCTTCCACTACTTGTTTTCCCGCTCTTCGTTCCCACATCTGAACCTTGCAATCATGCTTTGGTCTCTACCTCTGTAGTTTCCGTTTAGGTAATTTGCTCTCTGGTTATCTCTGATTTCTGTGTAATGTGCATTGTATCTGCCTCCTAATATTCGGTCGTATTGCTATTGAGCCTGCTCTGTCTTGTCTCTTTGTGTTAGTAGTGCTTCTACTTCCATTTCTTGCATATCCATCATTTTTTGCCTGTAGTATGCGTCTCTCGTTTCCTCCCATTTCGACTTTTTCTCTGCTTTCTTCGCGTCTATTTCTCTCCAGCATTCTTGTACTATTTTATTCTTATTCTCAACTCCAAAAATTTACTTATTTCAGTCCACCATCCCCTTTCCAAATAAATGTCTTATCGTTGATTTTTACTCTTCTGTGCCTAACTTTCACCTTTGCCCCTTGCTCCATTTCCGCTTTGCCAATATCTTTAATATTTCTTTGTATCTCCTTTTCCTTTTTTTGTCAGGTCAATGTCAATAAACACCCTCTTGTCTTTCAATGTACTCTTCTTTAGCATTACTGCTCTTTTCTGTTGCCAATTTCTTAACTTTGCTATCAGTAGCCCCCTCTTCTCTCCCCTTCCTACCCAGCATGCTTTCTCGATTTCTGCTTCTACCTACAATTCGTGCCTTAACACATACTCCACTGTATCCGTCGGCGTATTTTTACTCGGTAAATCTTCCCCCCTTAGCGTAATATTATTTCTTCTCTCTCTTTTTTCTCTAGCCTCTTCCTTCCTTTCTAGTCCCTTCAGTCTTTCTGTCAGCCTCTCAGCCTGAGCCTTCTTGGTCTCCAGTACTTCTACCCTTCCTCTCATTTCCTTCATTTCCTTTTCCCATATTTCATCCCTGCTTTTCTACTCGTCCTTCAGATCCTGCATTCCCTGCCTCAGATCTTTATTACCCTGCCTCAGATTTCTAATATCTTTTCTCAACTCTTCCATGTCTTTCTTAACTGCCAGCACAGCTTCCATCAATTTGTCTATTTTTTCCGCCATTATTTTTATTTTCCATTTATATTGTATTTATATATTCCTTTTATATTAATCTCTATATTAATCTATATTTTTTTATATTTTATTTTTTCTTTTATATTTTTCCAATTATATTTTATTTTTATATTGTACTTCATATTCTTTTTACATTTTTCTATTTTTCTCTTTTTAATATTCTATTTATTATGTAACAATATATATTACACGCTTACACTCATATTATTTCTCCATTTTATTTATCCGTCTTCCTCTTCCTCCTTCTCTCACCACATAATTTTATGATTCCACGTTTCAAAATTATTATTTCTCTGCGTTCGGGGAAAATTTCCATAACATATTGGTATGGAAAAAACATTTCTGCTGACGTCGCATAATTCTATTTTGTTCGAGCGTTCTTCGCGCTGCCAAATGATGTCATCCTGCACGGCTGCACCAGAGGATTCAAATTACACACGAACGCGTGATACGCTGCGATGTTAAGGGGGTACTCCACTGTGGACGGTCGAGAAATCAAACTATTTTTAAAGATTTTTTTCTCAGTAAATGCAACATATAATGAAATAAATCTTTTTGGTTTTTATAAAGCTGCTCTTATATTATACCAAAAAAATTAAAAAATATTTTAATTTGTTTTACTTGTTTTTTACAAAGCGTCATTATGACACCTAAACAAAAACATGGTGCAGGTGATTTCCTGGCTTAGGCTTATCTGAAACAAAAAATCCGAAAAGATTCTTAATCTGTATGAGTGTCGCTATCGCCCGTAGCTCAATTAACAATTTTTATTGAAAAATAACAAAATGACGCCTGTTTGAAGGAAAAAGTTCCCCAAAATGGTGTTTCTCAAATGTTCCACGAGAAAAATCTCGGTTATTTTTCGGCAAAAATTGTTAATTGAGGTATGGACGATAGAGACACTTATACAGATTGAGAATCTCTTCGAATTTTTTGTTTCGGATAAGCCTAAGCCGGGAAATCACCTGCACCAGGAACATACTGTTTTTGTTTAAGTGCCATATTGACGCTATAAAAAAACAAGTAACACAAATTGAAAATATTCTTTTTAATTTTTTTGGTATAATATAAGAGTAGCTTAATAAATATGAAAACGATTTATTTCATTATATGTTGTATTTACTGAGAAAAAAATCTTTAAAAATAACTTGATTTTTCGACCATTCACAGTGGAGTACCCCTTATGATTGAAAAAAAAAACATTTTTGAAGTACTGTTAGCTTTAGTATGCATGCGATTGTATCATTATGTAGAGCTGTCTCTTTCCCTCCTTCCCCGAATTTAGCTTTAAAGTAATGCGCTCTCTTTTCCGTGTCCCGAATATGTGGTTTGTAAAACGTCGATCTTTCTCGACATCGTCCGAAACAATTTCTGATAAATTATTAAACAATTTCTGCTGCATATTGGTTTATTATACGCTTGCCGGGTATCGGTAAGTTTCTGGTTCAAATCTCTACTCACATCAGTTACGCATTAATCTAGCCCCAACCAATACTAATACCCGGGACAAGTTGGAAATTCGAATGCGTTGCTGCAACAAATTAATATAGGTTAAAATTGGCCTTTCATTTATCACCAAAGTTGTTGACAGATCAGAGATGATTAACTCGAACCTTTTAGTTTACCTGTCACATCATGTCGAACCTTTTAGTTTACCTGTCGCATCATGCACGTATGGGTCGAATTCAATGCAGTGGTAGTAACAGTTCTTTGCGAATATCTTGGAAACTACTGACGTGCGGCGGTAACATGTATAGGAGAAAGTTGTTCACAATCTTGATCTTGATAACATATCCAAAACTCATAGAAATCGGAGAGGATAGAAAACTTCTAAATAATTACCTATAGTTGTACTGCGATGTCTTATTCGAAGTTTATTAAAATTACATACTACTCTTGTGCCGTCGGGGGATTCCCCTCTGGAGGTCTCAGGGTGTCTTTTGAAGATTTCCCCACGTTAAAAAAGAATTTTAATTGTATTTATACATTTAAGGGGTCATGCTCAGTCAGGAGGCCGAAAAAGGGTGGTTTTTGGAAATTTTTTTACTCAAAAACTAAAACACATTTCTCAAAAAATCTTTTTTCCTTTTAAGGATTGCATCTAGTACCGTGCATCGTAATTTTTTTATTTAAAAATATTTATCAATAACTAAGTTATTGTCCATCACTCGAAGGTTCTCTCAAATAAAAGGCTTCTGCGGTGACCAAAATATTTAAAAAACCATTCCACCGATTTACTTCAAATTTTACAAGCTTACTATAGGAACAATAAACTAGTCTTTGAACGAAGGATTTTTCGAAACATTGATTTGGGAAAAAATGGCTGATGTTTAAAGTCAAAGTTTCAATTTTTTTCATAAATTGGTCATCGTAAGTCGTCAATTAAAAGAAAATTAAGCATCGGATAAAAAAATCCTTCGTTCAAAGACTAGTTTATTGTTCCTATAGTAAGCTTGTAAAATTTGAAGTAAATCGGTCGAAAGGTTTTTTAAATATTTTGGTCACCGCAGAAGCCTTTTATTTGAGAGAACCTTCGAGTGATGGACAATAACTTAGTTATTGATAAGTATTTTTAAATAAAAAAATTACGATGCACGGTACTAAATGGAATCCTTAAAAGAAAAAAAGATTTTTTGAGAAATGTGTTACAGTTTTTGAGTAACAAAATTTCCAAAGACCAATCTTTTTTCGGCCTCCTGACTGAGCATGACCCCTTAAAAGAATTAATAATGAAAATTACCACCACTACCTTTTTTCTCACTGTTCATACAGTGTGGAAAAAATAAAGTGTGAAAAAAATAATGTATGAAAAAATATATAGACACAAGGCGGAATCGAACTCACGACGTCAAAACAATGCCATGCCAACGTCTTACCCAACGCTCCACAACATATTCTGAAATTGAGATTGTGGCTTTTATGCGTTACACGGGCGCTATGAAATGTTTAATAATTTACATGTAAATATCCCTATTATTAAGGCCCATTGGCAGAAACGCTCGGACACCTATTTACTTATTTTCAACATAGATCCATCGTGCTAAGGCTCATCAAAATCGATGTCTGCCTCATGGTCTCCTCCCTTTATCAGACTTCTTTACAAATATCTTTTATCGCTGTATAGTTTAACAGTTTGCTTAAATGCTATAGTGCTAAAGTCACTAAAAAATAATTATTTTCTTGTACTGCAATTTCGAGGGTGATATACTACGAACGCCTGCAAAGTTTGCTTAAACGCTTATAGTTTTATTATTCGTACATACATAACGGATGATTTCTCGATAAGTTGTGTATTTTCGGTAATTGCAATGCGACTAGCATCCCGAACGCAGCTGCCTTTTGTCCTTTTCGTAAAGACAGCGAGTGGCTGATTTCAAGTCGTTTGGAATTGTGGTTATGCGTTACATTTATTCATAATTAGTGTTATTTTCTCACCCCCTCTGGGTTAATTTTTTTTTTAAATATTGTATTGTCATCCAATCTATGCACGCCTGCAAAGTTTCAAGACAATTGGATAGTTGGATGGGGGTTAGATTTGAGTTGCCAGATGTGGATCATACAAACAAACAAACAGAGGATCGAAGCTGAACAATGATTACGATAGTAAATTTGTATTTAAACAACAGAAAATTCTTTTTGATAAAAAAGATAATTTGATGTATAGTTAGATAAAAAAAAGTGTCATGTTTTTCAAAGAAATGCAGCATTCATAAATTTCATTATGATCGGCGTGTCACACTTCGGTGATGTACCTTATTCAAATTGTATGCTTTGAAATTGCACATTGACTATATAAAATATTACATCCTTCTACATATTATTAAAAAATATTGATAGGCAAATTAATATTATTTCATTGACATGTTTCCTAACTTCACTAACCAACCTCTCTATCTTTCATTATTGCTATCCTCCTTTACGTTCAGCGAGGCTCTGACGCTTAGACGCAGCTCTCGTGCCGTATTTTTTCAAGGCTTCTCGATAGAAAGAGCTGTGTCAACAGCGCGGCAGAGACTGAGGGAACAGAAAATGTGGCGACTATGCATATAAAATTCATCTACATAGAGTACCAAAATTACCTTTTTTTTTAAAAAGGGTACAAAAAAGTGCGCCAAGTATATAATTCCATAAAAAAGAATCCTATTTAAAAACATTGTTGTAAATTAATAACTTTACAGAACTAATGATATAAAAAAATTGCGCCAATTATTACAATGTCTATTTATACAAAGAAAAAAATGTAATAAATAATAATAAGCAGATATATTTTTATAGAAATAAATATTTTAATACGAATAAATATTTCATTCAAAATACTTGGCACTGCGCCCCGAATTGGTGTTGCTAAACTGAATAAATATGTATAAATTGAATTAATCTTTTTCTTTCTTTCTTGTCTCAGTGGTGTCTTGTCTTGTTTTATTTATTAACCAAGACAATTATCATTTTTTGATTTCGCCGCGCCAAGTATTTTGAATAAAATATTTATTCGTATTAAAATATTTATTTCTATAAAAATATATCTGCTTAATATTATTTAATACATTTTTTTCTTTGTATAAATAGCCATTGTGATAATGGGCGGAATCTTTTTGATGGGGTTATATACTTGGCGCACTTTTTTGTACCTTTTTTTAGAAAAAGGTAATTTTGTTGACATTCCATACATTTTGTAGGGTAAATCCGGGAGACGTGGTCGGGCGGGAGAGTTGGTCGAGTCGCTATATTTCAGACTCTATATACGTAAAAATACGTTAAAGTGCAGACCAATTACTTCTCTAGAAATCTAACAGTTGAATGAATAGCGACATTTCGCTTCTTTCTGTGTTTTTCCGAATTTACAGGCTTTAAAAGGTAAATTGAGGTTACATTTAACCTCTTTTGTCAAACAGCGGTGTACAGAATCGTATTTAAAGTATACTTCTAATTTTATTTTCGTTTAATGTTTGGGATAAGGAGATAGTAGAGATATTGAGGGACAATGCAGCCAAAGTATTTGGCCATATTAACTCTTCCTCTCAGAGCTAACGAGAAGACCATCTCTCGTTGCAGAAAGGAGAGATGGTCGAGTTATGATTTTTTTATTATTTCTGTTTATTTTTAATTTTTTATTATTATTTTATTATTATGTGATGTCCCACTATTTTTTCGCGCGGTATTATTCTAATAATCCTTTCAATAATTTCAAAATCACTCCATCAAAGTCCCTCAAACTCAATTCTCACCCCTTTTCCCCCATCACTGATCACCTTGACGATGTACCTTAGCGGTCCCCATCTCGAGATGATCGGTACGAAACCTCCTTTGCATATTCGCTCTACGAGGCACAAATTCCTCCCGCATATTAAATCTAAACAAGTCCCTCGCCACAAAAACCCCTTAAATCGAGACCACGTCTCACCCCTTCTCTAAGGCCCTCCAAGTCAAGACCACACTTACCCCTTTCCTATCAAAACACCCAAAATCCATTCATTGGGTTGAGCATCTCCTTTTCACGTGCATATAAACCCCAAAAGCCTAATTGAAATGAATATTTGGCGTACGTGCCGTAAATACGTCTAATAATAGACGCACCTTTATAAAAACCCCGGAAGTCCTACTACGACTTATTTCATAAATGTGTCAAGGTCCATATCGCGCGTACCCCGCAACAATCTTGTAAAATCACATAAATACGAGGGGCCCGAAACAGAGGTCCTCTTTCGACAAAATCTATTCAACAAAGTGTCTACAAATTTTGTTGCTCACCTTCGACGAAAGCTACTCGACGAAGTTTATTTAAACATTGTTACATCAGTATTTCATCTACCACTATCAATCATTGTAAGCTATTATCATTACCATTAACACCATTGCATATCACCCTCATCCATATATTTTGTATTATTATTCTTATTGCTTTTCATATTATTTTGTCTTATCAACGCTTATTGCGTTCATATATTTTTGTATTATTCTTCTTATTGCTTGCCTTATCATTTTGTCTTAACAACGCTTATTGCTTGCCTTATCATTTTGTCTTAACAACGCTTATTGCGATCATATTATTTTGTCTTAACAACGCTTATCGCGATCATATTATTTTGTCTTAACCCATTTGCATCTAAGCGCGGAATAATCCGCGAACCGCGACTGCTTGCTATCACCGAGCGCGGAATAATCCGTCAGAATCAGTCGTGAGTTGAACGTCGCTGATGTTTCAACGCGGCAACTTAAGTAAAGCGATGATGCAAATGGGTTAACAACGCTTATCGCAATCATATTATTTTGTCTTATCAACGCTTACTGCTTATATCATTTTACTTTATTATCGTATATTGCATTTCATGTCGATACACATATTCTCTAATTTACATAAATGTTATGTGCTAATGCTCATCACCCAAATATTGTTATAAAAGCTATTCTCTATCACATTGACAGTGCTTTTACCTATGCTTAAAACTAATAAACCTCTTTGTTTAAATCACGCTTCGAGTTATTGTGTCAATCCTTCGGCTACAAAGATCCCTAAATCAAAACAGGGTGCAAGAACAGCTGATCTCGGTTCGCGAACGCGAGAGTGCTTACCGTGTTTACAAACGCTCTTTCGCATAGGCCGCGTATAGCCGTATGTCTAAACGTATTTCGCGGAACTATTACGGTCAAATTTTTACCTTGATGCAATGGTAAATCCAATTACCGAGACAAAACAAATACAAGTGCTCTAACGGGTGTCCCCGGGTACAATTTCGCCTTTAAAACTTCCCTGGTCGTTCAGAGTGATGGATTAAAGATTCGCGCCTGATCTCTCCCAAAAACCCTCAGAGTGTTAGATTCAAGATTCGCGCCTGACCTCCTTCTACCCTCAGTGTGATGGATTAAAGATTCGCGCCTGACGTCTCCCAAAAATCCCTCACAATGCTGGATTTACCTGAACCTCCATTCTTCAAAGTAACCCACTGTGTCATTGTTCCCAAAGACCTCCACCCGGCACGTGACAATTACTTTTGTTTATTTAGTTTATTTATTCAGTTTTGTATTCATTTGTCTTGCAAATCGCCAGTAGGTAATTCACTTTTTCTTTGATGTGTTCTTTACTTTTTTTTAGAGTAAACAAATTAAATATCAATGAATCTGCAATTGTATTTATATGAATAATTATGTGAGTGAGGTGTCTGCCAACGACGAAAACCATTTCTCCCGGCACCCCGGGAGAGGTGGTCAGGTATCATGACTTCAGTTTTCATCCCGATTTACAGTAAATATTGTCTTAAAGCAAATATTATTATTATTATTATTATTCGTCTTTCTTATTCGTCTTTATTACTTGACACGTACAGAGAAAAATAATACATAAAGACTAGCGAAGTACATGGTGAGGCTGCAGTACAATACTGTTAGAAGCCTAACCGTAACAAATAACTAACATTAAACTAAAGCTAAAACCAGGGAAGAAAAGCAGGCACAGAAAAATTAGGGAAAAATTAAGAGAGAGAATCTAAACATTACTCTCACGCATAGTGTAACAAAATATATCTCCGAGCTTTACATTTAAAATCAGAAAACGAATTTAGCCCTCGAATATCAGGTGGAAGGAAATTATAATAATGAGCCGAAATATAGGAGAAGGATGATTTAAATTTAGATGTCGAGTGTGCCGGTATGGAAAGAAGACTTTGATGTCGAGTAGAAAGAGAATTTGGACAATGGTAAGAAAGATTATTGCGAAGAATATTATAAAGATAAGGCAGAACGTGAGAAGAGAGAATTTTGTGAACGATACAACATAAATGGAAAATCCAGCGCTGAGGCATACGTAACCAAGACATTTTAACGTATAAGTGAGAGATATGATTGTACTTCGGGCTACAAAAAGAAAAACGCAAACAGGAGTTTTGCACCCGTGGGATTAGGTGAGAAAGATGATAGGATAAACATGGATGATAGACAACATCACAATAATCAAACAACGAAATAATCAAACACTGGGATAATAACAGTTTTTGTGCCGATGAAAGAAAGTGACGGACAGGGTAAAGTAGACGTAAACGCAAATAGGCTTGACGACACAGTGAGGAAACATGGTTAGCATATGAGAGCAGAGGATCAAAAGTGAGTCCTAAGTTGCGAATGGAGTCAGAAGTGTATAACTGTAGGGATCCAAGTGTGATAGAGATTGGAGGGAGTTTTTGTAATGAGGAGGGGGAGCCAAGAACAAGAAGAGTAGATTTATCAGGATGAATCCTAAGTCCATGCTGAACCGACCAATTTAAAATCCATGTAAGGTCTAATTCGAGTTCTGTAATTACAGCGCAGATATTACAAGGCATAACAGTAGATACGATCTGCATGTCATCAGCATACATACACGAAATATTGGTCGAAGTTATACGAAGCAGATCAATGACAAAGACATTAAATAACAGAGGACTTAAGACCGATCCATGTGGAACGCCACACTTCACAACACGCGAGGAGTAAGATTTCGGCCCATACAAGTTAAGCATAACTTGCTGTGTACGTCCCTTAAGATATGAGCGACACTATGGTAGAGCAATTGGGGAGAAACCCAGTGATTTTAGCTTAGCAACTAACAAGTCGTGGTCGATGGTGTCAAATGCTTTGGAAAAATCAAGAGATGTAATTAAAGCTACCCTCCGCAAATCTATAGCCCGCAGAACAGTATTAGTGATATAGAGAAGGGCGGTAGTCGTACTATAGTTACGTCTGAAGCCGGACGGCATAGATGGTGTTGCATGAATTGATGTTAAATACCGCAGTAATTGCTGGTAACATAATTTCTCAAAGAGTTTTGAAAGAAACGGAGCCTGCGATATAGGGCGAAGAGAGTTAAGCGTAGTAGGATCAGGAGCTGTAGGAATAGGAGTGATAATATTATGTCTCCAGCAAGAAGTAAAGGAACCAGTGGTTATAGAAAAGTTAAAGATATGAAGTAACGGATCGAGACAGGAGGGAATACAAGATAACAGTAGATGACCAGGCAAGTCGAAGGGGTTAGAAGAACTAAGCTTAATGTTCTTAAGGATAGAATATATATATCTCCGAGATTGAAAAGGACGAAGGAAAAACTGGCAGAAGATTCAACAGGTTTGTTAAGATAGCTGTTTACTATGTCAGTGGAAATATTAGTAGTAGTAATAGAATCAACAAAGTGATCATTAATAGCATTAGGGTCCGAAAAGGAACTACGAAGATTATTATTTCGCCGCGGACGATAATAGCCAGCACGAGAAAAAACATTCAAAAATTGCCTAGGCGAACTATATGAGGACGAAAGATGGTTAAATGCGCACGCTTCTAGGGTCTGAGGGCATAAATACAAAAATGACGGAGTTCTTTATACCTTTTCCAGCGGGAAGGATTCGCAGATCGCCGATACTTAGCCAGAGCACGATATCGCATACCAAATAGTCTCCGCAGATTGTCAGTTAGCCAAGGAGCAGGAACACGTGTTATCCGCACTCGCTCAATAGGCGCGAAATGGTCAAATAGTATAAATAGGCATGAACAGAGGCCGCTTCGTATACCGGATTACAATCTATCTGAACAACAACTGAATCAAAGGATTCCGACAATATACCACCTAGATTTCGGCGCAATATAAAACGAGCCGCCGAACTAGGCTTAATCAAGTCAAATACACCATGGATAAGCGACTGATCACTAGCGTGGCTCATATCATACACACCGCAAGAAGAGGTTGTAAGCTCACTACTGACCATCATAAGATCGATCAGAGACGACGATGCTGCAGTTACACGCGTAGATTCATTTATTATCTGTTTAAGTGATAACACCTCCATAAAAAGATAAATTTGATTAAAGCTAAGAGAGTCTGGATTATTAACATTAATATTAAAATCGCCCGTACAAATAATATGATCAGAAAAATTATAAACCTGCAGCAAGTAGTCAAGTAGTGAGTCAATAACAGACAAAGAACAGGTAGGCGGTCGATAAATAGAGAACAAGGTGATGCGCTCATAATTGATTATAAGGTGCAAGCCGACAAAATCCAATAAAGAGTCAGAATCAGAAACATCACAAAATGTATTAGCATTATCAAGTGCCGTACAACGAATATCGCTTTTAACATAAACCGTAATACCGCCACCACATTGTTTAAACGAAGATTTACGATCTGACCTAAAAAGTGAATAGTTGGGTATGGTAAGCGCAGATGACGGCAGATGAAGTAAAGCAATAATATCAGACAAATGCGCGATAAGAGACTGGATATTAAGATGCGCAACAGTGAATATTTTGTTGACAAAATATTCCGTAGAGTGCTTGAACTAGATGCGTGAGATGCAGCAGTATGATATGAAGATGTAGATGATGCAGATGTTGATGCCGGCGATCAAAAAAAAGTTGATGTAGTCTCCAAAGCGTCAGATGCAAAGCTCCAAGCGTCACTAATCGTAGTATCGAAAGACGAAGGTGATCCCGCATATATATCAATAGCCAAATCAACATGAATTCCTGGTCATTGACGAGGCATAGCTACAGATGCGAGATTAGTGCTGACCTTCTGCGATGTCTGCGACAGCGTGATTAGGAATAATATCCAGTGGTCCATTGTAGCGTTGAACTGGAGAAGTGTCATCCTTTCGGAGATAAGTAATGCCTCGCTTCATCCGTACAAATTGGATGTTATTAGATCGAGCAAGTTTTTTAGCCTCAGCGAAACGTTTCCGTTCATCGACTATAGACCGTTCATTTATATATACAAACGTACAGGGCCAGTCAGTAATAATGTCAGACGCATACAAGTCTCTTTTCGCCCGTTTGCAAGAGATCCAGTTGTCCCGCGTAAACCCTGAGACGAATCTTACTATGAGAGGGTTATTATTTGAACTACTACGGTGAAGACGTTGCACAAAGGAGACATCATTTCTCATATATCCAACATTTAACGCAATTGCAATATGAGCAATTGTGTCGTTCAGATTCTCGTTAGGCACGTTGAGCAAATTAGTTATGGCAATTTCAAGATTCCGATTATTTCGCTCAATTATATATAGCCTCTTAGTAACTGATGCAAGAGGAGAGGATGGACCCATGAGACCAGGCGTTGAGGAAGAGTTCAACTTCTCCAAAGCAACGACACGTTGTTCTAGCATAGCATTTGTGAGGGAATCAACTGTGACAGAAAGGTCGGATACCGTAAATGTAATCATCGACAAAGATCGAAAATCGCGAAATTCCCAGAAATTAGCGATTTTCGTCCTTATTCTGCAATCTTTAAGCGTATACAGGGTGATTGGCTCAAAACGCCTGATGCGCCTCGCAACCGTGACGGGGTCAACCTCCCGTGGTGCCTCTCCGAAGTCATGACTTTCGACCCTCGAAAGGGTTGGAGTACCTATTAAGGAGTGAGAAATCTTCGAATTCCTCATTTCTCATCAGATCTGTGCGAATGCGACGCCGTTGGATTCCTTATGTTTTTCTGATGAAAATCATACCAAATATCATGCAAATCGGACTACTTTGACACAAGCTATTTGTATTCCTTATGTAAAAGTAGTCCGATTTACACGACATTTGGTATGATTTTCATCGGAAAAACATAAGGAATCCAACGGCGACACTGTCATATCCATACGATAAAGAATAAAGAATTATTTTATTTCTGAAACAGATACAGGGCAATTCAAGAAGATGCGGCCTGATACCCCGTGGCGAGGACAACCCTTCGCAGGGTCTCACTCGAGTTTTATGGCTTTTTTCGGAAAAAGGTACGAATCCTGGGCCGAACGTAGCGAATTGGGGTCGAGTCCCCGCAGTCGAGGGTGGAATATTCATTACAGCGTATGAAGAAATTATTTTCTTCGTCGTATCGAAAGGGAAGTGACGCCAATGGATTCCTTATGTTTTTCCGATGAAAATCATGCCAAATATCATGAAAATCGGACTACTTTTACATAGGGAATACAAATAGCTAGTGTCAAAGTAGTCCGATCAAAACCGATTTTCTCAAAAACTGAGGGTGGGGGCAACAAACGGGTTGCGGATTCGTTTTCAGCGCACGAAAACCCATTAGAAACGGTTATTGAATGCTAAAGAACAAAAAAAAGTTTCAGTTTTGTTGGACAGTTTAATCACAAAAAGATAGGTAATAAGAAAGTAAAGACTATTTGAAAGTGTATTACATACCTACATGAATGGCTTCTGTTAGAAAAAAATTGACAGAATTTGTTTACGACATACAAAAATTACTATTTAGCGAACGGTATTTCAGAGATTAGTAAGGAGAGAAACGTGTACTGTGAAAACTCTTCACTTTTGACAAATAATAACTCTTTATGAGTGAATAAATAAAAAAAAACAATTTTGGCACATTTGTCTTCATATCTTCAACTATCTCAGAAAACAAAAATTTTTCAGTTTGTACAAGATTTTTCAAATCGACTTTTTGCCAGCTTTTAGGGCCAAATACTCCACTGTGCGAGGCTCACTTTACCCGGTCTCCCCTACTTATAAAGCCTGTAGGAATTGAATTTTTTAGAACTCTATTACTCGGATTTACTATTATTTTTTTTATTTCGTTATCAATAACGATATCCAAAGCTGCCACCATCCGTATGTTGGCTTCATGCGTAACTAGCTTTACTTCTCGCCCGAAATTTAGATTCTGATTTCATATAAAAAACAATTTTTTTCTGAAAATATTAACACTTTCATCTGGATTAGTCAAGTATAATGAGTTGAGGCATATTTCGTGATCCCAAAGTTTATCGTTCAGAAGTTTTTAGGCGACACACAAACACACAAATATATTAGAAACTTTCTACTTAATATATTATGATTTTTTAATCAAAAAAGACTAGGGCTGCCATTTCTGGTGTCGAATACCATTAGTGATTACAAAATTTACATAATGTGATGTGTCTTACATTATCATTAATTGTATTGTACGCATATAGGTTTTTTAAAAACTCATTATCTTGCTTAGGAGCTTTTACAGCAACTGGAGCTTGGATCCATTCTTTCAAATATAATTTAATGACAAAAATACAAATTTCACGGATTCCATTTTCTTTATCCTTTGTTAAAACGAATTCATTTCGAAATCAAAATATTTTCAAAGAATATATGGCCTTAGCCATCCATCGAGCATGGTGAAATGCTCTTGGTATGCGGAAAGAAAACTTTGAAACTGTTCCATAATTCAAGAAACTCCCGATATGCTTCTTGTGGTTTCTTAAATTCCAAACTATATGATGCTTTATTATATCTACTACATTGTCGAGTGACTGTTTAGCTATCTCATTTTCTACTCCCGATTTAAAATTTAATTTATTCATTTGTGACCAGGCTCCTTGAAAACGTTTAAATAAGGGAATATTAAGTCTAGTAGATTCAAACAATGTTTTCTCAAAATCACCGGTAAAGCTATCTCGTAAATATGGTGTTGGCAAGGTAAATATAAAAGATACCTTTTAATTTTTTGCTCCAAAATTACGCATACGCCTTGTAATCGTCCCATATTTAACGCTGTGGTATTGCATAAAAGTGTTTCTTCTTTATCAATGAGTTCCCATGTTTTTCAGTGCCTGAAGAAATCACTGGAATTCCAAGCAACTGTTAATTTCCATTGAAAGTTATTATTATAGGTAATCGATCTACTTCCCCCATTTGGCAACATTTCTGGGCAGCTGTGACAGGATTTCCAAGGCTAAGGATCTTTCAACCTTTATTTAGTGTCGAACGTTGTATGTCATATTTCGGTGCTGCTATGGGTCAATTAGTCTTAGTGTAAAATAGTCTTATTTCGTACAAATGAAACTTGGGTTTTAATGTACGTATTAACAAAACAGTACTAAATAAGTAAAGAATTATGTTATAGAACTGAAAATATAAAATATTTCATTGAAAATTTCAGAAACACGCCGCTTTTTACGCTTGCGACGCGCTACGTCTTCCCGACGTTCAATCAATCTCAAACTTTGCACAAATTATTTTTTCATGAAATGGAAAGAATTAAGGGACGGCGTGCAAAAAATTGTATGGTTCAAAAATAAAGTCTAATAAATATCGCAATTATCCCAATTCCCCAGACAAAACTGTTCTCGAAACTTCGGATACGGAGCCCCAGATACTCCGCTAGCAAACACGTGTACTTCAGAAACCTGATACCCTTGAGAAGAAGAGAATTACGA
Source organism: Andrena flavipes (assembly GCA_963971345.1). Classification (NCBI taxonomy): domain Eukaryota; kingdom Metazoa; phylum Arthropoda; class Insecta; order Hymenoptera; family Andrenidae; genus Andrena; species Andrena flavipes. The sequence continues at coordinate 56,210,416 of OZ020479.1, forward strand.
GACAAACATACAGTGTCGCATAACTTTGCCCATATCGCTAGATCTTATATAATAAAACTGGATGCGAAAACTCAAAATCTTCGCAGGTATTGATCGTGGAGAATCGCCAAAGTCACACGTTAAAACTTCACCTAATCTGCCTTATCCACGAAGTACGTTAAACTCACTTTCAATTGTCCTTCCACTTTTTTATCATTTCTTTGAACAAACGTTCCTTGCAATGCAGGCAGTGTTTCCTCTTCTCTTTTTCTGCATTGTCGTCTATGATTCAATGTTTAACGTTGCGTAACAAAAGGTTTGTTTAATTAACACGATTAAGGAATGTCGCATGCATAGAGTGTTATCTAGTAGCAAAAAGTGTTCCCACGATTCCATAAACACGTTATGAAAGTGCACAATGTACTTTTCACGGTGCACAATAATGCTGTTTAATTATTTGGCCAACAAACGATTACGTGTTGTCGATTCTACGTCGAAAGTCTACAGATATTTCTGATATTAATTGCCCATTGTATATGTTATTGTTGCATATTCGATGCCGCCGCGCACCTATGTGCTATTCTACAACAGTTTCTCGTTCACTTCAGCCCCGTTGTCTAAACTATTCCGAACAATTTTATCGAAGCTGTTTTAAAATACCGTAAAGTGTACTGCTATTATTTTTTCCCCATTTCCGGTATCTTACTGAAATTTCATTTCGAGCATTAAATAATATTGCACATATTACAGATCGCCTCGTACATACACATATGTTTGACATTTGTGGTTTCTTGCTGGATTTTGCCATTCATACGTATATAGGGTAAGTGTGGGTATTACTGCGGATGCCCCGATTACTGCGGATATTCTGAAACAGCTCATATTTAATGTTGGAAAATATATAATCTCTTGAAAATTTTTGATAAAATTATTTTAAACTCTATTACAGGTAATTATTAATAAATTTGTACATTAAAGTTATTATTAATTCTTTTATCGTATTTTGAAATTCGTCAAGGCGAAACTTCGGTCGATTTCCGATATGGCGATTATGAACACCTACTTGAAAAACATTTACATTTTTGTTATTAACAGTAATACATGTAATGTAACGTTATTACTCGATAGAGTACGAATTATTGTTTCAGAAAAATAGTAGATCAGTCGTCTACATTTTAGTTCTAATTTTTATTTCTCACCGCAGTATTAGGTGCAATACTTTATACCATGTGCATATATTACTGCGGACCGACGACTGCGTAACCTAACCTATTTTCCAACCGTTTCACTTATTGTTAGTGTCTCTAACCTTCAGTTACAGTTGCAATTTCATAAAGATGCCAAAAAATAAATAAAAATGATAAAAATAAATCATAAAATAAGAAGAAACGCCCAAGACTTTGTTATTCCAAAGAAAATGTAGTTGTTGCACTGGAAGAAATGCGTAATGGAAAACGCATGTCTGAAGTTTCTCAGAAACATAATATTCCTGAGAGTACACTAAGAGCAAAAAAATTGGGCATTTATGCCAATAAGAAAGTTGGGCCTGCAGCTTTTCTCACCGCTGAGGAGGAAGCAGATTTAGTAAATTGGATTGTTCACTATTGAGAAAAAGGATTCCCCATAACAATGGCTCAATTACTAGAAACCGTTCGAGTAATTTGCGTTAATTTGAAGAGAAAGAATTCATTTATTAACAATACACCAGGTAGAAGTTGGTACGATGGACTTTTAAACCGCCATCCAGACATTGTGTAACGAGTTTCTGAGAAAATTTCTTTAAATAGAGTAAAAGTCTCAGAACATAGTTTGCGAGATTGGTTTAAAGAAGTGTCTCAGTATTTTATTGATGAAGATATCATATCAATGGAAGCAAACAGAATTTTTAACTGTGATGAAACAGGTATTAACAATAGTTAAGTAAAAAATAAATTTAGTTAATGTTGTTTCATTGATTTATAAGAAAATATGTATTATTCATACGCATTCCGTTAAATCCAGTACCTTCTTCAGTGCTGGCGCCAAAAGGTCATAAAAATATAATTATAACTGTTCTAGTCACAGCCAGTGCTGCAGGAAATCTTGCTCCAACATTTGTACTATTTGCTAGGAAATCACTACCGGATAATCTACAGAAATGACGCCACCTGATTTTGCTTTTGGGTTTTCGGAAAATGGGTGGATGTTGTCTCAGAATTTTTACAAATATATTGCAAACGCCTTTGAACCATGGTTGATCAAGAACAAAATAATACGACCTGTAATATTGTACATTGATGGTCATTGTTCTCACATGACCTTGCATTTAAGTAGATTCTGTTCAGAGCATAACATAGTACTCATAGCCTTACATCCAAATGCAACACATATTATGCAGCCCTTAGATGTATCTCTTTCCCGAACTTTAAAAGTACACTGGGTGAAGAATTGTCAAGCATTTTGTAAAAGTTCACTTTGTGTTGGCATACACAAATATCAATTTTCCCCTTTACTAAAGAGAACCTTAGACAGTATGAATATGGAAACGATTTTACAAAACGGATTTAGAAAATCTGGGTTATACCCTTTTGATGTAAATGTCATTGATTTTAGTAAAGTTATAAGACGGATACCAAATGAAACCAATGAAACTCATCAGTGAACCTCAAGACTGCAAACAATCAATGGAGGAGTCTGTGAAACCCATTAACAAAGAATGTAACGAACACGTGAAAAAACCAAATGAAGATCCAACTACAATCACTTGCGTTTCTGTAGAACCACTTGATCTCACAAGCACAAAGGGATCAAGGAAGGAAAATTATGAAGAGGGGGAATCAAGTGACAAATCGCTACCAAAGAATCCCTTGCATAATATTACAAATATGAACAATCAAAAGTCATCAACTGGGTCAATACAAAATTTCTTGTATTGGCCAGATGACAATATATTACAACCAAAAAATAAAAACCGTCCAGTAACTAAAGTAAAAACTCCCTCTGTTGTCTCTGGGACTCAGTGACAACAGATTGTAGAAACTAAACAGATTGAAAAACGCATTAAGATTGAAGAGGCAACACTAAAAAAGAAACTAAAAACCGAAAAGCAAATGAAAATGAAAATAGAAAAGGAGAAAATTAGAATCAAGAAAGAAAACGAAAAATTTTTAACACAACAAAACCAAATTGAAAAAGAGAGGCAAAACTCACACAGTATACGACGTCCCGAGGACGTCTATTTAACGTCTGTTTTAGGTCTGTAGGTCTGAATGCCCCGGTTAGTAACAAGACGTCTTGGGGACGTCTATAGACGGCTCTGGGACGTCTATAGACGCTTTTGGGACTTCGTGTAACTACACTGGCGCCATCTATACAAAGTCCTAAAGACGTCTATGGGACGCGTTTGGGATGCGTTTGGGACATGTTAAATACGTCTTTGGGACGGCTTTGGGACGGGTTTAAGACGTCGTCGTCTGCTATTTTAAGCGAGGTGTATAATTCCTCAAGCTGCACCAGAGGGCGACGCGGTTCGAGAGTTTCTCGCCGGTGATGGTGGACCCAATTAGTATATATACAAGTTCCGTCCCAGTTCTGATACCCAGTGTGTCTAAGGCGGGGTCTCGCGAGATAAGCCTCACTGATGAGTTCACTGGCGGGCCCGGGACGAAACGCTCTTCCTTTTTTCCTTTTCTAAGGTGGTAACCCACTACAGTGGTAGTCAAATTTTAAATAAATAAATATAGGTAATAGAAATGAATTTTGATTTCATTTTGACAACACTTTGTTGCATCAAATTTATATTATAATTAATCGGTATCGATAACTATCTTAAATACGCCCTACTTGCGGTTCTTAAAGAGCTGCCTTTGACCTAATATATCGATAAATAGGTCTTAATTGCGTCTTTTGAACGCCTGTTTCAGTTCTAATTCAGGCCTGTTTAAGACGTCCCAAAGACGTCGTTTAAACGTTTGTTCAGTCCGAATCCAGGCGCTTTAAAAGACGTCCCTGGGACGCCTTTAAGACAGTTGTGTGCTGTGTAGGAAAGGAAATCGAAGAAAGGATTATTTAATTTTAATTAATTCTAATTTTCAGTTTGTTTTAAAGTGATACACTATCACAGTATTATTAGTCATAATTCATGAAATGATATTTCATACACTTTTGTACCTGACAACATTACATTTATTACTTATTTTTATATAGTACCTAATAAACACGTTTATAATTATTAAGATTTAAATTATTTCTCATTCCTGCTGATTTTAGTAAATAAAGAAAGTTAAATAATTTTTCTATCTACAAGTGATATTTGTATTAAGGTTATGTTTCGCCTGACATCAGACCGCAGTAATACATGCGCAGTAACTGGTATTTCGTTAGTAACTTGCACGTAGTAATGCATGCATGTCCGCAGTAACTCCTGCAATGACATTGTTCGACATATCTATGTGTTTTTAAATAACTATGCTTATTACCCCGCCCCCATATTTTTATGGTATTATTAAGGTCCTGCCTTTCTTTTAAAAAAAGAAAGTATTTTTAAAAAAAGTATTTTGCCAAGTATTTTGAATAAAATATTTATTCGTATTGAAATATTTATTTGTATAAAAATAAATCTGCTTAATATTATTTAATACATTTTTTTTCTTTGTATACATAGCCATTGTTATAAGTGGCGCATTTTTTTATATCATTAATTTTGTAAAGCTATTAATTTATTTACGACAATGTTTTTAAATGGGATTCTTTTTGATGCATTAATTAAAATGTCCGCGATATGAGTAATGGAATGTATGAACACAGCATTTTAGCTGTGTATATGAAGTTCTGTCATCTTAAGCGCAGTTGGAAAGCTCCGTTATGTTCTTGCAGCTCATTTTGATTTCACATTTTTTTTATATTTATTTGATTTCATACTTGGCGTAATTTTTTTACTTTTTTGAAGTTTTTTATGAGGATCTCACTTCTTTTTACAAAGATTATTTGCATAGGGAACGTCTTGAGATAATTTTTAATATTATAACTTACAAATTAACACGGGACAGAAATAAGGGTAAATTCAGTCACATCATCATTTTACGCTTCAATTACACTAGTTTACAAAATCCAAAAAATTATTTTTGATCCAGGCTCCACTATGAAATTCTTATGTAAGGTGATCCCCTAAAGTTAAAAATCGACATGAGACAAAATCCTATGGATACGTTTTTGAAATATCGCCCGATGAATATTTTGGTAATTTTTTAAGAAGACGACCCGACGTTCTAGGCCATATCTCGCGTTAGAGTTGACCGATTTGATCGCGATGAATCTTAAATTAAAGGTAATTAAATTGCATATAATTTATTTCAACAGTGATTTGCAATCGGATCAATAGTTTAGACGGAATCGAACGAAATATAAGAAAAATGTAATATTTTGGGTGCGAAATTGAAACCGAAAATTCACTACATAGCCTGAAAGACAGAAATTATCATGTGACGTCCAGTTTCTTATTTTTTACGTAGAGCGCGCACTTTTACGAATAAAACAAGCCCAACTTGATCAAAATCCATGCACAAACAATAAAGTTATGAGTGACAGAGTCGGAGTGCGTATTTTCAACTTTTTCCGTATTTTCTCATTTCTTCCTGTTTCTTGGCGAAACCAAATTTAAATGTATTTTATTTTATTTTTTCAAATAAATTCTATCTCTTTCTGCTTCTTTTGCCCGCATTGACACCAGTTCCTTTTATAAGGATCAGTTTGTTTTCAAGGACATGTTAACACCTATATTCAGAGAATAAAGACATAAAAAGCATATTACAGCAAGAGATCGATACGAATGAAATTATTACAAACAGCACTACGTACCGATTTTCTTATAGTTCTCGAGCAAATCATTGATGATTTTCACAGAGTCTGGGCTTTTATTGTTGCCAAGAAAGCCAGCGTCGACCAATTGTAACAAATTGAATGTGGCATCTTCATTTCGCGATAAATGTAATTCAAATTGCTCACTTTCCAGCAACTTTTTGATCTGCGGTTCATCGGAAACGCCTTCCTTGAAATGGTCTTCAAATATATCTTCAAATGTATGAATGCATCACCTGTTTGTAATAATTTCATTCGTATCGATCTTCTGCTGTAATATGTTTTTTTTTATTTATTTGTTCTCTCAATATATTTGTTAACAAGACCTTGAAGATCCATTACCTCCACTCGCCTTTGGATTTCTTCCCAACAAATCTTGGTATAGTAATCGATGAACATAGCGAGCGACTTCATCAGCAGATGAAAAATATTGAGAGACCCTACCAAGGATTCTGGGATGAATCAATGATGGGTCACTACGACTGGTTCCTTGTAAGAGAAACTGATCTTAATGCGGGCAAAAGAAGCAGAAAGAGATAGAATTTATTTTCAAAAATGAAATAAAATACATTTAAATTTATTTTCACTGATTATATTACTATCTATGTGTAAACTGCAAATAAACTTCGGATAATTGGGATTGATGGAATTGGTTTATTAAGGGAGTACTCCACTGTGGGCGGTCGAAAAATCAAGCTATTTTTAAAGATTTTTTTCTCAGTAAATACAACATATAATGAAATAAATCTTTTTGGTTTTTATAAAGCTGCTCTTATATTATACCAAAAAAATTAAAAAAATATTTTAATTTGTTTTACTTGTTTTTTACAAAGCGTCATTATGACACCTAAACAAAAACGTGGTGCAGGTGATTTCCCGGCTTATGCTTATCTGAAACAAAAAATCCGAACAGATTCTTAATCTGTATGAGTGTCGTTATCGCCCGTAGCTCAATTAACAATTTTTATCGAAAAATAACAAAATGGCGCCTGTTTGAAGGAAAAAGTTCCCCAAAATGGGGTTTCTCAAATGTTCCCCGAGAAAAATCTCGGTTATTTTTCGGCAAAAATTGTTAAATGAGGTACGGACGATAGAGACACTTATACAAATTGAGAATCTCTTCGAATTTTTTGTTTCGGATAAGCCTAAGCCGGGAAATCACCTGCACCACGAACATACTGTTTTTGTTTAAGTGCCATATTGACGCTGTAAAAAAACAAGTAACACAAATTGAAAATATTCTTTTTAATTTTTTTGGTATAATATAAGAGTAGCTTAATAAATATGAAAAAGATTTATTTCATTATATGTTGTATTTACTGAGAAAAAAATCTTTAAAAATAACTTGATTTTTCGACCGTTCACAGTGGAGTACCCCCTTAAATTTGAATTTTCAGATATAAAGCAAACACATACAAGAAGGAAACAGAGGATCGAAGCTGAATAAACTCATTTATTAATTAATATAATAATAATAATTTTAAGGTTAAAAATACGGCTATTTTTCTAAAAATTTCTAATAATATCTCAAAAACGTATCCATAGGATTTTATCTCATGTCGACTTTTGCGTTTAGGGGACCACCTTACATAAGAATTTCATAGCGGTGTCTACAGAAATGACTGTAAACTAGTGTTATCTATATATACATAAAATCCTCAGTTTATTTACAAATAAAAAACAGTTTGATGATATTCACACATGGCGCAATTCAAATTTCGGCAACTTACCTTGTGTTTGAGACTGCATTTTGATCGCAATTCAATGGTACAACGATACATACTTGTAAAAACACATTTCTAACTTGGTTATAACTTGACGGTAAGCTGTCAAAATTCGGAGGAGATTGCATAGTGATGATAGCGATTGACGAACGAAACATGAATTAGTTTCTGTTGGCTGAAGGTGTGCGTGTAACGCGTACCAGGAGCATAGACTTATACAGGGTCATCGTTTAATCCTGCAACCCGCGCGGGCATGCGAACTTGTAAAATGGCAACACCGCCTCACGGACGCATTCCACTACAACCATGCACCAGCCCAGCGCAGAGCTGTCAGCAACCGCTAGACAAGAGAGATGCCCGAGCTTCGAAAATTTTAGCGTCGCAAAAAGCTAGGTATTGGGAATTTCATAGCCCAGGTAATGGAGCCGCGCGCTCCGCTTTTATGATCGGTATACCACTCGCACCCCAGATTACTGTAATGAGGTTTGAAAATAATATCAACTGATCTCTTACCCGTCTCAATTTCAAAAATTTTAGCTACGAGAGGATTGACTACGGCGCTATACCCTTGTATAGCCAATAATGGCACATGATTAAAAAAAATGACATTAACGGAAGCCGGTATAGGCGTGGCGTTGAGTAGCTAAAACATTCAAACACAAAAATTCTAGAAAAAAAATTCAAACACCGCTACAATCAAAGATATGCCCGCATTAGTTACCCCTTACACCTGATCTAGGTATGCACCGCGTTAAGGATAAAATCATAAAAAAGAAAACCAGAACAATAGATTCTGAGGTCTGCAGAACTAACACATAATTGAATAAAAATTTAATTTCTCAATTTATGAAAGTAATGATACAGAAACAACTAGCCTATTGTTTATCAACAACACGAATTTTAAAAACAGCGTTAAATACATTACCAAATAAACAGTTTGCAAAAGCTTTTTAAACAGTTATGGTTAAAAAATTGATAAAAGAAAAATTAAGTAAACGTAAAATATGTTAAATTATCCATCATTAAGACGGAATAATTTTTCCTCATTTTTCGTCGCAAATTGCATTCCGATATCTCTTATAATTCAAAAGTTATACGAAAAAGGCCCCAAATTTTTCAACCCGGACCGGGAAATTCTGAATAGTTCTTTGCAACGTTAATTTAAAAGAGACCCGCCCAAAATTCTCGAAGCTCGGGCATCACTGCTGGCCAGCGGTCGCTAGCAGCTCTCTGAACGCCGGGACGGTGCATGGTTGTGTTGGAATGCGTCCGTGAGGCGGTGTTGCCATTTTACAAGTTCGCGCGCGCGCAGGTTGCAGGATTAAGGTCCGCGCACACATATCCGTTCCGTGTCAGTACCGTTCCGGCGTGCCAGTGGTAAGAAAAAGAGGGGCGTAGAGGGTCTCTTCTTCTTACTACTGCTACGCCGGAACGGTACTGACACGGAACGGATATGTGTGCGCGAACCTTTAAACGATGACCCTGTATAGACGGAACGGAAGAGAGGACTGTGGGCGAGGGGAACGTAAGATCGGAGGGGAAAAGGCAGAAAGCATACAGGCAATTCGGTAGTTAAGTTCGGGTGTATTCGGTTCGTGTCGGTTCGGCATTAATGGCTGTATTTAAAACATATCATAGCCCTTAGTAGGTAGTGGTCATGGTATGAAATCATATATTATATCAATTGGGTGTCATAATGACTTATTGCGTAGTAAGCGGTTGTGCAAATCGCAGGAAAAATAAAAACTACGAACAGTTGGAGAAAGAAAATATAAGTAATAATAGTATCCCTCATAGATATATAAAACGTCATTGTATTTCCGAATAACACCGAGGAGAAACGGAGTTACCCGAATTGCCTGTATGACATTCCCCTTCCCGCGAATCTTACAACCCCCCCAGCACACGTTCCGTCTATATAAGTCTATGGCCAGGAGTGAACGAACGAAGCATGTGTTAGTTTCATTTTGGCTGAAGGTGTGCGTGTAACGCGTATATACGTATTATACTGACGAAAAATTCCTTGAAGAAGAAAAATCTTAAAATTTCCGACTGATCCATGAGACGATATTATGATATCTCTGTCATACGTGGACCGATTTTATTGAAATTGGTCCTATTCGAAAGCTTATATGTGGTTTCCATAAGAAAAGTGCCTTTAAATTTTGGAAATATTGCAAGCGTGATGAGATATTAATGGAATAAGTTTCAGGTTAGGTTGGATTAGCCGGACGACGAGTAAATGATAGCAGTAGCCGACATATACAGGGTGTCTTTCATGTACTTGGCGTCAAGATGCTACCGCGTCTCTAGATTTGAATTTCAGCTAAATACGCGTGCCATTCCGCCGCCTGAAGAGCACGCGGAGATAAGGGGAACGCGTCCAGCAGTTCGTAAAACAGTTTGAGGTGACGGAAGGGTCGCCAGGTAGAGGTGCCGGCACATATGTAAAAAAATTTTTAAAAAAATAACAATGATTTTTTATTAATATTTTGGAAACTAAAAAGTACCCGAAGCTACAGTTTTAGATTTAGGGTCCACACCTCCTCCCCACTCCTCCCTCCAAACCTCATCTCGATCGGCCATTGAGGCCATTAGGAAGAATATTCCTATAATTTCTCGAAAATTTTGGTAATTCTCAAATAGCTGTATCTCTGCGAAAAGTGGTCGCAAAAATATTTAAAAAACGAATTTTAAAGATTGAAGTTTCTAGTTTTTGAATCAAGGACAGAATTTTTTTCATGCATTATGATACTGTTTTATCAAGATGAAGCCTTTTCAAAGTACTTTTCATTTTGAACACTTGTAACTTGCGAACTAATGATCGTATACAAATTTTCAAGAGTGCTTTGGAAAGCTAAAACAGCTTCCTTTCAGAATCTTCAGTTGCCAATTCAATGAGATTTTTTTTTAATCGCATTAAATCCATTTTAAAATGACGCCAAAAATTGCACATTTACCATTTTTTAGAAAACATGATGCCATTTCAAGGAAAATCGTAGAATCATTCAAGTGACCACGCTTTTTGCGAGTTAAAACTACCCTTAAACACTGTGCAAAAGGCTGGACCAATCAGATTTTTGTTCCGTATGTCCTCCATGGTCAAACATGTGATATGGTCTGAAAATTTGAACGATCACCTGTTTTACGTTGTTTCTCTACAAAACACTTTGTTTGTTCTCGCGCCTTTTGAACTATATATAGTCTTTATTGCGTCCCCTCGGGGTTTACAATCCAATTACACCGCTTCTCTTACAATTAGACCTTACATACTAATCGCTCTTAACCTACACCTGCTCGCTCGCTCGCTCGCCCGCCACCGCCACGCACGCCTTCCCCCCCCCCCTCCTTCCCTTCCGCGCGACCGTGTGACCCCCGCTTCCGTTCGCTTCCTATCACTCTCAATCCTTAGCCTTCCATTCCTCCATTCCACCTCCCCTCCTTTCTTCCACTCTCCTCATCCACTCCTCCCCCCTCCCTCATCACTCAACACCTCCCTCACCACTTCCTGCCACCCCTTATCCTTCCCCCACTCCGTACACTCCTCCCACACGTGCTCACACGTCTCCTCCCCCCACCCACACACCCTACATTTTCTATCCTCCTCCTCTTCCCAATACCTCCCTCCCTTCATCTCATTGCCCAGCCTAAACCTCGCCACTCGCCTCCACCTGCTTTCCCCCACCCTTTCTTTAGATATCCCGGCACCCCCACCCCTTTTACCATCCCATACCACTTATTGTATTTTGAATCCCCAATCTTCCTCCATCTTTCCACCTCCTCCACCCTCTTCCCCCTACATACCAACTCCTCCTTCCTCAATTCTCCCCTTCCCCTCACCATTTCCACTCCTTCCACTGTCCACCCTTTCTTCTACAAAAAAACCTTTCTTTCCTCCTCCCATCCCCCCAGCACCTTCCCCCTTTTCACCCTACCTTTTATCTCTTCCCAACACTTCATTGCCAATTCTCCCCCTTGCCCCTCCTCCAACTTCCTCTCATAAGTCATCCCCTCATCCCCGCCCTTCCCTTCATCCTATCCCTCTGTAACTCCTCCCTCACCATGTACCCCGGTGTGCACCAATCCACCCCCAACACCCATCGTAGGTACCTCTCCTGTAACCCTTCCACCCTCTCCCTCTCTTTCCATTACCATATCTCCACTCCATATCCCACCGTCGCCCACACCAATCTATCAAACAACCACACGCGTTTCCCCCAATCCTTCCTAAACTTCCTCTTCCCATTACCCCAGACCTGCCCCATCACCGCCGCCGCTTTTCTTACCCTATCCTTCACATGGGCCTCCTGCCCCCCTATTTGCCATCAGCGTGTACCCTAGATACTTAAACTCCCGCACCTCCTCCACCTCCATGCCACCTTCTTCCACCTCCCCCCCTTCCTACATCTCATTATTTTTGACTTCCCCACATTCAACTGAAGCCCCTTCTCTTCCATGTATCTCTCCAATCTAGCCATCATACCCTTCATTCCCTCCTCATCCTCCGCCAACACCGCCACGTCATCTGCATATGCTAGAGTGTACACTTTCTTACTCCCAGCCTTACCCCTCCCCATCCACCCTTTTCCAGCTCCTTATCCAGATCCGCCAGCAACAATGTAAACAAGGGGCTCAGTGAGCACCCCTGCCTTACTCCCCTAGCCGTCCAGAAATCCCTTCCCATCTCGTCCCCCACCCTCACCCTACACTCTGTTTCCTTCAATACCTCTTCACACCTTTCTACTAAACCCTCCCTCACCCCCCACTTCCGCATCGCCTTCACTAGTACCTCCCTCAAGTCCACCGAGTCAAATGCCACCTTTAGGTCTAGGAAGAAAACCACCAATCTTCTTTCCTTCCTCATCACCTGCCTGTTTATCAGGTAGTTTAACACATATATGTTTTCAATGCAACCCATTCCTCTCCTAAAGCCGGCCTGACTCGGTGGCAGCAACTCCTTCCCCTCCACTTCCTCTCTTACCCTCTCCGCCAACACAGCCGCGTACACTTTGTACGCCGTCTGTGTCAGCGTAACCCCCTGTATTCTTCCACCCTCTTTCCTGCTCCCTTCTTAATTACAGGTACCACTACTCCTTCCCTCCATTCTTCCACCCATCCTTCCCCCTTCCATACCCTATTACATATTTCCCATAGCCACTCCTGCACTTCCACCCCTCCATACTTCTAGACCTTGTTTACTATTCCATCTCCCCCTCCTGCCTTACCATCCTTCAGGTTCCTCACCACCCTTCCCACCTCCTCCTTACTTAACTCCCCCTCCTCGTCCTCCACCTTCCTTCTTTCCCCCTTTTCTAACCCAACACTCCACTCATCCTAATAGCCCCCTAAAATATTTGTCCCATTTTTATCCCCTCCTCCACCCTCCTTCTTTTCTTCCTCTCTCTGTTCACTACTTTCCACACCTGTCCTTCCGTCTTCACCCCCTCCATCTCCTTTTTCACTTTTCAACCTCCATCCTCTTTTTCCCCTCACACATAAGTTTAAACTCTTTTTTAGTTTTCCTATACTCTTCCCCATCTCCCCCCTCCCTCCTCCATCTCCTCAACTGCCTTTTCACCTTACTTTTCTCCTCCTTCAGCTCCTTATCCCACCACCCTCCCCGTCCTACCCTCTCCCCTCCTTGCCCTACCTTTCTTAACACCCCTTTTAACCTATCCCTCAACTCCCTCCATTCTTCCTGTATTCCTCTGCCCTCTCCCTCTCTCTTACCAAATCTCCTTATAAACTCCTCTCTCCCCGTCTCTGTCCAGTTCCCCCTCGCCGACCCTCTTCCTTTCCCCTTTCTCCTCTCCACCACCTCCTCCCTACATTCCCCCCTCAACCAAACTACCAGTGGTTGGTGGTCTGAGTCCACCCTTTCAGCCACTTCCATTCTCTCTACTCTCTCCCTCGTCTCCTCATTCCCCAGCACATAGTCTATGACTGTATTCCCACTCCCTCCTGTGTATGTCCACCCCCCTCCGCATCCCCTTACACGTTTCCGTTCATTATCCCCCACCCCCTCTTCCCCAAAAAATTACACAACGTCCTACCCTCCCCATTTACCACTCTGTCTTTCGATCTCCTACTTTCCAGTCCCTTCTCTTCCTCATCCCCCCATATCTCCTCCCTGCACCCCCAGTCCTTACGTTAAAATCCCCCCTATCACCAACCTCCCCCCCTCCTCTCTCCCCTCCATCCATTCCTTCAGTTCCTCCAACTTCCTCTGCAAGTTTTTATTTACATACACTACCACCCTCCACCACTCGCCCCCCATCCTCACCTTTTTCACTATTATCCCTTCCCTCCCCCCCCTTCTCACCTATCCTTGTTTCCAGCCCGACCCTCACCCCCATCATCATTCCACCCATTGCCCTCCGTCTTTTTCTTTCTTACTCTCCCTCTTTGCCCACTGCTTCTCCCATACATACCCTCTTGGCAACTTACACCTCATCCTCTCCCAGTCTTTTTCCTCCATCCACGTCTCACATAACACCACCACATCCCATTCTTCCAAACCCTTCCAAAATTCCATATCTTTATTTTTTACCCCTGCCACATTCCAAAATGCTACCTTATATATTCCTTCCCCTACCCCTTTCCCTATCCCATCCCCCGCACCCTCTATCCTCTAACCCCTCCTCCTCTCCCCCCTTTCTCGTTTCCCTGTTCCTCTATCCATTTCTCGCCTACCTCTTCCCACCTCCTCATTCTCCCATTCACCCACATTTTCATGTATCCTACCTGTACCTTATTCCCCCTCCTCCTCTCCTCCTCCGCCTCTCTTTCAATCTTCCATCTCCCTCTTCTCTCCTCCTCCGTGAGGTCGTCCTCAATCCTCTCTTTCCCTACCTTCAGAATCTTTCTCGCCTCCATAACCTTCCATTTCTCTTCCCTTCCCGGCAACTTCACAAGTGCCATTCCTCGTCCATCCCCTCCCACTCTTCCTATCTTTGTCACTTCCTTTATACCTCCCTCATCCATCCCTATCCTTCCCCAGAGCTTCTTCACCCCCTCCTCCACTTCTCTCCCTTCCAGTCCCAATCCCCTTATTATCACATTGTACCTTCTTCCCTCTCTCTCCTTCTTATCCTGCTTTACCTCTAACCTTCTCAGCCTCAGTCTCCATTCCTCCACTTGCTCTTCCTCCACCACTTCCTTACCATCCCCTCCCCCCCTTCTCCCATTTCTGTACCTTCTCCATCAGTTCCTCCATCCTCCCATCCCTTTCTTCCAACTTCTCTAAATTTTCTTCTATTCCTTCCCTCCTTGCCTTCTCTTCCATCATCCACTTTTCCCATTTCCTTCGTTCCCCTCTCCACTCCTCCTCCACCCTTCTTCTTTCCTCCCTTTCTTTCCTCATCTCCTCCTTCATCTCCCTCATCTCCAACAACAACTCCATCATCTTTCCTTCCAACCCCCCTCCCCCCTCTTTGTTCCCTTTTACCGGCGACCTCACCGTTTTCCCACACCTCTTAAACCCTGCCCCTCCCTCCGCCATCTTCCCCACATCTTCCTCTCTCACTCTTTTCTTTACCCAAAAACTCTCCATGCTCCCCGCACTGCTCCCCACACTACTACCACTATCTTTCATACACCTTTCCTTTATCATTTCACTCCCCTTTCCCTTGCCCCCCCCCCCCACTTTACTCCCCTCTTCCCACCATTGACATTCTCCCCCATTCCCCCCAACCCCATCTCTCCCAAATTCCCTTTATTCATTCCTTTAATTCTTTATTCCCCGTTCAAACGTTCCCGCCTTCCTACCAACACCTCTACCTCCTTTCCTTTCCCACAGATGTCACTCCCTTCAGCTCTCGTATTCTTTCCCCCTCACTTCTTCCACCTGTATCACCTAACCTCCAAACCTTCCTTTATCTCTCCTATTCCCCAGCCACCATCAATCCCTGCCCTTTCCCCTTTATCCCTATCCTTTTCACACCTCCCCCTCTACCTCCACACTCTCACTCTATTTTCCCTTTCACCTCTTCAGCACACTTTCCCACACCTCTAGCACCACACAATTTCCATACGCCTTTCTCCACCGCGACCGGAAACGGAAGTCCGGCTTTTGAACTATTGTTACACGCTTTTTTTTGTTAGTTCAATGTCATTTTAGTGAAAAGGAAAGATTAAAAAAATTTATAATATACATTTTGATTCAAACTCTTCGCAATGACGAAAACTATACTTCAATAACTGGCATTAGCACCATCCAAAGCGCGCCACGAGTTGGCGCATGCGCGATCGGTTTTACACTTCATTGTGTGTGTGTCAGCATGGAGAGATGAGAGCCCGCGGTTCGTCACTGCCACAGTATTTCGTTGTGTGTCTTTGTGGTCTAATAATATGTGTTGCCACCTCTCCGCACGATAACTTCCCTCAAACGGTTGCGTATGTTAATGCAGTTACGAATTTTCCTTTAGGGAATTCTGTGCCAAATTTGGCGGAGGGCGTATGCTAATTGTCCCAAATTCGCCAGTTTCGGGTACTGTTGTCGCAAACGTCGCCCAAGTATGTCCCAAGAATTGATATCCGATTTTCCCGCAGAAATCGTAGCGTATGGTGTGCCGTATGCGCCCTTGCATTGTCCTGCATAAGCACGAGGCGGTTCCCTATATGTTGACGCAGGAAGAGTACAACGGGGCGAAAAATCTCGTTCATGTACCGCGCTGCGGTCAGCCCACCAGGTGGAAGGACAATCAATGCGGTACGTGAGTGCCGTGTTACCCCGGCCCAAACCATAACGGATCCACCATTGAACGCAACGACCGGCCTTGTATGATTAGCATTATTGCGTTCACCACGACGACGTCAGACCCGAAACTGTCGATCGTTTCCGTGGAGGAAAAATCGGGACTCGTCAGTGACTTATAGTGCAGGTAATGGCGAGCGTAAACGCTGCCGTTGATGTGTGGAGTGAGCAACGGGACTCGCACTGGACGCCTTGAACGCAAGTCAACGTCCATCAATCGACGTCTGATGGCACTACTGGAGATTGGCCATGGTCGATTCTGTCTACGGTTCATAAGTTGTTCCGCAATAACGCGTGCAGTAACGATTGGCTCCCGAAGAGCAAGTCGCGTCATCCTTCTATACTCTCGAGAACTTATCGCACGTCTGCGTCCTTGCCCCGTTCTGCGAGAGTACTGTCCATTCTCTCGAAATTGAGCATTCAGACGGTTGACAACCGACGGACTAACATCAAAGGAATTGGCAACTTGTCGCTGACTGCGGCTAACTTCCAACAGAGTCACAAGCCGAGCAACTTCGTACTCACAATCAGTTAGGTGACGTTGGGGCATAATTCGATGTAAAAATGAAGTTCGCTAAACGTCGAATTTAAAGTCGTAAATTGTTGCGTGAGTAGAAGGCTGTGGCGAGGCGTCTCGTCTTGCTGAGTTGGGGCATGCACAGTGAGGCGTAGGTCCGACCGTGCATGCACTAACTCGTGGCGCGCTTTGGATGGTGCTAATGCCAGTTATTGAAGTACAGTTTTCATCATTGCGAAGACTTTGGATAAAAATGTATATTATAAATTTTTTAAATCTTTTCTTTTTACTAAAATGACATTGAACTAGCAAAAAACACGTGCAACAGTGGTTCAAAATACGCGAGAACAAACAAAGAGTTTTGAAGAGAAACATAACGTAAAACAGGTGATCGTTCAAAATTTGAGACCATATTGCACGTTTGACCATCGAGGACATATGGGGAAAAAATCTGATTGGTTCAGCCTATTGCACAGTGTTTAAGAGTAGTTTTAACTCGCGAAAAGCGTGGGCACTGGAATGATTCCACGAGTTTTCTTGAAGTGGCATCATGTTTTCTTAAAAAAAAATGGTAAATGTGCAATTTTTGGGATCTTTTAAAATGGATTTAATACGATTAAAAAAATATCATTGAATTGACAACTGATGGTTCAGAAAGTAAACTTTCTTAGCTTTCCAAAGCACTCTTGAAAATTTGTCTACGCTCATGAGTTCGCAAGTTACAGGTGTTCAAAGTGAAAAGTACCTTTTTTGCTTTCATCGCGAATAAGTCAGTCAATAAAAATCATACAACAAAACCAAAGAAAAGGAATTAATTCCAACTAGGTTCCAACTTAATTAATTCTAACTAGGTAAACATTTCTGAAATTTCGTTTCCTGGGCTTCATCTTGATAAAACAGTATCGTAATGGATGAGAAAAAAATGTGTCTTTGATTCAAAAACTAGAATCTTCAAGCTTTAAAATGCGTCTTTTAAATATTTTTTGCGACCATTTTTCGCAGAGATACAGCTATTTGAGTATTACCAAAATTTTCGGGAAATTATAGTGTTCCTTTAATTTTGACGCGGAGTGCATATATACCTACCCATACAGCACACATCGTGGCGGCAACGTTGCAGGATGGTTGCAGTAACCTTGCACTTGCTTACGTCGTTGCATGATTGCAGCGCAATGTCGATGTATGGTTGCTGCGACGTTGCCGTGCAACATTGCACGGAGCGGACATAGAATTGTTGCTGTATAGTTGTGGCATAGTTGCGTTGCAATGATGCACTGCAACTTTGCCGCAACTATGCCACAACTTTGCCGCAACCATGCCGCAACTTTGCCGCAACTATGCCGCAACTTTGCCACATCTATGCCGCAACTATGCCGTAACTTTATCGCAACTTTGCCACAACTTTGCAGCGTTAACAAATTGTAAAACATAATATCTGCAAAACCGGCTGAAATAAAGTGTATACATTATCCCCTATTCAATTCGTCTTGAAACGCACTATCAAGTGATCTGTTAAAAAAACGAGTTTTTTTTAAAAAAAAAAAATTGATCATCGTATCTCGGAAAATAATAATCAAAGAAAAAAATCGTCTGCCCCAGTAAATTTGCCCCCTCCAACCATGCAATTTCATATAAACAATTTCTTTTATATCTTCAATACGTTAGGAAATATCCAGGTGTTGACTGCTTGAAAACAATGACCAACGAACAGCGTGGGCTAGTACCTAGCGCTCTCGACTAGTAACCATGAGGTCATCATTTCGCTTCTCACTGTTGAATTTTTTTTTTTTTTATTCATTTGTATACCTATTGCCTCAAAGTTGCCGTGCAATGTTACAGCAGGCGGACATAGAATTTGTTGAGCGTTAGCTTCATTCGACCAAGGACGCACAAGGATGCTTTGTTCTTTTCTACACCCCATCGGTTGGACACTTAGTCTGTCAGTCCGCGCCTCGTAGTGATACGAGGGCTGTAAACCCATAGCTTCACGGTACTTGTAAAACTCAATCGTTATACCTGCGTCACGGCCAAAGGGTCTCTAGACAGCCGCGACGATAAACAGATGACCGCGCGACCAACGGCTCATGGAGCTAAGTTATTTGTTAAGGTTTCCCTTTCCTTTGCACAATTCACCAATAGTTTTAGTCTCTACCACTTCTTCTTGTATGCGACACACCCTCTGAGGGAGGATCTATAGTTTCCTGCGTAAAGTCAGACTCCTCCGCATCAGAAGCCAACAGCACGCCAAGCGTACCGACACCATTTATATACAGTACAAGGCTGTCTCACATATAATAAAGTACAATTGTTATATTTGTTAACCAGGGTGTCTCAATTATTCAAAAAACACAATATTTAGTAAAGCTAAATTTCCAGTGAGCTCTTGTGAATTTAATACGTCGCAAGAGCAAGTGACATTGCGTTGAGGAGATTTACGACCTCCAGAAAATCGACGCGGTGATCACAACAGAATTATTGCTGCATAGTTGCGGCAACACTTTAATCAAATCCGCAGTAATTCCTACGCTACTCATTAATTTAACTAGTTTCCCGTTAACAATATTCCAACTCACTAATAATCATATTAAATTAATTTTATTCCAACACCAATAAATTGTGTGTTAAAAATATGGGATCTCTTCTTTCATTTTCGCTGAATTACCAATAGCATTTAAATTTCCTGCGACAAGACTTTCTCCCATAAATTCCCCTCTCATCTCCTTCGGACACACATTGTAGTCTCTATACTTACTATAACAAAATTCCATTCTATTTCTATATAAGTTCTACGTTAAGTTGTAACTAAAATAACTGAAAAGTGGATATTATATATTTACAGATAATCGAAGCAGAAGATGATGCAGTGTGATCTACGTCAGAGAAAAAAATTTATTGGATCATAGTATTATTGTTGTCATTATATTATTTAAACGATTTTATTCATCTTCAAACCTTTGTTTCCTTCTTGTATGCTTGCTTTACATCTGAAAATTCAAATTTAAACCAATTCGACCAATTCAATGGTCTTGAAGATTAAAAAATTATCCAGTTACCAATTAATAATATTGTTGAGAATACATGAGTGTGCAATGCATACAGTGAACCGGTACGTGCATAAAAAAACATCAAAAAAAGAAATAAAAAAAATACGCCACGTACATGAAATCAAATAAATCACAAAAATAGAAAATAATAATAATTACGAAATAAAAAATGATTTGATTTCACATTGTTTCTTTATTTTGTAATTATTATTATCTTCTATTTTTTGTGCTTTATTTGATTTCATGTACTTGGCGTAATTTTTTTACTTTTTTGAATTAATGTTTCTTATGACAAATTCTTACAGAATGAGCATGACGCTGAACGTGTTAATAAATTATGTTTGGCAAACATTAACTCCAAAGGTATGACTACAATGCGTCTTCAGCCACACTTAGGTTTAAATAATTATTTTCTGAAACATTGATAACCAAATCTACAAAAGATGCAACATCATTTATCACTGCAATCACAAATGCAAATGTTTTCGTCTACCAGGGTATGCGGCGAGGGGGAGGGGGCGTATGACACCGATGCCTCGAATAATTAATGTCATTGGAATGCAAACATATCCCTGCAGATTGTTGTATTATCATCTTATCAGTGTCGGTTCAATAATTGAAGTAAATTTTGCATTACATCTCGCGCATGAGTAACTTTCCATTGCTTAATGGTCGCTACAACATTTTCACTGATCTCAAATGAAAAAACATGTAAATTTTATTATATTCTGCACTCCAACTAAATATGATTTATTTTTCATTTCATTTTGGGAATTTCATTCAGTAAACAAATTTGGGTATAATCTCTGACGTGAAAACATTCAAGAGATTGTTCTCAAATCGTTTGAAAAGTATATTCTCTTTTCCTAGTATTCACGAACACGTAACTTTTTCACATAGTGAAAGCTACTAAAATTCAACAGAATTTTGTTTTTAAAAAAATCGTCATGCGGATATAAACCTACTGATTTCTAAAAAATACTCATTTTTAAATTCCGATTAACTATTCTTTTATATTCTTTTACTCACTTCTTATAGAACAGTAAGCTGTGAAGCAATGAACAGATTTGTTTACCGGAAGTAAACCATAAAACTACACAACTGAAAATTATTTGTTATGATCAGCATAAGTATTCGGCATAAAAAATTATTAATCCTTGATAACGGCTAGAATCATTTACATACCAACTCAATAAGAAGAACTAACAGAATTCCTATATTTTTTAACGTATAATGTAACTGATAGTGACATTAATCATATTAATTCACAAAATAGATAGGTACTAACTATAAAATTTTCAATGTTAACTTGTGTTACTAAAGATTTGTAATTAGTTCTCCAAATACCATTTTAAAATAAAATTAATAGAAGGTGTTATTTTTTAATCATTTCAATATCATTTATTTTCCATAAGCCATCTCCACCTATGTATTATAGCCGAAATGTTTTACATTCGTTGTTGCTAATTCGATCGCATTATAATTGTACAGATACAGAGTTTTGTGATTCCGTTGTAAAAATATATGCTTGAAATATTTAAATATTTCATAATGATACTAAGAAGACATATTAGAATAGAAATTCTTCGATTACTCACCAACATAGATGAAATTCAGTGCCTTCGTGCAGAAGCGTTAATGAAGTATCGACGTTTTTGAAGATATTCCCTGGCGCGCGCTTTTTCTGTATTAGAAATGTAACACCAATTTGAGCAACCAATCGAACTTTGACATTTCATCAGTTCGTAAAACGTTTCCCGCGAAATCTCTTCATGAGAGATGTTCCCCTTTATTCCAATCACACAGAACAAGAACCTTGATTAAACAAGGAAAAGTAACCCGGCGATATGGAGCGGCACCATTATTTAGATGAATGACGGCATAACGCACGATGACAATTTAAGCACCACACAATAAATCCGAAGCTACGTGGAGTCTGAGGAAAACGAAAAATCGCAGGTACTTGCGTTTCGTAATACTGAATTGATTCGTTTGCAAAGATAGATGCAGCCTGCGAGATAACGAATGAATTAACTACGAACCTGTTAACTGTACATCTTTCGACAGGAATGTGCAATACATAGAATTTAAAAATGTCTATCTGAAAATTAGCACCGGTGAATTAACTAATTTTGCTGGCAGTAAATGTTAGATATGAGTAGAATTAACATTAAAGAGCAATTATAATATTTATAATATTATAATTGAGCCGTTGTTTTTGAAAGTGGTATAAGTCCATTATTTGGAAAAAATGAGTTAATGGTAATTGTAGTCAGATATAGATATCCTCTTTTTATATTTATAATCACACAGTCAATGGTGTACAATATCCCCATAAATTAAAAAAAAAGTTGAACTATACTTAAGCTGTTATCGCAAAAATTTTTTGTTTGAAAGTGGTATAAGTCCATTTTTTGAAAAAAAAAATACTTCATTATGCTAAGTGTAAAGGAGAAATAAGATTAAAATTTGAATAAGTTTGTTATTATTAGTTAACTTAACAAATTAATTTACTTTTCATACCAGTTTAGTTATAAATTCATTATAAAATTACTATTCGTTATATTTTTCATAATATGTTATTATTGAAAGTCCATTTGTAACTAAAAAAATCGTTTTTTTTTAAACATTTTTATTGATTATTATTCTATAATAAAATTTAACAAGTTTATAGTTTCAGAAACATTACCCGAATTGATTAACGAAAGCGAATAGTTTTAAGTTGATTTAAACGCAAGCCCTTAAATGTCTCAATGTATGGATAAATGGACTTATACCACTTTCATAAACAACGGCTCAATTATTACATTATATATAATAATTATAATTATGAATTATAATTTTAATAGAGGAAGTGCAGTATATTTGGAATACCAGTTTGTTTAAGATGAATAAAAAATTACGGCAGAGGATGGGAAAAATAAAACTGCATAATATCATAGAGAAACTAATAAACTTTTATATTTCAAAATCTCAATAATAATAAAAAACAAAAACTAGCTGAAACGTTGGTATAAATGAAAAATGACACGAAGTATCGATTTCATTAAGGTGCAGGTAATTTCGTATATCGGTATTCTAATTTATATTCACTTATAAACTTAAAAACAACATGTAAATAATAAAATTTATTTTATTTATTTAATTTAAATTAAGTATTTTCTTTTATGCTGTAATCAGACTGAAAATTCACAATATCGGAATAATCTTATGTAAACGTAAATGAACAGCCCTATCCCAAACCGACGCGACGTGGCGGTAGCCGTTACGCGTCGTTCCAAATTACCTTCACCTTCGGTATTCCGAATCAGCAACATGGCATTGAAACCTAAAATTTCGTGTCATACTTTGTACTCTCAAAATTATTGCAAAACTGGAACGGAACGATAGAAGGAACATGCAAACGACTAGATTAAGTGTTTAACACTAAAGTTTTGAATGATTGGAACGATTGAATAACTTGCTGAAAAAGTTTTGCACATTGTCGTTATCTTGTTTTGCAGATTAACTCGAAAATGTAAAAATGGCGGTTCATTCACAAATGTCATTAGTTAACAGATCATTAGCCCCTATTATCTACGGTGTTACAAATTAGATAACGTTAGTAGTTTATTCGATATTCCAAATTACCAAGAGTATTCAAAATGTGCTACACTTCCGCTATACCTATATACGTCATATACCTATGCATTTCTGTTAATTCTATTCATATTGTTAAATTGCAAAAGTATTTCTAAAACGGCAAGTCAACTTGTTATTTCCTGATAACAGTAGCACAATATATGTACACACGCACCATTTCCGTACTTCAAGCTGCTTTGACATTTGTTTTTTATGGGATCAACAATTGTAATTTAAATAATAAACAGTCTTCGGTTTTTTAAGTAGAATGTCGACTCCTATGTCTCTCACCTTTGGAAAAGATTTGAAACACAATTTTACACCAGACACCTTCCTCAAATACAATTACTTATTTGAATTTAATTAAATCGAATTGATGAAAATCTATAACAATCCGTCGCTGTTTAAAAATATACGTTTTACGTACTAAAATCAGTATTATTATTAATTCCCTCCGTCAAACGACTGTGATACAACTCTTTACTCAAATTGGTAGTACTCCAACGATCCACCACACCTTTATTACAAAGAAAATACTCTATCCAAGGCCGTGTTATTCCAATTCCCTTACCCTTATTAATAATGTGTAACGAAATTGTACACCTGAAATTTATGTAAAGTACTCGCGTCGATTTCGGTCGAACCAAACTTAACGGAACTTAAAATACGTCACGTGCTGAATTCAAAATAATTATTCTGAATCGAACTTTCTGGCCTTCGATCTTGTTCAAGCCTTCTGATATCAAAGAAAAACGGAGCACTTCAATTCTCGACTGTTTTAATACTGAAGAAAAGTAGGAATATCGTACCACGCGAATATATAGTACTCTGCTGCGCCGTCAAACGCTTTTTAGTGCACTGTCACTTGCGTTTTTGCGCGATAGAAGGATGGCGATGACCTTGAAAACGATAAGCAGGGAAAGTCCGTGGCTCCCAGTGTATCATGGGTCCGAATGGAACTACCCGTTGGCGAGTAGCGACGAATAACTGGAGAAGGTCTTTCGAGTGATTACCAGAAGTCAACGAGACGAGTTTGAAACCGGTTCATGGAAGCGAATGAAGATGGAAGAGCGGCACGAGCAGATAGCAATGGAATGAGTCCTAACCAACGTACATGACGGTGCTGAAGAAAAAGAAACGAAATCATTGCAGAACATTTTCTAGCCAACAAATCACTTAGCGTAGTTTCTATGGCGTATCCAATGTCTAATCGTAAGCGAAAATTCGGTAGGGCAAAAGTAGAAACAAATGTACAGTATATTTTATTAAGTTATTAAGTAAAGTCTGTTGCGGTAAATATTATTTATGGACTATAAAAAACACTACCTGAAGATAATATAGCTGTCTTCGATTGTTTCATTTATAACATAAGGAATTCGGAAGAGATTCTAGAGACAAGATATGCTTATCGCGACGGCAAATACACTTTATTTATTCCGTACCGTGCGAAATTCTTTGTAATATTATGTCCAATATGGAACCATAGAATATAGTGTCTAATAGAATGGAGTGCCTATTGTGGGTAGAAAGCAATTTTAGCTTAAAAAAGCATCATGCGGCACATAGAAAGCTGAAAATCAGTCACAATCAAGGCCGATAAATGTACCGGGTGTATTGAAAGTAATGATCACTGCTTTCAAGGGTGGAATCTACATCTCTGGATCGGTGGATATCTGTTAAAAAAATTGCCGCAAAATGGTCTATAATTTTGCACTCTGCTTAATGAGAAGAAAAAAGTCTAAATGAAATCATGATCCGCAAAATGCACCGTTTCGACACGAAAAATGGTTAAAGTTTACGCAAAAGTTAGAGTGTTGAGCCACTCACACAAGTAGTGGTATATAGATACATATCGAACCATAATCGCCAAATTAGTGCAAACGTCAAAAAGTAAATTTTACAGCAGAAGATATTTTCGCTGTCATGCTGCAAGGCATCAATAGCGTACGGCAAATTTGTTCTCTCTGTTTCTCATTGCCAGTAACGGTTTATTCTTGCGACGTAAAATTGTGCGAGCTAATGCGTGATAGACCGGAGTATCGAAGAAAATGTCGTTTACACTAATTTGGCAGTTTGGGCTCGATATGTATTTCGCTATTCGGGAGCCTCATACAGTTTTCATACTCATTCTCGTTTCCTCTTATTCACACACATATCGAAGCCCAGCTGTGTTTCCGCGGATCGATATAAATATTTCGAATTAGGATTTCACATTTGTTTCTTTTTTAAGTCGAGAAGGAAAGAATATAAATAATGTTGTGTCAGTTGAATTCTGATTATCCTATAGGTATTTGCTAGTGAACAGAGTGTTTACAGTAACTAAATAGTTCTTAGCTTCCTCTCGTATCAAGATCGGTTTATGAGGTGATTTTATTTCAAACCGATCATCAGTTTCAAAATGTAGATTAAAGTTATTGTAGCGGTCAACTGAAAGGACCCGAAATTTTTCAAGACACTTGACTCAATCAATGCGAATCGTTCAATTGGGATCACGAAATCGACTGTTCAAAACTTCAACAGTCATATGCTTCGTTACTGCCATTTTCTAAGAACAATAATCACCGAAGACGTTATTTAGACGGATAGTAGGAAAACACACATACCTATATGAAAATAAATAAAATAATGAAAAATTACTTTACTCTTATTATTCGATTTTGTTTCAACTTCTGCAATATAATATTGCATAATCATGTACTTCATGTGCTGTGGATCGATAACTACACCAAGAACCGATCTTACAAAATTATCTTTCCTATCAATTAATTTTTGTTGTTATTCTATATGGGGATATTAGCAGAATGACCAGACTTTCCTTAAAACATAAATAACGTCACTATAGAACTTGAAATTTTCGCCTTTTTCCTGCGTAGTGGTTGATATTTATAGATAAATTGCACACTACCTACGTAATACTTATGTACAATACGTCATACATTGAAAGGTCTTCAATCGGAACGGCAAATAATGGGAGTTTTGAAACAGGTGTTGAAAAGTACAGTTACAAGTCTTAATGTGTCATTATTATGATACTCATACAAATATGGCAACTGGGTACGCAGAAGGAAAATTTAGTTTCTTGGAAGAAGTATAAAAGTAAATATATGTACATACAATTAGGTACATTCTTATCTAAAATCATAAGCTTCCTTTACTTTGTTGAATAATCAATCATTTTCATCTATGAAAGCTAGAAATAGAAATAGAAGGCTTGTAAAAATTTCCCTCACTATACATTATACGGTATACACACGCCCTTCGTGATGCCTGTAGTGTCTTTTCTCCTCACTCCTGTAGTGACTACACTTATTATTTCTTACAATTTGGAAACCGTAGTATATATACCCACGTGTACATGCAAAGGAAGGTAGAAACAGAAAATTAAAAAAAGTCGTGTTCAACGCGTATTATTTTTATCGCGGCAGCTAAGTTTTCTGGCCACCCTTCTCTTACAATTGCTGCAATTTGTCGGTTCTACGACTATTGAGTTATGTCATTGAATCAAGTACAATGCAATTACTTTCTCTGTCGATTGAGAAACTCCAGCACCGCGTCATTCACCCTTCTCTCGTGACGCAAATCGTGCACTATTACGCACATTTCTATAAATTGTCAATAAAAAATCAACGAACGGTGGGATAAAAAGTGCTGCGTTAATATTTCTGAAATGAAACCTATGTATAGGTTGGTCACAATAGAAAAATATGCGAAAGTTTAACCGTCTCTGTATGATTTCGTAATCCATTGTTGGACGGAGAGATAACGTTTATGCTTGTCGTTATCGAATTGTTCGACTTTGCAATAATTTATGACAGTTGCGAGAGTCAAATTCAAAGTGGTGTATAATACCCGTTGTTTCGGATAGTAATGCGTAATAATAAATGTGTTCGTTAAATCTTTCTGTATCTTCTTATTTGGAAAATCTTACAACTTTTCTTTTATTCTTATTTCCGAAGTTATAAAACTGCTCATCGGTTGCAATTTGAGACATTACTACAGCCTTGATTCTTTCAGCCGAATACATCAACAGACGCGGTCGCGTCTGGAAGCTAATTCCCCCTTCCTCTCTACCCATAGGCACACTAAGCGACCATGTCTCTATACACGAAAGATAGCGAAATTGACAGGTCGTCGGAGCTATTTTAGCCTTATTATCTTATTTTATGACATAATGCCGGTGTTTTTACATGATTAAGCGAATCATTTTTTTTTCGAACCCATATGTCGTTTTACTCAATGTATCAAGCTATTTAAAAGATATAAGATTTATTCTGAATTAATAGTTATAAAAATGATGCTTTTAGGATTACGAGTTATGACGTCACGTTTTCATCCCCCACTTGACGCCAGTAGGTGTCGCCTCGAAAGCATAATTTATAAATATCACTTGAAGAAACCTTGGTTTTATAAAATGGGGCTCTCAACTGAATTTATCACAAGATTTGGAAGGATTAGAACAAATCATTATAATTCTGCAGCCTCGTTGGCTAGATTGGGTTTCATCCAGAGTCCCGCCTGCGAATGCTCCTTCCCCTTGCAGGATATTCAACATATCCTATGGGACTGCCCTAATTATGAGACGAATAGACCCAATATGATATTACAGTTAAGGAAACGTAATCTGAAGCCTCCGTATGATATTAACGAATTTCTATCAAGTCCAAATATAAGGGCTCTTATTATAATTAATGACTTTTGTAACAAATGTGATATTAAGTTGTAATTACTGAAGCAACATATAATATAAGATAACCAAAGACTGATTCTAAGATACGGTGATGTAAATACCATAAAGGTATATTAGATTTATACTAAATATGTGATATAGTAATTTATGTTCTACCTGTACTAGGTTGGCAGGAATGTTTGTATGTACATACGTGCTAATGGACCTACAGAGGGCCGAGGCACTTTTTTTTCAATAAAAAAAAATGTCACTTGGCTGTCATTCAATCATAATCTGCTAGTTGTTAACATTTTTGAAACGTCACGATGGTAAAGAAGATCTCGCGCGATAGCGGTGGGAGGTTCATAGGAGGCAAATTTTTGCAAATGATTCATCAAGACGCATCTGAATTTCTTTTAACATTATGCAATAATTTACAAGGGCTCCAAAAAATAGTTCAATTTGAAATAACAACATCTGTACACTGCAGAAAATGTTCTCATAAAGAAACAACCACTACCAGCCATTATATTCTACCCTTGACAGTTAAAGAATTGTGTTTAAAGTCAAAGAAAGGTACACCTTTACAAAATTATGTTAATATTGCTTTACCGATTGGTTGGAAATCGAGTTCGCAAAAACTGTGCAAACAATGTTCTGAGCAAATATTTACTAAAATTGAAATACTAATCCGCCAATAATTATTATAATGCAATTGTTGTTGTTCTCTTATGATGAAAATGGCAACATTATTAAAGAAATTAATTGTAAAATTACCGCTGCTCCACTACCCATACAGCACACTCTCGTTGCAGCATAGTTGCGGCGCAAGATTGCAACGATGCACGCAACGTTGCCGCAACTATGTAGCAATAATTCTATGTCCGCCTGCTGCAACGTTGCATGGCAACTTTGAGGCAACTTTGCACGGCAACTTTGAGGCAATAAGTATACAAATGAATAAAAAAAAAATCCAACAGTGAGAAGCGAACTGATGACCTCATGGTTACTAGTCGGGAGCGCTAGGTACTAGTTTTATTATATTATATATATTTTATTCGTTTAAATACAAAGTTAGCAATAACACCTTGTACAGTGTAGCGAATAATCTACTTAACCTAAACACAGTGTCTGTATGATTAACAGATCGCATAAGCGACGCTCGCAATCACATATAAAATCGTAAATATCTATTATTATTATTTTAATTTTTCTCCTTTCCCTTTTCCTTTATGTAGGGTGGGTAACATATCCGTGAGCAAAACCCGGAAGAAGAACGAACCGTTCCGCGAAAAAAAAACCGGGGCAATATTTATCTAGCCTCATTTGTAAGGGCTGTATGCTTATAACTAAGATATACTTTCACACTCGCACAACACACACTCATTCACCCGGCGCATTCGATACTCCTTAAAACTAACTATATTAGACTATGTACATATTTACAACTTCTATTTGACATTACTTGATAAGTCATTATAAAATTATGTCGCAAATAATGCCCGGTGGTTCTGTTGTGCTACCCTAAGTAGGCCTGTAGGGATGTCCTAAACGTAATGTGTGGCGTTAGATTCCCTCCACCAGTACTTTTTGGTGTTAAGCTGATATTTGTTTGTCGTATCAACTTTTGGTATGTCCATTATATAGACCTTATTTGTGTCTGTGTTTAGGCAATCTATGTCTGGTTCGGACATAATTCCTTTGTCAGAAAACTTTCTTTTAATGTGGTAAATAGTTGGGATGTTGTTCCTGTCAGTAATTCTATTAGTTTTATCTAAAAAGATAAAGGTTTCGGGGGGGATTTTACCTGATACTAAGGCGCTCTTGTAGTACTCGTCATTGGGGTATACTGCGCCCCTGATAAGACCGTTATTGTCGATTGTGGGTATGTTTGCAAAGTAATTTCTAATTAGTTTTATCATATGGGAATCTATTCTGGGGATCCCTAGTATATTATATAAATTCTTGCATCTTTCGTAATGCTTGAAATTAGATTTTTCACTTCTATAGACTCTTGTACAAGCCCTTAGGCATTTTCTTTCGAATTTTCTGTACTTCTCCATCAAATGCGGGCTAACGTTGAACCATATTGGGCAACCGTAAGTGAGAATGGGACGGATCAGAAGCATGTAGCAAACAATTTTAATTTTCTGTTTCAGGTAATCAGAATAAAATATCCTACTATTGGTGCGAAAAGCCCTCCTCGCCTTTTCCAATTGGATGTCGACATGCTTATTGAGCAGCATTCTCTCATCCAGGTGTATGCCCAGATACTTAATCACTTTTTGGTGAGGGATTTCTATGTCGTTTGATTTGATTTTAAATGTTTTATAGGTCTTACTGAAGGTTTTACTTTTATTCAGGAGTTTATCCCTGAATAGAATTGTTTCACATTTGGTGGGGTTTATTTTAAGTTTCCAAGTGGAATAGTAATCGTTAATGTTGTTGAATATATTTTGTAATCTATCCTGCATATTTTTAACATTTTTCCCTGTACAGTAGACAATCATATCGTCAGCAAAAAATAAGGTTTTTATGTCAGTTGCGGTCGCCAGCCCAAAGAGACTAGTGATATCGGAATTGTAAAAATTAAAAAGTATTGGGGCGGTCACAGTCCCCTGCTGCATGCCATCTTCGAGTACGAATATGCGATTATTATTTGCCTTGCTTGAAATGAAAAATTTTTTATTCCTCAACATATTAACTATGATTTTTAGCAAGTGTGGAGGGCATCCCTTGCTGTTTAATTTGAAAATTAGACCTTTTATCCAGACTGTGTCAAATGCCTTTTCTAAATCAATAAGGCACGCAGCCACACTTTTATTGCATGTACTGTGCTCAGCTTATGTCTAAATCCAAATTGGTTGTCCGGAATTAGATCTTTTTCTACAAAAAATCTTTCTAGGGCTTTTTTAAGTATTACCTAAAAAATTTTCGAAATATTTGGCAAAAGACTGATGGGTCTATAGCTGGTGGGATCCTTTCCCTTTTTCCCTATTGGAACCACTTTTGCAACTTTCCATGCTTCTGGGAAGTGGCAATTGTTAAGACAATTATTGAATAGGACATTATAGTCGAGAATGTTTTTTAAGGGTAGGTGTTTCAGTACTGTATTAGGTATGCCATCCAGACCTGCTGATTTTTTATTTCTAATTGATTTGAAAATTTTTAATGTTTCTATAAGGGTGTGTGGAAATACTCTGTGTCTGCCTCCCAGTGGGGATTACTGGCCTCATTCTCGTCGGAAAACTGTACTAAGGACGCGTCTCCGGAGGTGAAGATATCCAACCCATCAACAATGTCTTTATAGTTTCTTTCGATTATCCCTGATAACCTGGGTTTACCTAAGTTTTTATTCTGAGAAAAAACTGCCGCGAGATTGGCCCCTATTATGTCGTATTTGTCATTTTCCTTATCTATAATGTAATTACCATCTTTATCTAATTGAGTTTGTTGAAGGTCTATGTTAGCATTTATTAGTAAATTTGTGTGGTTGCTATTTATTATTAGACTAGGTAACGAAATCTTTTCCTTTGGTCTCAATATCGCGTTAATTTTAGGGAACATTTCTGATGAATTTATGGGAATTTTCTTAATTTTGTTTTCCCAATATCTGTTAACAGATTTTTGAAACTCATTTTTGATTTCTGACTTACATTCTTTTATGCAACATTTAGTCCTATTAATGATGAACGAGGCCAGCGTAGTTGGGTGTCTATATTCATTGTTTAGAATCGTAATTAGTCTGCTTTTGGTCTTAAGGAGGTTCTTTATTTTTGCGTTGACGTATACTTCTGTAGAGTTTACACTCTCAAATCTAGGCACTACAAGCTGAATTGCTTCTTTTACATATTTGTTTATATTATCTAAGTGTTTATCAATCTCTGTATTGCTCAGATTTCTATTATGTGGAATAAAAATATTGTCCTTTCCCGTTACTATTTTTTGAAATTTTTCCCAGTTAGTTTTGTTGTAATTAAGTGTGGCCTGTGGTGTTTCTAACACTATTTGATCGCTTCTGTTGGGAAGCGAAATTTGGATGCTGATGGCTCTGTGATCACTATCTATGTCCAGTGTTTGTAGCGTATCGTCAGTGTTGAGGTTATTAAGTTTTAGTCTACTGTCTATTATGGCAATGTCGAGGAAGGCGTTACTCCTAGGAAAAGTTGGTGTATTTGTTGGAGTGAATTAAATTCGCGCGCCACGTTTATGTTGAACTGAGTATGTGTGACGTCGCGACGCCGATTCCGGTCTGTCTGGTTTAGTCCTCCGATCGGTTAACACGTGCCTCTTGTAAGACTGACTAATTTGTTAAGAATTGTAATAAAGGTATATGACTTATCTCAAGTACCTATCTATCTTCTGGTATTAACTCTAACAGTATTAGTGCCTTTCAAAGACAGTCTGAAATCCATCTCCTTTTCAACTAGCCAGTTTGCAAGGGCCCAGCCTCTACCATTATAATACTGATTGTTCCAGCGTGTATGCTTGGCATTAAGATCACCCGCTAGTATAAAAAAATTACTTGTATTTTCTAAAGCTAATGATCTAAATATTTCCTCTAATTCATTTGTGAACTCATTTGCCTTCGTGCCAGGTGCGTACACCGCTATTACAAATATGTTTCTACCACTTCGCAGTCTCATCCTCACTACAACGGTCTCCAGAATCTCCAAATGGGGACTAACTGCAATTTGTTCAAATTTAATGTGTTTTTTTATCAACATAGCAACTCCACCCCCATTTGCAGACTCTCTATCGTTTCTTAGTATGTCGTAATCTTTGAATTTAGGCTTATGGAAGGATTTTAATTTTGTTTCGTTTAAAAGAGCAATATCGGGATCCTCTTTACGCAGCAACTGTAACAGATTATGCCTTCTTTCGTTTGTGGCGATCGAGTTAACGTTCGCAGAGATTATTTTTAATTTCGATTTATTAATGTTGTCCAACATTCTTTAATGTGAGGTCAACTACGCTTGATCCGGGTTCTGAGTGGTCTTCATTAAGACCAAAGAAGATATCATTGAGTTTATTAATGTTATTCATATTTT
Organism: Andrena flavipes; assembly: GCA_963971345.1. Classification (NCBI taxonomy): domain Eukaryota; kingdom Metazoa; phylum Arthropoda; class Insecta; order Hymenoptera; family Andrenidae; genus Andrena; species Andrena flavipes. Next base: position 56,243,608 of record OZ020479.1, read on the forward strand.
GGAATATTAAGGTTTCCAACCTGACCAGTTGCTGCGAAAAGTCTTTGAATTCAGCCATAACATTTCCTGCATTTATTTGACTGTTCTTATGTTATACATCTGCTGGGGCCCCCAAATGCTCAAAGTGAGGTTGTGTGTAGTGTCCCTCTAACCTGTTATCTTTTTGCGGATTTGTATGTATGTATCCCACCTGTTGGGAGTTGGAATTATTCCTGGCCATCTGCGCAAAAGATATGCCAGGCGTATATCTTTGGTTATCTAATTTCTTTTGTATTATACTTACTGCCTCGATTTTTTTTCGGCTCTACTATTATATTTGTTAATTAATCTATTTTTAATTTCTTTATATTTTGGACATCCTTTGTATGATGCCGGATGCCCGTGTTCTTTGCAACGCACGCAGTAAATTTTCTTTAGGTCTATCTTTTCCTCTTTTTTTATTTTACATTCACCCGGCTCGTGCTTTTCCTCACACTTCACGTATCTAAATTCTAGATTACAATTAATTGCAGAGTGTCCCGACCTTTGACATCTTAGGCACATAGTGGGTTCCATTTTTGATAATCTTTCCCAACTAACTATATGATGCATTATGTGTTTGACTTTGCTTAATGCATTTATGACGCTCTCTGGAGAGATCGAAATTAAGAATAAAGGAAGGACTTTATTGTTTCTGATAGAGTTTGAGGTAGCGAAGTTTGACACTTTGACCAGTTTTACTTTATCTATTTTAAGCGCATTTATCTCCTCTGTTATTTCCTCGAGGGAAAAACTGGGATCTAAACCCTTCAATATTAAGGTTTGTGGCTTTAATGACTTAGGTGTAAATGTAAAGTATTTAATTCCCCTTTGGGATAACGCTCCTAAAACAGTCTTGTAATCTCTTAAGTTATCTAATTGTACGTAATGCTTATTACTATTTAACCGTTTGGTTTTAAAACTACTTGTACCTAATGACTCCTTGATTAGTCTATATCAGGCATGGAACGCGTCTTGGCCCCCGCGGCGGGCCTAGGAGCTTCAAGCGCCTCAGACCCGTACCATATGAACCGCGCGTGGCGCATTGAGGCACCACCCGTATCAATAGATTTCCGCATCACCCATGGGGTACTATTATCGATGTGTTTTTTTTTGTCAGTGGTATCCCCTCTAGGCCTATTCCACTGTGTCACGCGATAAAAATGGATAGGAAAAACGCGTTTTACTATCAAAATTTTAAATACGTTTGGGGAAACTTAATTTTCGCGCACGTTTAGACGTGCTGGGCATATCTAAAATATCAACTTCAATACGTACAACGTCGACCAGCCTCCCCGTTGATATTTTAGATATGCTCAGCACGTCTAAACGTGCGCGAAAATCAAGTTTTCCCAAACGTATTTAAAATTTTAATAGTAAAACGCGTTTTTCCTATCCATTTTTATCGCGTGACACAGTGGAATAGGCCTAGAGGGGATACTACTGACAAAAAAAAAACACATGGATAATAATACCCCATGGGTGATGCGGAAATCTATTAATACGGGTGTCGCCCCAATGCGCCACGCGCGGTTCATATGGTACGGGTCTGAGGCGCTCGAAGCTCCTAGGCCCGCCGCGGGGGCCAAGACGCGCGGCGGGAGAAAGGAGGCGTTGCCTCCGAAAAACGGTCGCTGCGTTCACTTTAGTTCCATGCCTGGTCTATATGATACCTGTTGGGATGTTTCAACAATATTTATTATAGGCGGCTTAACTGCATCTGTCTTTGTCGATTTATTTGTAGATTCTTGTGGGACTTCATTATCACTTGGACTAATTGTATGTTCGGACCACTGTTTTTGCTGTGCTTCGTAGTCCATATCTTGACACTGTTCTGTCACTGCGTCCCTGCTGTTTTCGTTGCTTGGCCCCTCTGACCCATGCTGGAAAGCCGTAGGTATACCCTGTCGTTGTCTTTTATGCGTTGTCTCTCCCCTCTTTCCTTCACATTGTTCTCTCCTTTGGCTTATTGTGCGTACTTGCTTGATTGTTCTTGAAACCCCTTCCTCTTCTTGTCTGTCAACTTCTATTTGTTTTTCCATGTTTGGCGTTCTTTCCCTGTTTTTGGATTTTTCTTCCTCTAGCTGCGTTGACAAGTCTATGATTGTTTTTTTCATGTTATTTATTGTACACAATAGTTCTTTATGCGTTTCCGCATTAACAATGTTCTGTTGTGTCTTGTTTTTTTTTTTTTTTTTTTTGAAGAAGTCCCTCCTTTAGGTTTCATTTCTGAGGGTAATGTATGAATTTTGCTCTCCGTGATGGGCTTTCTAACCTTGTAATTAGGTCTAGGGTTTACCTTCTTTATTTTGCTCTTGGCCCTTAGGAACTTTACAAGCTGAGTTTGTTTATCTGCATTTGTGAGGCCGGTGATTTTTCCTGTATTCAAGAACTCGGCGAGATAGTTGTCAAATTGGTCACTTACATAACCTATTTGGCCACATGGTTTTGAGGTTACAATATTCGGGGGAGTAGCCCCTAGCGTATTTGTGAAAATATCACTATTATCCGATTCTAACATGCGCTAAACGCTTATTGAATTGTACTTTGCTCTCTAATAAAACTGAACTTTTAGTTTTTGTGCTTCTAGAACCATCCCAGCACGATCAGCACCAGCGCTACCCGCTAGGTACTAGCCCACGCTTTTCGTTGGTCATTATTTTCAATCAAATGTATATAAGGGCAGTAAACACCTGGATATTTCCTAACATATTGAAGATATAAAAGAAATTGTTTATATGATGTGACGTAGCGTCCCAGCGCGAGGAATCGCGCGCAACGGTGTGACCGGGAGTGAGCGAGATGCCGAGCGCACGGGCGACCGCGACCGAGCACCACCGAACCGGCCCGAGGCACGCCGGTCTCGCGACGCGTCAAATGACGCTCACTCCCCACTGCGCCGCTAGATCGCGTCGATTTCTCGCAGCTGGGAATTTCCAAGAATCGGGACATAAGCCCTGCCGCGACGGAGGACCGGCAGTTCGAGTGGGGATACGGATCCCCCCTCCTAGACGCCTGCCTGGATGCTGCCCGGTGCGAACGTACTAGCGAGAAATCTCCGCATAACCACGATCAGCTGATCGACTACCCGGTCTCTTTCCTCCTACCGTACCGAACAGAGACGCCCGGACGCTGCCCGGTCTCTTTCCTTCTACCGTACCGCCCAGAGACGCCAGGACGTTGCCCGGTCTCTTTCCTCCTACCGTACCGAACAGAGACGCCCGGACGCTGCCCGGTCTCTTTCCTTCTACCGCACAGAGACGCCAGGACGTTGCCCGGTCTCTTTCCTCCTACCGTACCGAACAGAGACGCCCGGACGGTGCCCGGTCTCTTTCCTATTACCGTACCGAACAGAGACGCCCGGACGCTGCCCGGTCTCTTTCCTACCACCGCACCGAACAGAGACGCCCGGCCGCTGCCCGGTCTCTTTCCTCCTACCGCAACCGATAGAGACGACGGGCGTTACCCGGTCTCCAAATCGGGCGAAACAAACCAAGCCGCGTCGCCCTTGGCGGCAACGCCAGGACTGTAAATAGTGTACATAGTCTGACATAAGAGGTGAACAATAAAGAACATTAAAACCCAGCACGAGGACTTTAATCGAACCTGGCCAGCCAACTGAGCTAACCCCAAATCCTCGGAGTGACATACGTCACAAATTGGCGCCCGAACAGGGACCGTTCGAAAAGGATAAAACAGTAAATGAGTTCGAAATTAACGGAACTCTACCGCCTGAATAAGGAGGAACTTATCACGAAGCTGAAAGCGGTAAACCAAAATACCGAGGGAAGTTTCGAACAACTCCGTGCCCGACTCCGCCAGCACCTAGTCGCCACCATGGGAAAGGACGACGACGACACCATGACCAGCGGAACGACGGGCCTCACACGCCCGTCCATCATAATCACCGAACACGACACCGCACCCACACTACTACCGATTGCCAACGTAATGGACTGCGTACGTAAATGGGGCTGCCACTTCGATGGCACCAAAGACGGCCGCGACTTCCTGGAAAGGATAAGCGAATTACAGGAAGGCTATGGCATCGCCGATGACCAACTCCTACGGTGCCTTCCCGAACTATTAAAGGGCCAGGCGCTCTTGTGGCACCGCAGCAACCGTAACGGATGGACAACATGGGCAGACTTCGAAAACAGCTTTCGATTGTTCTACGTCCCAGCCACCAGTCGGTACGACTTAGAGGAAGCAATTTTGCAACGAAAGCAGAAGCCCGGGGAGCGAGCCAGCGACTACCTCATCGGGATTCAAACACTGATCCGCCGCCACGGCCAACTCCCACTAGACCGACAATTGGAACTCATCCATCGCAACCTGCTCCCCGAATATCGACAATATATCCGCCGTAAGGACTGTCCTACCGTCACGGCGCTGCTAGAGACCGCCGTCGAATACGAAGGCATCACGGCCGATAAGAAGAGCCGGACCCCGGCCACCGAAATCACCCCTCACGCCAACACAACACCAAGTCCGTTTAGCGAACGGCTTCGAGGCATCCCTCGCCGGGGATCTACAGAGTATGGCACGCATAGAAAACCAAAGGCTGACGCACCGATACGCCATCCTCCCGGCACTTACACACCCGGTAATCCTCGGCATGGACGCCCTAAACAAACTAAGGGTCCATATGACTCTGGGGCACCGGTCAGTGGTTCCCGAAGCAGCCGTCCTCGATACGACCAGCGGAGTGACCGCCTGTACACCCGCCCAAGCGGAGGCCCTCCAGCAACTACTCGACAAAGAACTCCCGAAATTTCAAACCCTGCGAGGGACCACGCAGCTCATCAGTCACACCATCCGGCTACAGCCGACCGCGCCCCTGAAACAACGATACACGCCGCGCAACCCCGCCATGCAACAAATCATCAACGACGAGGTAAATAAAATGCTGGCCGAAGGAATTATCGAGCCCTCCCGAAGCCCGTGGAGCTCGCCCGTCGTCCTGGTACGCAAAAAGAACGGGAAACGCCGATTCTGCATAGACTTCCGACGAGTGAACCAGGTGACCGACAAAGACGCCTATCCGCTTCCCCAAGTGGAGTCTACACTCAGCAAATTACGAGAAGCTCGGTTCATCTCCACCATCGATCTGGCCAACGGCTACTGGCAGGTACCTCTCGCCCCTGAAAGCCGGCCGATTACCGCCTTTACCGTACCCGGCCGAGGATTGTACCAGTTTCGGGTCATGCCTTTCGGACTCCACTCCGCCCCCGCCACCTTTCAGCGGCTCCTAGACCAAGTAATCGGACCAGAATTGGAACCACGCGCATTCGCGTACCTAGACGATATTATTATACTGGGCCGAACATTCGAAGAACACTTACAGAATCTTCGCGAGGTCCTGCACCGATTACAGGCCGCGAATCTTCGAATCAATCCCGAAAAATGCGAGTTCTGCCGTACCGAACTCAAATACTTGGGACACATGGTGACCGCACAGGGGGTCAAAACCGACCCCGAAAAGGTACAAGCCATCCTAAGGATTCCAGCCCCCACCAATCTCCGCGAACTACGCAGATTTCTGGGCATGGTGTCATGGTACCGCAGATTTATTACGCACTTCGCCGACACCACCGCACCGTTGACCAAACTCCTCCAGAAGAAACGGAAGTGGACATGGGGCTCGGAAGAGGACACGGCCTTCTACACCCTCCAACGCCAGCTAGCCGCCGCCCCGGTATTAACATGCCCCGACTTCTCCCAACCATTCACTCTGCAGACCGACGCCAGCGACGAAGGACTCGGCGTGGTGCTCACCCAGGAAGCCGACCAAGGCGAACACGTCATCGCCTACGCCAGCCGAACGCTTAATCCGGCCGAACGGAATTATTCCACCACCGAAAAAGAGTGCCTGGCAGTGGTATGGGGGATTCGGAAGATGCGACCCTATCTCGAGAGCTACCACTTCACCGTTCTAACAGACCACCAAGCCCTCAAATGGCTACAGAACATTGAAGACCCATCCGGCCGACTCGCCCGCTGGAGCTTAGAGCTCCAGCAATACGATTTTACCATCAAATATCGAAAAGGAGCCAATAATCTGGTGGCTGACGCGCTCTCCAGGCAGCCCGACGAGATACACACAGCCGATGATCCGCTGGATTGCGCCTGGCACACGCGCACAAAAGCACAAGTCCAGCAGGAACCCGAGAAACACCCGGAATACCGACTCGCCGAAGGCCAGCTGTACCGCCGATTCCCCGACTGCACCGGACGAACCGTCGATCAAAGGAACGAGTGGAAGTTATGTGTGCCGAAGCCGATGCGCCCCCTTGTACTGGCCGAAAACCACGACGCTCCGACCGCCGGACACCTGGGAACCACCAAGACCGCTGCCAGGCTCGCCGAACGATACTACTGGCCGGGGATGTTTCGGGAAGCCGCCAAGTACGTCCGCCAATGCATCACGTGCCAGAAGTACAAAATCCAGCAGCAAGCTCCTGCGGGACAAATGCACACGACTCCCGTCCTCCAGCCCTGGGAAGTGGTCTCCGCAGACCTCGTCGGCCCGCTTCCCCGGTCCAGCAAGGGCCACACCACGCTATGCGTATTCCAAGATAAGTTTACCAAATGGGTGGAAGTCCAGCCCCTACGACAGGCTACAGCGCCAGCGGTTACCCGGGTCTTGAAGGATCTGATACTATTGCGACACGGCTGCCCCCGCATCGTCATCACCGACAACGGGAGACAGTTCGAGAGCCGAGAGTTCGGGAATCTTCTCAAGGACGCCGGAAGCGAGCACCGGAAGACGCCACCATACTCCCCGCAGTGCAATCCGGTCGAGCGCGTGAACCGCGTCTTGAAGACTATGATTGCCCAATACACGGCCGAAAATCACCGCCATTGGGATCGGTGGATCCACGAGCTCGTCTTCGCTTACAACACGGCCAAGCACGAGAGCACGGGATTCACTCCGGCCTTCCTAACGTACGGGAGGGAGCTGAATCCCCCGGCCGCCCTGTACCACCCACCGGACACGGCCCCACCAAACCCCGACAATACCGACACACGATTCCGCCAACAACAAATCGAGCACCTTCAAGACACCTTCACGCTAGCCCGCCGGAACCAGGCCCGAGCATTCGAAACGCAACGAAAGCATTTCAATCTAAGCCGCCGAGACTGGAGACCGACAATTAGCACCGAGGTAATGAGGCGGGAGCACCACCTGTCCGACGTGGCACAAGGCTTCGCGGCGAAACTTGCCCCGAAATTCGCAGGCCCGTACCGGGTTGCCAGGTTTCAGGGGCCTAACGTCGTGATCCTAAAAGACGTCAACAATCGCAGCAGCCGGGCACACGTGAAGGATCTAAAGCCCTGCACCGAAAACAATGACAATACCGAAACACCGGCCAGAGGACAGCCAGCCGACCTCGGACGCGATTCCTACACCAGCCGGGACGAGGACACAGTGTCAGTACAGTCGAGCAATGGAAGACATACTAGAGCTACACGTGCAGGAGCTCACGAGTCCGCGTCTCCGGCAAACTTTTCGGGACCTGTTCGGAGATTCCTCGGACGAGGAGGCGCCCCCGACCCACCGGACAGCATCCCCGCCACCGACACCGGGAAAGGGCATACGCCTGTTGGCGAGAACCCCGTCGCCAGTCCCGGAGACACCACCGGCGCCCCCGATGCCGCTCACGAGCCCGCAGCCAGCACGGCCCCCGACGCCACGGGTCGCGTCCTCGGGAGCGCTACGACCAGCTCCACCGTCCACCGGACCGATTACAGCCCGACGACCAAAGGCGCCAAAGCGCCGACCGGCCGACCCCGTGGCCGCCCCCGCACCCAAGCAGGCCCGCGGCCCCCTACGAGCGCCTCGGACAAGCAAGGAGCAGGAGGCGCCGTCACCGGTTCCGACACCGCCCCATCCCGCGCCGGAGCCACAACCAGCGGTCAGCCAGGGCGAACCCCCGCGGCCGAGGCCCCCCGGCGCTACTACACCCGGGCCTTCGTCAACAGCCAAGGCCGCCACAACACCGGGAGCACGCCCGACGGACGACCAGGGATGGACCATAGTGGACCTGGAGCGCCTACGGGAAGGACAGCGCTTCCGCGTCCGCCAGGATGGCCGGATCATCCAGCTCCGCCGGATCTCCCCGACCCACATTAAATTTAAGTTAGTTTAAGTTAGTTTAAGTATTAGTTCGTAAGGGTGGCGGGTAGCCGATGGGCATAAGTTAGGTACTAAGGGTGGCGGGTAGCCGGCAGGCATAAGCTTAGATTAAGTACAGTGTATAATAAAACGGCAAATACCGTCAAAACACGCGTTACCGCGAGTCATTGCATCGCATCTCCCTTCGAAGAAAGGGGGGGATGTGACGTAGCGTCCCAGCGCGAGGAATCGCGCGCAACGGTGTGACCGGGAGTGAGCGAGATGCCGAGCGCACGGGCGACCGCGACCGAGCACCACCGAACCGGCCCGAGGCACGCCGGTCTCGCGACGCGTCAAATGACGCTCACTCCCCACTGCGCCGCTAGATCGCGTCGATTTCTCGCAGCTGGGAATTTCCAAGAATCGGGACATAAGCCCTGCCGCGACGGAGGACCGGCAGTTCGAGTGGGGATACGGATCCCCCCTCCTAGACGCCTGCCTGGATGCTGCCCGGTGCGAACGTACTAGCGAGAAATCTCCGCATAACCACGATCAGCTGATCGACTACCCGGTCTCTTTCCTCCTACCGTACCGAACAGAGACGCCCGGACGCTGCCCGGTCTCTTTCCTTCTACCGTACCGCCCAGAGACGCCAGGACGTTGCCCGGTCTCTTTCCTCCTACCGTACCGAACAGAGACGCCCGGACGCTGCCCGGTCTCTTTCCTTCTACCGCACAGAGACGCCAGGACGTTGCCCGGTCTCTTTCCTCCTACCGTACCGAACAGAGACGCCCGGACGGTGCCCGGTCTCTTTCCTATTACCGTACCGAACAGAGACGCCCGGACGCTGCCCGGTCTCTTTCCTACCACCGCACCGAACAGAGACGCCCGGCCGCTGCCCGGTCTCTTTCCTCCTACCGCAACCGATAGAGACGACGGGCGTTACCCGGTCTCCAAATCGGGCGAAACAAACCAAGCCGCGTCGCCCTTGGCGGCAACGCCAGGACTGTAAATAGTGTACATAGTCTGACATAAGAGGTGAACAATAAAGAACATTAAAACCCAGCACGAGGACTTTAATCGAACCTGGCCAGCCAACTGAGCTAACCCCAAATCCTCGGAGTGACATACGTCACAATGAAATTGCATGGTTGGAGGGGGCAAATTTACTGGGGCAAACGATTTTTTTCTTTGATTTTTATTTTACGAGATACGATGATCAATTTTTTTTAAACGGAACTCGTTTTTTTAACAGATCACTTTATGGTGCGTTTCAAGACGAATTGAATAAGGGATAATGTATACAATTTATTTCAACCGGTTTTGCAGATATTATGTTTTAAAATTTGTTAACGCTGCAAAGTTGTGGCATAGTTGCGGCATAGATGCGGCAAAGTTGAAGCAAAGTTGCGGCATGGTCAGTGGGTGGAAACTGAATAGGGAACTTCCGGAATAGCGTTTAGGCAGGAAACAGGAGGCTTTCATAGCTTAGAGGGCGCCAGTGTCGCGGTATAGTTGTGTTTGTGTCTGTACATACACGATCGGCTGAGACTTACACTGTCTTATAAGTGAACACCAGTGAATCAAGTGAAACGCTATTATTTACTTGTGTTTACTGTTTAACTTAAAATGAATGTGCAGAAGAATGGAGCAACTGCAAAGAGGGTGACAGGTAAGAAAATTTTATGTACGGTTTGAGTTACATTTAAGACGCTTGTTTATTTGATTTTTCGTGATGTTTTTATATTTTTAGGTTATAAACTCTATTATCAAAAAGTTTCAATTTATTGTAAAAATGATTAAAAATGATTTCCTAAACTTAAAAATAAATTTTGTTAGATGAAACGAGAGGACGGAGAGGACCAACAGTCCATTGGCGATGCGTAGTGCCAAGTTGTACGTCGAATAGCAGCATAAAGAGACACAGCTTCCCTAACAATGTGGTATGCATGATGTAATAGTAATAATAATTATGATAATTACGATAATAATAAGTAAAGTATTCTTTATGTTGTTTATAGAACTCGTCGGTTCCTGCTTGGGGCGAAATCCGGATACGATGGCGACAGTATACTGCCCATAGGACATTCCCCTGACCTCCGCATGCCTCTCATGCACCTACGATGCATGCATATTTATGTGAAATTCAAAGTCAATTTTCTCGAAAACGAAGCCTCTACCGCAAATTCGTCACTCTGGATTATCCCCCAAAGTATTGACCATAGGTAGAGGAACACCATGTATGTGGAGGTCGCGTACGGAAGAATATATATATATATAAATGAACAATGTAATATAGGTAATTAATATAATTACTTAGCAGTATAGCATTTAAGCCAACTGTTAAATTCAATATAAGCAACATTTTTCAAAGAAAAATCTGAGCCACTCACTACTCCTTACCTCTACTTGTATTTTTTACAATTAAGTATCTTATACAAAATGTAGGGTAAGAGATACATTTGTTGGCATTATCAATTATTGTTGGCTAAATAATGTCCAATTATGCCAATAATAACTGAAAAGATTGGGAAGGTTTAGATGAGAAACTTCACGTGAATGTGAAATATTTAATTAAATTCAATTACTGCAAATTTAATTAAATATTTTCCCCAACACTTGAATTTCATATCCAAATCTTCTTAACGTGTCAACAAATGTATTTCTTATTCTATATATTACAGTACGCAGATTCTGAGTTTATTTAATTTTCCCGGCATGAGCCGCCATATTGGATTTTAGTTCAAACAGAATCTTTCATAGCTTAGAGGGCGTGCAAATACTAAACCAAAAGTTTTGCCGGAGTTTCCACCCCCTGGGCATGGTTGTGGCAAAGTTGCGGCATAGTTGCGGCATAGTTGCGGCAAAGTTGCAGTGCATCATTGCAACGCAACTATGCCGCAACTATACAGCAACAATTCTATGTCCGCTCCATGCAATGTTGCACGGCAACGTCGCAGCAACCATATATCGACATTGCGCTGCAACCATGCAACGACGCAAGCAAGTGCAAGGTTACTGCAACCATCCTGCAACGTTGTCGCCACGAAGTGTGCTGTATGGGTACCAATATCAATATGTAATAAAAAATACAAATTATTAAGTGTCGTATTTCATAACGGTCCTGCCAAAAATGTGTATATTCTTTTTTTTTGCAACGGCAAAATTGAAAAGAAATCATACGTTTACACGATTTTATTCAGCTTCGATCCTCTGTTTGCTTCTTGTATGTTTGCTACATATCTGAAAACTCGAATTTAACACAAAATCCACCAATCCACTGAATACATATTACCACACGTATAACATAATTTACATATTTAATCAAGGTTAAAGGTAGGATTAATTAGAAAATATTTAATAAACTTATTAAAAAAAAAAGAAATATATCTGAGTTTAACGTAAACGACCATGTAAAATTCGTATACGTTAATATCCACGCACAGTATCGTGGCCGAGGCCGTGGTCGTGGTCGGGGCCGTGGCGGTCAGGAGGAAAGCCGTTAAGGCGGGAAAGTTTATTAACTTAATATTGTTAATTTATTTATAATTTATTAAGTAATAAATTTCTTTCCTCGCATATATACGTTTTCTTTGTGGTGAAATTTCCTAGAGAGTGACCGGCGGTGTACATTAGCTTGATAAGATCAACACAACAAAAATTCACAAATTATGAAAAAAAGTGTTGCAATCCCCTCCCTCCTAAACATGACTCATGTATGAAAGAAGCTAATTCCCTTTAATTTATGAAAAAAGTTCTCACGCAAAGATTGTGAAATCATCTTTGCTAATTCCAATTGTACCTTAAGGAGTTTTACAATGACGAGACCACAGTTCTATAACACTGAATATATTCTGTTTCGTTAATACTTATGTGGTACATGTACATGATACTTTGGCTTTTTGGCCTCTCCGCACACTGCGGCCTGGCGCGCCGTAGTCGGCGCCAGTGTCCCCCTCCCCACATGCATCAGACTCCTTCCTGCTTAAATTAAGGCGTAGATCTCACAATGGGATTCTTAATTCTAGTCGATCTTCGTCGGCCCGGGTTAGTTTCGGTAGTATCAGTGGCGGTGACCGCAGGGTTAATGGTGATAGAGTCGGTCGCGATAGTAGTGGTGGTTGGTTGCATGGTAGGGGATGGGTTTTGCGTTTTATTACTATTAGGGATAGGTACTTCTCTGATTGCCAACTTTGGTGGTTGATTCTCGTCTCTTCCGTTTGGGATTCTTGGGGTTGTCCCCCGATTTGGTTTCATGTGATCTGAGTGTACCAATCGAAGGCGATCGTTTGTTAACACTAAATAAGTAGTGTTCGTGATTATTTTCATGACCTTCCCAAGATTCCAAATTTTCTCTAATTTAGAATATACGAATATTTGTTGTCCTTCCGTGTATATGTTTCTCTTTTTCCTTCTTCTGTGTATAAATTCCTCTTCTTTCTCCTATCCTGTCCCTTTTCTTCCATTCTTCCCTTTACCGTAGATTGGTTTCAACAGTTTTAATCTTGTTCTTATGCCTTGTCTGAATATTATCTCTGTCGGAGATTTCTTTGTAATAGTGCATGGGGTGTTTCTGTAACAAAATAGGAAATTTTCTACGATATGGCCTAATGATTTGCCCCTACCCTGCTTTTCTACTTGCTCCCATAGCACTTACCTTAGATTACTTTTTGCAATATGTACACTATTTTCGGCCAACCCATTGGATTCTGGATGGTATGGTGGCGTATGGATGAGTTTAATTCCTTCCGCCAAGCAAAATTGTTGTAATTCCGCACTGTCGAAAGGCGGGACGTTGTCTGAAACTAATATTTCAGGTAGCCCCATGATAGCGAAGCTATGCTGTAACTTTTCTATTATCCCCGTCGCGTTTGTGCTATTCATAATGTAGATGTCTATCCATTTCGATGTACTATCCCTGAGTATGAGAAAGTAGTTTTTCTTCAAGTAGAAGAAATCCATATGAACTCGCTTCCAGTTCCGTGTTTCCCTGTTCCATGTCTGTAGGCTATCTCCCTTGGCTTTTGGCCCGAATATATGACATGGCTCACACTTGCTTGTAATTTCCTCGATGTCTTCGTCGATGTTTGGCCACCACACTTCCAATCGTGCTTTCGCTTTCATTCGGACTATGCCAATATGTTGGTCATGGATTAATTCTAACACCTGTGCTCTGAGAATTCTTGGTACTATTACACGTTGGCCCCAAGTTTGACAGTCTTCTTCCATTCCTAGCTCGTATCTTCCCCTAAAAATAGGGTTTTAATGCTTCCATTTGTACACGATGGGGAAATCCATCTTTTACCCATTCTAGAACTGTCAACAAATTTTTGTCCCTTTTGGTTTCTTCCGCTATTTCTTTGTGACTTATAGGAAATTCATTTGTATCTGCAAACCCAAAAACTTGTTCATCCTCTGAGGAGTCCGATAATGGAAGTCTTGATAATCCATCTGCGCATGCGACCTGAGATGCTCGTTTACATTTTATTTCGTAGTCGTAAGCCGACAGGATGATTGCCCAACGCTGGATTCTTGAATGCGCTAATGTGGGTATCGACTTCTTATTACCAAATATGGTTTGCAACGATTGATGGTCCGTGACTAACGTAAATTTCCTTCCAAAGATGAATTTATGAAATTTCCGTACAGCGAATATTACGCCTAAGGCTTCCTTATGTACCTGAGCATAATTTTGTTCTGATTTAGACAGTGTAAAGTTCTCGAACGAGACGTTGCCGTTCTTCACAGGAGTTTTCACAAATACCTGTGAATTTGTGGGATTTGGTTCGGGTGGCGTGCGATTAAGAAATGAATTTCAAGATACGAGAGTCCTTCTTTTAACAATAAGTAACAAAAGATTTATTCAAATAAATGGTAGAGACACTTGGTCTATAATGAACATAAAAGGTAGTGAGTTTTGACAATTTAACTGACGTCTGTACGTACCGACGTATCGCAAGTGTTTGGTTTTAACGCTAGGTCGTTGATAAAGTTTATAGTAGTTTTTAGGTTACGACGCTAAGTCGGTAATAAAGAATAGAGTTTGTTCAGTTGATAACGCTAGGTTGATTTGTACGTTGAATTGTGAGAGGATTTCCTTCTCTCTTATTGAAACGGCTTCCAGTTGCTTATTAGCTGGCCCACGCTTTGGAGGATGTGGTACTGAGGGGGCTAGGTAAAGCGACCTCGGATGGATTTTGAGGGGGCTAGCTAAAGCGATGTCGGATGGAATTTCAGTAGTAGGTTAAAGAGATACTACTTAGACTTTTCCCAAACTATAGGGGGCTAGTTAAAGCGACCAAGATTTGGTAGGTTCGGTGGCAGAACCAAGTCTGCCTTTCTGCTGCCGGCGGGCCCGTATTTATACCGGCCTGTTGTACTTGGCCCGCGCCAATCACAGGCTGCGCGATTTTGCGCACCAATGATACTTCACTTCCGGTTCGCGCCACTCGCGTACTACGCTCAGAATATTTGGCGTCCGGTTGTTCGTATGATATGCGCACGCGCGCTTGGTTCACTCGCGGCACTAAGTCTGTGGTTTGAATTGGCGGCTATGCACATGCGTTGCCCGTCACTATACTTTCTAGCGCGCTGTTTGAAATGCCTTCGCACGCGTTGTAATACTATATTACGTCTAACATGAGGAAATTAACAATGTATGATGAAAACAAAGGAAAAAATTTATGGCGATAGGTAGCGGTACGTTACAACAGTGTACACGACGCGAACATGATTGGTTTTTCTTCGTTCCTCACTTTATGGCTTAACACAGCTCCCAACCCATAGGGACTAGCGTCAGTTGTTACAACGATTGGTTTCTTTGGGTCGAAATGGGCCAACATGGTTTGTTTAGTTAGTAGATTCTTACTAACGTTGAATGCTTTTTCGCATTCTTCGTTCCAAATAAATTCTTTCTTATGTTTTAGCAACCTATATAACGGCTTGAGAATGATAGATAAATTTTTTAAATATTTGGAATAAAAATTCAGTAGACCTAAATATGCCTTCAACTGCGTGGCATTAGTAGGGGTGGGCGCCTCCTTAATGGCTTTGATTTTTGACTCTACTGGACACAACCTCTGCGAATTGATCTTATGACCCAAAAATTCCACTTCCTTCTTGAAAAATACTGATTTTTCTTTATTTATTTTGATATTACGGGCTTCTAATCTGATAAGGACCGCTCGTATGTTTAATTCCAGATCACGCTCGCTTTTGCCCGCAATGATGATATCGTCGATGTACGCTGCTATATTGTTCAATCCATACAATACCTTATCTATCATTGTTTGAAAAATTATCGGCGCATTGGACACTCCGAATGGCACTCTTTTGAATGTGAACATACCGATATGAGTATTTATTGTAAACAATGATTGCGAATGCTCTGCTATGGGTACTTGGAAAAACGCACTTTGTAAATCTATGACCGCGAACACTTTCCCTCCACTTACGGACTGGAATACATCATCAAATGTTGGCAGAGGATAACGATCTGTTTTTATGATTGGGTTTAGCGTTTTCTTAACGTCCACGCAAATACGAATTTCTCCATTTTTCTTAGCCACTACAACAATTGGGCTAGCTATTTCGCTTCTCATGACTGGAATTAGAATACCTTTCGACACCATTCTTCGTAGTTCCACCTCCACTTTCTCCTTGACTGCAAATGGTACTGGGTATGGCTTGTGGATAATGAGGATAGCATCTTCCGTGACAACCACATTGGCCTCGAAATCCCTTACTGGCTCCTTGATATTGCTGCTAAAGACGCTTGGAAATTCCTTCGCCAATGCCATAACCTTGCCTTCAACCGATAAACTCTTCTCGATTGCTTTAATTTTTTCTTCTGCTGTTGGCTTTTCCTCGACAGTTTCGGGAGTAAGGAGTTGAATTATGTTAGCTTTCCAGGAAGGGACAAGGACATCCAACCAATTCCTACCCAACAGAGACATCCGCCTACCCTGTAGATCAGCCACCACCAACGGCAATACGTGAGACCTGTCTAAGAAACTGACTGTGACATTAGCCTGACCCACTACGTCTAATTTGGTACCTGATACATTCCTTACATTATAATTACATGAGCTTAGTTTGACATTTTGAAAGGTATTGGTAAATTCCTTTTTACTCATAACTGTAATACTAGCATCGATGTCTAGTTCCATTTTGATGCTTTTACCTTCGACTCCGACATTTAAGTATAAGGCCTTGGATAAGGACAACTTATTGACTACTTCTATTCCTTTAAGGGATACCGTTTCGTCGGACTCTTCACTGGACTCAGACGAATCTTCTACCAATTTCACCTTTGTGCTCTTTTTGGCTCTGCATACCGTAGATATGTGACCCTTCTTATCGCAGATGAAGCATTTCTAGTCTGCAGCTGGACAAGTTTTTGGATCATGCTTCCTGCCACAGCGTTTACATTTTCCCCAAACCTGAAACTTAGAACTTCTCTCCCCGTTTCGTTTCTTTTCGCTTTTCACAATTTTCTTTACTTGTTTTCTTTTAGTTTCTGCTGTTTCCATACTAATAGCCTTCTCACAGGCTTTCTCAAATGTTATATCGCTTGACTCACCTAGCAGAGCTTTCTGAATATGGCTGCCATGTAGACCGCTTACCCACGCTTGTCTCTTAAGGCTTCCTGCAAGAAATTGTTGAATTTGCACAATGCTGCTCGGTCTTTGATCGCCGCCACATATTCTGGGACACTCCTATCCGCAGATTGTTTAAGGTTCCAAAACTTGTATCGCTCCACTATTATACTGGATGCAGGTCGATACTTCGACTTTAGTGTTTTGACTAGGTCGTCATATGGTTTGCTGATAGGGGAATCTGGGTACAGTGCAGTTTTTAGTACCCCATATGACTTTGCCCCTAGTAGCGTAATAAGAGTGGGGACCTTTAATTCTTTTTTAACATCTTGTACAATAAGATACTTCTGTAATCTTTCCTCCCATGCTTCGAAAGATTCTAACTTTTCATCGAATTCATCGAATTTGGTCGACATTTTCCTTTGTCGTGTAACCACGTGTATCTCCACGTGGTTACTAACCTCACTTTTGCGTTACTTTAATTTTTTTTTGTGCTGACTATCACACACGTGAATACTTTTGTCCACAGACTCGTCGCCAAAATAAGGTGTTTTACACTGACGAGACCACAGTTCTATAACACTGAATATATTCTGTTTCGTTAATACTTATGTGGTACATGTACATGATACTTTGGCTTTTTGGCCTCTCCGCACACTGCGGCCTGGCGCGCCGTCGTCGGCGCCAGTGTCCCCCTCCCCACATACATCACAGTACCTTTAACCCTTTAATTCGCGAAAAAAGTTCTCACGCAAAGATTGTGAAATCATCTTTGCTAATTTCAATTGTACCTTTAATTCACAAAAAAAAAAAAAACATTAAAAACATTCTAACGCAAAGATTGTGAAATCAACTTTGCTAATTCCAATTGCATTCTCGTTCTCCGTTCGAACACTGATTCCTCTGTCACTTTTTATACTTGACATTCCTTTATTGGCCACAAATCAATTCAGTGCTCAGATTTTGAGCTTCGGTTTTAAGGCTGCCGTCTCACCAGGTGTTGAATGTGTACGTACGCTCACACAAGCTAAGTTGAGCGTGTACATATACGCGTATAGTAAGCAAACCGTAAATTACAACTTTCGCCCTGAAATCGGCATGAAAGACGTTTTTGCGGGTATAGTTGCCTTCAGCAGACATCCGTGCAGGGTGGTCTGGTGCGTATGAGTGCTAATAACCACTGTATGTCGAAATAATAATGAATTTATGAATCGAAAACTGACAGAATGAAACTTCAAGGCTTGTCCGTTGGTGGCGCTAATGGCGTAGTCTAGCCACGTAGCACCAGCGTGACGTGTACGCAGGGCCGACGCGAGGTTAGTTGGCGCCCTTATGCAAGAAAATTTTTGGTGCCCCAAATTTTTGCACCTGTTTTCTATTTAATATGTTTTATTTTTACGGGATGAAGATTTCGTTTATGTGGGGGTTGTATTCCTATATTATTAAGCGTGCGAGACAGTTTTTTAGCGTCCCATTCGGCTGGCGCCCTTATGCGGCGCCTAACTTGCATAATGGTTCCACCAGCCCTGCGCATACGAGATGTAGTAAACACACCGTAAATTACAACTTTCGCCCTGGAATCGGCATGAAAGAAGTTTTTGCGGGTATAGTTGCCTTCAGCAGACATCTGTGCAGGGTGGTCTGGTGCGTATGAGCGCTAATAACCACCGCACGTTGAGATAATAATGAATTTCTGACTCGTGTACTGAGACAGACTCGAGGAATGACAGAATGAAGCCTCAAGGATTCTCCGCCACCGGCGTTGATGGTATATTCGTGCATTGTACCATCAAACCCGGTGGAAGTCTAATCTAGCCGATAAATGTAGGAAAGACATAGTTGCCGAGACGTATCGAGAGTCGAATCCCGCTGTTGCCGCATTTCCCCTATCACTATTTTGCCATCAAGGAGGCTTGAATGAATCACGGCGAAGCGGTCAGAGAACAGAGATGGGCAATGATAATAGGTATCTGGATAAACTCAAATAGGATTTGAGTTCTTCGACGGCGCACAGTGGGGCATTTCGGGTCGAAACACAGCACTAAGTTCTTTTACAAAAATATCGCTAGACTGCAAATTTTCTTTTACAGGTAGTTGATTGCAGGTAGTATGATTGTTTTTCACATTCATTAATTTTTAACGCGACTACACGGTTTTGAACAAGAGAACCACGAAACTCTTCAGAACTTGTATTGTTGTTTATAGTATTGTTGTTTACTTAATTCAACTAATTTTTTATGGAATTAAGTGTTGAGGTTAGGTATTTGAAGTGTACCAAATTTAATTTTGATATCCCTGATATTTTTGGAATTATATCGTACTGAATGTCCCAATTTTGATTGTTTATATTTAACGGGAGTTTAACTGAGGTAGTTAGAGGGACGAGAAGGGGTCTCTGACGCTTTTTTTTTACAAAAATGCCTTTTCTGCCATTGAAATTTAAAGTAAGTGAAGTATTTTTACATGTGAAAGATGCTGAACTTTTTCCTATGTACAATGTGGTCGATATTGTCGGCAATTTGTAAAAAAGTACTATGCCCTATTAAATAAACAAATTTCGTTAATTCTACTGGCCCAATAGGATCACAAATATACATAATAACTGAATGAAATGCAAAATTAACGATAAATATATGATTTGGGTGAGAAAATGTTTTGTGCCGTGTTTCGACCCGAAATGCCCCACTGTGCGGTGACTTGTAATCTCGGTTGGAGAGGCATACAATGTTGATAAAATGTAAAATGTCACGTTTTCAATATTCAGTAACATACTGCTGAGATTTTCCACATTAAAATGAATTCGAATAGGGTATAAATCGGATTATTTCTAGAACTGTACTAGATACTTAAATATAAATACGTAACATTTCTAATCTAATAATGCTATAAATAATCCGATTTATACCGTGTTTAAATTCATTTTCATCTGGAAAATCTCAGCAGTATATTACTGAAACGTTCATGCCGATACGATAGAAAATGTGAGCCATTCGGAAGAATATCCTTTATTCGTTGTATTTATTCGAATTAAATCTTCGAATAAAAAAAGGTAATTATGCAGAATAGGTGTTTCCTCACCGATTTCAATTATTTTTGGATAAGTTGAATGTCCCAATTTCTGCTCATTTAAGAGGTTACTTGTCATAAAGAGGGTGTAAAAAATTTGTTTGTGATCAAAATTTGCAGAGTAATTGATTAATTCTTTAATAATAAATCAACCAATTCAAAAACTATTTAAGAAAGATATTTCATGATGTTTAACTATTAATAATTTGTAATTAAATATATGATGCTCTAAATGTCCGTATTTCTGCTCATGAAAAATATCTCTCACTCTCGAACAAAGAATTCTAAGAAATTGTGGGGATAGTCGCCGGGCTCCTAAATAACCAGAGATCGGCGGGGCTCGAGGTACCACTGCTGGAGGGAGAAACACCTACAGGAGCGGTGGTTATGTGCGCGGAACAGCGCGTCAGTCACGTCAGTCACGCACACATAACCACCGCTCCTGTAGGTGTTACCCCCTCCATCAGCTGTAGTTGAAGGCCGCTGATCCCCGCCTAGACGCAGCTCTCGTGCCGTATTCCTCCAAGACTTCTCATCAGCAGAAGGAGCTGTGGCAACAGCGCGGCGGAGACAGGGAGAACAAAAAATGTGGCAACTATGCGTCAAAAAATTCGTCTACATAGAGTACCTGGAGATGTCACCTCTGTACAACTTCTTTTTACCGACCGCATTAGTTTCATTAGGGTCCGTCTCTTTACTGGGGACGCTTCGGACGCTTTGTTTACTATTCGGACCATAACAAACTTGAGACGGCACCCTTAAGGAATTAACGGGCGTTGTATAAGAAAAAACTATGAAGTCGACTTAAAACAAAATGTTTCATATCACTAGTGCAGGTTGGCGAATGTGCTATTAATCTATTACCGACTTTGATTCGTTTAAGTTAGTCTCTACCAATTTTTTATTATTTTCCATCGTAAAATGATCTTCATACGACGTTTTTAACAGAAGATGTTCCTCTTGTAAAAGTTTTTGTGTCAACTACAGTCCTCTCGCCCGCTAATTCCTTAAAACCGAAGCTGAAAATCTGAGCACTGAATTGATTTGTGGCCAATAAAGGAATGTCAAGTATAAAAAGTGACAGAGGAATCAATGTTCGAACGGAGAACGAGAATACAATTGGAATTAGCAAAGTTGATTTCACAATCGTTGCGTGAGAATGTTTTTAATGTTTTTCGTGAATTAAAGGTACAATTGAGGCAGTCAGAGCAAAAACGGACTAACCCACATTTTTTTCGAAATTGAATAAGTAGCAATAACGTATTCCAATAGGCTCTACTAACCATATAAAGTAGGAAAAATTTTTTTTTTTAATGTGGGTTGGTTCGTTTTTGCTCTGACTGCCTCAATTGGAATTAGCAAAGATGATTTCACAATCTTTGCGTGAGAACATTTTTCGCGAAGTAAAGGGTTAAAGGTACAATTGGAATTAGCAAAGATGATTTCACAACCTTTGCGAGAGAACTTTTTTCGTTAATTAAAGGGTTGGAATTAGCAAAGATAATTTCACAATCTTTGCGTAAGAACTTTTTTCGTGAATTAAAGGGAATTAGCTTCTTTCATACATGAGTTTAAATAGCCAAATTACATACTTCCTTAGTTCTATTAAATTTCTCTAAGTAAACATAAATTATGTAATTTCTATCATCTATGTAATTATTTGAATTTCTATGTCTTGTGGGTTACTGTTCCTTCTTTTTTAATGTTTTTATGTGATATGTTTCGACTGAAAGATATTATAAATTTGTATTATATAAGATTGTATTATAATTAAAGCAAAATATAAATTTGCTATGCTTTAATTTTAAATGTGCTGTTCTAAAGCTGAAACTTGTGATAAACGAATAAATGACTGTCACATAATCATAGTTTTATTATATTTGTAGCGTCCAACTTCCAGGGAGACTTTAATTTTAAGAAGAAAGTTTATAGTTATAAAGCTCGGTGTAAAATGCAGACATGAATGAATGCTGTGTTCGCTCATCATGATTTCGAGAAAAATGCATTTGAATACCTCATTCCGGTCGTCTATATCTTCGATATTTTTGCGAATTTCGGTCCTAAATTGTCAGGAAACATTCATGACTTATCAAACACTGAAAATATGGGGGGGGGGGGGAATGTATATCTTGTTGACATATCTCGGTATATGCCCCCTTCTCCTTAAATGTTTAAAAAATAGTCCTCGAAAATAAAAAATTCGTTTCTTTTTTGCCTTCATAAATAAAAACTGTCCGAGAAGGATTTAAATTTTCAAAACTTGAAAAAAGAAGTTTCTTCCAGTTTATCGGACTTTTTACGAAAACCATTTGTCGCACGAGAAAGAGTAATACATCATAAAAGATGCTACTCATCTGGATCTACAGCTTTTGTTTGACATATTTTTTTATGTAATCAAAGATTTGGGGGATATTATATAAAATCGACTTCCTGAGCTGTTAAATAAATAATTATTTAAATGTTCAAGGGCGCAGGGACACCTTTTCCCGTTATCCGATTGGGCACAAAGTTTACGCAGACTTTTTTTTATTCTTTGGAACTATTCTAGGGAGTGCTACGAAGAAAATCTTGAAATAACTTTTCATCTGAAGTAGATAAGAGCTACCCTAGTAGTAGTAAATAGGTTTATTTTTTGCCCTTCGGCCTCAAAATGGGGTTACATGTGTTATGTGTGTAAGTGTATTTCTGTGACTTTTAACTCATGATTATGCTTTTGTTTGACTTCTTGCTTCATTTTGTTCTTCTTTTCTACTCCTTTTTTCAAGAACCATATGCATCCACTTCGCCCCTTCTTCTTCTCCCTTTAGTATCCTTCTGATTGTTAAGTTTTCTCTTTTCAGTTCCTTACAGTCTTATTGTATGTGACCCAGCGTCTCTTTAGCTCCATTACATACTCTGCATACTATCTCTTTTTCTTCCTTCCAGTACTTGCTTCCCCGCTCTTCGTTCTCACATCTGAACCTTGCAATCATGCTTTGGTCTGTGCCTCTGTAATTTCCGTTTAAGTAATTTGCTCTCTGGTTATCCCTAATTTCTGTGTAATGTGCGTTGTAGGAGAGACCGGGGCTGGTAGACCAGTTATTCAGTTTTTGATTTTTAATAAATGATGTGGACGAAATATCATTAAACCGGTTAGTATATTTGATAGGGTATACATTTGGCTATCTGATTAAATTGTTAATGTTGACTCAGTTTTTGATTTTTAATAAATGATGTGGACGAAATATCATTAAACCGGTTAGTATATTTGATAGGGTATACATTTGGCTATCTGATTAAATTGTTAATGTTGACTCAAGTGATCAGATATGATGTGTTCAGGTATTTTAATGTTTTTCTAACACCTTCCATGCTGGTCAACCATGATCGGGGTTGGTTGACCTACAGTATGGGGTATGTTGACTATATGAAGGTACAATCAGTTAAGAAAATGTTATTAGTAACTTATCTCTGTGGTAATAAAATAACACAATGCCACAAGAGTTGGTTCATTATAAAATATTAATCCCTTTCATATTTTAACAATAATCTGAAAATATTTTCAACTTAAATATTAATTATAATGTATTTATAACATAGTGTAAAGTTTAGGGTTGTTATCCCCATGTCACCCTAACGAAAGGGTGTAGAGATCTGAAATTTCTCTCAGTGGATTTTTAAGCAAAGAGTATTATTTGGTACACATAAATACTAAAATTGGTGCTGGAGTCGTTCCCCCTATGCTTACCCAGCTAGACCCTTTAAACAATAAAATAATCGCTTTATGAATAACAAAATAACAATTTAAACCTTATTAGTCAACCAGCCCCGACCGATCATTTTGAATCCAATAATGTATAGAACCTTCAATTATTTAAGTATAAACAAAAATACTATGTCAATAGATCGTCTAATAAACAATCTTTAATATAGTCCCTTAAGAATAAATTGATTAGAATTTCGACCGTATATATGAGATAATTCAAAATTAAATTAGTTTCGGCGCACTGGTTCGGTCAATTTAAATGGACAAGCCCCGTGCATAGTCGCTTAAGGCTGCCGTCTCATTTTTGTTATGGTTCGAATCGATTGAAGCGTCCTCAGTAAACAAACGGACCCTAATGAAACTACTGCGATCGATAAAAAGAACTTGTACAGAGATGACATCTCCAGGTATTCTGTGTAGACGAATTTTTGACGCAGAGTTGCCACATGTATTGTTCTCCCTGTCTCTGCGCCGCTGTTCCCATAGAGTTCTTTCTTTTTATCGAGAAGTCTTGAAGGAATACAGCATGAGAGAAGCGTCTAGCATCAGAGCATCGCTGAACGTAGCAATAATGACAGATAGAGACGTTCGGGAGTGTAAGAAGGAAAGATGGAAAGATACCAAACTCGACATAATTTGAACTACCATCATTAACTAGGGCTGTGGAGTCGGTGTCGGAGTCGTGGAGTCGGAGGCGGAGTTCAGAAGGAATTTCTGATTAACGGAGTCGGAGTCCGAGTTGGAGTCGAAAAAATATATGCCGACTCCAACACCGACTCCATATTAGTAAATTTTATAAAGCGCTCTCAGAATTCATTTATTTGAAATAAAAATATAAACAAACTTTACCTATAATATTTAATTTTTAAAAAAGTATTTTATTTTGTATTTTATTAAAATAAAAAGTGCTTCACTGGCCATTAAATGTATTAGTTAAATTTAAAGTTTTTTTCCATTATCGGTTCTTTCCTTTATTTGCCTTTACTGTTAGTGTAGCTTTAGCTTTTTATACTGTAGATATATAATATATACAAACATACTTATGTTAAATATTAGTAATTTAGTTATATATATATATATAATATATATATACTCGGAGTCGAAATATATATATATATATATATTATATTGTTAAAGTACTCAGTACATGTGTGTGTATACAGGGTGTCCCAAAAATGCTGCGGGTCCGTGAAGGGGGTGATTGCAAACAACTTTTTCCTTTGCGAAAATTCTCTCAGAGGTTTCGTTAACGAGATATTAACAAAAAGCACCGACCAATCAGAGCGCGAGTCTGACGGCCGAGTTCCCGCGCTAGCGTGGCTACGCGCCGCGCTGCGACTGCGAACAAGCAACTCGACATGCATCGAAGAAAATTTGGTAGAATGGCAAATGAAAAAGATTTAACAAATAAAATCGAACATGTTGTCATGGTTTGTTTGTTATTTAAAGTGAATAATGAATAAAGGATAAATGGATGAAAATCACGTGTAACGTAAAAAAACGAATACACAGCTTTTTTTAGAAGATTCGAAAATAATAATTATTGGAAGTCGGAGGATAAGGAATACATAAATTTCCTTGTGTTAATAACTTAGCCACGAATAGGTAATGTAACAGGAAATTAACGAAAAGTGATCGTAGTTCGTTATTGTGATAAAAATCCGTAATTCAATGACGGCCAGCACTGTTGCTGATAACGAATAAGTCTGTTTAAAAAGCCCGAATAAATATTTTTGTACGGGAATTTTGAGAATTATCGCCGGAAATAAGCCATAGCTTGCGTTTAATTAAAAAATGAATAATCACCAATAAAGTAACTAAAACTCACCCTTGTCGGAAATTCACCTACAGCTTGAAAACCTGTGTCACTGGGTCACTGAACCGATCCTGGTCATCGATGGACGATTGATTATACAAAGTAATCAATGGCCCGATAAACTGCCAGGATCTGTTTGCATTGATTCGTCTTCGCGCTCTACAACGGTCACTGAGGCCGAGACCTCTTTTTGTATCGGGTGTCCCAGAATATTATCATTAAACAGTTGATTCCTTAAATCGTGCAATGGATGAGATGAACCAGTGCCCTGCGGACATAGACTTGTTCGCTGTCTCCCTCGTCTCGTTCAGAAATCAATTGCTGAGGAGACTGTTACCGCAGTAATTTAAATTAATTTAAGCACCTTTCGTGCCGTGATAAGGTCATTGGCTCAGACTGTTTTGTTTGTTTTTGTTTATTTTATTTCACTTTATTTTACTTTATTTTACTTTATTTTATTTTATTGTATTATATTTTATTTTATGTTTTTGTAAGTATGTTATATTTTCTGTATCTTTGTAATAATTTGCTTTATTCTCTGTACTTAAAGCGTTCTCCCGTTAATTTAATCTCCACAAAATTACCTTTTTTAAAAAAAAGGTACAAAAAAGAGCGCCAAGTATATAATCCCATCGAAAAGAATCCCATTTAAAAATATTGTCGTAAATTAATAGTTTTACAAAACTAATGATATACACAAATTGCGCCAATTATACCAATGGCTATTTATACAAACAGGACCGTTCCTGGGTTGTTGGTCGCCCAGGTGCGAAAACAATATTGCCGCCCTTATTAATTTAATATTCTTTAACTAAGAATTTGATATGCAGTGCTTACTTTTACATCTATATATACAAAAAAAAAATGTATTAACCAATATTAAGCAGATATATTTTTATTTTATTTTATACAAATAAATATTTCAATACCAATAAATATTTTATTCAAAATACTTGGCGCTGCGAAACCGAAGAAATGTTAAAATAATTGTCTTAGTATTAATAATTTGCAATAATTCCCTTACAGGCTAAAATAGATAAACATATACATGTACATATTATATTAGAAACGCAGTCACATTTATTCTACATATAATTAATTCTAATATCATACGCAGCATATGCACACGCACACATACACACATTCACGATCGCACGGACAAGAAAGAAAGAAAAAGATTAATGCAATTTATACATATTTATTCAGTTTATCAACACCAATTCGGAGAGCAGCGCCAAGTATTTTGAATAAAATATTTATTGGTATTGAAATATTTATTTTTATAAAATAAAATAAAAATATATCTGCTTAATATTGGTTAATAC